>JARKIP010000166.1:0-740938 GCA_029990175.1 Petunia secreta | reverse complement strand
ATTCATGGGGGGCAGCCATCACTGATTTCTTCAAACAATGGGGGATCAAAAGAATTGCTTCGACTCCTTATCATCCAAGTGCCAATGGCCAAGCTGAGTCTTCAAATAGGATCATAATTGAAAATCTCAAGAAAAGGCTTGACGAGAAGAAAGGCCCTTGGCCCGAGGAGCTGCCCGGGGTACAGTGGGCCATGCGAACAACGGAGAAGAACAGCACCGGTGAAACCCCTTCCTCACTTGCTTATGGTATGGATTCCCTCATTCCCGTAGAAGTGGGCGAACCAAGTCTTCGGTACGCCCACACTACCGAGACGCAAATCAACAGGCTATGCGCATAGAATTGGATCTGCTTGAGGAGAAAAGGGAATTAGCTTTGGTTCGGTTAGTCGCCCAAAAGAGGCAGATCGAGGCGCACCTCAATAGGAAAGCCAAGCTCAGAGATTTCAAAGTTGGCGACTATGTGCTAAAGGCCACGAACCAGTCAACGAAGGAAGACGACGGGGGAAAGCTTATTGCAAATTGGGAAGGACCATACAAAGTCAAAGCGATCATCGGGAAAGGATCTTATTAAATTGAGGATCTACAAGGCAAGCCCGAACCCCTGAATTGGAACATTTCCAATCTGAAGCGGTACTAATTCTAATCGAGGTAAATGCTCTGTCAATCTTTTTAAATTCACCCACAGCCCCGAGCCGAACAACGCTCCTACGGCCTCAATCGAAATGTACTAACTTGCTCCTCGTTTCATTTTTGCTTGACCTTTTCAGGAAGTGAACCGAACGATTTTCAGTGTTCGGATCTTCATCAAGATTCACAACCGAACACTGGGTGGGAGTGAGAGGCAGGAGTTGACACCGAGGTCGACATTAAGCCTCCCAACCGAAGCTTATCTATCCGACAACCGGGGACTAACGCCCGGAGAATAGATTTAATACATTGTAATCTTGCCCGGCAGTGCATGTTGTATTTTGTTTTTTACCCAAGGTCCGCTTCGACTTGGTTCCATGTAAATAGCCGACTTCTGGCACGTTGGTATCAATGAAATAATTTTGATCCTATATTTATTTGTCTCTACAAATTTTGCACTCCGAAGCTTCACTTTGAATGCATCAACTCGAGGACGAGACGTCGTTCTAAGTTTGCATCGATCAAATTCAATCAAGTTATTTATTTGTTATAAGGTGTTCAGTACATACAAAAACCAACACTTGAGATAAAAACATGAAATCCTTTCATTAAAAGAGCCCGAAGGCTAAAAATATTTACATCAAAAGACCCAAAAGGTCCAAAAGTTATGGATAAAGACCCGAAGGCTTACAAAATGTTATCGGAAGCCTAAGCTTCAGGAGAATCACTTCCGTCCTTGGAGCCCCCCCCTGGCTTCTTCATCATCCTCCTCATCATCATCTCCACTCGAGGCCTCACTTGATGGGAGTTCATCGATGATAGCTTGAGTTTCGGCTGACTTCACCTCAGCTTTTGCAATCTCCTCATCCAAGTTAAGCTCACCGGCTCGGCACCGCTTGAGCAGCCTCAGCCGAGATTGGATAATGGCCCATCGCTTGTCCAGCTCGGCCCTCTTGACCTTGATCGCAGCCCTACTTTTTCGATCGGCGATTTCATCTCGAAGGGCCTCGATATCGGCATCTTTAGCTAAAAGTTTGGAGTTCTTGCCTTCCAGCTTTTTGATATGAAGCATATGCTTCTTCAGTTGATCGTGATGGTTCTTGGCCATCTCCACAACTTCAGCCTTTGCTTGGGTCAGCCGGCCCTCAATCTCACAGCTTCGGCCTCCAGCCTCGAGCGCTCAGCTTGAAAACTATCACCAAGGGCTTTGATTTTCGCCTCAGAAGCTGCCTCGACCTCATGAAGATCAGAGTGGGACTTGGACAAACCAGCTTTCAATGTAGCTATTTGTGCGTTAAAGCTGTCTCTTTGCCTGTCCCACAGGCGAGCGACACGCCGGACTTCTTCATCCCTCGAGGTCTCAACCTCGATAGCCCTCAGTGACAGAACGAAGCTCTGAACAAAGATTAATCAAGGAATCGAAGTCAGCTATGAACCGAAGGCAAAAATGAAAGGAAATTTTAAGGCAAAACTCAAGAGCGACGAAACTTACTCTAATAGCATTGGTAGCAATGGTATTATATAGTTGGCCTCAGGAAAATTCCTACACGACTCTATCTTCCTCCGGCCCCAACAAAGGCGCAAGACTCAAGATGTCGGCTCAGCTACAAGCCAACAAATTCGAAGAAGTCGGCACTTCAAGTTTCTGATAAGACCCCACCGAGGATGAAATCCTCGCGGGTTCGGAATGCGCCCTAACCGCGCCGGTGCCGGCCCCTTCTTCAAACGTAGCAGTGCCGGCCTCCACAACCTTGGCCTTGCCCTTAGCCTTGGCAACTGCCGCCTCGGATCCATGTTCTTGATCTTCGAGGTCAATAAACTCAATTTCTCTTCGAGCCAAAACTTCAGCAGCTGTATCATCGGGCTCATCGATCAGTCTTCGGCGCCCTTCAACTTCTGGCTCGGGTCGGGGAGGCATTTCCACCTCGGTGCGAGAAGCCACCGAATGGGAGGGCTTCTTTGAAACTGCCCTCTTCATCTTCATGCCTACAGTAGTGGAATAAATTAAAGCAAGGAAGTAAAAAGAAACGATAACTGATGAGTTGACCGAAGATAAATATTACCTTTGGAGGATCCTTGGCCGGGGGCCCCCTTTGAAGCTTTTGAAGATTTAGCAGCCTTCAACTCCTTCAATCCTTTCAACTCTCCCGCCACCCAAGCCAGGTTGTCATCTGACTCCTTCTCCTCCCCATCCTTCTTCTTCTTCTTCTTCTTATCTTCTTTCTTCTTCTTCTTCTTCTTCTTCTTGATTTTCTTTGTATTAACGGCACGGTTTGGAAAACCTAGTTCCGAGGGGAGAGAAGTCAGCAAAACGAAATCAAAACCTCAAGATAACATACCAAGTAAAACACCACAAAAAAGCATACCATGCCGTTTGCATTGCCAACCAAAGTCAGCAGCCATCTTTATCCACGTTCTCTCGGGGCGTGTGCGAGCCCCGGTCATCGCCTTAACCCATTCAGTCAATCCCTCAAGGGGAATGATGTCAACCTTGTTGGCTAAGAAGTAACAGAGAAGCACAGTTAACAATCAGGAATGATCACCGAGGAATGAAACACAAACGAAGGGATACTTATGTCTGTTGTTCCACCGCTCAGGGAAATTAGGTTCGGTGGACAAAATGTTGGTTTCCAGCAAGATGTAGCGGTCGCTCCAGCCTCGATCCCCGTGGTCCTCACTCTTATGGAGGAGCGCGTACTTGCCTCGGTTGTTCAACGCCACAACCCCAGCCTTGTGAAAATAGGGATAGTAAAGAGAGATAAGATGTTGTAAAGTGAATTCGACCCCGGCTTTCCTACTCAGCCAATCCATACATTGAACGACCCTCCAAACACCGGGGCCTAGTTGAGCCAAGCATAAGTTGTAGGCCCGGCAAAAGTCGTCAATAATTTCGTGCACCGGGAGGGAGAATCCGAGGGTGAAGGGATAGGTGTAAGCGAAAGAAAGCCCCTCGACGTGGTGGCAAACTCTGCTTGTCGGATCAGGTATAACCACCTTCACCTCCGGCCCAAATTTGCATTCCCTCCGGACCAGCTCAATGTGAGCCTGTATTATGCGGGTCGGTGTCGTGTTTACTGGAATATTTCTATTCTTCTCTTCCTGGTCGGCTGACTGAACCTGCAGTTTGAGATCTTTGCCATTGTCAAAATGAGAAGGGATTATTTGGTGAGGCTCGAGCTCTTGCTCGAGGGGAATCACCGGGCCCGAAGATCCCACCTCGGTGACGTTTCCTCTCTCACCCTCGTCCGCGGCATCGTCGCCCTCGACGCCCTCATCCATTTGTGTGACATCATCAGTACCAGTCATCTCCGTGACGTCATCACCTTCGACGTCATCACCTTCGACATCATCACCTTCGACATCATCACCTTTTTCTAGGCTGACGTCCTCGCCTTCAGCAGCGACGTCACGCCTGGCTCTCTCCTTTCGACGCCTAGAACTACCGGCGCCAGAAGTTACTTCTCCACCTCCTTCCGCCTCTATCACCTGTAGCGCCGGTACGGTGGTAATAAAATCACCACTGGCAATAGTGGAGGCGTACTGGGCGATATTTGCTCTCTCGCCGGAATCGCTTAAATCTTGTCGTGAGTGAGTGGCAGACATGGTTGAAGTTTGAAACTGAGAATTCTCAAGAAAAGGGAAATCTGAAAAGTATGGAAGCTCGTGCTTTTTCTCTATTAGAACTGTTGATTGAAAAAGATGAAAGCGAGGGGAAGAGTTTGGTAGGGGGTATTTATAGGTATGGAGAAGTCAGGTGATGGGGTCATCATCATTGTAATGTTGGAAGAAGACACAAATTACGGCGTGACCGTTCGGGGAGCCAACGGATGGATGACATGTGTCTATGAGAAGTGACCTGATGAGACGCGAACCGTTGGCAAAATTTGAAACGCGTGGATAAGATCAAGCCACATCACTTTCCCGCTGAATTTCATTCCACTCTTCGGTAACCCCGGTATGTAACCGAGGAGTGGAGGGACTATCTGTATTGGATAAAAATCGGCTCGCGATGATTCACCCCGGTCATGCAAGTTAACAACGACCGAGCATGCGACAACGAGCCAGAGAACGAAGCGAATAAGTGGGTCACCAAAGTCGGACGCCGAGGTCGTCACCGAAGGCGAGCTGCAAGCTGAGCTTCGGTGATATCTACCTCGAGCGAACAGCAGGGACACTTCACCGAGGTCACACGCATGCACCTCGGTGAATCGCCTCGGTTCCAGCGGCTTTGCAGCCCACTACTTCACCCCCACTAACTCCCTCATTTAATGCCAAGAACGTGGATCAAAGCACAACTGATAGTGGAGAACGTGGGCAAGGCCCTTAGGCCTATAAATAGTGCCTCATTTTTTATCATAGGCATCCAGAAATATATACTGAAACTCTGCCCAAATTTGTACTCACAATCATATATTGAAATCAAGTTATTTTTCCGCATTTACATCTGTTTTGTGCATTTATTTAACTTTGATACGAAAGTTTGCTTATATTCGAATCCAAATTCGATTTGTAATCCTAAAACTGATTTAAGCCCATACATGTTCTTCAATAGCAATGCATTTAACTATTATTGTGCTAGCTATGTCTAATAAAATGTAACAAGATACATGTGAGTTATATACCCATAGCGCCTTGCCAACTGCCTCTAATTGTGTTTTACTGCATGAATGTAGGTCATCAACTAGTATCAACTCCTCAGAAAGTTTTGGCAATGACACCAATTGTGTTTGAGGTCTACTTATGCATGTTTTTTTTTTTGGGAAGGTTACATAAATATCCGCCCATTAATAAATATTTATTTTTAGCTGTCCATAACTTTTTCTATCCAAAAATTTAATACATAAATATATATTAAAAATATTTAATCTATATTAAATATATATTAAATATCTATTAAATATATATATCCAAAATACATAATATTAAATATATATCCAAAATATTTACAATATATGTATGGTTATGGAAAGAAAGAAACAATAAAAGGTGGACAAAAATAGTAATTATTCTTTCCCAACGGTTATGTGGCGTAATTTTCCTTTTTTTTTTTAGCAGAACTTCTGACACTAGGATCCGAAACTGAGGCCAAGTTTAGGTACCATGGTCTGAAATTAGGCATACCACTACACTAAGTGACCGTTTGGCCATAGATTCTATTTTTTTTTAGAGTTGAGTTGAAAAATAATAGTATTTGTGAATTGAAGTTGTATTTAGACATGCATTTTACTTGGAGAAAAGCAGAATTTTGTGAGAGAATAAGTAATTTTTTTTGAAAAAACTTGAAAAATGCTTTAAACTGCTTTTTGGTTTTTCAAAAAAAATTGAAAAAGTAATAAAATTTCATGGACAAATATTTTTTAAAATTCTTTTAAAAAAAAGGAGAAAAAAATGTATGGACAAATGGGTTATAAGTTTTACAAAGTGTCGGCCTTGCAAAGTAAATTTTGATGCGTAGCCATTTTTGGACGCACTCAAAGAGTTTTATCCACCGTTTCAAAATTAATTGAGAAATAGGCAAAAATTCGCGCACGCACTTACTCTCCATTAGCGTTGGAAAAACACCCCAGACGAGTTCAAAGCCCAAGTATTTTGTTATGGAGCTGAAGCTTTACACAAAGTCCCATAACAAAATAATCCCATAACAAAAATAATAGGACCTTGAACTAACATGTTCAAAGGTCCCATTATTTTGTTATGTACATAACAAAATAATGGGATTTATCCCATAACAAAGGTCACATCAAAGGGATAAATCTAATTATTTTGTTATGGGACGGAAGCTTTATACAAAGTCCCACAATAAAATAATGGGGCTTTGAACAAGTTTTGTTCATAGCCCCAGTATTTTATACTGGGGTTAGTTTACTGAAGCTTCCCAGTATAAATACTGGGGCTTTGAATAAAACTTGTTCAAAGCCCCATTATTTATACTGGGACTTGTCCGGAGGTGGCTATTTCTCAGCGAATTTATTTTCGACGGCTACAAATCAATTAGCGCGCGCCAAACAGGCTCCTACGTGAAATTTTTACGTTTTCAAAAGCAGCTGGACCTTAAATGTGCAAAAGAATTCCTGCCAAGTAGCCTTTTAACGCGACACTCTCACACTTATGGCTGCACATAAAAAACAATCTTCTTTTAACCTTCATCGCCAGGTCGCCAGATATATGAAGAATCACTAGGAACCACCAGGTAACTTCTTCCATGGGATTCCTGTGTCGGACCTAGCGATTTTCCAAATGAGTCGGGTGAGTTCTGTTGATTGGGGGCTAAAAGTTAAATAATTTTTTAACAAGGGCGTGTGAGAGTAACCATAAAGTGTCCTATATTGTAAAATCTCCCATTTTGTGCCCCTCCCCATATGCATTAGGGACTTTTACACATATATATAAATTTACACCCTATATTACAAAAAAATAACAATATTTTACAAATTACAATATATAGCAATATTTTTTCTAGCAGGGTATAATTTGACCAATGGCAAAATAATCTTTTAGGCACCTATCTAACACACCTTTTCTTTTCTCTCTCTTTACCATTTCTTCAAACATTAAGTTCGTCGCCGAGTAGGTAACAGGTAACGTCGTCGCCGAGTAGGTAACACCGCCGCCGAGAATAGCTAACGTCGCTGCTGAGAATAGGTAACGCCGTCGCCGAGAATAGGTAACATCGCCGTCGAGGTGACAGATCTGTAATCTCGCCGTCGGGTAGCATTTGTTCAACGTCGCCGTATTGTTCGCCGGATAGTTCCTGTGAAGTCGCCGGAGAAAACATCAGGTCACCTCGTTGCTTCTTGTTGGAGATCCTGGTAAGAATCATGCTCCATAAATGGGCGGATATTGGGAAGTTCTGACAAATGAGAAAAATCTGGGTGCATATTTATCCACTGGGAAGTCACAGTTTCTAAAGTTCGCTGCAAAATTAAGCAATAGATCTATAATCACGACTGGGTTTGGGAAGCACTAGTGCTGGATTGACTGTTATAGCAGTTAATGGAGGTAGATTGTTCCTTCCATTTATCTCGGTACTCTCTGTCATGTTGAAGTTTGGAGTTGTCTCTATCTATTTGCTCAGATCATATTGAAGTTGGAAGTTGTTTGTGTCTCTGTTGCAATGCTCATACAGATTTGGGGGTGGGTCCAACTTTTCATATATTTTGATCTAATAAAGGAGAAACTCACTTTAAAACCCTGTTGAAACGGTCTTAAATAGGTTGAAACGGTCTAAAACGGAGTTGAAACAATCTGAAACGGTATTGAAACACAATGATACAGTTTGAAACGGAGTTGAAACGGTGTTGAAACAATCTGAAACGGTATTGAAACACTATGATACAGTCTGAAACGGTATTGAAACAGTCTAAAACGACATTGAAACAATATGATACAGTCTCAAAACGGCATTGAAACACTATGATACAGTCTGAAACAGAGTTGAAATAGTCTGAAACGGTGATGAAACGATATGATACAATCTGAAACCGTTTGTGAAAAATTCCGAAATAAAATATAAAAAATAATATGAAATAATGCTAAAAAGGTGAAAATAGCTTAGAAACAGTGAGAAAAAAATGCACAAACGGGATGAAACAATGCTGAACAGTCAAGAAACAGATTGATACGGTCGAGAAATTGTTAGATACGGTGTTGAAATAATCTGAAACAATGCTGAACAACGTAGATACAATGAGATACAGTTAGATACGGTGCAGAAATTGTTAGATACCGTGCTGCAGAAAAAGTAGAAACGGTACAGAAACTGTCAGATACAGTGCTGCAGAAACAGTTGAAACGATGTAGAAACTGTTAGTTACAGTGCCGCAGAAACAGTTGAAACGATGCAAAAATAGTATAGACATAGTTAGATACGGTGCAGATACAGTGAGATACGAAAGATACAACAAGATACAAGGTGGTTGGTTGTTGAGAAACATCGAGATACGGTGAGACACAACGAGATACAATGAGGATGAGATGAGGAAAAGTGAAATTGATGTGAAATAAGAGGAGTAAAAGCGAAATTGGAGGAAATGGTGGGAGGAAAAGTGAAATACGGGAAAATGAGAGGAGCAAAAGTGATAGTGGGAGAAATAGGAGGAAGAATGTAAGGATTTGGTATGTTATAGGAAATATTGCTATGTTTGTGCTATATTTAGTATTCCCAAATAAAGGGTTATTAATCAGCAAAAAAGTTAATCAAATCACTTTACTTGTCATCAAGACCACTCGTCAGGATTCCTTCGCAAAACTACCCAAACATTCACCCACACTCGATTACATTAACTTATTTTCCTCGTAAGCTTTTAGGTGGAAAATTGTACACAATATCATTTGGTGCGATGAACATGTTAACATGAAAAATGAGATCCCAACAGTAAAACAAACTAACAATGCAAAGGGAAAACCATTTCCAACCACATCGAATACTAGACAGTGGAGGTAGCCTCATATTAGATATAGTGGTTGAGCTCTGTCCTTTGGTCAGGAACCTATCTATTTCACCAAGCCTAAACATCAGTGTTGTAAAATTTTAGGCAGTGGTTGTAATAGTTCGACTGCAGTTTATAAGTGCATAGAGTATCTACAATAATCTAGGTAAACACAAACTAAGTATTCACAAATTGCATGTCAGCTATCTCACTACAATTAAGACTAAACAGGTTATGGGATCAAGAGATAAAGAATTTAATCGGTATAATCTTCTGGTCAAAAAGATAGACATGGAAAAGCAAAAAATGTTATGGCAGAGAGAGTAAAAACCACCTAAATGATAGGGTCAAAAGAAAGATCTCTTTAAAGATCTGTCAAAAGTTCGAAAACAAGCCCCAAAGTATACTGTTGTTTGAAACATATGGATTCAAGAACAGCTAAAAATAGATGCATTGTGTTTTCCTCTATATAGTGTTATTTTGCTAAAATGTTGCTATGTTTGGTAATTAAGTTCTAAAAATTGTACTTTTATGTAAAAATTCCTATGCATTAGAATAGTAAAAATTTAGCCCAGTTGTCGCCTATTAACAAGTTGTCGCTGGAACTTGCTATACCCAACTTCAAATCTCTGATGCCTATGCCTAACTTTAAACCTTCAAGTTTGAAACTGCTATGCCCATGTTTGAAGTTGAAAATGTTATGCACAACTTCAAAAAGTTAGGAACTGCATATGCTTAACTTCAAAAATTCAGGTTGAAGAGGATGCCTATGCCAACTTCAAGTTTGAAGTTACTATATCCAAGTTTGAAGTTGAAGTTGTTATTTAAAGTTGTGGTTTGAAGTAATACCTTCGAGGTTGAAATTACATATAAAAGGTCTAAAGTTAAGAATTAATAAAAAATTGAAATTCACACCGGTGACTAAAAATTAAATAATTTTAATAAATTTACTAAAACCTAAATGGCACATCCAAAGTAGGCTATTTGTGCACTTCCCTCATTAGTATAAGTAGCAAAATGCTTACCAATTTCGAGCCCTAAAAGTTGTGCCCACAGTCCTCTCTTCCTTCCTCGCATTGACACTCTTAAAACTTTGCTCCGGCTAAACCAACCTGTAACTGTAAGTTCCCTCTCTTGCCTTTCATGACACGACAACCTTGAAACCCCCATTTTTTTCCAGTTCTGTGCTTAGGTTATAACTTGCAATTCACTTTTTAACTTGTTTCTCTTTGACAACTCCTCATTTTGCAGACGTGGGCAAGTATTTAAAAAATGGCCAACTCCAACAACAACAATGCATCGTCAGCTCAGCTCACGGCTGAAGCAGCTGCACAGTTACAAGAAGGCATTAATTTAGTGCTATCTAGATGGACTGCCCTGCAAATGGCTATCGAGCTCGAATGGGGTGGTCGAGGCTCTGCTGAAAGATCCAATCAGCTCGTTAACGACATATTTTCCGCCTTCACCCAATCCAAAGGTACTTTTGTTTGATTAATTACACATGGGCATGGCTGCTGCTGATATAAAATGTTTTGTGTATAGTAGTGTATAATGTATGAATATCGGCTAGGAGATGCAAACAGTGAATCTTGGCCCGCTATTTGTGTAAAAATCCTTTTGATTGTTCGATCAAGAATTTGCTTTTCGTTTATTGTTTTGTGCAGAGAAAGTATACATGGATGATATAGAAGAAATTCTTGATGAGTTCATGTTATCTCTGAATACGGAAGTCAATGATGGCAGCCTCGAGGAGGTACAGTCTCGACTCCTTGTTGCGTAGTTTGTATCATGTTTGTTGGCTCTTTGGTTGTTCGCGCAGCATAAGATATTATTAGGAATGATTTTGTTGAAAGGAGTACATTACAGTAATAGTCTACTAGGCATCTTCTTTAGAACCATCTTCATACCTGCTTTGTTTCATACAACCAATCTGTCCATTTCAGTTGCGGTGATCAAGGGACTTACGAACCATATCTTAATTTCAGTGCCTTTAACTCATTTAATTTCAGTGCCTTTAACTCGTAAAATATAAGATACTATGCATTTGTTTAACCTGTAATACAAAAGCATAAAAGGGTTGCCCAGTAATAACTAACTAGGGATGTCACACGGGAATAGAGGAATGCACTTTGGGAATAGATAAATGAATTCTAGGCGCACATCAGGGATTCAAACCTTGGTGCAGGCAAAGCCTGGTATTTAAGTGGGGAAGTTTTAAAGCGCGGCCCAATTATTCACTGAGTATAAAACCATGCTCACTCGCCCCGAGGGATTTCTCGATGAAAAAAACCTGGGATCGGTTGATAATTGGGTCCACAACTTGAAGAAGGATGATTGTCATTTGCCCTCCTCTTTATGGTACTCCACCTCTCTACAAGGAGCCATTTGGGCGGGGCTCTTTATTTCTGTCACATTCTATTCATTGCCATCCCCTAACATTTGTTCAAGGCAGCATCAAGCAATAAAAAGAAGATGAGGAAATGGGACAAGGTTTCCTTTTTACTATTTTCTATTTATTATCTTTGTCTTAAATTTAGACCAAAATGTAGTACTGTTCCTGTCACTTACTAGAAAAAAAAGTGTAGTACTGTACCTGTTAGAGGAAAGCACAGTTGTACAATTCAATTTACTGAAAGTATGAGGACTAAACTGGTAATATACCTTTCAAATCATGTCGCAATGGTTAGAGAATTATTGTTTGTGTAATCATGCATTTCTTTGGGGAACACTCTGGGTTTGTCGTGTTGTCCTAATCATGCATTTTTGTAAGGCTTTGGAGTCAGATATGATGTTTCTTTCCATAACAATTAGTACCTGTGATCTCTATCAGGTAGCAGAAAAATTGATGTTTATGCATGAAGAGTGTCTGGAAGGGAATTTCAATTCAATCAAACTGCTAAGAGAAACAAATGTTGGGAGGAGACCTGCTACTTATAGCAGACAAGTAAGCATCCCTTTTTTATAGGCAGTACACGTTTCCCTCTGTGATTGGTAGGATATTTTCTCTCTTGATTGTCACCTACTATTTTGCTATATCCTGTCATATGCATTACAAAAAAGTAATGAAGAAGAACCAGCAAGTAGGACGAGTAACAAGTTATATACGTGGAAGTAATATGCACCTCACTTCATATTCATTACAAATAAAGTATGGGAAAATCAGGTATTGGATAAACTTAATGATGATGGTACAATTATTTGTTGTGCACTATTGCTACTTGTTCTCAAGAAAAATAGAAAATGTAATAGATTTGCTGCTGTTGTAAGATAACAAGAGCGATGCTGGATCCTCCCATGTTCCTATCTGAAAATGGTTGGTGGCAGGTGCATTTTACTGCAACGTGCGAGTATCTCCATCAACCAATTACTCTTCAATCCTGAAGTAGTTAGACTCCACTATAAGAATTCTTTCTGATTAGTAGGTTAGTCATTTTAACAGCAGAAAGGTCCTGAAAACGTACAGTACAAAAGAGGCGAAAACTCAATTCCTTATCTAATTCAGGTAAGGAACTGAGAAACTGTAACCGTGTCCACAACATATGCATCAGCCTCTTGCACCACAAAGTTAGCAAAAATAGAAATTAATATTTCAGTCAAGGAAAGTCTCCTTTTCCCCTTCAAATCTTGTTTTCTTTCACTCATTTTCTTAAAATTATATCCTGGATAAGAAATTTTTTTGGTTCCTTTAACCCATCACCAGCCTGCAAAGACTTGCCCGTTTTCCCTTTGAAGCATTGTTGGTTTCTTTCACCCACAAAACCCATGCAGGGACAGTTGGCCAAAATATTTTCACCCGTCTATTCCAGCTCTACAGACTTATTTGTTTCAAGTTCGGAAAGCTTAAATTGATCAAGAAAGCTTTAGAAAATGGTATATGAGTTGGAAAACATATGAAGTAATTGTTATTCACCAAAATGACAACAAGCACACCGATCATTCTGCACTCTCTCTCTCTCTCTCTCTCTCTCTCTCCATATATTTACGTAAATAGATTTTTGTATAATATTCAACAACATACCCAGTGTTATCCCACAAGTGGGGCTTGAGGAGGATGAGATGTACGCAATCCTTGCCCTCACCAAGGCGGAGAGGGTGTTTTCGATAGACCCTTGGCCTGAGATTTTATATAATTTTCTTACAGGAAAGTAAATATAAACAGCCAATAACAAGAAAGGGAAAAAACATTCCAGGAACTAGAAAAGAAACTAATGGCGAAGAGAAATGCAATGATCATAAATCAAATGCGCAACAATTCATATTAGCATATCTACTGATTATAGTTGAGTAAGATGACCTTTCGAAATGGAAAACTTAAAAATAATCCCATCTTAAGCAAATGAAATGTGAATAGAAAGTACTTGAAATAATACAAGTAAACTCAATAATGTAGTATAATGCGGATTTGAAGGCAAGTTTGTGTTATAAATGATGGCACATACTTGCCTTCAAATTCTTAGTGTTACCTCTTGCTATTTCTTAAGTTCCTTGCTCTTTTCAGAGGAGAATAGGCGACTAGATGGATTGGACATGATACATGCCGAGTCAGTTCATAGTTTTGTAATTTGAATTTCTTGTGGCTTGGGAATGTTATTGTAATACTTCCGTTTGTTATATATTAATCAAGAGCTTTTCCCAAATGGCATTGTTTTCGAATTTTATTTAAGCATGACGCTTGACGAATGCTATAAAATGTTTTGAATTTTTCCAGTTTCTCTTGTATTTTGTTTTTAGCTGCTCCAAGCATTTAATTTCCATCTCAGTTGATGCCTTTAATATCTTGACTAATATTGACCCCAAGGGAAAAGTGTCCTCAGTTGAAACTATTGATCTCTTTGAATTTTGTTCACGTAATGCATTTTTTTTTTTGTTGAGAAATTGGTGAATGTTTTCCAGTGATAGTTTATTTCATTGGTTTTCCAAAACTTTCCAGCATGCTAGCGATGGCGATGACAGTAGCGATGACGACAATGGTGGGAATGAAAACTTGTGTAACAATTCTCTGGATATGGCAATTGATTCCATGGGAACCCAGTCAAGTTTGGGGCAAGATATGGTAGTTGATGACCCCGTGATGAAGCAGCCAGCTGAAGTGGACGAGGATGGGTGGACGAAAGTACCTACCAGGCGTAACAAAGGTAGGAGGAATTGAAGCACTACAACAGACAGACCCATGGAAAAAGAAGGAACTGAAACCCTACTACAGTAGTATACAAAAATTTTGTTCCCTTACATTAAAAAGACGAAGAAAGCTTGGAAATATTTGTGATGTCGTAAATTGCTGTAATTGGGCGATTCTAGTGTGGTTTTTTTTATTCTTCGTGCACGGATGTCCACAAGTACATAAGCTCTTAGTCTCACAACTACGATGTCACACTGCCCCTACGATAAGTTTACGTAAAAGGACGATAAGAGAAAGGCCAACTTAACATAGCGTTCTACTTGAAATATTCCAAAGATAGATATGGCCACTTTTGCTACATGAGCTTATTATAAATTTTCTGATCCCGATATTGTAGTACAAAAGCAATAAGAGCAGAGAAACCACGTGCCAATGAGGATTGCTTTCGATGAGTGATGCGAAACAGAAAGTTCCTAAAAATTCTCAACACTAAAAGGCTTGCTCCATATAGAAATTCTTGATGAAACAAAATTTCAGTGACCGTCTTCTATTAGTATTTCATACACAATTCATACAACAAAGGCTTTCAATTAAAACCCAAATAACTAACACTTCATATATCTGCTATTACTGAAATTTGAAAATTCACCAAATACCGACCCAGATGACAACCAAGGATAAGGCTAGTTTGCCAACTAAAACAACCACCAAGCTACTCCAGTTACAGTGATATGATGATTTATATTTGTGGCAGACATTTGATTAGAGCGATGAATCAGCATTAACACCAGGCATTTTAATGCGACTCTCCGCTTACTCTCTGACAGGTAAAACGCACATCAATAAAGTACTAGAAATTTGCATAGAACTTCTCTTTACTACGCTATCTTACTAACTCGCTCCCAAGATCCATTGCAGCAGTTCTGGGACTATAAATCCACAATTATACTGCAGAAATATAGCGAGGAAAGCTACGTTACTAAACTCAGGGGAGTTGGATGGAGGACAATAAGGCATTCCCACTCAGGCTCATCTCTGCCTGAAGCTTCAAGTCGTAAAACAACTGTTTGGACGACTTTGCATTCCCCACATTGTGATTTTGATATATATTATAGTAATATTGAGATTAATAATCAACATAAACCTCTAAGAACATGCAAAAACTGAACGCATAAAGCTAAAAGACAATGATCCAGCAAAAATAAGGAGGAATAATTACACGCTAAAACCCTAAACATTGAATCAAAATGCATTAACATGAAATACAAGCTCACTAGTTCATCACTTGGCAACGGGAACAAGAAATCACGTGATTTTGACAGAATCATATGATTTCTTGTTTCCACTTTGCAAAATGATGAAATCTGTATGTTTTCTCTGCTAGCTTGCAAGATATTGTTGGATAAATATCTTAGTTCTGCAGCAATCGCAAGTTTACTAGCTCAATAAAGTGAAATGTTAAATATTTGAACTTTCAAGTAAAATATATTACAAGTGATTTGTCATTCCAAAATACATGAATTATTGTGAGGAACAGGGGACACCTCCTGAAGGTGACATCATATTCAGGACACCACTTCCAGGAGTCATTGGCTGCCCGCCAGGAGTACTGGCTAAATATGCTGAACTCGGTGTCATTAGTGGTTGTCCACCAGGAGTTGATGGCAAGTAAGGACTCAGCATTAGCTGCATGGAATAAAGAAAATGACATCATATTCTCCATACAAAGACCCAAAGGACAATGTTTTTGACTCCTGTAAAAGAAGCTTTCGTTACCATATGCAGAACCACTGTCCCTTGGGATCCCAGCATCACTGTACTTATTGCTAGAAGTGTTAGTCCAACCACAACCAGGTGTAAATGAAAGGAAACATCACAATCATATTAAAAGAGAACGCTCTCCATTTATGCAAAAATGGAGTGGGAAGAGTACAAACCTGATATTGCGGACTTGATCCCCAAGAAGCAGGGTTTCCGTCTTCCCAATTGTCCCAAGCATTTGGCCATTGCAGAGCAGTTAATGTCAAGAAACTAGGAATGTAACACACTATATCTGTGGAAACAAGAGCAACAAACTAAAATAGCAAGACTGTAATCTAAAGGGAGAGAATAAATGTCACCTAAAGTCTAATCATGAACACAAAAGAAGAGCAAAAACCTTCACTTCACTGTATCTACTAGCTGAATGCAGAAAGGCTTTAGTAAAAGACCATAATTTTACTCCCACCCTAACCTATCCTATACATGTGAAAAGATCTTTTAGCCACATAAAAAGAGGAGAAATTCACAAATAATGCAGCATACAGACAGATCAACATTTCCATGATCTAAAACACAGAAGAGCCATGAACTAAGTTGCTCGGACACGGCACTTTTGGTGCCGCACCCGTGTCGACACGACACTAGTATGGGTGTGGGTGTGGGATCCGTGTCGGATATGGTCAAACGTTTATGGGTACTTTGACCACGGACGGCAGGAAAATTCTAGACAAGATACAATTTGATTCCCCAAAGTGAAACCAAAGCTAGGGTAATTTTGTAGTAGTTACCTCTCTAATGATGTCTTCCTACAGTACCTCAACAGAAAATCAATAGGGGAAATGTTTTTCAACGCCAACAAAAAGTGTAGGATCGGATTAAAACTCTATTTTTAATTTTTTGAATTATTTTTAGCCGAATCCCCGCACCCGTATCCGTAATAGGATCCGTATCCCCGAATCTTAGAATTTAGATCTTGAAGGATCCGACCTCTAGATCCGCACCCGTGTCGGACACCCGTACCGGTGTCCGAGCAACTTAGGCCATGAATGTAACATTACATTCATGGCTCTTCTGTGTTTTAGATCATGTTTAAGTAAAGGCATGGCTCCTTTTCATTTCTTCAAGGATGACATCAATTAGTGTCAGGTTAAATAAGAACTAGGCAGGATACACGGCTTCCACTTCTTCTAGTTTCAAAACCCTAAGCCATTTTGCTTATTTCTCCAGTGATACAACATACCTAGGTGGACTCATTGGATTCCATGCTCTGTCATGCATCGGCGTCCTCATGCCCTCATGGATAGGTGTTGCTATAGAGGAAAATGACCAAAAAAGCTCAAACAGCTGGAAAGAAAAAATAAAAAGAGATGGAGAATTCCATTGCAACAAAGCAGCAGAAAAATGGACCTCCAGGATCACTCATGGGTGTCATGAATGGATGAAGTGGAGTCCTCAAAGGATGTGATGGTGTTTCATTTCCCAAGCCATATCTAGATGGTTCCCTAGAAACAGAGAGATAGTTAGACCGCGGACACTCACTAACTCAAAGTTAGCAACAGAAGTATACTTACGAGAATGGTTTGGACACATCAACATTATCTGCAATATGATTGCGATCGACTGCAAGAAATATCGGAGTCAGCAACAAATGTTAAGCAATCAAAAGTTGGAAAAACAAAATTCAAAAAGGATATTTCTGCATAAATTTGCTGACAGTGTCCATAAAAGGGGATTCAACTAAGCTCCCACGGCAAAAATTACAAAGGGCACTTTGTGTTTAATGAAGCATTTTTGGTTCAACCCGCACCCCTCAAACCAAGAAGAAAAAAAGAACGGGGGTTGCCCAGATTGAAGAAAACCTTGCCTGTAACATTTTTCATCAGGGCTTCCAGTTCAACTTGGACCGAATTTTCTTTGACATCAACGACACGCCCCTTACAACCTTTAAAGGGGCCAAGGCAAATTTTTACTTTAGCTCTAACTAAAGCACCACTCCCTCTTCCACCTCTATGTCTGCCTCCATCTAGAGCACACCAATTATAAAAGTTAAGAGAATAATGATTTAAATGGAAGGCAGGAATAAGGATCCAAATGAAAAATAGCGTTTCATGTAAGACACATAAATATTTTTAAGAGAAAAAGGACTCCACAGGTGAATACAATAATAGGAATAACTTACAACATCAAGATAGCACAATTATCAGAAACTTACAGCTCATAGGTGGGGCCCCTCTAGATGATCTCATTGGAGACTGAGGAGTATGGGGTGGCTGCCCAAATCTCCACGAGATGGGGTTATCCTACAGGAGTTCCATTGTAAGCACAATTTTCAGACAGCAAGACAAGGGTTATGATAGAATAGTAATTAAGGTCAAACTTCCAGAAGCAAGATACAAGCATACATTTCTATCACCATTTGCCTGTGAGCCACCAATCAACTCACAAGATTCAGTTTTGACCACAAATAAAACCAGCATTCTCAGGGTGATTGCGATCGTAAATAAAAACAACTCCTTTGAAGATGTGTTCTACAGGACCTTTTTTCCCCTATAAGTAACAAGAATGGTTATGACGACTACATACACAACGTATGAACAAATCTCAGTAACAAGAAAATCTTTTGAAAGGCCAATACTCACTTTGCAAGGACCCTCAATAACTTTTACCAAGTCTTTCACCGCTAATTTGTTCTTAAAGCGATCTGGGGCATTCGGCATTCCATTTCTTCACAACTTTCTCTTTGATCTCTCTAAGTCTAACAAGAGCTACCTCAGGTCTACCAGGCACACCCTTAAGGACCTATTAACATCACTCAATGTGAGCAACACAATTAACAGAATAATTACGACCTCAAAACTATGGTACTCACCTGGAAGGCTTCACTGTGTACACGTATAATCACACCAAAGCTCTTATTGCTGCATAAAACGTAGTAATAAATTAAGAAATATAGCTAATGATTCGGAAAAGGACTAGATTGTTTAATGCAGTTCCATTACTCTTAGAAGAAGAAAATGCTTACTCTAGTATTACAAGGTCACGGGGCTCATACTTCCCAATATGAGTGAGACCAGATGTTACTAAAGAACTCTCAACAGCATTATCAGCGAATACACAGAGCTGCTGTTATAAAAAAACAAGTGGCATCTATCAACATTCTTCTGAAGGACTTCAGATTAGAGACCTCAAATTACCAGATATCTCAACTTACCGTCTCAACAGATGTAACAATACCAGATATGTTATCTGGTACCGAGATCACCCTATGCCCCTCAACAGATGTAACCATACCAGTTGCACCTTCAGACGAACCAGATATTACTTTCACGTGAGTTCCAAGCTCAAAGTACTTGCGCAGCTCTTTGTCACTGAAAGCCAGAGGTTCCTGCCAAAGTCGGGAAAGATGTTAATAAAAATTACTGCAGTCACTTCTTCTGAGACACGTGATGCCTGAACAGCACATATTTAAAGAAGGGGGATACTACCATAGCAAGGCTTTCCTGATTTAATCTGACATGAACAGTGTCTTCTTCAACTTTCTCAACACGGCCTTTCATGTCCCTGAGATCACCCTTCACCACAATAACGCGTTCACCCTTCATAAAACAACCTTTTTTTCTATTTGCAAACAAAGTAGATGGACTAGCCATATCTCCCACCCCACCGTCACCAGGTTGGCGAAATTTCTCAAGTTCATCAAGAGTTGGATGTATGTTCTGAGTACTGATTGATTTCACTGAAACTGTCTTATACGAGAAACCATCTCTGAATGACATACTTCCAATATAGTCAAAATAGTCACCTGTCCTTGTGTCTCGCTTATGCTCCACACGTATATTCATCTCTCTGCAAACCGTGAGAAACAGATTGAACAATTCTATATAGACCATTGATTATGCTTTTATTGAAATTAGAGATACTAAGAAACGGTTGCCTAGCTTCATCAGCATGTATTAAGCGTGGCGGAGGAATAACTGCCTTCTTTGTTGGAATTTCCCTTCTTTCCTACAAAAGCAGTATCAACAAGGAATACTGTTTCTTATAACATCAATATTTCTTTTCTTGAGAAGGGCATCAACATTTTCTTTTGTATAGGTAAGCAAAAACTCTAGTAATTGTCATAAACCAGTACTAGATGATCCTGGGAATTTACAAAGTTGTAGAAGTCAACAAGTGTACAAATTAGGCAGTCGAAAAGTTCTAACAACACTAACATTTTACCCTCATGTATTTCCGGAATGCAGAACCTATCAGTCTCTCCTGCCAAATGAAGACCGTAATAAGTTTCGAAATACAAGAATCAATCAAATAAACATACCAACTTCTTTGCAAGTGCCTGTAAGTCAATTCTTGGAATTAATTTTACGACTCCCTGGGCCATGTCATCTACATGCACGACCTACAAAGCAGAAAGTTTGCATATCAGAAGAGAACGTCCACAATAGTTTACTCACTGCAACATACAATGCAGAATACTGGACAACCATTGCAAGGTCTCCCTTGTAGTCTCCTGTCTTCATTCTGACCCAAGTACCCGTGGCAAGATCAACCACTTTGCTTTCAACCATAAGGACATCAGTCATCTCTTTGAGGGGAACTAGCTTTATGTCGGCGGCATATATATTGTTGATACCCTTGCAAGCCTGCAGTAGATAGGTGACGTAAAAGTAATGGGGTTATTGGGTACTCAATACACATATTATTTATATGCGACATGGTAATGATTAAAGTGAATCAAAACAAAAAATAAAGATATAGCATGGTAATGCTTAATGTGAATCAAAACAATAAAGAAATATATCATCTGTCACGTACCTCCCTTACATGGGCTTCTTTGTTTGCTTCTATGTATATATAGTCTTGAAGATGATCAAGGGCTACAACTGATCGTATTTGCAATTCTGGTCCTCTATTGATTGCCTTTTGCATTAGGCAAACTGCAACCTTCCTCTCATGACCACTCTACAAAACACGACGTAGAAAAAAATTACTGTACAAGATAAAATGTTGATGGTTAAATATAAAACGATAAAACGTGGAGCGTTAAGGCAGGGTGCCAACACCATACCTCACATTTAACCATCCATAACTTTGGATCCCTGACAGTTGGCAAAAGAGCTTGCTGCTCAACATGTGTTGCTTCCTCATCATACTCCACATGAGCTGACCTTGCATATCTTTGTTGGATGCTTCTCGTAAGCTCCTCAAGGTCTTCTTCTTGGTCCTCCTGTGGCAACAGCCGGTGACGATATTCACGCCTGGCACCATCCTCATCAGGTATCTCTGCTCCACCATCTACTATGAAATCTGCAAACAAAAATCTAACAGTCAACCCCAAGAGACAAAAGACCATGCAGGGAGAGGTACACAAGAAGTGAAAAAGCCCAAACCTGTTACTGAGATTTATAAACTAAGTTCCCGTTAAGTTTATTCTAGACAAAGATTGAGATATCCAAAGTTTTTCATGTGTTTGCATCAAGAAAGGTGACCATCCAACCTCTACAGGAATCACCTTGACTAAATATAAAGCAGATACTGTATTATATATACAACCAATTTTCAGTGATTACCATTCCCAACATTCCTTTTTTTTGCAATGCCATTCCCAACATTCCTTTTTCCTTTATTTTCCAAAGTTCAAAAACTAGCTTATGCCAATAATAACATTAAAACAAATGGCTAAAACTAGAGCCACTACTATAGGTTCCAAACAATATTAGATTTGACAAGTGTGCATGAATTAAGGGGGAAAAGTCAAGGGCGAAGGCAAGTGTAAGGAAGGGGGTTCAATCAAATCCCCCATCATAGTAAAATTACACCAAGCAAATAGAACAAAAACAAACTTTTGTGGTATATTTATACTGGTTTCCAAATATACTTTAGATCATTGTTAGTTCAAATCTCATGTATGACATTCTTAGTATTTTTTCAAACTGACTGTATAATTTCCTGGCTCCGCCCCTTGTATAAAGTGCTACATGAACCTTTGATCGTATCAAAAACACATGATCTGTTATTGGTAGAGTTACAACCCTAATTTTCAGTAGACTAATATTTCACATATTAAACTTTCTATGCATACAAAACCAAAAAAAAACAATTAATGTGAGTGTGTGTGTATATATATATATATATTCATGTCACATTCTTTTATAAATGTCTCCCTTTGAAATACTAATTCTTCATTCTTCGATCAATGCAGGCAAATTAATTAAATGAACTGCATTATATTTAAATAAAACAAAAATAAAATTAGAGTAATTAATTAATTACCGTCTTGAGCTTCTAATTCATCATCCTCATCCTCATCACTATCTACAGCCGCTTCGAGGTCGAAAAACTACTATCATGTTCATGATCGTCTTTCTTCTTCGTACACGTCCTCTACGACGTCGTTGTAGTCCGGTTGCCGCGGCATAGTGGAATTTGTGGGAGTTATAGGGTGAAGGAGTTTCAAAAATTTGAGAGTCGCTTTGTTTCTCATTTTCCACTATTTTATAGTGCTAGCTACTCCAATATAGTGAACAATTCATTTTGTTGGTGATAGTTTGATTTGGCACTTTGTAATTCTCTGTGTATAAAAGGTATATTTATATAGTACCTGATGAATTTATAAATAATAGTAGGTTTTAAAGGTAATAATACAATGCAATACAATTGGTAACAATAATACAAACAAACCCTAAGGGAAATTTTGGGGCAAATGACTATATAATCACCTTCAAACTATGATTATCCCATGTGTACAACTTAAATAAGAGTTTGAGCATTTAGAAAATTTTAAAAAAAAATTAAAGGAGTCTAACTGTAATCTCCCCTTCACCAAGCTTCATCTTCTCCATTGAATTGAAGAGCTAATAGAGTTTGGTTATCAACTGAAGCAGTAATAAAGAATAAAAGCAAAACATGAAGCTAGGCAAGTTAATTTGTTCATTGTGGGAACTTAGAAAGTGGACAACAATCAGAGATTTTCATCACTCAATCTCAAATGAGAAAATAGCAAATGTTAGTTTCTGCCTTGGTTCTAAAATCTTCAAGGAAACTATACAATGCGACTAGTAATAAATCGATCCAGTCAAATCTATAATCAGTTTGTAAATCAAAGTTTTCTACAAATATAAAAGACCATTCAGTTGTTGGTCAGAAATGTTGACAAGTTGGTTTAACATTAAGACTAATCAATATTTTTTTGAAATGATAGAAAGTGAAAATTTTCTTTACATGTATATAACTTAAAATCTTTTTCTTTGAGATACTGTGAGAATTGATTCGATGGAAACTCAGGAGATATTGTAGTTGATGGGGCCAGTGATGAAGCAGCAAGCTGAAGCGGTAGATGACGGAAGGACAAAAGTAGCTTCTGGGCGTAACAAAGGTAGGAGGAATTAAAGCACTACCACTGTAGCATACAAGAATTCCCTAAAAGGTTTAAACAGCAAAACAAGAATTCCCTAAAAGGTTTAAACAGCAAAACAAGAATTCCCTAAAAGCTCTCCTAGTCAATCTGTTCTATAAACAAAGAGCAGTAGCTTACCAAATAGGAAAACATAGAACAAGACCTATAGAATCTAGTCATCTACTGATTCCTGATATTCATCACAACATAACCAGAAATCAGCAGGCATAAATTAGTTTCTCCACCAACAGTGGCATAGAGAATGGTGACAAAAAGCAGCATATACCTAAAGTGATACTCTAAAATTCACAATTACACAACCAGAACTTTCCCCTAGCTTAATTAGTTTCTCCAAATGAAGTTTCCAAAAGTAAGACTCAACAGAAAAACATTGAACTCCGCACGTTCCTATGAAGCCGAGGCAATGCTGGGACCGGAACAGCGCCAGCTGTTGTAACTCCACCGTGGCTCGAGGACGTGTCCGACAGTTCATCGAACTTGATAAACTGTGCCACCTGTGCTGCTGCCAAGTGGGCATAGCATATTGGAGCAACTGCATAAAACGTATTAAGAAAAACAAAAAAGTTCATTAGATGATGTTCTATCTTTAACACCTTTCAAGCCTGTAAACAGAATCATAATTTCTGAAAACGCAATACTAGTAAAACATAATGATTGTTCTTACCAACAGAGATGGCTGTGGTACTCCTCTGATACCTGCAATGCAGTAAAAAAGATGAGTAAATCTTCTCAAGGATAGATTAGAACAAGTAACATCCATTCATAACAGGAGATTGTTTGCTTACACATAAGATAATGAATGGACAAGCTCTTGCATGTCATCTGCTGAAAATCCAATTTCATCATGCAGAATGTGGTAGTGTGTGGGTCGAGTTGTTCCCTGAATAGCACAAAAAGATGATAGAAGTTCATCATGGAAGCAAATAATAGGAATCATGGAGAATAATCAAAGAAGGGATTTAGAAACTCACAATAGGCCCAGCATGAGCGCACATATAGAAGTCGTTGGTCTTTGGATGGCAAATTGCATTGTCAATCACAGTACCTGCACAGAAAGATATTTCAAGCAAGTTTCTACAGAACCAGTCAATCAAAGTGTACTAAACTAATAACATAAACTGAAAGTACAAACCAGGAGGAACATTATCAGGTGAGTTGGTCTGGAAAAACTTGGTGTGATGGTTCTTTTGTGCAACTACCACTGTGAACTTTGGAGACCAACTTTCATCCAAGAATCTGCAGGCCTCGATCATCTGATCGAGCTCAATGTTTAGCACTTGGTTGAATTGGGACTCACTCACTCCATCCCTATACATCAATCACAAGTTAATCAATTGCAGTCAGATAATTAACATAGACAGGGAAATGATGTTACGATGACAAAATTGAAAGTAAAGGTCCTCAACAAGCTAAGCAATTAAGAAAAAAGGGTGCTGAAAACTCTAGGGCACAGGATTTTCACAGATCCTGATATATTTCACAGCTTGATTTAGACTGAAGAAAAAAGTGAGCAGTCAGAACATATGAAAGGTGACAAGCAAAAAAAAAAAAAAAAAAAGCATGTGGACTCTCAATAAGTCCACCCAGCCTACAGCAACAATGAAATAATGGATATTTCATGCCTAAACAAAGGGGTAGACTTTTACCTTCACTGCTTAACAAGAATATCAGCCAATAATTAACTTATAATCTTAACTTGTGGTTTAGAATTTATACCTGAAAATTATGATGTGCTCGGGTTTCACTTTGTTAGAACTTGAGTAGAAGTCCACCAGCAGCTCCCTGAATACAGGACAAAATTCTTAAGCAACAACATAAAGGCATTTTACATACAGAGGTATCCTAATATCAATTATAATCAGCTCAGATAATGAATGCAAACATTTAACACGAACAACAGTGAGTGTGAGTCGATAACTACCTGAAAAGGCCCTCATCTTCAGTATCTGATACTTTCTTGTAGAGAGAATCTATCATTTCCAGCTTTGGTGACTGAGTACGAACAGCTGCTCGATATCGAGAAATTAGGGGCCATTGTCTAGAACTAACCACCTGAGATTACAAAACCATAAATTAAGTGTCAGACCTAGAGAAATAAGCAGAACATAAAATGAGCACGTGATCTCTTACCGCTGCAATGGATGGAACATCAGCTCGTCCAGGTGAGCCATGAGAGACATCCATCCCAATAATGATCGTGGGGACTTTTGAAATCTGAGGTAGTACAGGGGAAATCTCCATAGACAGAAAGGAATTCATACCACCCAGCTGCAAAAGAAGCAACAAAATTAATCAATCAGGAGTGAAAACTTTTGTGAATTCAAACTGTGTAAAAAGTTATTTCAAATCAAACAACTTGCCTTCGCATTGATTTTCAGGAGCACATTGGTTAGGTACTGATCATTGACCTTTGTAGGAGCAATGCACTGAGTAACAATTCCAAGATCAGCTAAATTCCTTCTCTTCCAGGGGCCTTCAAAGCAGAAAATTACCAGAAGAAAGATTTAAAAAGAGATTCCATAATTTATGAAACTATAAAGGTAACATCCAAAAGAACAAAGATTGGTTTGTTCAAAGGTAACCATAAAGGTCAGAATTCTTTCTCTCCGGTAAAATGCAGAGAAGGAACTGAGGTGGAGCTGGAAGTTTTGATTTCAGTATTTCTAGCATCTTCTCAACTCTCACAGGAGCAGGGCTGCGCCTGAATTGCTGATTCTCCTCAAAGATATGATCAAATGGTTTGTTGATGAACTACATAGATAATGGGAACATGTTAACAATGCAAACACATAGATACATGTATGATTGTGTGTGTATTGCATCTCAAAGATATGATCAAATGGTTTGTTGATGAACTACATAGATAATGGGAACATGTTAACAATGCAAACACATAGATACATGTATGATTGTGTGTGTATTGCATCCCATAATTCAAAAGGTACTTACAATTCCTTTATTTTGCCCACACCTCTGCAGATCCATGCAAAGCTTACGGACATCACAACGGGCAGAGAAGTTCACAACTGCCCATTTCTCAAGTTTAATTGGTTCAACCAATTGCTGTGTTGGTAAGAATCCAAAATCAAGGGACTAGAATTGATAAATCATAGGGAGATTGAAAATGTTAAGCAGGATTACCTTGTTGTTAAAGTTCCACCTTCCATTTCTAGGAAACAAGTCTTCTTGACCTCTTTGACCACCCACCCTCAACTGTAATACAAGTAATAAAGAATCATAATGTGTACAAACTCAAATGCTGTAATCTGAAATCCAACCTGAGAGCAATAATGACAGGAGATTAACATCGAGTATGCTCACCTTTGGAGTTGGCAAGACACGGCCTTCAACTTGAGTGAACTGATCACTAATTGAAATTCCAGCAGAACCAAGAAGAGGGTCAGCCTTATAGTTGCAGGTCTTTAGTGCCTGCAAGTTTACATGATAGTGAAATCCATTGCTCGTATGAAATGAGTTCAGGCTACAGTAGATTCAAGAGCTTACTTCAGTCAACGTTCTCATCCTTTCTTGTGGCTTTTGTCGGGATTTTTCTACCAGGGAAGCCCTTTGTAGATTGGATAATGCCTTGGTATAGCGCTGCAGAGACACCAGATGGCAGAGCTGACAAGACAGAAAGAAAAACTGTGAGCTCACTACCTTAAAAGCTACAGATATTACATATAGATTGTCTAGTACCTCAAGAGGAATAAAAGTGGGAAATTTGGGTTTCCCAACATTTATGCAGGGAAAATCTCCAGAATATTGCAAAGGAATACGGCGATGATTTGTGAAATATTCGTAAACAGTTAGCTCAAGTGGTTGCCCATCCCCATCCATTTTCTGCTTCAAAGTGAAACTGAAAAGCAAAACAACTGAGAATCAATTTGTGCTCTTAAGCTAATCAGTCCAAAAAGTGTAAAAATAAGCAAAATGGATTTATAATGAAAAAAACTGACGTCTGCTCTTTGCAAATCTTATCAGTGAGGCCGGTGATTTTGTATTCCCTGTTTGAGGGGCTGGCTGTGATCCTTAGACTCTTGAGCATCCTCTTGGCCTGGAGAGAGCAAATAGGAGAATTAAAACAGAACTGCTGCAAGGGAAAGAGAATGAGTAGAAATTACCTTTGTCCAATCAATCTGGTAAGGATCTTTAACATTTTGGTTTGCTAGAAGGAAGTCTATGACCGGCCCTGGCTGCACAATCATAGTGGTTGATGCATCTGCAAATTCAAAAGTTATATGATAGCTAAGGGGTGAAAAGAATGTAAATTTTCTGGATAGCAATTTACCTATATTCAATGATAGGCCGCCCTGAGTGGCCCGGAAACTGGAATGGAAACCCCGACATCCTAAAACACCTCCACCAAGATCAGCAAAGTTTCTAGGCTCATTGTGAAAGAAAGACTGACGCACTAGAAGGCAGCCCCTGTATGGAGAAAAAGAAACTTAGAAAACCAAATTAAGATGTCAAGTCAGAAAGAATAAGCAATTCGAAATATCATACTGTTTGGCAGCATGCTGTCTTAGTATAATATCAAGCACTCTCACTGCCTCTTGATATTGCTCAGAGTCTTGACCCCGGAGTGCATTGGCAATGGCTTGCATTGGTATCTTTGTGGCATACTTTATTACCACTTTGTATGTCTTCGAACGAGGCTGCCTTTTTGATCTTTTCTTATCAAGTTCACTGGGGCTCCCTTCAGGGCTTCCACCTCTAGTGCTTCTATACACATTAAGAAATAAATAGAGTTGATCATACAATAGGGTAATTGAAACAAAAACATTTACTTTGAAGGATAAAATACAGAATTTAGCACTGCACCTAGACGAAGAAATATCCTCCAAGATAACGTTGAACTCTAGCTTGTTTCCAGGTAGAGCACCAATTGTGAACAGGCTCTTCTCACCATCATAGGCAAAATCCTTGCCATCAAGCTCCGCTGCATATGTTTGATGGACCTTGTCCAGAATCTTCCGACCTACTCCTTTTGCCTCCACAGGGTTTCCATCCTCATAACTCAGAGCAACCTAAGGCAGTAATGATAGTTATTTTCCAGTTCAGTTTGATATTTATTCAAGTCAAACAAGCACTGCACAGTGTAGTTTGAGCTCAAAGAAATTGAATGTAGTATGGACAGATGAAAACTTACACTGTAATGGAAGAACAGCGCATCGGAGTTGGGCATCCCTACTTTGAAATGATTTGTGAGTAGCCTAATCTTCTGGCCCTTGGATCCAATCCCTTTTCGAGCCATGGGAACTCGATTTTGCTTTGTTGCTACAACTTCATCTTTTGAAGATTCCATTTCAATAGACTAACAACTGAAGAAAGTAAACCAAATTCATTAACTAATTCGGAGAGAAGTTAAAGCAAGAGTACATGGAACTGTAAGTGCAATTAGTTATCTGAACTGACATATCACCTTCTGGTGGGGGGAAAAAACAGAATACATATCTGCTTAATGTATCTTGTCAGTTTGTCGATTCCTCTTCATGATTAGTAAGTGAGTTCCACTATACTAATCTATTTGAGTGGTACGACGAAGAACAAAACAAGAAATGATATGGATATAATGTTGTAACATGATATAATTTCAACAGGCATATCGACTACACGAAACACATCAGCACAAAATATAGACAAAAGAAATGACTCTATTCATTCCACTTAGCCAATTGAAAATAAATGGCCAAGTTTAGCAAAACAGAGGGCCTTAAGCTGAAAGGAAAGGGAAATGAAAGGGCACCCAAACATGAATAACAAGCCATTTCATACACCAAAAACCACAGGTAACAGAAAAGTTCAGAAGCTATCTCTATTATTGATCATTGGTATACATATATTCACATTGCCTAAAAGGGGGTGCATAACCAACAAAATTTGAAAACACATCACGGATATTGTTCCTACTAGTGATTAGTCTTATGTCTAGGTTCATTCCATCAGTCCACAATACTACCTAGTAATGGATCAATGCACTCATGATAACTTCATAAAAGAGAACTGTAAGGAAAAACAGGAAAAAGAGATGGTAGGTAAAAAAGACTCCAGATGGCCAGAAGATGAAACAGCAACGACAGAATACATAGACACATGCATAGCAAACACGGTACTTAATTAAGAATCAAATATCTTATGATAATGCCTAAATTAATCCCACTTCCACTAAGGTTAACGATACAGAGTATGGCACTCTTCACAACATAATCTAATGTATAGTTATATACATTTACACCACAGCGACAGTCACAGGCATAAACAAGCAAAGTACAAATAGCATAGCAATTGCCATAATTGTAATTCTGCCTGACAAACACACACACACACACACACACACACACAAAGATAGACACACACACTCACATACATGTGGTTGCACATACACATATAAGCAATACTCCACTCCCCAATTTTTACAAAATTCTTTAACAAATTTCGTTCTTTCTTGGGTTGTCCCAAAATTTTGTTTACTTTTGTAAGTTAAAAATAGTTCCATGGGACTCACAAGCAGTCCTCCCAATACAACTTTATACTTTATGATACTCTTTCTACAACCACTTTGTCTAAAGAATGTCTCCACATGCTCTTCTACAAATACTGAAACTCATATATAAAAGCCAATCTATCTTAATAATTACTGTGTCAATTCTAAGAAAGTCAAGTAAATTAGAATATACCTGAAAGACTCAAATGTTGGAACTCAGGGAGTTGTAAAAGTAGACCTTAAGCCTCTGCAAAACAGGCAAGAAAATTAATTACTACTATTCAAAACACATACTCTATATATATATATATATAGTATATATATACAAACATGTAGATGGAAAACACACACTGATACAAAAAGCAAATATTTTTCATGATTAATGAATGCAATTTTTTTTTTTATTATCAAGATTAGTGAATGGAATTTTAATATAGCACGAATACTATGATTTGTACAAAGAAAACAGACTAGGAGTATTACTTTTTTTAGGAAAATTTTTGAACTATATAGCTGCACCAGCAGTTAACTATAAACCAGAAATAGCTAAGGTTTCCATCTTTGGAAAACAGATTCAGGACATAGATTAAAGCAAGATATTGACTAACCAGATAACAAGGAGCTAAACAAAAACTATAAGATAAATGCATAGCACATATACATAAGGATTCAACCCTCTCACAATACACACATACAGTATATATATAAAAATATGTAGATGGCAGAACCACACACTTAATTATGATGTAATGTTTAAGAAAGTCAAGTAAATTAGAATATACCTGAAAGACTCGAATATTGGAACTCAGGGAGTTAGAAGTGGACCTTAAGCCTCTGCAAAACAAGAAAGAAAATTAATTGCTAATGAAATATTAGATTATTTTGTTAGTAACGATAAATTTATATCCCTGTTCATCTTTTATGCAAAAAGAACTAAAGGACAACTATATCTTTTCTAGAGTTGGCAAATATTTTTCATGATTAGTGAGTGCAACTTCTTTTTCTATCATCAAGATTAATGAATGCAACTTTAAAAAGTCTGTGGATATATGATATATCTGAACAAAGAAAACAAATAAGGAGTATTCCCTCTCTGGAAAAAGATTTGAACTGTATATATAGCTGCACTAGCAGTTGGCTATAAACCAAAAAGAGCTAGGATTTCCATTTGTTGAAAACAGATTCAACATATTAGAGCAAGATAAATAAAAGAAGGAGCTAACAAAAACTAAAACACAAATGCACAGCACATACACATTAGAGTGAGTGTGTGTGTGTGTATACCTATATGTCTATTCAACCCTCTCACAACATACATATATATTAGATATATACAAACATGTAGATGGAAAACACACACTGATACAAAAGGCAAAAGGAAAACAAATCTGATACTTTTCCTAGAGTTGGAAAATATTTTTCATGGTTAGTAAAAACAACTTATTTTTATTATTATCAAGATTAGTGAATGGAACTTTAATAAAACATGAATAATATGATTTATACAAAGAAAAAAGATTAGGAATATTCCCTTTTTTGGAAAATGATTTGAACACATAACTGCACCAGCAGTTGACTATACACCAAAAATAGCTAAGATTTCCATTTTTGGAAAAAAAGATTCAGGACATGGACTAGAGCAAGATGTTGACTAACCAGACATTATTAGCTAGGAGCTAAACAAAAATAAAAACATAAGGATTCAACCCTCTCACAACACACACATAAAGTAACTATACATACAAAAATCTGGATGCAGAAACACATTCTATGATACAAATCTGATATTCTAAAAACTAAGCCAACAAAAACCCAAGATTTTTTTCACCTTAAAAAATAAAGTTACATGCATATGTTTCTACATGCATAACCAGAAACAGTACCTATATGTAGAGAGCAAAGAATATCACCATAAAAAACTAGTAGTACCAAAGAAGATAGAGAGTATAGAAACAAATATACCTCAGTTTTTGAAACCTCAGCAAGAGTGGCAAAAAGTAGACCTAGATAAAAGAATCCTGCAAAAAGTTTCCTTGCTTTTGTGAGTATAATATTGCTGGTACAATATTATTGTCTTTATTTTTTGACTAATATGCAAAAGTTAAAAGAGATACTGTAGTGCAAACAAATATACTCCTATCTTGGAAAGGCTAAGCATACAACTATTCATAAATTTGTGTAATTAGCAGAGAACTAAGTATTGACAGAAAACAAAAAGGCTGATAAGGTACAGCTGTGTTTTGAAGGTTAATTCATGAAAAGACAACCAAGAAAACAAAAAGACTACCCAATAATAATGAGAGTATACTGCAGCTTCTTTAATATTTTCAAAACCCCTTTTAACCAAAAATGGAATATCAACGATTTCCAATATGTTACTGTAAAAGGATATATGAATGGTCAGAGTTATGCAAAAAACTTTGGACTTCTTGAGAGGATGAAGCAACAAACCATTATTCACACACACACATATACACAACATATATGACTCAACAACACTAAATAAACCAAAACAAGAACCAAAACAGATCTAAATAAAGACAATGAGACAAAGAAATAAAAGTCCATGAATATTTTGGCTTAAAATCTTACGTAGCCATAAATAACAAGGAGACTGATAAGTTACAGCTGCATGTGTTGATGGTTAAAGTTTACCTTTTCTAGCTCAAGAAAAAGAAAGACCAAGAAATCAAAAAGACTAGACAATAATAATGATACATACTGCAGCTTCTTTAATATTTTCAAAACCCCTTTTAACCAAAAATGGAATATATAACGTTTTCCAATAGGTTACTGTAAAAAGATACATGAATGGAACTTTGGACTTCTTGAGAAGACAAAGCAACAAACCATTATTGACACACACACATAGTAAATAAACTACTGAAAACCCAAGTATAAAAATATATACACATCACATACATGACTTAACAACATTATACCAAAACAAAAGGAGAATAACAGTCCATGAATCTTTTGGCTTAAATATTTACGTAACTATAAACTTCATATATATGTACGTACGTACTAAAAGGAAGAAATAACAACTTTAATATCATGTTTATACACATATACACACAAAGAGATATACATATACATATGAGTTGAGGAATAAACCTTAGCAAACAAAATTAACGTTAGACAGAGGCAAGTATTGTGTGATAGAAAAAGTGAGTGTGAGTATATGTATATGGCGGTTATGGGATGGGGGTGGGGGCAGGGGGTAGAAATAGGGTAGCTGAGTATTATGGTACAGTGCTAGTGGCTGGTGCAGCAAAGGACTGATACTGAATGTTTTTATACAACCTTATTGGTTGCAAAAACTGATGTACGGACAAGGGGACCACAGTTTTGTCTCCTTTTCATATTTTGCTTCTTACATGTAAAAGCTCTACCATATAATAATGCAGATACTTGATTTGTTTTATTATTCTTTTCATTAATAATTGATAATGTATTAAATTTTATTACTCTTTTTAAAATGTATACATTTCTAAAAACATGAATTTATATAATTTTTTAGAGTTAATATCTCAAGTTTCAAAAGTACTCACATCCCTCATTTAAATTTCAAGTTGAATTAAACTATGTAACAAAAACTACTGAATTAAACATGAATTTATATAATGTATTAAACTATGTTTCATGAAACATAGGGAGTGAAATAAATATGAGTGCGTGTGAAAATATAAGTACATCTTTTTCATTTTAAATAGTGATGATATTGCTAATACTTATACATTCTTATTAGCGTATAATAAAGCATTGCCTTATATATGAAGAGATTATTATACTATAAGAAGAAGCAAAATTATTACCAAACAAAGTACTTCGTACAAGATATACTAGTAATTAAATTAAGTGTGAAGATTACTTCTTCTTCAGCAACCAAACAATGGACTATGATAATTTATTTTGAATTTAATGTGGGGAATAACTATCCTTATTTGTACTACCAAAAGGCTACTAATAAGCTACTTACATTAAAAGTAAGTACTAGTAACTTTTAAGATATTTAATTAAAAAGTTTATGTTTAAATTCACCATCTAAATTAAGAGTTGAAAACTTAAAACAGATTATGTTTCCCATAAATTTAAAAAGGAAAGGATGTATGTAAATTATTACTAATGTATTTATAACGGAATTTTTGTTGTATCTATATGCCTTTGAGTTTGAGGGGTTACAAAAGTTAAGCCAATGGAGTAGCAGCAGCTGTAACACTTAGCAGTATACCGTATTAAGTGGATAATGCCGTACGTACAGACGACGAGGGGACCATTTTCGTGTCCTTTTTCATAACTGTCCTAATTTCACTTTTTAATCCTATATACTCCATATTTTGCTTGCACGGGAAGTAAAAAATTCTGTTCAATAAATTAAAAAAGTCACTTGTTATACACATCAAATAAATAAATGCAAGACATGTTTAATTTTGATGTATAATTGCAAATATTTTGAAGAATAGTCACATCCACTCCCTACAGAAGGAGGGTGGGTTAACTAGTAGTCTAATTAGCTTGCTCTTGTCAAATGTGGTGGAAACTTTAGAGAGACAAAAGCTTTTTGGGGTTCTTGTGTAACTGTTAAAGTTTGGAAGTTGAAGAGTTGCAATAAGTTGCATTACCTAATAATTGAAAGATAAGTAAGAAAAAGATAACCTTGTGGTTGGATAATTTGTCAGGCATGATATCTTTTGGAGAACACGACATGCAAAATGATCAATGACCACAGAGAATATGAGGCCAGATATTACAAAAGGTCATACAACTAATACTTTGAGATTGTTTTTAAACTTGGTTCCTATCTTAGAACATTAGGTGGAATATAAAGTGTTAATTTCACAGGTGGTCACTGAACTATTGTTTCATTACCACAAAGTCACTTTTGTTTCATTTGTTACTCAAAACTCACTCAACTTTGCCCCGGTCCACAACAAAGTCACTCAAGCCGGATTTTGTTTAAAACTTGCCGGAAAAATGATGTGGCATCATTAATTAAAGATAATTTTCTTAATTAAATTTTTCATCCATTAATCCAATTCCTTAACCCATTATTCTTATTCTACCAAACTCATACCCAAACATATTTCACTACTTTTTTGCCACATTATGCCAGGGATTTCACAACTTTTTTTTTGCCACATTATGCCAAGGAGCCACATTGGAAATATATTTCAATTAACTGAAGATTAACAAGACAATCTAGTGAAACATATGTTTAGTCATTTTCGAACAAATGACTGAAGTGCATGAGGCATCACCTATATAAAGCATAAGAAAGTAGTGAAACTTTCATATGTTCGACAATTGGCAACACTGCTTAGAGTTTTCATTGACGAGCTTAATGCATGTTCTAGCTTTTGGATTTAATTAATGCCTCCATATTTATCATGATCAATTTCACATTTCCAGCTCCGGTATATCTTCACCGGAGAGTTGTATGAAAACCATCCTAGGTTTCAATTTTCCTTGGTGCTAATGTGAATACGTATTCTCAAATGTCAAAAATTGTATACATCCAATATGTGTATGTAATTCATATGTCTCCAGCGCATTTGAATGCTTTCTCTAACTGTATATATATATCCATTTTCCTTCTTTCTCCTCTTACATTATGGAGACACCAAAGTTAGAAACATGACATCTCAAGTACATAGAATTCAAGTTGACAAAAAAGACTGCGTAGCTTCAAAAAGTAATGTATTGTCTATTATAGCCTTTTCTCTGGAATCGAGAATGTATGTAAAGAAAGTATGTGTTGGTTAAGTTGGTAACAAACAGAATTTTTGTTATATGTTGTGTTGGCCTAAATCGGGATAGGACAACAAATCAAATTTGTGTTGGGTTTAACTGGTAATTTGCTTGTATCGAAATGAAGTTTGAACTAAATCGGATTTGGGCTAAATAAAAACTTGGAAAGGTGACGAGGCAATAAAATAACGAAGGAACAAATAAAAGCCGGATTTTGTATTCTATTGATCGTGTCCTGTTGTTTACAAATGAGCCCTATTGATAATCAACAGAAAGAATGACGTTGTAAATGTCATAATGGCGCCTTTCATGTCCATTATTCTGTACATAATTGTAATTGACTCATAACATGTCCTATTAAACGTTGAAGCAACGGTCGACAGTTATGAAGGTTGGTCCTCGTCTCCCGAGGTGTGCCATCCACTCGAAGTTGTAGTGGGTTTTTCCGAGCTCAGTGCTCCGAACTTGCCTCCCCTCATTTCGTAAGGCGATTTCCCGGATGAGCGTCACGCGTTCTTTCTCTCAGAAGTTTGTCTTGTGGCGCAGTCTTCCTTTTGTTTTCTGAGGTCTTGCTCGAGACCTCGATGACTTTTCACCCAATTCATATGTTTCACTAGATTGTCCCGTTAATCTTCAATTAGTTGAAATATATCTCCAATGTGGCTTCCTGGCATAATGTTGAATTATATCTCCAATGTGGCTTCCTGGCATAATGTGGCCCAACAAAAAGTAGTGAAATCCCTGACATAATGTGGCAAAAAAATAGTGAAATGGGTTTGGGTATGGATTGGGTAGAATAAGAATAATGAGCTAAGGAATTAGATTAATGGGTGAAAATTTTAATTAAGAAAATTATTTTTTATTAATGATGCCACATCATTTTTCCGGCAAATTTTAAACAAAATCCATCTTGGGTGACTTTGTTACGGACCGGAGCAAAGTTGAGTAACTTTTGGGTAACAAATGAAATAAAAGTGACTTTGTGGTAATGAAACAAAAATTCAGTGACCACCGGTGAAATTAACTCGAATATAAATACAGAAGATTTGGGGGTGGGGGTTAAATTGTTGTCTTTTTAAATTATCGGAAACTTAAAATGGGTAGTCTACTTAAAGATTCAATTGGACTGACTTTAGTGTTTACACAGAAAATAGACTTGTATTTTTCTTTGTCAAGTGTAGTAAATTGTAATGTTCAGGATGTAGACTTGAAACGTTAATTTTTAGGGCTACATTCATGGCTACATTTTGATTACAAATTTGTTTCAGTATGAGCTCCAGCTTATCTTGCGTTTGACACACTTTTGATGGTTTTGAACACGATCAACATCAACACTTAGGTGTTGATTTTCACACGTGCATCAACAACGAATAGTACCATCGGTTTTAATCTAACAACAAATTTCACAGCTCTTTTTACTCACTCTAACAAAGGTTACAGTACTCATGAAAAAAGACCAATTTCAGATCAACAATATATCTATAAATTCGACGTGCTGCAAATAAAAATACAATCATGCAAATAAAGCTTCAACCTATGAAACCACATAATTAACCAACTAATCTCATCTATTATCTCTCGTTTAAACTATGAAATCAAAGAAAAAAGGGGTTTCCACGTAAATAACCTCAATATTACATATTGACAAGTCATCTATCACTAACATATTCTAGCCACAATATTTGTATTTAAAATTTAATTTATAATTAAAATATGACATATATTTAGATTTATATTCTTTATATATAGCTTCTATACACATATATACACATATATATATTTATCTTATATTTTTTAAATATTTATATCATCAAATTATATCTAATAAATGTGCTAGAAAAAGAAAAAAAAGATAAAATATGGTTACAAAAAGTAGATAAGGATTGACAATAGTTATGTGGGGTAATAATCCCAAGAAAAAAAAACATTCAATATATGTACGAGAGATCGGCATTGAAGATGAGGTTAGAAGAGATATTTTTACTCCATTAATTCCAAAAAGATGACATAATTACGTTATTAGTCATTTAAAAAAGTGACATAATTATTTTAAATTTTGAAACATCTTAATTTTAAACATTCTACTTTATCATTAATAAGATGATTTATAGACACATAATAGCTTAGTTTAGACCAATAAAATTTCAAAAATCATCATTTATTTTTTAAATTTCGATTTAGGTCAAATTATGTTAATTCTTTATGGAACGAACGGGGTATATATATTGTCAAATATACATATATAAGAAACATATGCGATAGTATAAAGGATCTAGGCTGCCTGATGTGCCAATACGGTGAAAGTTGTAGAAACATGACAACCATAAGGATGTTTGAATTTTTGGTCCTGTTAATAATAGTTAGGAAATGGCCTTTGCTTCCAAGTATGCATAAGTTGTATTTTGCCTCTTAGGCAGGAGTTGTGGACGTTTCATAAGTTATATATATATTGACCTAAATCGATTTAGGACAACAAATCGAATTTGGGTCGAGAATATAAGCAATACTAGATATCAAAGTCGAGATAATAAACAAAATTGAACGCAAATGACAAAGAAATAACGAGATTTCAATATATGTAGTTGAGTACAAATTTTGTCAAAGTTTCTGTATATATTTTTGAATGATTATATTGTAAAATGAAGAGCTATTTATAGACTAACAAGGAGTTTTGGCCATGACTCCCATGTTCTCTACTAAGCCATCCACGTCTCAACTCCCTTGATAGTGGGGTTAGTGGGGCGAAATAAGGGGAAAGCACTCCACTGGGAATAAGCCAATTCACCGAGGCTTGGGTCGTTGACCTCGGAGACGCGAGCTCGCCAGATGACCGAGCTGGCATTCTACCGAGGTGCAACATAACGCTAAATTTCGTGCCTCGTTAGACACGAGAAATAGCTCAACTCCAAATGGAGTCCCACCTGTGGTTCCAAGTGGAGGTGTCCCGCCCTTCGTTCCTACGGGCGCGATAACAGGGGGACCTCAAAATGGGGCCATATCTGGGGGTTCGAGCACATTACCGAGCACCTCGCCATACTTCGGGACGATTCTCACCATGACAAAAATTAGCTCCTCGGTAGACGTTGAAAAGCTAAGTAAGGAGATCGAAGCCCGAGTTGAGGCTCGTGTCGAGGCACACGTGAAAAATGACTTGAAAGCGTCCCCGGGGTGACTAAGACTCAAGATGCTCTTGATATTGACCAGTATAGGCAATTTCCATTTAAGCACGAGGCTGCTCCAGCACCAACTCCAAAAACTTTCAAGATCTTGTTTCTGAGAAAGTATTGATGGGACTACTGACCCCGTTGAACATGTAACCGAATACATGTCAATGGTGTTGAGTAACGACTTAACGGATATAGAAAACGAGTCGATGTTTTTGAAAAAAATTCGGCGAATCTTTGGAGAAGGAAGCATTATGCTGGTACATGCGTCTACCAGCGGGGTCAATTTCTACTTTTAAGGAGCTGGTTAACGCATTTGTTTAAGCTCATATCAGGGTGCAGAAAATCCTCCAAAGGAAGGAGGATATATTTGAAGTCAAACAACGGCCCGACGAGCCACTCAAAAACTTCCTCGAGCGTTTTCACTCTGAGCGCATGGAGTTACCTCCCATGGATGATACTTTGGCTATCATGGCGTTCGAAAAATGCATTAACGCTCGAAAATCTGAGCCAGCCGCTGAATTGCGGAAAGAGCTCCAGCAGTACCAAACCTTGAAATGGGACGATTTGCACAACAGAGCATACACCAAGATAAGGTTGGAGGAAGCCGAGTGGAAGAATAATGGCCGAAGCTATAATTACAAGAACAGGTCTGAATCCTCATATCGCGCCGAGGTGCCACGAGGAAACTCGAAGGGAAGATATGAATCGTACACTTCATCGAGACTGCCTGTTCGTCAAAGGCTTGAAAATTCGCATGTAAGCAAACGCCTCGGTGGAAAGGTTCAACCCAGTACGAACCAAAAAAACCCCCTCGAGCTGAGCTCTGGTTTCAAAGAATAAGGAATTACCCCGTATCCCCGATTACAACTTCAACATATCGACTTCAGAGTTGGTCAATATAGTGAAAGAGATGGCCGGGGTAAGAGCACCGAAGGACATGAGGACTCCTGCTGACAAAAGAGATCAAATCTACACTGCGAGTTTCACGCAGACTACGGTCATCGCACCAAGGACTGCAAAGCCTTGCACCTAGAGGTGGGGCACTTGCTGAAGAAGGGCATGCTAGCTGAATTCCTCATTAATAAGGGGAAGGAAAACTACACAAAGAATCGAGGTGATGGACAACCACCTCGGGCACCATCCCCGAAAGAGTTGTGAATGTGATCACCGGGGGGTCAGAGGTAAATGGAGTGAATTTTGCAGCTGCTAAGAAATTTGCAAAGCTGTCGATTACTATGGAGAAAAGAACTCGAGTTGGAGGCTCGGGAAAGGAAATTGTCTTCGATGACGAGGACTGTGATGGGATGATGTTTCCTCATCATGATGCTTTGGTTATCATGCTAAGGATAAACGACTCAGATATCAAAGGAGTCTTGATTGACCCCAATAACTCTATCAACATAATCAGCTACGGGGCCATCAAAAAGATGTGGCTGAAGGGGAAAGTTATCCTAAAAGCAAATGTGTTGACTGGCTTCAACAACTCTACCGAGAAGACGTTAGGCGAAATTACGCTCAAAACATACGCCGAAGGAGTTTTCAAGGTAACACTGTTTCAAGTTCTGCCTGAGGACATGGCATATAATATGATCCTCGGTAGACCATAGATTCAATCCATGGAGACTGTTCCATCCACTCTCCACCAAGTGATCAAATTCACTACCCCATGGGGAGTTCGTTCGATTAAAGGAGAGCAACGAGTAGCGAGAGAGTGCTATTCGGTTGTGCTGAAGTGTGAAGTCGTCCCGACCGAACCAAAGAAATAGCAACCAATGCAACTGGGGTCAAACGAAGAGGGAGGGTCAAGTTCCCAAGATGACCCCTGAGGAGTAATAGAGAAGATCTCGGTATGCATACAAGAACCTCGGAAATAAAAAGCCGAGGATTCAACTATTGAGGAGTTGGAATCTTTCACGTTATCGAAAGATTTTCTAGACAGGAAAGTATTTGTCGGCTCGGAGTTGGACCCAGAGTCGAAGAGAACTATAATCGAAGTTTTGAAGTCCAACAATGATTGCTTTGCTTGGTCCCATTCAGATATGGTCGGTATCGATAAGGAGATCATGACCCATAAGTTGAATGTGGACCCATGTTTTACCCCAGTAAAATAAAAGAAAAGGCCGCATATTGGTGTCAAAAAGAAAGCAATCGAGGATGAAACTGCGAAGCTGCAAGAGAATGGCTTCATAAGGGAGGTGAAGTACCCCGAATGGCTGGCTAATATCGTCGTTGTGCCAAAAAAGAACGGTAAGTAGAGAATGTGTGTAGACTGTACAGATCTAAATAAAGCTTGCCCCAAGGACTCTTATCCACTGTCACAGATAGACAAGTTAATAGACTCCACGGCTGGACACAAACTGTTAACCTTCTTTGATGCCTATTCGAGGTATAACCAAATTTTCATGGACCTAAAGGACGAGGAAAAGACCTCGTCATCACTGACCGAGGTGCCTTCTGCTATAAGGTAATGCCCTTCAATTTGAAGAATGCTGGGGCGACATACCAAAGGCTAGTGTGTCGCATGTTCAAAGAATACATTGGAAAGTCTATGGAGGTTTACATAGACGATAGGCTGATCAAATCTATTCGGATGGAGAACCACCTAAGCCATTTGAGAGAAGCCTTCACTGTTCTAATGTAATACAACATGAAGTTGAATCCTGAAAAGTGTGCCTTCGGCGTAGGGTCGAGCAAATTTTTGGGATTTGTAGTCTCTGAGCGTGGGATCGAAGCCAATCCATATAAGATGAGAGCCATCGAAGAAATCCCCGATGAGTTAACCGGGGTGAAGGAAGTTCAGCGCTTAACTGGCCGAGTCGCCACCTTAAGTGGATTTATCTCAAGGTCTTCGGAGCGATGCCATAAATTCTTCTCAGTCTTAAGGAAGAATAATCACTTCGTGTGGACACCGGAGTATAGAGAAGCGCTAAGGGAATTGAAACGCTATCTAGCTAAAGCGCCATTGCTCTCCAAGCCAAACGATGGTGAAACATTGCTAGTTTACTTGGCTGTGTCCGAGGTATCAGTCAGTGCCATGTTGGTTCGGGAAGAGGATGGCAAGTAGCAGCCTATTTACTATGTGATTAAAACACTCCTCGACGCTGAGACTAGGTACCCTCATTTTGAAAAACTAGTACTTGCTTTAATTGTTACTGCCACCCTATTTTCAATGTCATCCAATAGTGGTAGTTACCACATTTCCCCTAAGAAGTATTACATAAACCAGAGTTTTCGGGGAGGTTATCTAAATGGGTAGTAGAATTAAGTGAATATGATATCACCTATCAACCTCGAACGGCCATTAAATCCCAAGTTTTGGCTGACTTCATGGCTGATTTTAGTGTTGGGATCTTATCCGAAGCTGAAAAGGAGAACTTGATGTCGAAGGGTTCGACTTCACGACTATGGGTACTCTACACCGATGGGGCGACTAATTCTAAGGGTTCGGGATTAGGCATAGTGTTGATGGCACCTACCTGTTTAACCGTAATTTCGTTTATTAGGTTAAGCCACAATTAAATTTATAAAGCGGAGTCACGATCAATAATCAAGATTAAGTGCCTAATGTGAAAGGATATAAACGATTACAGTAAATATAAAGAAATAAAGACACAATTAATGCGATGTAATAAATGAAGATTTAAATAAAGGAACCGTGTTCAGGCCGTATAGACTTGATCAAACTTCTTTCCTCGTACTCTTTATGATATTTAAGTGGCGGAACAATAAATGAGATCACTTGATTATGAGTAATAATAGTAAATATTGACAGAAGGTAAAGAATCGGATATCAATTGATAGTTGGAATACAGATGTATGTTCAGAGAAGAATAGATACAATGCTTGTGACTTAAATTACAATATATAGATAACTAAGCGTCCGTTCACGAGCAGTTGTAACTCCTTAATCGAGCAGTTACGTTGCTTAAGGATAAGACTTCTATTTTGAATTGGCTTGATGACGAGTTGCGACTATTCCGGCCGTGGTGACTGTTCATCTGTCCGTTATAGTTGTCCGTCTTCGATTCTATCCGTTGCCTTTATGCCCATTCGTAGCTACGTGTCGTCTGTACGTCGTCCTATGTGGATGCTTAGTCACCAACTTTGGTGACGACGGATTTAACCCAATACAGATAGTCCCCGCACTACTCGGGCAGAGAATCTGGTCGAGGAGTGGAAAACGAATTTTGAGCGGGAAAGAACTCTTTGGAATTTTTCTCAAGTAACACATTTGAGTCCTTGTATTCATATTTGGATGCTGCCCGTTGAACTCCTCAAAGGCTTTCGATTGATTGACATTTTATCAGCATAAGCATTAAATGCTCCGCTAAAGACAAAACGTGCAAGTTGTCAATTCCGCTCCACTTTTTACTGAAAAAGTGACTGTCGCGTGTTCCGAGACTGCAGGAGTGATGATTGCACTGCGCCTACTCACGTCTTGCACGTCCCAAAGCAAAAACCGTCATTTCGATTTTTGTTCTTTTAACGGCTAGATTTATTTACCTCTTGCGCGGATGCTTGCCACGTGTAGGGGCGGGTCGGGTTTTGCGAACCCTATAAATACGATTTCTACCAGCTTGAGACCTTTTTACTTCATTCCAAATTTCATCCAAACCTTCAAAGCTTCAAAACACTTTTCAAAAAATCCCTAAAAATCAAAAAATTCTTCCAATTTTCTAATCCAAATGTCTCCAAAAGCCAAGAGAAGTTTGAATATGGATGCTGTGGCTAGTAGTTCTTCAGCAGCAGGTGGTCAATCCACGAGTTCCCCAACTTCGGTTGCTGATGTGATTCCGAAAATTTGGGGAAGCCTTGAGAATGATTGTTCAATCAGCTCGTTCAATCACTATGGCAATATAAGGTCGTGGCCTTCAAGCCGGTTTAAGAGTTCAATTACTCCTGACCTTTTGCCCATGGTTAAGACAGATTGTGGCTGGGACGATGATGTTACAGTTTCTTGCCCTTATCCAACGGAGAATATTACTTCTGCGAGAACTGGGTGGACAGCCATATCCACGTATCCATTCACGATAGGTTGTACGCTCCCGTTGCATCCTGTTATAGAGGATATTTGTAAATACTATCTTATCTGCCCGGGGCAGCTGTGTCCGAGCATTTATAGAATTATTTTCCTGCTACAATGGTTTGCCGATGAGACTGGGCATGACTTTGAATTTAAGCATTTCGTCTCTTTGTATAGCCTTCAGGTTGCGAGAGACGGATATATTAACGCCCGTATGAGAGGAAGAAAAGCTCTAGTGAGCAAATCCGAAGATACAGGGGATAGGGGTTGGATGCATAGGTATGTTTATGTGCAGTCCAAACTCCTCACTCGTGGCAGCAAAACTAATCTCCGCGAGGTGTGGAACAAAACTCGTAAGTCCCCGAGTCTTTGTATTGAATACTCTCTGAATTACGTATTTGCACCCTCTAATTTTCACTCTTTATTGGTTAGCTGACAAGATTCCTTACGACGGTTTGATTTCCGAGGAGGAATTGTCTGCTTGGGTTGAACCTATTTTGGCAGAGTTCACTCACGAGCAGAGGCAGTGGCCTCACTATGCTTCTTTAAAAAGTTTATCGAACCCTAGCACCCATGGTAAGCTGATTATCCAAATTCCTGCTAGTTTATGCAGAACTCACCATGGTATTAATATGATTTTACTCTCAGGTTTAGGCGCTGGTGGTAGTTATTTTCCTGCTCCTCCTCCTGTGGAGGTGACCGTTGACCCCGTGGCTGAGATCAATGAGGAGGCAGCTGCCATCCTTCAAACTGCTGCAGCTATCAAGGCCAGGGAGGGTGGTGAGGAGGTTCTTGCGAGTTTAAAGAGAAAGAAATCTGACTCTGAAAAGAGTAAACCCAAAAAGAAAACAAGGACAGCCCGTAAGACTCCTCAACCCTCTGAAAAAACAGTTGAAACCGATGTTGCTGCTGCTGATACGCCCAAGGCTGGGCGAGAGAGTGTTAAAAGTTCGGCGGCTGCCCCTGAATCTGCTGAGCCTATGACAATTGATATTTCAGATTCAGAGGCTCCCGATGTGAGCCTGACTCAGAGGAAGAGGGCGTCTCTTCGGGGTGACAAGAGGAAAGAAGTAGAGACTTCTTCTTACGCTTTTGAGGAGAGTCCCCGAGTTGGGGATGAAGGAGATAGAGCTGAAGAAGTAGGGGAAGAAAGAATGCATGAAAGTTTTGCCTTCTTCCCCGAGGACCCAAAGTCGGACGAGCCTGAACGGGTTGGTGGTCAACAGGGTGAGCCTGAACAAGTCAGCCACAGGCGACCTGGCAAAGAGCCGATGAGAGAAGAGGATGAGGAGAAAGATGAAAAGGTTGAGGAGCGGAGGAAGACTGAGGGGGAGGCTGAACCTCAGATCTTTCACTACAAGGATATGATGAACTTGGCTGGTGATGAGGTGGCACCAGTTTATCTGCAAGAGTGCGACACTCTGGACCCCGATGAGACAGGTGACATTGAGGTCTCTCGCACAAAGCTTACTAGGAGAGTATCTCTAGGAGGAAGGATTGGGGCGTACTCCGTTAAGGGTATTCGTCACAAATTTGGTCCCCAATATCCTTCTGAACAAGCGAGGGAGCCCAGGCCGTGTATGAGGGAGTGTGACTTCACCATTCCCCCGGACACAGATTTTCTGACGAAGCCTGGCCACTTGGTTAAAGTGATGTCCAACCTGATCGGTCCTCGCGAGGAGTGGAACATGCGCAGCATGAGCGACGAGCAGCTGGCTTACGCAATCGCTGAAGATACTGCTCGGGTAATGTTTCCCTCTTTACTCCTTTATTTTTATTAAGACCTTAGTTCTGATTACCTGCGTATTTTTACTTGTCGCCAGGCAAGTATGATGGCGGCCGAGATCATGTTCCGTTCTAGGCTGAACAATCAGGACCAAGTCCTTGGCTTAAAGAAAGATCTTTTGAAGGCTCTTCAGGACAAGCAGGCCTTAGAAGAGGAAAAACAGGCTCTGATCGGGGAGAAGCGGGTCCTGGAGGGGAGGCGTGGCTTCTTTGAGGATAAGATAGACAGGTTGGAGAAATCCAACACTGAGGCTAACGACAAGATAAACGCCCTCCTCGAGGAGAGGGACCGTCTTTTGGATGAGAAAGAAAGGTTTGCACTATCCTTTGAAGATCTGAAAGCCAAGATGAACGAACAAGGTAGCCAGATTTCTCAGCTCGCCCATGAGCTTAATGTGAAGGAAGCCACTTTGGAAGGCATCCGTAATGCTTCCGACCTGATACTGAGAAATATGAACAAAGCTGAAGCTGAATCTCAGGCTGCTCGAGGAGAACTGCAAGAAGCCAAGAATCGGGTTGAGGAATCTGCGAAGATCCAAGAGCTGTTGACGATGGAATTGGCGAATCTGAGGGATCGTTATACAATCGACTCCAAACTGGAAGCTCTTGAGGCCAAGAAGAAGTTGCTCATTCAAATGCAGCGTGGCCAAGTTGATGTCGACTTAGTCCTCGACCAGACCATAGCGACTATCATCGATGTCAAGCGGGCCTTGGGCATGGAAGTAGGAGCTGACGATGACGATGATGATGAGGAGGATGATGAAGGCAGTGAGGATAATGAAGATGAAGATTTAGGTGGGGATCCGACTGATGGAGCTAGTGCATCAGGTCGAGAACCTGGCCAAAATGATGACTGACGCCTTATCTAGTCCTTCTCATAATTTTACCGGATGTTGTTAACTTTGGATATTGTTAATTTGTGTATTTTGACTGTCTTTTGTCTGACTGGCGAGACTTGATGACCATTTTTGATCTCACGTCTTGCTCATATGAATGATGTTGATATTTGTTGTTTAATGAGGTTTTCAGAAGTCAGAATTATGTTTCAAATCCTAGTGTCTGAGTTCCCTTTTTGATGTTAATCTGCGCAGATGTTTGAAATAAAATTTGATCATAACCAAGTTAAGTTGCCCTTAGTTAAGATGAATGAAATCAGGCCTTCTGGGCTGGACGAAACCAGGCCGTTTAGGTTGACTGAAATCTGGCCGTAGAAGATGGCCTTGCGATAAACTTTGCTTATCATTTTTTACGGTTGAAAGTTTTCGCAGAAAAATTTTGTTAAGGTTGAGGTTTTACCCTGTTATTTCTATTGAAAAGAATAGGTAACCCAATGACCAAAACGCAAGATTGTTGGTCGTAAAGTTTTAGAATTTGGGGCGAATACTGGCCGCAAAGTGTAAAAATAGCGTAGCACAAGTAAAATAGTTCTATTGAACTTACTTGATTCTGCTTAGTCGTGGATTTGGCGAATGATCATGACCTTGCTCTGCTCGAAGATCACTCATGTTAGCCGGGACTTTGGCCTACTGGGGCCCTCGCCACCCCCCTGTTTTTATGTTGAAATTTCGTAATTTCAGACATAAAAAGACAATGGGTGAAACGCTGAATCAGAGAACACATATAACCAAAAGAGGAGTGTGTCCGTTGTGGGATTTGAACCCACAGCCGCGAAGCACGAGGACTTCGAGCTCTACCAGTTGAGCTAAACGGATCTGGCCTTTTGAAGACCGTTAGTACCATTTAGACAAAGATAAGAAAGCAGAGTAACTTAAAAGAAAACAATGGCAAGTAAGCAACAGAGAATGGATAGAAACACTAACCCATGTACTACTTAGAAGTAGTACCTCTTCAGGTGAGTCACGTTCCAACTGCTAGGTAGAAGCGATCCATCTGGTCGTGCCAAACGATATGAACCCTTACCAACGGATGCAACCACCTTGTAGGGACCTTCCCAGTTTGGACCAAGTTTGCCGACGTTCGCCTCTTGCGTATTCTGGGAGACTCTACGCAATACAAAGTCCCCGACTTCAAAGTTACGCAGCCTAAGTCCCCGATTATAATATTGTTCTATCCTCTCTTTCTGAGCGACTACTCGTATAAGTGCTAATTCTCTACGGTCCTCTAGAAAATCCAATTCCTCGGAGAGGTTGACTGAATTAGATTCTTCAGTTGCATGAGCATATCGTAGACTTGGCTCGCCAATTTCGACTGGAATCAATGCATCAGAGCCATACACTAAGGAATAAGGCGTCTCCCCGGTACTCATTTTTGTGGTTGTTCTATATGCCCAAAGAACCCCGGGGAGTTCTTCCACCCAGCACCCTTTGGCCTGCTCGAGACGTTTTTTGAGAGAATCCACTATTATCTTGTTGGTCGATTCTGCCTGCCCGTTAGCCACTGGGTGATATGGGGAAGAAGTGATCCTTTTAATATGCAGATCCTCAAGGAACTTTGTGACCCTCTGACCAACGAATTGAGGACCATTATCCATGACAATCTCTTTGGGTGCTCCGAATCGACAAATGACATAACGCCAAAGGAAATCAACTACTTCCGTTTGACGTATCTTTGAATATGCTGCAGCTTCAACCCACTTTGTAAAATAATCAGTAATGATTAACAAGAAACGTACCCCCTCTAGGTGCAGTGGGTAGTGGCCCAATGATATCCATTCCCCATTTCATAAACGGCCACGGGGAGATGATCGAGTGCAAGGGCTCTGCTGGTTGATGGAGGAGATGTGCAAACCTTTGGCACTTATCACATTTTTTGACAAACTCGTTAGTATCTTTTTCCATTTTGTCCCAATAATAGCCTGCTCGTATAAGCTTTCGTGCAAGCGCCTTTCCTCCCAAATGATTTCCACAGCATCCCTCGTGAACTTCCCTCATCACATACTCAGTTTGGCTGGGACCTAGACACTTGGCGAGTGGGCCTGCAAAAGTCTTACGATAGAGGATACCATCTATAATTGTATACCTGGCAGCTTTTATCCTCAGTTTTCGAGCAGCCTTAACGTCTGATGGTAGGGTTCCATGCAGTATATAATTGATTATCTCATTCCTCCAATCCCAAGTCAGACTGGTCGTGTTGACCTCCATTGCGTCTTTATCGATTGCCGTACATAGAAGATGAGCCACGGCCACTGAACCTGCCGCTCCAATCTCTGCGACTGAAACCAAATTTGCCAAGGCATCAGCCTCGTGATTATCTTCTCGTGGAATCTGTATGGCTTCCCAATTGTCGAATTGCGCTAGCAAACCAGTGACTCGAGCAAGATACCTCTGCATACGAGACTCCCTTGCTACGAAGCCTCCAGTTATTTGATTGACGACCAGGGCAGAATCACTCTTAAGGCGAATTCTGTCTGCTCCATAATCTCGAGCCAATTTTAATCCTGCAATCACGGCCTCATACTCGGCCTCATTATTTGTAATAAAGGGACATTTTATGGCCTGTCTAATGGTCTCCCCCGAGGGAGTGGTAAGAACTAAACCTAATCCTGATCCTTTTACACTAGAGGACCCGTCAGTGTGTAAGGTCCATATCCCCGACTCCGATCCGGCGAACAGAACCGCCTCACGTTGAGCATCAGGGTACATAGTAGCACTAAAATCTGCAATAAAATCTGCTAGAGCCTGAGATTTTATGGCTACCCGGGGTTGATAAGATATATCAAACTCACTTAATTCTACTGCCCATTTTACTAACCTGCCCGAGAATTCAGGTTTGTGCAAGATATTGCGTAAGGGGAAGGTAGTAACTACAGCTATTGAGTGACTTTGAAAATAAGGTCTTAATTTACGGGCAGCGATTACCAAGGCTAGTGCTAATTTCTCCAAAGATTGATAGCGAGTTTCAGCATCTAATAAGGATTTGCTAATGTAATAAATTGGAAGTTGCTTACCTTTGTCTTCTCGAACCAGAACTGCACTTACTGCAGACTTAGACACGGCCAGGTAAAGTAATAGTTGTTCACCTGGTTGGGGCGTTGAAAGTAAAGGCGGATTTGACAGGTATCGCTTCAAATCCTTAAGTGCTTGCTGACATTCAGGGGTCCAATCGAACTCCTTGTTCTGTTTCAGCACGTCGAAGAAACTTTTGCATCGATCAGATGAGCGAGAAATGAATCTCCTTAGCGCTGCTACTCTCCCGGTTAGCCGCATTACATCTTTTCTGTTATGAAGTACGTCGGGGATGGCTTCTATTGCTTTTATCTGGGCGGGGTTTACCTCGATCCCTTGCTGGGAAACGATGAAACCAAGAAATTTCCCTGAACCTACTCCAAATGCGCACTTCTCTGGGTTGAGTTTCATGTTGTATTGATCAAGGATTTGAAAGGCCTCCTTCAAATGTGCTAAGTGATCTTCCGCCCGTTTGGACTTGATCAGCATGTCGTCGATGTAGACCTCCATGGTTTTGCCAATGTGGTTGTGAAACATCCGGTTGACTAACCATTGGTAAGTCGCACCTGCATTTTTAAGGCCAAAAGGCATTACTTTATAGCAATACGTACCTCGGCAAGTAATGAAGGAAGTTTTCTCCTGGTCGTCCGGATCCATCAAGATTTGGTTATAGCCTGAATATGCATCAAGGAATGTAAGTACTTCGTGCCCGGCCGTCGCATCGATCAGTTAGTCAATCTGAGGTAGTGGATAAGAATCTTTCGGGCAAGCTTTGTTTAGGTCAGTGAAGTCGATGCAGACTCTCCACTTGCCATTTTTCTTTGCCACTACGACCACGTTGGCCAGCCAATCTGGATACTTGACTTCTCGGACGGAGCCAATCTTGAGCAAGCGGTCAACTTCGTCATTTATGATCTGGTTCCTGAATGCTCCTTGTTGGCGCTTCTTTTGCTTTACCGGGCGATGGTACGGATCCACGTTCAACTTATGAGAAATAATCTCCAGGGAGATTCCCGTCATATCTGCATGTGACCACGCAAAGGTGGTGTGTCGCTCTTTGAGGAAGTGCAAGATATCTTGGCGTAAGTCTTTGTTTAACTCTGCTCCCAAATATACTTTTCTTTCAGGCACGTTATCGAAAAGTTCCTCTGGTTCTAAAGCTTCAATGGTTGGCGCGTACTCTTCCCGTGCATCCAACTTTGATATGAATTCTGGGACTTGGTAGTCTGATGCTTCATTGTTTGGCTCTGGTCCCGGGTTCTTTAATTGCTATTTTGCCTCCTCGGGGAGCTTGACTGCAACTGAGTAGCAATCTCTAGCGCAACGCTGCTCTCCCCGAACTTCCCGTATTCCCCACTCTGAAGGGAATTTCATTACTTGATGATATGTTGACGGGACAGCTTGCATATCGTGTATCCATGGCCTCCCAAGGATTATGTTGTAAGCCATATCCCCATCAATGACATGAAACGTTGTTCGTCTCATAACGCCTTCGACCAGGGTCGTCAGAGTAATTTCTCCTAACGTCTTCTCGCTGGAGTTGTTGAATCCTGAGAGAACACGAGAAATTGGTACAATCTCATCGTATAGTGTCAACTGCTGCACGACCCGAGATAATATGATGTTCGCTGAACTGCCTGGATCAACGAGTACCCTTTTGACATCAAACTCCTCTACTGGCAATGTTATCACTAAAGCGTCCATATGAGGAAACTGCAAGCCATCTGCATCCGTTTCTTCAAAAGTCATTGTATCCTCAAGTCGCGGTCGTTTGGTCTTCGTAATAGATACTTTGGCGTATTTCTTTGCTGTGTATGTGACTGCATCAACCTCAATACCACCAGAGATGACGTTGACTGTCATTTTTGGAGATGATGCTCGGGGAGGTTCTGATTTAATTTGCTGGGCCTTTGCGTGAATTTGCTTTCCTTTTTCTGTCAACTATTCCTTGAGATAGCCCTGTTTCAATAAGTTAGCGACTTCGTTCCTTAGAGTCTTGCAGTCATCCGTTGTGTGGCCGTGATCGCGATGGAATTCGCACCACAAGTTTTTGTTGCGCTTGTTGGGGTCACCCTTCATATCCTTAGGCCATTTGACCTTTTCGCTCATCCCCTCGAGCACTGCTACGAGTTCGACTGCTCCGATGCTGAAAACGGGCAGGGTTGGAAGTCCACTAGAAGTTGAAGCGGAATCATTGCCCCTTGCAAGGCCTTTGTTGTTACGACCGCGGCCATTTGAGTTGTTACGCGACCGAATGGGATATGGCTCGTGCCGTGCGTCTGGCTTATCTGTCTCGATCTTTCCCCCAGCGCCATTGGTGCGAATTTGGCTCCGTCCCCGGGCACCTGTGCCAATCAATTTATCTTCGTCTATACGTACCTTTGAATTATAACGATTGTAGACATCTGACCAATTTGCTGCAGGATATTCTCGCAGGGATTCATACAATCGCCTGGTCGCTTCAGAACTCTTGACGTCCAAGATGTTAGTGAATGCAATAGCCGCCCATCGATCTGGAACTTTGGGTAGCAACATACGTTCACGCTGAAAGCGATCCACATACTTCCGGAGAGACTCCCCGGGCAGCTGTTTGATTTCAAAGATGTCCTCAACTCTTGTTTCTGTTTTCTGAGCGCCTGTGTGTGCTTTGACAAATAACTCCGCCATCTCGGCAAAAGATCCTATTGAATTTGGTGGCAGCATTGAATACCATCGTAGAGCGCCATCTGCCAAGGTTTCTATGAACTTCTTCAATTGCACTGACTCGATCTCCTCGTCGGTGAGATCGCTTGCCTTTATGAAATTGCTAAACATCATCAAGTGGTCGTTGGGGTCAGTTGTTCCCCGGTATCTTGGTATGTTTGGCATTTTGAACGTTTTGGGTATTGCCTTTGGTGCTGCTTCTTTCTTCCAAGGCCTTTGAATATACCGTTGAACGTCAACTTTCTTCAAAGTGGGTGGTGCGCCAGGGATCTGATCAATCCTCTCATGAAGAGAACGCTGCAGGGCCTCCTGGCTCTCTTTGAACTGCTTGGAGAGGGCCTCCATGACCTCGCTCATTTCTGTTGGCACCGCTGATCCTGCATTCTGATTTTCAGCGCGTCTCGAGGCATGGGACGGTGAAGCATCCCTTGGACGTCCAATGGGTGGATTTCCTGCGTTTGGCAGGGCTTGTCCTCGTAGGCTGTCGATAGCTTCCCGCATTTGCCTGTTGACTTCAGCCTGTTGCCGTATGAATTCAAGGACAGCGTCTTGAGAATTCCTCGAATTCCCAGGACCATTAGGTCGTCTAGGTCCTCCAGGCCCTTGATCGAAGTTTCCTCGACCAGGAGGGCGGCTATTTCTGCTACCCTGCTGGCTGTGCTCGTTTTCCTGTTCTGCTGGGAGCACGTTCTCGTCCTCTGCAATGGGGATTACGTCGTCGTCTGCAAGAATAACATCTTGCTGCTCGTCCCCGGCTAGATTCAAGTCTATTTGCTCCGCAGCGTTGAGGTCTTGTTGCCCGTCAATGGGAGCGTTGTTGTGTGAGTTGTTATCTGCCATTTTGACAAAAAGAAAACGAGGAGAGCCAACGAGCAAGAAGAAAGCGAATAAAGAATAATGCGATAAGCAATTAACCTACAGAAGTTATTGACCGGCTCCCACTGTGGTCGCCAAATTGTTTAACCGTAATTTCGTTTATTAGGTTAAGCCACAATTAAATTTATAAAGCGGAGTCACGATCAATAATCAAGATTAAGTGCCTAATGTGAAAGGATATAAACGATTACAGTAAATATAAAGAAATAAAGACACAATTAATGGGATGTAATAAATGAAGATTTAAATAAAGGAACCGTGTTCAGGCCGTATTGACTTGATCAAACTTCTTTCCTCGTACTCTTTGTGATATTTAAGTGGCGGAACAATAAATGAGATCACTTGATTATGAGTAATAATAGTAAATATTGACAGAAGGTAAAGAATCGGATATCAATTGATAGTTGGAATACAAATGTATGTTCAGAGAAGAATAGATACAATGCTTGTGACTTAAATTACAATATATAGATAACTAAGCGTCCGTTCACGAGCAGTTGTAACTCCTTAATCGAGCAGTTACGTTGCTTAAGGATAAGACTTCTATTTTGAATTGGCTTGATGACGAGTTGCGACTATTCCGGCCGTGGTGACTGTTCATCTGTCTGTTATAGTTGTCCGTCTTCGATTCTATCCATTGCCTTTATGCCCATTCGTAGCCACGTGTCGTCTGTACGTCGTCCTATGTGGATGCTTAGTCACCAACATTGGTGACGACGGATTTAACCCAATACACTACCGGGGAGAAAGTCAGGCATTTAGTTCGGTTTAAAAAGGCGACCAATAATGAGGCCGAATATGAAGCGGCCTTATCAGGCTTGGAATTAGCCAAAGAGATGGGAGGTAGAAAGAGTTGAATTAAGGTGCGATTCGCAATTGGTGGTAAACAAAATGCTCGGTGAATATATGGCTCGTGAGCCTAGAATGCAGTAATTCTTGATCCGATCATAAAGAATCTTGGCTCAATTTCAAGAATGGCAAGTCAAATAAGTACCTCAGAAAGGAAATGCTGAAGACGATGCCCTAGTAAATTTCGGTTTGGCGGTGGACGAAGAACACTCGGGGACTGATTCAGTGGTTCGGTTGCTTTCCGCACAAATGAGGAAAATGAAATTGGAAGACAACTCGGTGGACCACAAATGGGATTGGCGAAGTAAGTTTATCTCTTATTTTGACTCGGGGACTCTCCCCCAAGATCGGAAAGAAGCAAAGAAATTAAGGACTCAAGCGGCTTCATACTCGATGATTTGGGGAAAGCTATATAGGAGACTGTACAGCGGCCCGATGGCCAAGTGCTTGGGTCCAAATGAAGCTAGATATGTGATGGCAGAAATACACGAGGGCGAGTGTGGCAACCACTCGGGGGGAAAATCCTTGGTGCGCAAATTACTTCGGGCTGGGTACTATTGGCTCAGCATCAGCGCAGACGCAAAGGCCTTCGTAAAAAAATGTGACAAGTGTCAACGCCACGCCCGAATGATTCATCAGCAAGCTGAACCTTTACATTCAGTCGTATCACCATGGCCCTTCATGAAGTGGGGGATGGATACCATCGGCCCTTTACCAAAGGGAAAAGGAAATGTTCGGTTTATTCTTGTTTTAACCGATTACTTCACAAAATGGGTGGAAGCGGGAGCTTTCACCAAAGTTATGCAGAAGGAGGTGATCGATTTTATCAAGAAGAACATCATATATAGGTTCGGTGTCCCAAAGGAGATCACTTGTGACAATGGTCCACAATTCATGGGGGCAGCTATCACTGATTTCCTTAAGCAGTGGGGAATAAAAAGAATAGTGTCGACTCCCTACCACCCAAGTGTCAATGGGCAAGCCGAATCTTCAAACAGAGTGATAGTTGAAAACCTCAAAAATAGACTTGATAAGAAGAAAGGTCATTGGCCCGAAGAGTTACCAGGGGTGTTGTGGGCAATGCGAACAATGGAGAAGAACATCACCGGTGAAACCCCATTTTCCCTCGCTTATGGCATGGACTCACTTATCCCCGTGGAAGTTGGTGAACCGAGTCTTCAGTACGCCCACACCACTGAAGATGCTAATCAACAAGCTATGCACATAGAGTTGGACTTGCTCGAAGAGAAAAGGGAGTTAGCCTTGGTTCGGTTAGCAGCACAAAAAAGACAAATCGAGGCATACCTCAACAGGAAAGCCAAACTTAGGGATTTCAAAGTTGGTGATTATGAGTTAAAGGATTCGAATCAATCAACGAAGGAAAAGAACGAGGGGAAAACTCATAGCAAACTGGGAAGGGCCTTATAGAGTTATAGCGATCGTAGGAAAGGGATCTTATCAGATCCAAAATTTGCAAGGCAAACCCAATCCTTTGAATTGGAACATCTCCAATTTAAAACGATATTACTTTTAAAATCAAGGTAAGCATTCCTTGATTATTTAAAATTCACCTACGGCCTCGAGCCGAAAAACGCTTCAAAGGCTTTGGTCAAAATATTCAAACTTACCCCCTGTTTTACTTTGCTTGACCTTTTCAGGAAGCGGATATGACGATCTTCAGTGCTCGGATCTTCATCAAGATTCACACCCGAATACTGGGGGAAGTGAGAAGTGGGATGCAACCGAGGTCAGCTTCGAGCCTCCCAACCGAAGTCTGTCTATTTGGCAACCGGGGACTGACGTCCAGGAAATAGATTAGTACTTTGTATTTGCGCCCGATAGTGGCATGTTGTTAACTTGTTTTTGCGCCTAAATTCTACTTAGACTAGGCCTTATGTAAAAAGCCGATTGCGGCTCGTTGATATCATCAATGAAATAAACTTGATTCAATAGCTCTTTATTTCTATGATTTTATGAACCGAGGCTATATTTTAAATGCACTGACTCGAGAACGAGACGTCGTTATAAGTTCGCACCGGCGTTATATGAACTAAGTCTTGCCAGCAAAATTATTCTACTTGTTCGGCTCAAAACACTTCATAAAGCAAAATGATAGTTCAAGCAATTGAGTGCGAAAAACAATTACATTCATAAAAGGCCCGAAGGCCACAAAAATATTTACATTATAGGGCTCAAACGCCCACACAATAAAAAAACAAAAGATAAAGGCAGGAGAACACTAAGCTTCGGGCCCATCTCCCTTCTCGGAGGCCCCATCCTCGGCATCCTCTTCATCTTCATTTTCTTCTTCTTTATCCTCGGCATCTTCGTCGCCTGAACCTTCACTCAAAGGAAGATCGTCAATAATAACTCGGGCTTTGGCTGCTTTATCTTCAGCCTTAGCAATCTCTTCCTCCAAGTTCACCTCACCAGCGCGGCATTGCTTAAGCAACTTCAGCCAAGACTTGATAACAGCCCAGCGCTTGTCTAGCTCCGGCCTTTTGGTCCTGACCTTGACCTTATCCTTACGATCGACAACTTCTTCTCGAAGTAGTTTAACTTCGGCCTCAAGGGTCGGAACCTTGGAGTTTTTTCCTTCCAGCCTTTGGATGTGAAGAACATTTTATTTCAACTGCTCACGGTGCTTGTTAGCCGCCTCCTCGAACTTACTCCTAGCTTGGGCTAACTCTGCACCGAGCCTCGTGACTTCAACGTCCAACCTCGAGCGCTGCATGAAAACCATCATTAAGGGCCCGAATCTTAGCCTCTGCAGCAATCTCAGCTTCGCGCAAATTGGAGCAAGAGGTGGACAACTTAGCCTTCAACTCAGCTATTTGAACGTTGAAGTTGTCTCTCTGTCTATTCCAAGTTCCGGCAATTCGTTGAATCTCCTCTTGCCTCGTGGCTTCGAGCTCGACAGCTCTCAGCGATAGAATGAAACCCTGAACCGAAATTATTAAAGGATAAACATAAGTAATTACAGGAGGATAGAAATAAGGATGAAGGCGTCGGGGCTTACTCTGAGTGCGTTTGCAGCAAGAGTGTTGGCTAACCGAACATGGGAAAATTGCAGCACGACGGCGTCCTCTTTTAGGCCGAGCAGGGGCAAAAGGCTCTATATATCGCCTCGGGTGCTCTCCAGAAGGTTTGAAGAAGTCGACACCTCCAGCTTACGCAAGGACCCCGCCGAGGTCGAAAGCCTCGCAGGTTCAGATTGCGCCCTAACAGCGCTAACATCTGCTTCTTTGTCAATAGCAGAGGCCCGACTTCTCCAACTTTAGCTTTGCCTTTGGCCTTGGCAACAGCTGCTTCGGAATCATGCTCCTGATCCTCGAGGTCCACCACCATCTCTTTGAGATTCCAAGACCTCGACATTCTCATCACTAGGCTCATCGATCTGCCTTTGGCACGTTTCAATAACCGCTTCGGGCTAAGGGGAGGTCGCCGCATCGATGCGAGGATTCACCGAGCATGAGGGTTTCTTTGGAACCACTCTCTTCCTCTTCACACCTACAAAAGAACAACGTGGAAGGGTCATGAACACGAGAACGAAGAGAGACAAATGCAAACGTATTAACCGAAGATAATGTTTGGCGTTACCTTTTGAGGATCCTTGACCTGAGGATCCCTTCAAAGACTTTGAAGGCTTTGAAGCCTTAAGTTCTTTCAAATCACCAACAAGACCCGCCATCGAAGCAAATTCATCATCAGATTCGGTATCTTTTTCATCCTTCTTCTCTTTTTCTTTCCCCCTTTTGTCTTTCTTCTTGTTCGCGGCTTGATTGGGAAGACCTGGCACCTAAGAGAAAAAATCAATGGCAAAATAAAAGCTTCAGGCGACATCTTTGATAAAAGATTGAGGATAACTTACCATGCCTCTTACATTGCCAACCGAAGCTGGCAGCCATATTCATCTAGGACCGAATGGGAACGCTCACAGGCTCCGGTCACAGCCTTAACCCATTCGGTCCAGCCCTCGGAGGGGAGGGGGGACGACAGCAACCTTGTTGGCTACGAAGAAAAAACGAATTGGATTAAAAAACGAGGATAACAGAAAGCCAAAACATCTGCTATAATGAATTATGAACGAGGGAGCACTTACGTGTTCTATTCCACCTCTCTGGAAAATCGGGCTTGGTTGATAAAGCACTGGTCTCTAAGAGAATGTAGCGATCACATCAGCCTCGGTCTTCGTGATCCTCACTCTTGTGGAGAACCACATGTTTACCTCGGTTGTTTAAGGCCACAACCCCAGCCTTGTGAAAATATGGATAGTAAAGAGAGATTAGATGTTGTAGAGTGAAGTCTACCTCGGCTTTTACTTAGCCAGTCCAGACATTGCACGACCCTCCAAACATCGGGGCCTAGCTGAGCTAAGCATAAGTTGTATGCTCGGCAGAATTCATCAATCACTCTGTGAACGGGGAGAGAAAACCCAATGGTAAATGGATAGGTATATGCGAAGGACAATCCTTTCATATGATCGCAGCATCTACAAGCTGGATCAGGGATTACAACCTTCACTTTGGGTCCGAAATTACAATCCTTTCGGATTAGTTCCATATGAGCTTGGGTGAGGCGTGTAGCCTTCGTTTGCACAGGTACATTCCTGTTCAGCTCTTGTTGATCAGCTGATTTCTTTTGCAGCTTAAAGTCCTTGCCGGTATCGAAGTGTAAGGGGATAATCTGGTGAGGCTCGAGCTCCTGGTCGAGGGGAATCTTTAGAAGCTTCTTCTTAGGACCCAAAGGTCCAACTTCAGCAGCATGCCCACCCTCGGTAGTGGGAAATACGCCCCCGGTCTCTGTAGTGGCCCCGATTTTGTCATCCTCATCCTCGACGTCATCGCCTTCAACGTCACCATCCTTATTGCTGACCTCTTCAGTGCCAGCAGTAGCTACAACCATAGTGTCATCCCCGATGACGTCATCCTCTCTTTCCTCGCTGACGTCCTCGCTCATCTCAGCTCTATTGCGCCCAGCTCTAGCTTTGCGTCGCCTAGAGCCGCTCACCAGGGATGTTACTTCACCACTTCCACCCTCTGCTTCAATAACTTGCAACGGCGGAATGACGGCGATCAAATCGCCACTAGCAATAAGGGCAGCGGTGCTCGAAATCTTATCTCCTGAATCGCTGGAGTCTTGGGTAGAGTGTGTCAAAGACATGGCTAAGACTTCAAAAGGAAAATTTCTTAAGAGCTTGGAAAGCAAATGGAGTTTGAGTAATCTCGTCGCTGGAAGTGGATTCTCTCTTTTCACTATAGATGAACAATAACACAGTGGGGAAGTGAAGCTTCAAATGGAGGTATTCATAGGTAAACGAGAAGGCAAGTAGCGAAAAGTCATCATTATAACGTTGGGGTAAGCGAGAAAGATGGTGTTACCGTTCGGCAGCCAATGAACGGTCTCCACGCTTCACGGAATAGTGATTTGAAAGGATTTGTATCATTTGCGGTATTTTGAAACGGTTGGATAAGGTTGAGCCACGTCGCCTTCCCGCTCCTCTCATTCCACTCCTCGATGACTCTGGCACTCCACCGAGGAGTGGGGGGACTATCTGTATTGGGTAAAAATTGACGTGCTCGAATAGCACTTCGATTTCAGAAACCGAAGCCAATCAAGTTGATGCTCTGAAGATCGAATACTGAAGAGTGTGGTAAAGCCACCAAAGTTGATAACCGAAGCCACAACCGAGGGTGAGTCTCAAGATGTGGTTCGATGGGCATTTACCTTAGCCGAGCGGCAAGATCTTATCATCCGAGGTCATCCATCTTAGCTTTGGTAGAATGCCCCGGCGGAATTGCCTACTATTTCGGCCCACTAACCCACGTTCATGCATGCTGAACGTGGGACTAAAGGTGGCAGATCGTGGGAGTCATGGGCAAAAGCCTATTTCCTCTATAATAGCCTTTTGATTTACAATGTAATCATTCAGAAACACATACAAAAACTCTGCCAAATTTTATACTCAAGATCATATATTGAAATACCGTTTATTTACGCTTAATTATTGTCTTTGTTATTCATATTATTCTGCTTGTATTCGCAATTCATATTCGATTTGTGTTCTAAGAACAGTTTAGGCCAATACATATACCATTTGATCTCTTCATTCGCCAAAATATACTGATTGTAATAAAATATGCCATAGAAATATTTACTGTTCATCGTGAAGGCATTGATTTTATATGATACTATGTACTTCCCTTAGCACTTTATTCGGAAAGGGGTAAAGAGATATTCTTATACGTAACTTTAACTTAAAACCTCTTATAGCTTGAAAGTTAAGCGGCAATTGACATGATCGCGTTACAAGACCATTTATGAGATGAAGGAAATGATTAAAGCCGAAATATACCAATGTAGCTAGTTGAAACTCAGGTTTTATTATGGTTTTAAGTAAGGTTGTCCACCGGCCCGGTCCGGTCCGATTTCGGCGCGCCTTGACCGGTCCAGTCCGGTCCGGTGTAAAATAAAAAAAAAAATCAATACTGGTCCGGTCTAACGGTGCAAATGCACCAATGTCGTGTCGGAACTGGTACCGGCAAGGGGGTGACCGGTCCGGTTCCGGTTCAACCCGATCCGGTACCGGTTCGGTTCGTGTATTTTTTTTCTTAATTTTTTTATTATTTGACATAGATTAAAAAAATATGGTAGACTAAATAAACAACACAAAACACACATTTTATTCAATAATACGACAATACATTAAGTTGGAAATGCATAATTAAATATTTAAACACTTAAAGTGACATACTAGAAAATAAAAACTAGAAAATAGACTAGAAATTAGAAAAAGACATAAAACTTCAACTTCAACGACTCAATTGTCGCGCTCGCCTAGATATATTCCACCACCACGAGCTGCCCATTTGGGGTTATGTTGGTTTTTCAAGTGAGTCTTAAACTTCTCCGTCCCTCCATGAAGTAGTCCAGTTGCATAATTCCAAACTTTCTTACAAATAGTACACTGAGCAGTGCCGGTATCATTATTTTTCGTGATAAATTCTCAAATTTAGGATCTTCCAGTTCTTGGGTTGGAGGGACCTTCAGTAGTAGCACCTTGAGCTTGAGTAGGAGTATTTGCAACCATTTTGATATAAAATTTAGAAAATAGCCTTTGATAGAAAATTTTAGAGAGAAATGAATAGAAAATATTGAATTGTGATTAATTTGATGAAATATGGGAGTATTTATAGGAAAATAAGTGGGAGGGAGGGCTGTTGGGGTGTTTATGGGGGCGGGGGAGGGAAAAATAGCCGTTTATGGCCGTTGCCAACGGCTATTTTTCAAAAGAGGAGCTGAAATTTTTTTTGTTGGGTCGGTCTGGTCCGGCCCGGTTTTGACGAATTTTTTTGTTATCTTTTTGTTTTTAATTTGAGAGCAGTTTTTAAATTTTAAATTAAGTATATGACTAAATAAAAAATAATAAACACTTATAAATTGATAGTATTTTAGTATATGATTGATAATAATAACTTGTTATTTTTTATATATATATAACTACTAGTATTAAGTATTTAATATTTAAATATTGAATTACAGAAGTATAATTGAGAATATATAAAGAATGATAACTTAATAGCAAAGTATAACACTTGTTATTTTTTCAAAATAAAAACCAATTATTAAGTTAATAGTATTTAGTAAAGTATTGAATTTCAAAAAAGATATAACAAAGGATAATTGAAAATATATAAAAGAATGATAACTTAATAGCAAGACATAACACTTGTTATTTTTTCAAAACAAATACTAAGTATTAAGTTAGCAGTATTTAGTATTTAGTATTTTAGTATTTACTATTTAGTATTTACTAGTTATTATTTAAGTATTGAATTGCAAAAAGGTATAGCAAAGGATGATAAATTAATAGCAAGGCGTAACACAGTTTATTGAATAACTTTTGATTTTTTTTTTTTTGCAAAGTACATACTACATAGATTGCAAAACTACATATTAATTTAAAAAAACTTCTCATTTTCTGAATAATTTCTTGTGGCACCTCAGGAGGAACCGGTGGCAAAGATTCATCTTCTTCATAATCATTTTTATTTTCCACACTTCCATCACATGATAAGATTTCGGTTGAATATGCTGCATCTGCTTCTTCATTTTCTTCAACAAATCCAAAATTTCTTCGCTCCGATCTAATCCAATCTCTGAATAATACGGCCGTCTCCATTGCTTCTTCCTTCAATGAATGTCTATGATCTCCAATTTGTAATCTTCCTTCGCTAAAAGTATTTTGTGAAGCAACTGATGATGCTTGAATTGTTAGAATATCCCGCGCCATTTTTGCTAAAACTGGAAACTGTGCTTGTTGATCCTTCCAAAATTGCAGTAGTTGATCGCTTCCAAAATACTCAATTTCCTTGCAACCATAAAGTAAATAAATATCAAGCTCGTTAAACCCTCCGCTGCTCGATTGCCTGCTAGAAAGCCTTAGATTAAGGCTGGAAAAACTTCTCAATCCGGCTGCAGCTCTTTCACTCGCTAGCATTGAACTTGATCCAGCTCTACTTGGAATAGCATTATCAGCTGCATTCCTATATCTTTCATAAATCCATTGGCAATCTACAATTACCTGCGCACAAACTGTTTCTACACTTGGTGTTTCTTCATTAGTAATTCTCAAACTCCGATAAATTTCTCTAATAAGCATTTCGGTATTAAACCGTTTAAAATAGGGATGTAATACAGAAGCAATGCAATAAAGTGGTGGAATAGGAAAAAAATATTTTTAAAATTTTTCAATCATTGCTTCTACGACTTGTTCATAACCAGGCACTAATCTATAATCGTTAGGTAATTTTGCTATTCTAGCTATAAAATACAACATGGTAGTAACTGTAGGATAATATTGACCGAAAAATTCTTTAGTAGCATAAAAACACTTTTCTAAAAAAAGAAGAAGACGCTCAACAAGTTTCCAATCAAATTCTTCTAGATGATACTCTACAGCCACTTTGCCATTAAAATAACTAGTTATAGCCGCTCGTAAAATGTAAGCAACAGACAAAGAGTCATATACAGTGTTCCACCTAGTTGAAACTTCCTTAGGAACTCTTCTAGGCTGCAAACCTTCTTTCATACACTCTACCTTAAAGTCCCTCCATCTATCCAGTTTTTTAGATTTAAAAATATAACTAATTGCGAGTCTAACCTTCACAATAGTAGGATCAAATAACTGAAGGCCATCTTTTACAACTAAATTATACATATGACATGCACATCTAACATGAAACAATTCTTCAAAAGGAGGATGCAATGCGGGTCTTAACTTACCAATAACAAAATCATTATTTGCAGCATTATCAAGAGTTATACCTAAAATTTTGTTACCAATAAAATACGCCTTACAAATATCAGTTATTTCTCTCTTAATAAATGTTCTCGTGTGTGGTTCATCGACAGCGCAATATGCTAAAATTCTTTTTTGCATTACCCAGTTAGGATCTATCTAATGACAAGTAACTGTTAAATACTCATACCCATTAACACCACGACCCAAACCAGTAGTAAGACAACTCTACAATCAAAGTGATAAAATATATATCATAAATATTGTCTATATTCATTTTTAAATTCTATAATATTACTTCTAACCGTAGTTTTTGGAAAACCTTGAAAAGATGGATTATATACGATTTGAATATAACGAACAAAACCTTGACAAGAAGCAAATGTAAAAGGTAAGCACTCTACCGCAATCATTTTTGCCATTTGTTCCCTATGTGTCTTCTTATCATAATGCATAAGCTCCCCCCCCCCCCGCCACTAGGTTAATTTCCTGTTGAACTCCTCTATCTTGAGATGGAGCCATTCTGTTTTGCCAATGGCACCACTCATTCGGACTGGATACATGTTCTACTACTGATTGTCCCTTTTCCTTTGTAAGACCGAATAGAACCTTTTCATCATTCTTTGCATTTTGTTCCAAAGATGGGTCAGACAATGTCTTATTCTTTTTTATGATCACAATAGAAAGAGAATCTCCTTTTCTCGCTTTGGATTTTGTGAAGTCGGTCATTTCAAAGTCAACACAAATCAAGCTTCTGCGGGGAAGGGAGTAAACACAACAAAACAAAAAGTTCAAAGGTAACTATGTTAGTTTGCATGTTATTTTCGAGGTTGCACACAAGCACATAGCGCGCGTCAAGTAGCGCTTTGGCATTTTAAATGGGCGATAAATTAGGCATGTGGCAACCACAAATAATGTGCGTAAAATAAAATGCGGACGCGTCCTACCCTGTAGGGTGCCTCTTTGTGCTAGAGGTAAGCCTAATCGCGCAAATTGCATACACATGTGGATATTATAATGATACAAACCGTTTGCCAATACAAAATTGGGATGTAAATAAATATTAGTAATTGCCATTAGTAATAAACTGGTCTCAAAATGTTACATCGTGATAGAGTTGGGATAATAATATCCAAATGCTAAAAAGGGGAAGAAGCATCAAGCTTTACATCGGGACAAAAAGAAGGGGGAATTTTTTAGAAAACAAGAGATAAATTCTGCTTCAATCTTTGGGAATCAGCAATAATCATCAGCATTCAGCAACATCATCAGGCAGGTGGCTTTTCACGATACAACCGGTTTGTGGCATAAAGATATCCTGAATATCCCGGATAATGGCGAACTTGGTCAAACATCAAATCATCCAATGTTGTTATGGGCAGAATGTGAAGGCGAGAATGCCGTTCAGCTTCTTTGTCAACAAAACCAATCTGCTCCCAAGGACTTGTTTCTATCTCCCCAGTTTCATAGATGTACCTTGCCCATGCGTAATACTCAGGGGAACATGGTGGGTTTTGGTCTCGACAAATCAATTCTCTTTCTAAGCGAGCCCAGTCATTACAGATGTTCGCTGCTTCAGGAACTGTGTAATTAGGTGCTTCATATTTGATTTCAGACTCCCGAATACCAGCAATGAGTGGGATGGACTGTAATAACCCGAACTGCCTCATCACACAGATCGGAGCGTAAGGCTGGATGCTCCTGAACCCGATCAACCTGATATAATACCGGTCGGGACTCCTTAGGCGAACTTCATGATTGCCAATCCATGAATAATTCCAGTGAATGTCCGCGCCACTCAAACCCTTTATATCATCATACCAACCTTGAGCAGTCTTATGACGTCTGAAACCTCCCATTCTTGCATGGTGTGTGGCGATTCGGTTTCCATTTTGAGGAATCAAATCATCCAATGGGCCTCGAGTGCAAAGATGCTCAATAACCCATAGTTGCAAAAGAAGATTGTAACCAGAAAAATGACAATTCCCTCCTTTAGAACACTCAGTCAAAGCGCCCAGTATATCGGCCAAAATCATGGGAACCAGAGTAGTCTGCCTCCCATTTACGCCCTCAAATATAGATCGGACCACGGTGCTAAGTCGCATGTCAACTGCGTCATAGCCACAAGGAAATACTAAAGTGCCAAGCAACGCCAGTACAAAAGCTTTGGGCCTGAGCTTCTCCCATTTATGTTCAGTGCATTTGAACGCCCTTGGATTGGCACGATAAGATCCCTTTCTTCCGAAACGGTCAAACAAATATTTCAAAGATACTGTGCCCTGGGTTTTAGTTATCAGTGATGAAGAGTAGTTTAATTCAAACATTTTGCAGAACTTTTTCTCACACTTCTCCATGGGCACAATCAACTCACGGTCATCCAGGGCCAAATTGGTAAAACCAGAAATTTCCTCTAAAGTAGGGCATAATTCACAATCTGGAAAACGGAAAACGCCCTGCTCAGGATCCCATAGTCTTATTAAAGCCTCGATAAGACCCTTGTCTCCCTGGATATCCATTAATGAAACTAGGTTCCCTGTTTTCCTTATGACCAAGGAACCATGATCTCTTCTGATGTTATCCCACCAGTCTTTGAGAATTTTTAGACAAGTGTGGATCATCTGAGTGTTCCAGAAACTCGGAAAAAGGTGGTCTGCATTCATACACGACATGAGATCCCAGATTTGACATGGCAGAGGGCTTGGAGTTCATTATAATATCCACACGATCACATAAGATGCAACGTCGTCGGGTCTGCAATAACCCGTCAACAAAAGGGCGGTTTCTTAATTCCTGGAAACGGTACCAAGGACCGGGTCCAAACTAAGGTGTATATGCATGCATGACCTAATCTCCTTCTAAGAGTGGGCTAACGGTTAAGGCTGACTCGACCTATGCGGGATAGACCTGGCCTCACAACGCAGTAGAACTGGCCATGACAAAACCAGGCAATCTCAATATCCCAAACTAACTTTGGTGACACGAAAGAAGTTTCAAAAAATGAGGTAAGGTCAATGCCCTTCCTGCATAACTACCCGTCAAGCGGGTGCCCCGTGATGAAATCGAGGAGGTGAAAGAGAATTGACAGGCTCCATGAGGGAGGAAATATGAACGGAATGCGGACTATGCACAAATAAGAACATGCTTTATACACAATCAATCTAATCATACAAACAAACATTTATTTAAGCTATGTATACTAGTTTAGGCATTCAAACAATAATGAGTTAAGCTACGCATACATACAATCAACACATATATAAATAAAGCAAATTCGTGAAAATATTTTGGTTAGAACCATTTGCGCAATCCCCAGCGGAGTCGCCACGCTGTTGAACCCTCCCAAAATGCACACAAGTATGCACCGGGATTTGATTTCAACAAAATGGTCGCCACCTAATTTAAGGATTATTAGGAACCTAAGTTAACTAAAGAGTGCAATTTTATTTCTTTATTTAAAGAAAATTAAATTAAAATCAGAGATTCTTAGGTAAGCAGTTCTATTAAATTCGAAAGAAGGTCCCTTGCGGGAGCACTTTCAAAAATACGCTAAAAAGCGGTTAATCCGGCGATTTTCACGAATTTTACTTAAAGATAATTAATTTAGGATAAATTTTAAATAAAATAAACAGATAATGAATAATAGAAAGAAGATAAAATTGATTATGACAATACTTGAACAAAACTTAAGATTAATCAAATGAATAATAAGATAAGGGTTGATTGATTGATTAAATAAATAAGGGCTAAACAAATAAATTAATAAATGATTAGATAAAGAATAATAATTGATTAATTAATTAATTAGATAAATAAATAAATAGATAAATAACTTAATTAGATAAATAAATATTTATATGATTTCAATTAGATAAGGGATGAACAATAATAATTGACTAGTTAAATAAATAAATATAATTGATTAAACAAATAAATAATTAATTAGAATTAATTAATTAAATAAATAGAATAAATAAATAAAATAATAAATAAATACCACTTAAATAATTTGATAAATAAATAAATAAATAAATAAATAAATAAATAAGTAAATAAATAATTATAATTGATTAGGCAGATAAATGGTTAATTAAAATTAAACAGATAAATTAATAATAAATGCTACTTAATTAATTTAATTAATGAATAAATTAATTAATTAATAAATGGATAAATCATTGACTAAATATAAATAATGAGTAAATAGGTACAATTTTAATTTTATTTTTTTTGCACTCGATAATTAACTAAAGTTTTCTACTATCTTAAATTAACTGGCGAGTCCCAAAGAGACGGGATATGCAATTTATAAACAATCTTAGACAAACAATAAGATAACAATTTCAATTAAAGCGGCTAATCTACGAGGCTTCTAATCATACAAAGTTCTAATTCAGTTTACGAAGTCCTAAAACATGCTTTCTAAAGGGGACGGGAGAGAAGGAGTTTTAGAAAGTAGAACCCGGGATAGCAAACTCAATGTGAGCCCTGTATTTCACAAGGCTTTTCATTTATTCATTTCTTTTTGTTTTACACTTTCGGGGATATCAAGTCCCGAAAATGCGGAGCGATTCAAGTAACTTCCAAATGCAAGCCGTCCCAATTCGTGAGTTTTAACTCAAACTCGTCCCAAGTGTACATGACAAAGAAAAATAAGATAAGAATTAATACGTGTTTAAACATGGTGAAAGAAATTTAACCAATAGGCAAACAATTTTAAATAAAGAAGCAACAAGTTAAAATTTTAAAATGACTTCGATCCTACCACCCCTATGCAAATGAAACTAACCAATTATACTCTCAAACTCTAGTGCTGGAGTTTTACAGAAGGTTTATACCCACAAATATTTGGCTTATTAAATCTTTTTATTTGTCTCTTAAAATAATCAACATAAGACCTAAGCTAGATAGCACAACCATTCAGAGAGTATTCTAGGCTCCAAGGTATTAGCGATTAGTAAAAGACATAAACATATAGGCTGAAGCTTACACTTTACTGATTTTCAATTCGACAGAACATCCCACCTAGAAGCTGGATGGAAACAAGAAAAATTGAAACGACTTCTAAGTTCTTTTAGCTAGAGGCCTGCATACTCAGCTAGAAATTCAAGCATAGAAACACCATTTCAAACAGAAACATGCGACCATTTCAAGAAATAGCATCAGGATGCAATAAACCAAAGGAAGATAATTCATATCAAAAACTCTGTTACTTACCAATTTTATAAAAAACCTATACAAACAAACTTATTTCAGCTTCTTGGTTTATTAACCTTGCTGTCACTAATAAATTAATCAGGTTAACTTCAAAGAATTTAAACTAGAAAGAAATAGATAAGATGATTTTGACCAACAGCCCTGAAGGGATATCTCATTTTGATTATTCAGCCACTAAACGACTTTTCCATGTCAATTGTAAGATTGGCGAAGCAAACAGAAACTCACACAAGTAGAACTGAGATGAACTAAGGAACAATTTTCTTTCTTTGAACAAAATTGACTATTTGAACCTATAAACATGCAATGTAAACCATACTGCTTTACCTCAACGCACGAAAGAGCTTTCAGTTTCACTTTTCAATACGAAAGGATAACTTTAACTAAAGAAGTAAACAACACCTAACTGATGCAAACCCTTTTTTTTTTCAAGTGATATATAAGAAAATGAGATAGGCTCAGGTCAATTTAATTAAGAGCACCAATCAATACTTTAATCTCTGCAGGCCTTTACAAATATTCTCGGGACATTTACTATCTTTAAGCTTAGCATTTGAAATATATTACTACAATTTCAAAACATTGAACTCATAGCTAACACCCAAAGAAGGAAGTATCTCTTAGAGATTTGATCTTTATGACAAAAATGTAAACAATGCAGTCCTATAACATGTTACTAGGTTGTTATACATACAGACATATAAAACTTTAGTAATGGCAAAACCAAATTCGCGCTTAAAGAATAAACACGTTACTAAATCACAAAGAAGTGGCAGCCAAAGAATATCCAGAAAGGGGTTTCAACTTTTAGTAGGGAAACAACTACCACAATCAAAGCAACAACAGGAACATGACCTCAACAAAACACCCAAACACTGTAGGTCCTTTACATCTCTTTCAAACTCATACACTGTCTCCAAACAACCAGGAACAACAGAACTACTATTCGAAGACCTACAAACAGAGACGCTTAAAGCTCTTTATTTACATATACAAACAGCTACAAAACTCTATCAACCTTAGACTAAACAGACCATCAACAAATGCAGATCTCCAGATCACACTACCCCCTTTGCTAAGCTACTACTAGCCAATCTATTGACTCACAGACTTGCCCAAACAAACCTAAGCTCCTCTAATCAAACTACCTGAACAGACAACATAGATTCCTACACTCCATGACTGCTACTACTCTATCACCATCCCTCTACCTGCAGCTTCTAGCAACCTACACACATGCACAAATCTCCTCTCAACCTCACTGACAGACCCCTAACACATTTCAACATATCAGCTCTCCTCCACTTCCCTGAACAAACCACTAGAACACTCTACAACTACACGGAACAATTCTCTATACTCTGAACAGCCTGCAGACTCCAGATCAAACTACTACTTGATAAGCTACCAACAAAAAACCTATAGACTCACAGACCCCACATACACCAGCCTACACTTTCACCTCTCCAGAAGCTGCAACATCACACACAACCTAACATCCCTGCTACAAACTAGAACCCCTCTTAACACCCCTTATACACTGCCTGCTACTATACCTACACACTAAACAGCCTCCATACAACCAGAAAACAAAACAACAGAGCCTACACACCCTTCATCATTCTTCTAAACACCTGAACTCAAAACTGGACCCCTGCATCACCTGAGACACCCTGCACCTCTACAACTACTCAAGAAACAAACCAAGCAAACTGCAAGACACCAGGACTCCTACTACAGCCTCCAGACCCCTAGCTCTCACAAACCTCACCTAAACAACTTACCAAAACAGCTTCCAAAACTTCTTGACACTTTAGCTCAATTATACAATTCCCTGCATTCCTATAAGAACCTGAGACTCCTCTAACAGACCCTCACACTTCCTGTATCTCCAAGACCCCTGCCTGAACACCTATACACACCTGAGAACAAACTGCACAGAGATATCACCTACATAGACCCCTGCTACTACTGAGACAAACAAGAGAGCAAGCTAACACCCCAATTCAAGCTCTCACATGGGTCAAAACCAAGACCCATGATCCCTCCAAGACCACCCTGAACCTGCTGCCTATACCAACACAAACTGAAAAAACAACTCCATAGCCAAACTTACACCAGGACCTACTGCATTTCCCTTTCAAATAAATAGAGATCCATAAACAGAAACAAATTCCAGAATCCAACCAATAGAACACAACCTTTTAAGACTGAAACTTCAAGGGAAAACAGAGAAACATACCAGCTTAAAGAGAAAGAAATAAATCTTTTAAACTTATCTTGATAAAAAGAATCTTTTAATCATGCGATATTAGGCACGAGTTAATCAACACGCGAGAAAATGATAGCAATAGAAGAAATGAGCTCAAAGATTATGGCTTTAATTGAAAGTCTCGACAAGCTTCGTATTATCAAACTATTATTCTATTTCTAAAACTTAATGCAATCAAACAACATAAATGAAATATTGCAAGAAAATGTAAGCACCCCTCACACATAAATATAAACAAACTGATCAAATAAGAATTAACGTGAATACAAGAGAAAATGGATTTTACCTTTTTGCAAGCAGTGAAGAGGAGCGAGAACTGAAAGATAAACGCGACTCGACTAAGCGACTCGAACCGTGAAGAAGCGATACGACCAATCGAACTTTAACCACGCCTTAATTTCTGAACAAGAACTGAAACTATATGTATTTTGCTTAAAACAACCAGAGAAAAAAATGCTGCCGTTTTTGTTTTTTGTCGAAATCCCCTAAACCTTACAAAAATGCTAAATATATAGGAGAATTTAGGGTTTACCTTGGATGAAACATCTGAATTACCCTCCTTTCCTTTTGATCAATCTCTTGTGAGATAAGGGTGAAAGAGGTAAAAACTACACCTCTCTCATCTTTATCTCCCAAAAATCGATCAAGGGCTCATATTGATCGAATATTCAAACGAACGGACGAGATTGAAGATCTGTTGGAAATAATTTAGAAACTTCCGCAATGACACAGCTGGAACAGTGTCACTCGTCCAGCGAGGACCTGTACGGAGAAGAGGAGTGTTTGGGTCGGGTTTCTGGTGTGGAAGGGGAAAACGGGTTGGGGAATTGGGAATTCGGGTCGCGGGTGAGGGGCTCGGGTTTGAAGGAAACTGAAGAATGAAGCGTGTATGTGTATAGGTGTGTGATATGTATATTTGCGTGACTAGGCTAAATTTCAGGGCATAGAATGATTTTAGCCTCTTTTCAATATAAATATGTAAATGGAGGAATTGTATAGAATAAGCTGAAATTAAGGCTACGCATTGCAATTTTAGCCACCTTTAACTGAAATTTATAAATTACCTTTAATTTTCAAAATTGATTTTAATTTAAAAATAATTAGGCTTTTAATTGAAATTTTCGGGACAAAATTGTGTGTCAACAATCCTTATGATGGTTTTCTAAGCGTGTTCTCAACTTTTCTGTCCCACCATAATGCTTGCCGGTTTTAAAATCCCAAACTTTTTTACAAATATTACATTTATCAGTCTGAGCTGGAACATTTTTAGTCATAAATTTTCACACATCCGATCTATTCGGTCATACCGCCGGTTCTCTACTAGGAGCCATAGGTGGTAATTCAGATTCAGTTTCTTCAGGTTCAGCATGAAATTGACTAGTAGGTGTTTCATCATCTAAATTAACCCCTTCGGTATTTTCTCGATATCGTGTCTCTAACATATCATTATCTAGTGGTTGATCAAAATCTATATCATGACTAAATTGCGTGTCATCTTGCTGAGTAAAATCATCTAGATGAGAAGCAGTGCTAGAACTACCAATTGGTCTTTTACTTAAAGCATGACTACGTCTATCATCCCCCCCTCGGTTACTAGTACGTGATCTACGACCGCTACCCGTACGCCCAGTAATTGCTATCACACCCGATTTTGGACTCAACTCGAGGTGAGTCGGGTTTCGGATTTGACTGGGTAACTCGTTTGGAGTTAGAGTGTTGGAGTCGCCACCTAACATATTTTTTAACTAGGCGTATTAAGGCACCTATTTTATTTCTAGCAAATTTTACAATTAACTCTGAAACTTAGTCTACGAATCAGATATTCTAGGTAAGAGTTTCAAGTTAACTCGTGAGGAAGGGGTTAGGCACCTCTCAAGCCCACCAAATATGGTTACCATCTGGACTGAAAATTGGGATTCAAAACAAGCAGTTAAGCAAATAAACTGACTAAAAGATAATTTAAATACTATGCGTATAATATGTGAAATTAAACAAAAAGAATACGAGTTCGCTAATAGGCTTCTTTTAGGGAATTAAATCTTGCAAAATAAAGCAAATTATTTAGTTTATAATTAAAATAAATATTAAGATAAAATAATAGCAAGTAAAATTAGAAGTATTTTTTGGAGTGTCGTTTTGAAGACATTTATCAAAGTGTTCCTTGCAAAAAAAAAAAAAAAAAAAGATGAAGTTAAGTTAGTAAATAATAATGATAATAATAACAATAAATTAATAATAATGAATAATAATGAATAATGATAATAATAATAAAAAGTCCTTTTCTTCTAAGTATTTTCTTTGAAACTAGGCCGTCTTCCATCCGAATTTACCTCGCAAAACATAAGAAAAAGAGATATTAAATAATATTGATAAAAATACAATAATGATAATAATAAAATTAGTAGATACTCCCTCCGTTCCAAAATGATTGTCATAGTTTGACTTGGAGCGGAGTTTAAGAAATGTGGTAAGACTTTTGGAACTTGTGGTCCAAAATAAGCCATACATAAATATGTGGCTATAAAGCATTTCATTAAGGGTAAAGTAGTAGTTTCAACTCAAAAATGTTTCCAAATTTAGAATTGTGCCATTCTTTTTGGAACGGACTAATAAGGAAACTATGACAATCATTTTGGAACGGAGGGAGTAATAATAATGATAATAATAATAACAGTAATAATGATAATGATAATTTAAAGTAATAATAATGCTAACAACAATAGTTTTAAAATAAAGGGGAAGGAGATTTTTGAAAGTGTCGGCTTAGGTGTGTATGAATTGGGTGGAAGTTAAGGACGTCGATACGGCTGCGAACACGCCGGACGGTCGTGTTGCCATGCCAAGTACCAGTCTCGTCACTCCATCACCGGTTCGTTTGTAATAAACGGCTTACACACGTCATCATAGCCTTTGTTTTAGGGACGTGGGAATGAAATTGTTTATCAATAGGCCTCAAATAAACAATTATTTTTCTTGGTCATGATTAGTCCGTCAATTCATTGTATTTCCGTCAATTCCTTGTGTAGGCCTCAATATATGTGAAAATATATTTTTTCATTGGCCATGTCAGTATAGTGAATATCTGGAACTGCAAAAACTCAAAAATAATTAGTAGTGCAATGAACTTATCAGAAGACCAAATTAACTTAGTCATTCCATAATAAACTCAATCAAAACATGGACAATTTATCAGTGAGGACACGATTGAGCAGAATCTAACACAGCAAAAGGGCTTAGCCAAAACAACGAAGATCAGACAGGGATCAATCGAGGACCAAACATTTTCCCCATCGGCTTCGATTTACCAGCGGCCTAAACAAGAAACAAGGCCTTGCAACAACCTGCAAAAAACTCATAACAACAGTAAAAGGGGGAAACATAGCAAATCAAACAGGAGGAACCAGTCAATAATAGAATAAGAAATCGGGGAAACAGTGATGTCTGGTAAAGAGAAAGTTTCCAACGAGTCAACGCAATAATCTGGTGGGTCAACCCATCAAAACCAAAAGATCGATTTCAAGCAGAACCCTCCTTTCGATTAATCAAAGTCCATCGTCAATCAATGAACTGAAAACGGAGGAGCGACGCCGACCGGGGTGGCGTCGCTGCGACCCCGATGTCCCCGCTAATATTTCCGTTAATTCTGTGTAGGTGTGTGGATTTTTGACTGTAGGTGCGCGTATGGGTGTTATGGTGTGAGTATATAGTGGGTATGTGTGTGGTTTGATAGTGTGTATATCGTTGGGTGTAAAGATAGGGAAGAAGGAGATTAGAGAAGAAGTGGGGCCTGCCCGATAGTGTGTTTGTGCACTGTGTGTGTGTGACTGCGAGTGAGAAGGAGACTAGAGAAGAAGTGAGGCCTGCCCGATTGTGTGTTTGTGCACTGTGTGTGTGTGAGACTGTGACTGAGAGAGGGAAAAGACCATAAAGGAGAGGGGGTGCAGTGAAGTCCCTTGTGTGTTTTGGAGAGGAAGATTAGGTCGGGGATCTGGGTGGTGTTATGTTCTTGTTTTGTATGTATATGTCCTGGGATTTTTAAAGGAGAGAATGTTTGAAGAAGAAGACCCCGGTATGTATTCTGTCCCCCTCGTTAATGGTGTGGTATCTCAGTTTTAATAGTGAAGAAATGCCAATCAGCTCGTTGGGATTTTGGATTAACTTTGGGGAAGGGAAGATTTTTAGGGATTTTGGGATTTCGAGAGATTTAGGGGATTGGAGAGATTTTGGGGCTGATTTTTGGGGATTAGGATGATAATTGAAAGATTGAGGGAGAGAATAGGGGAAGGTTGAACTTGGACTAGTTTTAGGAAAAAAAGATATGTAAAGGATGTACTTGGTTAGGCTTTATGTTTAGGTTCAAAATGAATGTAATAAAACTTTAAATTATAAAATGAAATTGGTAATGTTTAAATAAAAATTGAACCAATATTAAATTAAAAGGTGCAAAATAATTAAAATATAAATATGTATATATATTGTATAAAATAAGACAAATAAAACCAATATGCACGCATAAAGAAAATCTAAATTAATTAAGTATAAATAGTCACAAATAATTAATAAATGCTATAAATGCACAAAATTACACAAACGGTCACTCTTTGACAAATAGCCTAAATGATGTAAAATTACGTAATATAGCCACATTTAAGTACATAATATATAAGTAGAAGGTAACACACGTAAATGCATGCTTTTTAATGCAAATTATGCACAAATAATCAGATTACACCTTTAAATTAAATTATGACCAATTATGGAAAAAGGAGGGACAAAATTGGGTGTAAACAGCTGCCCCTCTTTGCCCGGGGATGATGAAAGAGTCTTCGGGCAAAGATAGTTGATGGAGCAGCCAATTTTGTCACGACTGGAGGGCAAAAATGATTGAAGGGGAAACGGGAGTTTTGGGGTGTTTTTGGCCGAACCCCGGTCTCTGAGTTGCCTACATATCTCGGGTTTCACGAGAATCAGGCCGTGTGTAGTTCTAGAATGGCATGTTGCCTGTGTGAGATATTTATGACGCACGATTTGGATGTAAATACTAAACTTATCCAATTATGTAAAGTTTAGATTCGCGTATACTTCGCCTTTTCGGCAGAATGAATGATGAATAAAGTAAGGGTACTATCGAAAATGAGATAACATCAGTAGGTCGAGCGTGGGAAAAAAGGCTTATAATCGTCCTAGTTATGAAGATGTGGCGCGCTACACAACCATAAAGAGGAGTTTATACGTACCTAGTTTCCACTTCATCTCGATAAATGGGTCATCTTGCCTTCAATATTGCCTTGAATGAGCTTCGAAACATTTAGGGAGCGAATTTTATGAACGTGCATGATTCAATCAGACAGGCACGATTAAGCACATACGCACGATTGATGCGGATGGATACGGATAGGAAGGGATACGAAATTGGCACCCAATCGACAAGGAAGGATTAGGTAGACCACTGGTGCGAGTATGAAATTGTAGCTTGGAACTCGACGAGATAGGTAACTTGCGAGTGTAGCAAAAAGGCATTGTCTGTAGAACTAGGCTTTGTTTTGTGTGCGTTTGAGGTTTTCAGTTGCATAATTGGTAGTGATGTTGGGAACATGCATGAGAGTATGGCACAGGAGTTTGTCGAGAGATCGGGGAGTACCCTGCAGCAAAATCATGATAAATGCAGTAGATATAAAGATAAAGTAAGGTAAACTTCCCTGTTGAGCCGAGTGGTTGTTTTGTCTTGTACTTGTTTAATTGATGTCTCATCCAAATGTCTTTCCAATGCTATGCCCATCGATGCTGACCTAGCTTTGCTGCAAATTGTTGTCATGTTCACTACTGCGAACCTTATATATCCGTCGACGCAGATTCTATGCTTGATCAATAGTTGGTCTGTCCACAAACGCAGACCTTACTGCTCCAAATTGCTGAGCTATGTCCACAAATGCGGACCTTACTCTGCTTCAAATTGCTGAACTATGCCCACCAACGCGGACCCTATACTTTCAATCGCTGAATTGTCCACAAATGCAAACCATCGACATGGATTTTATGCTTCTTTCATTGTTGTCATGTCCACAACCACGGACCCTATGATGCTTTCATTGTTGAATGTGTCCACCAATGCGGATTATATATGCTTCTTCAAATTTCTGACTATGCCCACAAATGCGGACCTTATGCTGCTTCGAATTGATGAACTATGCCCACAAACGCAGACCCTACTCTGCTGTAAATTATTGAACTATGCCCACAAACGCGGACCCTATACCTTCAATTGCTGAATTGTCCACAAACGCGGACCTTATATATATCCACCGACGTGGATTCTATGCTTGTTCAAATGATGTCATGTCCACAGACACGGACCCTATATATCCACCGATGCGGATCCTACGCTTGTCAATATTGATGTCATGTACACAGATGCGGACCCTATATACCCACCGACATGGATTCTACGCTTGTCAAATTGATGTCATGTCCACAGACGCGGACCCTATATATCCACCGATGCAGATCCTATGCTTGTCAAATTGATGTCATGTCCACAGACGCGGACCCTATATATCCACCGACATGGATCCTATGCCTTTCAAATTGATGTATCTACCGATGCGGATCCTATATTTGTCAAATTGATGTCATGTCCACAGACGCGGACCTTATATATCCACAGACATGGATTCTATGCTTGTCAAATTGATGTCACGTCCACAAACGCGGACCTTATATATCCACCGACATGGATTCTATGCTTGTCAGATTGATGTCATGTCCACAGACGCGGACCCTATATATCCACCGACATGGATCCTATGCTTCTGTCAAATGATGTCATGTTATGTTTGCACTCTGTTGCTATATCTTGTATAATTGTCCCCTTTTCATGTTGTTTCTTCATAGGGTTGTCTACCCTTCGGGCCGTATACCCTGCAAGCAAAAGTAAAGTATAGGAAAGAAAAACTGAGTGCTTATCATTGTTAGGTCGGGCTGTATATCCTGCAAGCAAAAGTAAAGTAATGTGCGACAAATAGAATGCTTTTGTTACATCATGCAATGTGCTAAGAAGGCTATCGTGTTGCTCTTATAAGGACCTTCTTGAAATTTTTGAGGGGATCTCAAAAATTTCTGCCCCAGTGTCAAGTTTGCGTCTTTTGGAATTTTTGAGGGGATCCTCAAAAATTCTGCCCCAGTTAATTATTCATGACAGATCACCGAGATAAGGTGGTTGTATGGTACTGAACACCAAATGTATTGGCTAGAAATCTGCACTCGTCCTTTAGTGTGATGATTGTGTGTGTTGATGACTATGAGTATGTAGATATTTGCATACTCAGATTGAGGTTTGATATTTGGATTTTGCCGGATTTGGAGATTGTCCAAAGTTGTATTTGTCTTAGGTTATGCTTTCGCAAGTAATGGAGCTAACTTTAATGGATAAGCCTTTGTTTGTGGTTTGGGAGTTCGAGTTTCCCTTTGTTGATTTTTTATTGTTCCATTGTCTTGCTTCGGTCAATTGGATTCTGAGCTTTGTGTTTCAGTGTTGGATGTCTTGCGGTGTCATAGTATGGGAATGTTTGAGTGATGAGTATAGATCTTATTGGAGAATTTAGGAATGGGTATCCAGGGAGTAGTTTGTTTGTTAGATGCAATATCTGTTAACTGAGCTAAAGGAATAAGGTGTGAGGTTTTGTCTTTTTGTATGCCTTGATGGTGTTTAGCCCTGATAAGGTTATGATTTGGAAGTCTTGATGGAGGGGAGGTTTATTTATTGTGTAAGTTGGGTGAAGTGTAAGGTTATGAGTTTTGCTAGCTTTGGTTGTGTAGTGATTGGATTTCTTTGGTTGTGATTCTCGTGTGAGTATAATGCAAGTTGTACGGTGTTGGGATTGTCTGAAATATTCTTGGCGTCATATGCTGATGGTTCAAAGGACTTTGTTGCAGGAGACAATGTTTTCAGCTCGGCTTGCCATTTTTGCTTTTTTTTTTTCGAATGCAGATTCTTGACCGATTTCAGTGTTCAAGCGCAGGGCAACCTTAACAAGTTGTGAAATGCACAAAAGAGTGTGGGCATATTAGCAAAGACTTGAAGCAAAACTGGCACATGAGCTTAAGAGAATGCCTAGACCGCAGATGATGAAATAGCGCTTGAATTTGGAGGTGGTGATAGAATGCACATGTATCACAAGAGATTGTCTAAGTGCTTTATGTAGCAGTCAAGGCAAGGATTTTGGTCAAATAACAGACGCTCATTTAAGCGGGAGATGAAGAGTTGGATGTCAATGCGATGTGGTAAAGATGTTGTGTAAGGAATAGACTATGTTGTGCGACAGAAAATAATCTTTTGCCTTGGTATTCAACTTAAGCCAACCTTCGGATAATAAGTTTCGAGTTGGTTAGTAAGTTAGAGATAGTTTGGTAATGTGAAAGATCTTAGATGTCAAAATTTGGGTGTAGAGTAGGGAGATAAGATGCATGCCCAGGAACGAGCTGGGATTTGGGAAAGGATTGACTTAGGTAGACAGAGACCTAGAGCAATCAAGCAAATTCACGCAATGCACACATATGAAACAAGAAACGCATTCTATAATATGAAGGGTCATTTTACGCACGATGATTTGAAAAGTGCTTTGTGCCACATGTATCATTTCATTCTTTATAAAATGCGGAGTTTAAAAGAGAATTTGTATTTATCAAACATGGGTCTTTATTACAATGGTTGATATTGAAACAATGTAAAAGAAGGAAAAGACTAGACATTGCTAGGAAATCAGATCATGGCCTGAGAGAGCATTCTTCATGTTGATCCATCCTTAGAAGATCCATCTGAGGGATTTTAGCAACCAAGTCAAATGTTCTATTGGCCGTGATCTTTTGGGAAATATGAGGGAGTGAGAGAAAGGGGAATGAAGATGCCTAAATTTTGGTTGTAAGCAAATGATTAACGTGTGGCACGAGCTTTTGAAAACAATGCAGTAGAGAGAATATGAAGAGATCTGTCGTTGCGAGTTGAGAACTCTTTAGACAATTTAAAAGGAAATTGCTAATGGACTTGTGACATGCCAAGGATGTCAAGTCTTTATATAATGCTTAAAGGATAAATGTGCGTTATGCGTCATCCCGTCTATCAAGTGGTTATTTCTACTTCAAATTGGGTCTTTTAATGCCTCTTTGGTTACCATTTAATACCTTTGAATAGCACTGAATACAGAATGATTCCAATTTTTTAAGAAATAAATGGTCGTTTTTTATTCAATTTAGACTTTTGACGCCTCATCGGCTACCTTCGTGCCTTTAAATGGCATTGAATACAGAATAACTCTGATTATTTAAGCAATCAATTCTGATTCAATTAGGGCTTTTGACGCCTCTTGGGATAACCTTTTGTACCTTTGAATGGCATTGAATACATAGTAACTCCGACCGTGTAGGAATAAAAAATTATTTCTGATTCACTTTGGGCTTTTAAAGTCTCTTAGGTAACCTTTGTGCCTTTGAATGGCACTGAATGCAGAACAATATTTAATAAACGGTCTACATTTGCAAGTTTAATCCTTTAGGTAAATGCAAATAAATTATGTCCAACGCTCTTTGGGGGTTAAAAACCCGTTCAGATTGTTGGAACAAGTTGGCCTATTGGACTTGAGAACAAGTCGACTAATGATATGTCATGATGCATGATTTCTAATGCCGCTGCTAAGGAACGATTGGCTAGACCGGATTTTATTATCCTCCCAAGCGGACGACTCGGGAGCGGGAACGTCTCGGATCAAATAGATTCCAAATCGTTCCCCCTAAAGGAGTTTTTTGTGAGGGAAAAGGTGGTTGTAACTACCGTGTTTTCAACGCACAATTTAGAAAGTTGCCAGGAGTGGCGGAAGATATGCATGATATGCACAAGTTTAAAAAATGCACAATGCGTATATTTTGTAAAATGATGCACACATATTGAAGTATTTCGTAAAATGATGTTAGAAGGATAAGAACAAAACAAATGCGTTAGTTTCGAAAGATATGATTAATATAAACTAGACAATACTAAAAATCACGAAAAGGAAAAGATGCACATATTGAAATATTTTTAACGACTTTTAAAGAGGGAAAGACAAATCAAACAAGTTAATTTTCAAAAGTAGGCTAATAGAGTTAGGCGATATATTTTCAAAAATGCGAAAAGAATTATGAAGTGAAACCTGTTTTAAGAAAAAGATTTGACAAATTTATGGAAATGGTGCACATATCGAAATATTTTGTAAAAATAAATTTTAAAAAGGAGAAACAAATAAGTTAATTTTGGAAAATATGTTGAAATTTTCGAAAAAAGGCAAAAGAATTATGAAGTGAAAGTGTTTTAAAGAAAAGATTTAGAAGATTCGAAAATAACTGAAGTTTAGGACATGTTGTGTTATCCTAAAAGAACCTTCTAAGAGTGGGTTATTCTAGACAAGGATATGGTTCCTCCGGCGGACAACCAAAGGGTGGGATCGTTTGAAGGGGTTGGTTGTACCACGGACCAACTATACTCCAAACGTCCCTCCTAAAGGGTTTTTTAGGGTAAAACGGCCGTGGGATCCACGTAACCGTTTATGGTGTGTGCAAGTGTAAAAATTTTTCAAGAGTGGAGAAAATGTTAGCAAAATAAACAATTAAGAAAGAGGATACAACTAAGCAATAATATGGCGCCAAAATTCTAGAATTTAAAAAATAACCTTAAACCTGAAAAAAAAAAAAAAGGAAGACAAATTAGTAATTAATAATAAGAAAATAAAGCAATTAAAGAATCCCAATTTAAAGGCCGTTATGGTTTGAACCTTGATGTCCCCAGCGGAGTCGCCATTCTGTCACACCCGATTTTGAACTCAACTCGAGGCGAGTCGGGTTTCGGATTTGACTGGGTAACTCGTTTGGAGTTAGAGCGTTGGAGTCGCCACCTAACATATTTTTTAACTAGGCGTATTATGCCACCTATTTTATTTCTAGCCAATTTTACAATTAACTCTGAAACTTAGTCTACGAATCAGATATTCTAGGTAAGAGGTTCAAGTTAACTCGAGAGGAAGGGGTTAGGCACCTCTCAAGCCCCACCAAATGTGGTTACCGGCCGGACTGAAAATTGGGATTCAAAACAAGCAGTTAAGCAAATAAACTGACTAAAAGATAATTTAAATACTATGCGTATAATATGTGAAATTAAACAAAAAGATACGAGTTCGCTAATAGGCTTCTTCCTTAGGGAATTAAACCTTGCAAAATAAAGCAAATTATTTAGTTTATAATTAAAAAAAATATTAAGAGAAAATAATAACAAGTAAAATTAGAAGTATTTTTTGGAGTGTCGTTTTGAAGAAATTTATCAAAGTGTTCCTTGCAAAAAAAAAAAAAAAAAAAAAATTAGATGAAGTTAAGTTAGTAAATAATAATGATAATAATAACAATAAATTAATAATAATTAATAATGATAATAATAATGAAACTTGACCGGAACCATACCGAACAATTTTTCACTTCACTCCAAATATTTTTTTGTAATGCAATTTAGCACTTAAACCTTTTTTGCGAGAGAATTTGAATTATTTCGCAAATAGCCTTTGCAGAAATAAGAGAGATTGAGAGAGAATATTAGAGAAATTTTGAATAAATTGATGGAAAATGGTGGTATTTATAGAAAAAATAGGTTGGGAGTATGGGGGGCGCCTAGGGGGGTGGGGGGAGCAAAAAAGGGCCGTTTTGGGCCGATTGCCAACCGCTGGGGGGTGAAAGAGCCGTTGCCCAACGGCTATTTTTGCAGCAAAGCCCACAGTTTTTTTTATTTTTCCGGTCCGGTCCGGTTCCGGTCTAATTTGGTCGACTCAAATTGGGGGTAACGGGTCGGGGGACGAACAGCGTCGATTTTTTTTTTGGTACGGTTTGCGTCGGTCCGGTTGCCAGTCCGGCCCTGGTCCGGTGCAAACCGGACCATTGGACAGCCTTAGTTTTAAGCATAACATCTCCATTATACCCCACGGTAACTATAACCGATGAATGCAAAATATATATCTTTCATTTATAGAATAGTTATTATTTGACCTTGCTTAATTGAAATGTCTTTTTGTTAGATTTCAATTATTAAAGAAAATGTTGAGTTTGATGTAAACAAACATCTTATGCGAATATTTTTCCCAGCCATTTCTTGCCACAGAAATCTAATTGGAAATTATTAACCTACTACTAATATAAGGTAAAAACTTACCACACCGAATATTTATACCAACCCAATGAAATTAGGATCGAGAGTCAAACTCATGACCTATCTTCCACTTTTCACTACTAATCCAATGAAATTAGGATCGAGAGTCAAACTCATGACCTATCTTCCACTTTTCACTACACTGGAAGCTCTTTTGTATAGTATGATTCAACAATTAATTGATACATTTGCATTAAAAAATCATCTATGCACAATGTAATTTCCTGATAAAGAAGTCTTAATTGACCACCTTTGGCCCGAGGTTCCTTTGCCAATGATACATTAGAATATTCGAATTTGGAAAGAGCTTGACATTTTCCATGCTTCCTCAATCTTTAAACATGCAACACGCCGATGAATATATTGTTGCACTTGAATAAAATTACCAGGATTTTTGAAGCCATCACTGTATCAGAATGAAAATGATATAAAAAGATAAGCGTGAAAGTTATCATGTCAGCTCGGTCTCCAAAATACCCATGCTAGCACAGTTAACATTCCATCAACCAAGAAATAATAGGTGATTTTAAAGTTTCAACTTTAGGGCTATGTCAACAACTAAAATTTTAAACCAGTATATATACTAACTCGTTTGTTCAATACTTAATAAAATAAAGGAAAAAAGTGTGTTTGGCCTAAATCTGATTAGAACAACAAATCAAATTTATAGGGTTAACTAGCAATTATTTGTATCAAAGCCACAGAAAAGACAAAAAATTGAACAAGGACGACGAGACAAGAGATTGAAAGCAAAGTATAAGTGTATTTGATATATTTCTGTATGCTTTACATAATCTTCCCATGGGTATTTATAGTGTACAGAAAAAAATAACAATAAATATACTTTATGGCTATTATTCCACATTCTGATCGTGGCTGGCCTATGATCTCCATATTAAATGTGTAGACAACGATCGTCAGTTACAAAAGATGAGAGCTCGTTCGTCGTGGAGCAAAATCTTCCTCGAGGAGTGAACCTCACGCCTCGTAATGGTTGTCTACTATCGCCTCGTGGGAAAGCTTGTGGCCAACCTTCATTTCGCGCTCGAATCATCTGGCCTCGGAAGCTGGGCGAGCTTTTGAGAGCTCGTAAATAAAGCGTTCAACCTCACCAAGCTCAGAGTCATCTCTCTTAAGCCTCATTGATTTTTCACCCAATACAGATAGTCCCCCCACCCCTTGGATAATAGTCAGATTTTTCCGAAGGGTGGAAATAATTTGGGGGGAGATCGATATGGCTACTTGTGCGCCATGAATTTCAAAAATGATGATTGCCACTCTATATTTCCATCCATAACATATGTCCTTTGCTGATTGGACGCCACTTTTTACTCCTCATTCCCCATACAAACGTAATGATGGTTTTTCTTCCCTTATAAATAGCCCAATTTGTTCTCCTACCTTCTCACTTTCATCTTCTCTTCCAATAGTGTTTTTTTCATAATGATTCCGCTCTTTGAAATCATTCTTCTTAATTCAAAACTCTTTCAAACTTTCAACAAAAATGTCTGCTACTCACTTAGTTCAAAATTCCTCAGGGCCTTCTGAAGAAAGGACTCATGAGGTTGCCACCATGATTATGGGTGATGAACTAGTAAATGTTCCGATTCTATTGAATATTCTTCTGCTGTTGGATGACAACACGGAGGCAACATCGCAACACATCGATTTAATTCCCGGTCAATGCAAAGCCACCGCCAATCGTGGCGACATCAGTGAGATGGGTGGTGAACAAAAAGATACTGTCGCAGAGGCTGGTGATGTTGGACCAGAGATCCCAAACCCCGTGGGTGAAAACTCCTCTTTGAAAGAATTGACTCCCAAGGACGTTATCCCCTCGAAGCATGATCTGTCCAACGACTTTACGATGCAAGTTCAAACTGAAGCAGATATTAGAAGAAAAAGGAACATTCCAGTGGGAGACAACCCGAGCTTGATCACACAAGCCATATTTGCTTGGTTCGAGAGGATTGCAAATAGGGCCCCGAGGTCTAAATTAGCATTCTTGCTCCGGAGAGTCGTACATGTGACATAGTGAATGAGAGTTATTTCATTTACACTTATCCCTTCACGAAAGGATTTACCATTCCTATCCACGAAGTGGTAGATATCTTTTACCGAACCTACAATGTATGCATATCTCAGATTGGACCCGATTTTTGGAGGATCATCCAATGCCTCTATTACTTGAGTAAAGAGGCTGGTGTCTCTTTTACCTTCGATCATTTTATTTACTTTTTTCTCCTACTTTGCATAAGGATGGATTTGAGCTCAATAAACGAGGCAGGTTCTCGTTGATCATAAAAGGCGAGGACACTTAAGACCGAGGGTGGGACGAGCGCTTTGTGTTGCTGCATACGAGCCTTCTCTCTTCGAGGCCTGGCTTCCTCGAGCGGTAGAACCAGAAGCATAAGTTTTTGTCTCGATTACTTCTAAATTTTTACTCCATCATCTTTCTTTAACTGTTAGCTCCACCATTTTTCAGCCAAGTCAGTTCCAATCACACCCCTTGAAGATTTGACGGCCTAGGTGCAGGCTATCATAAGAGCTAAGCCAAGGGAGGAAAGATCATGGATGATTTTGGTTGCTTTGGATGAAAACCAACGGGCGTGCGATCGTCATGGTTAGACATTCCTCCTTTCTGTTGACTCGTTCTCCCAGAGCTTTTTTTGTTTATCACCCTTCATTCTCTTCAAGTCTCCCTAGTAGGGAGATTACCGCACCGAAGGAGAAGAAGAAGAAGGATAAAAAGACAAAGGTCCCCGAGACTAGGGAAGCTTTGAATGAGCTCGAGGATATAGTTGGATCCTACGAAAAAAAGAAAAATAAGAAAGAAGATAAGTCTGCTCCCGAGGGGTCATCGGGCCAAGGCAAATATATCTTCTTCCATTTTCCTTACATCCAATTCCATATTCTTTGAACTTTCTTTGGGCTCGTCAACTCCTCGAGTATTTCTTGTATAGCTTTTATTTTATCAGGATTTGCCTTGATTCCTCGTTCAGAGTCTATAAATCTTAAGAATCTACTCAAGTCGACCCCAAAGGCACATTTTTCATGGTTTAGCTTCATACAATTTTGTCTTAGGATTGCAAAAGCTTCCCTCAAACGATTCAAATGATCCTCCAACTGAACTGACTTCACGAGCATGTCATCTATGTAAGCCTCCATTATTTTTAAGATGCAATCTTTGAACATTCGACATACAAACCTTTGATAGGTCGCTCCTGTGTTCTTGAGACCGAAGGGCATAACCTTATAACAATACGTTCCTTCATCAGTGATGAAAGATGTTTTTTCTTCATTGCTTGGCTCCATTAAGTTCTAATTATACCCTGAATACGCATCCAGAAAGGTCAACAACTTATGTCTAGCCGTGGAGTCTATCAACCTATTTATCTGGGGCAAAGGGTATGAATCCTTGGGGAAAGCCTTATTTAAATTAGTATAATCAACACACATCATCCACTTGTTATTTTTCTTTGGCACTACCACCACGTTGGTGAGCCAATCGGGATACTTTACTTCAATTATGAAGCCGTTGTCGAGTAAACTCTTTGTCTCATCTTGTATTACTTTTTTCTTTACACTAGCATGCTGTGTCTTTTTTTTGCTTCATCGGGGGGTGCTTGGGGTCCACATTCAATTTATGTGTCATTATTACGGGGTCAATTCCAACCATCTCTGCGTGAGACAAAGCAAAACAGTCGTCATTGGCTTTTAACTGCTCAATGAGAGCTCTCTTTGATTCGGCATCCAGCCCCGAGCCCACGATTACTTTTCTTTCTGGAAACTCCTCCAATAGAGGAAAGGATTCCAAATGTTTGATGGTGGAGTCCTCGGCTTTTTGCTTCCGAGGTTCTTCTATGAACACTAGAGCCTTTTCTGTTTCTTCTTAAGGAGCAATTTCTGGGATTGAGGTCTTCACCTCGTTGGACCCCGAGCCGGTTAACTACAACGTGGATGAATCTCTGAGGCAGTCCCTTTTTCTGTAGCAATTGAATATCATGCTCGAGCCATTTGCTGCTCACCTCGTATGGCTTGAAGTCCCCATGGAGTTGGGAATTTGAGAACTTGGTGTAGTGATGAAAACCAAACCACGCGGAAGCAAGATAAAGAGACGGAAGCGATAAAGTAAACACAACAATGAGAAAATAGGGACGAGGAAGATCAGAAAGAGAAGAAAGAAAGGATATTCGATTCAAACACAAATTAATATCCCGGAGAGGGAAAGAAACTTGAACCTATCGAAGATCCATACTAGGATGACATCCACTTGGTTCCAAGTTAAAAGGGATACACGAAGCCTCAGGCTTCAACGAGAAGGGCTCGGCCTCTTCTAAGTTCTTCTATTCTCAAATAAACATCAACTAACTAAAGACTAAGCTTAGGATTAGGCTATTTATAGTAGCTATGTTTTTACAATGATAAATGGTCTAAAATGCCCCTTCAGCTAATTCTGGAAAGCTGCCTGATCGATTCTTCATCGCGATCGCGCAAGGCACCACGCAATCGTGCAGAGCAAGTTGGTCCTTCATCGCGACCGCGTGAGTTAGCTCGCGATCGCGCAGTGTATTCTTTTCCCAAAATTCCAGCAAGCTTGCATTTTGGTCTTTTGGTCTTCCTTGACTTGAATATTGGTTTCCAAGCTCTCTTTGAAGCATTCTAAGTCCCGCATGATGAGTGTTAACTCCCAACGGCTTTGGATACCAATCCAGATTGCATCATCCTCCCCTTCTTAAAAGGATTTCGTCCTCACAATCAAGCCAACAAGACCTACAAGCAAGGCAAAGACAAACGAACTTCCTACTCCAAGAGTAGGTTAGTGCCCAAAAATGTGAAAAACACACTCTTATGGTAGAGCCAAGCATCAATATCAATCAAAAAGCTTATGTCCCCAAAGGAAACAACAACTTCTTGGCTCAACAAGGTAGTGCATCCAACATGTAAGATGTAGCAATCAAATTCCTTACGATCCCTACGCTCATGACCAACATACCAAGCCTTCAACACATTTTTATCATAAGGTGGCACAAGGGCTTTGGCATACTCAACACTCAAGGTGTGATCAACACAGGGAATGGAACAAGCAAAATAGTTCAAGCAACAACTAGCATCAAAGACTCCAGTCCCCTTCTTAAGAGCACTCTTATTCACATCAAGCGATAGCTTCTCACCTCTAAAATCACTTCCAAGACAATCCTCCTCACTAGAAAACTCCCCGGAGAAGTCTCAAACAATGGATTATCTATAGAGTTAAGCTTCCCAAACCACGGAGGTTCAAGCTCATACTCTCCTCTAGTTGAATGCACATCACTACCTCTTTAAAAGTCCCCTTCAAACATAGGGTTAGTGAAGACAAGTTCCGCACCCATCAAAGGTGAGGGATTCGAACTAGAATCATCATCCACACTTGAGGAGTCATCGAATACAATTCGATCCATCTCATCCACTAGGGACTCCTCAAGGTCACCATTATCCTCACTACAACACATAAATCTACCATAGGCAATGACATCTTTAAGGGTATGATCATACAACTCATCTTCCCTTTTATCAAAGATTGGTGGCATGTCATAATAAGGATCACAAGCAAGGTCAACTACACAATCTTCACTAAAGAAAGGTTCAATGAAAATCGAGTTCACATCATGATGTGGCTTGTCATCCCTCTCAGCTAGTGGTTCACAATCACACACAAGTTGACCAACAGGCTCTACACTAGTTGCAAACACATTGTAATCACACAATTCATCAACTAGTATAGAGTTTTCACAAACACTATCATAAGACAAGGGAGTAACATGCTCAAGGGAAGAACTATCACATACCTTTGAGTGGTCATCTTGCTCACTCAATGCACTTGAAGTGTCATGAATTTTCCCTCCACCTTGAAGCTCACATTGAACATCTTCTTCACCTTGCCTTTCAATCTTAGAACATGATTCAGGCTCCATTGGTTTGCCTCCAAGAGTACCTACACAAGAACTCAAACAAGTAGAAGAAAAAGATAAAGGTTTAAGGTTAGTTTAAGGGGTGTCCTCGCTCTCAATGATTTTTTTTCCCTCTTTCTTTTCCCTCATTTTCTTTTCAAGGTCGGGTGTAGATTCGGTTGGTGACAACTCACTCACATCACTCAACACAACCTCTCCTTTTTCCACTCGAGAGTTGTCACCGGTCACTCCATTACTCCTCTCAATCTTTTGTCTCTCAGATTCGGGCGAATTGGGATGAGGCCCAAGAATACCCATAGCCTGAGTAGGTGGACTTTTAACATCAACCTGAAATCTAGGACTTAGAGACTCATCACTTGAAGTCTCCTTCTTCTTTGTTGGTAAACCACTTGACTTTGGAGCTTGTGGTTTCGGGTTCACCTTGTTGACACTTGTCAACTTCTTTCTAGCACTTGTCCCGCCACTCCTTGTGTTTGTAGGACTTCTTGATTGCACTCTTTCAATCATGGAATGAAGTAGCTCCTTGGTCCTTTGCAAAGCCCAAGAAAATCCACTAGTAGATAACTCGCCCCTTGTTCCATAGGGTGCAAACTCATAAACCTTTTGGTTCATGCTCACAAGATATACATCTCTGTTAGCACTATATTGAAACTCTTTGTTGCGACACCATGGCTCACCTAGCCAAACATCAAAATGTTTCATGGGATACACATCACAACCAACATAATACTTGTAACTCTCATGAGATATGAGCACTCGAGCCTCATTGGAAACCCACACTCTATTATACTTATAAGGATGTTTCAATTTATAGCATGGTATCCTTAGGGTCTCAACTAAAGAAGTGCTAATACAATTGGCATCTGTACCTCCAATCTTGAGCAAGTATCCTCCATTACCATTCACCTCAACAATGAACCTACTTATACCCAAGTCTCGCATAGGTATATCCAAGAAAGAACTTGAATGTCCAAGACTATCAACACTAACAACATGGGTCTCCTTTATCCCTCCTCTACTAGCAATATTGCTAGTGTAACTTCCACTTCCCGTCACTTTTCCAACATTAAAAGTGTTGTTGGAAGTCGAGGAAGGAGTCTCACCATGGAACCCATAAGAACTCTTTCTAGGGGTAGTAGTGTAGTAGGAACTCTCTCCCCTAGTCTTGGTCTCATAGTCAATGGCACCACTCCTACTACTTCTACTCCTCGCATTGTTAGAACCATACAAGCCTTTGGTAGCAAGAGCAACACCACTTCTCACTCCACCCTTCACATGGGAGTTAGGAGCATTAACCCCTTTAGCACAAGTAGGATATGCAAGTCTCCCTTTTCCCATGGAACAACCACCACCTCCTACCATACTAATGGAAGGACTTCTACTACTCCCTTGTGCTCCACACCAAGAGAAGATGCAAATAAACAATTCATATAGTCAACTTCATCATCAATTCCCTCAATGCCACTTTCATCATGTTCAAATTCATCACAAGAAGAGTAAGTAGGAACATCATACCTTGAAGTGTCACCATCTTCGAATTCTTGACTAGAAGCATAAGGATCAACACATTCATCATCATAAGCTTCATAGTCTTCATCAACCTCACGATCATCATAGTGACCCGCTTCATCCTCATACGAAACATAGTTCCCGGAATCATCATAACAATATCCGTCATCACCATTATAGGAACCATAGTCTCCATCATCTCCACAACGAACTATACCCTCCACAATCATCATCTGAAGCCATATCTATAACAAATAAGAGCAAAGGACCTCACAAGTTCACTCCCTCACGGGTATCACTCAAGTAATATTTACTCAATTTTGTTTCCACTCTTGTATACACTCAAGGTCTTTGGCTTTTATGACCACACTCTATTGTTCTTACCACTCTTAGCCTTTTTCCTCTCAAAGATGTCTTTATCCCCTTTATAGGAACAAAAGTGATAAAATCAACAACTAGCACGTCCAAGTATAGGTTCGGAATGGAGTTTATAAGACACCATGAAAAGAATAAGGATACACAAACGAACTAGGGACAGAAAACAAGCAATGAAACTAAAAGAGAAAAGTTTCTAGACTACTAAGGAAGTGATACAAGAAAGACTCGAATCGAATTGGCACGAAACGGATTCGGATTTGGATAAAATTTTGTTTATGATCTAGAACTAACCATATTTGATAAAATAATTGGCGTTTTAATGATTGGAAACTGTCTGGTAGCTGTTGCGAACATTCGGCGAAGAAACTGTTTTTCTAGAAAAAATGTTGTTCTTCGTTATCGCGTAAAGATGGGCGCATTCGCGTAGAACAAAGAATTCCCAAGATTAAATTTTCTCTTTGAGTAAAATTTTTTCCAGCGCGGAATAGCGCCCTACCTTACCACTTGACTAGTAAGGGAAAAGCCCTTTACTAAACTAAGATCGTGCAGCTCTGCTGCTATTGAACCAGAATCCGATTTTGAACTTCAACTTTCCACTTGAATCACCTCGATTCAACTGGTTTATCAATTCCCAAGGTACCCAAAGTTGTATAATGTGTTTCCCAACAAACCCCGATGAAATTCACGTCCAAACAAACAATCAAACTCAAGAATCAATGTCTTCAAGCTCAAGAACAAGGGTTTAAAAATGGGAACTTTGATTTTCAAATTTTCAATCCGTATCACTAAAACATGATATGAGAGTACCAAATCAATAGGAAAACAAAATAGAACAATCCCCAATACTTTCCAATGGATGGAAAATTCATTTCACAACACGAATTTCAATTATTTATTTATTTTTTCACAAGAACAATAACAACAAGAACACGAATCTAAAGACACGATGAACAAGGAACGTGGATTCATAAGAACGAAACCCGAGCCTTGCTCTGATACCCAATAATACAAACCAAACCACGCGGAAGCAAAATAAAGAGACGGAAGTGATAAAGTAGACACAACAATGAGAAAGTAGGGACGAGGAAGATCAGAAAGAGACGAAAGAAAGGATATTCGATTCAAACAGTAATGAATATCCGGGAGAGAGAAAGAAACTTGAACATATCGAGGATACATACTAGGATGACATTCACTCGGTTCCAAGCTAAAAGGGATACACGAAGCCTCGGGCTTCAACGAGAAGGGCTCGGCCTCTTCTAAGTTCTTCTATTTTCAAATAAACATCAACTAACTAAAGACTAAGCTTAGGATTAGACTATTTATAGTAGCTATGTATTTACAATGATAAATGGTCTAAAATGCCCCTTCAGCTAATTCTGGAAAGTTGCCTAATCGATTCTTCATCGCGATCGCACAAGGCACCACGCGATCGCGCAGAGCAAGTTGGTCCTTCATTGCGATCGCGTGACTTAGCTCGCGATCGAGCAGTGTATTATTTTCTCAAAATTCTAGCAAGCTTGCATTTTAGTCTTTTGGCCTTTTTGACTTGAATCTTGGTTTCCAAGCTCTCTTTGAAGCATTCTAAGTCCCGCATGTTGAGCGTAAACTCCCTACAGCTTTGGATACCAATTCGGATTGCATCATGTAGATTGGATGAAATGACTTCCACTTCATGAATCGATGGTCTGCCAAGGATGGCGATGTAAGCCATATCTTCGATAATTACCTGAAAAATAGTCTTCTTACAAACTTCTTCAGCAGTTGTGATGAGGGTGATTTCCCCTAGCATCTGTTATGTGGAGTTGTTGAACCCCATCCGTGTGATTGTTTTCGAGACGATGAAGTCCTCCAACCACATTTTCTAAATAGCTCCATAATTGATGATATTTACCGAGCTGCCAGGATCGATCAGAACTCGCTTGACATCACAATCGTTGACCCTTAACGTGATTATTAGGGCATCATGATAGGGAAAAATCATCCCCTCATAGTCATCCTCGTCGAAGGTTATTTCATTCTCCGCCCCATTGCTCTGGGTCCTCCCTTCCACGGGGACGACCAATTTAGCGAATTTCTTTGCAGAAGCGAGGTTAACACCACTCATCTCTGATGCGTCCATTATAACGTTCACTATCTTCTTAAGAGACTCTGCCCCTGTCATTGTAATTGTATCACAAGAGCGCTACTTTGGAACAAACTTTACTGCTAGTTCCCCCATAGACGGCACCAATTTGTGTTGGCCTAAATCTGATTAGAACAACAAATCGAATTTATATTGGGTTAACTAGCAATTATTCGTATCAAAGAAACAGAAAAGACAAGAAATTGAACAAGGACAACGAGACAAGAGATTGAAAGTAAAGTACAAGTGTATTTGATATATTTCTGGATGCTTTACATAATCTTCCCATGGTTATTTATTGTCTACAGGAATAAAAATAACAATAAATATACTTTTATGACCATTATTCCATGGCTGGCTTATGATCTCCATATTAAATGTGTAGACAACGGTCGTCAGTTACAAAAGATGAGAGCTCGTTCATCGTGGAGCAAAATCCTCCTCGAGGAGTGAACCTCATGCCTCGTATGGTTGTCTGCCTATCGCCTCGTGGGAAAGCTTGTGGCCAACCTTCATTTCGCGCTTGAATTATCTGGCCTCGAAAGTTGGGCGAGCTATTGAGAGCTCGTAAATAAAGTGTTCAACCTCACCAAGTTCCGAGCCCCGTCTTTTAAGCCTCGTTAATTTTTACCCAATACAAAAAGAAAAGAAAGTACTAATACCATACTAGGACAAATTACGAACATCACATAATCATCCAAGTGTTGATCTAACTCACACGTTATCTGACGAATTTCCTTATATAAAACCACACAATTAGGTGAAACTTTATTCTTCAATACGCTAATCATAGTAGGATCCAAGCACAATATGCCATTAGATTTGGGTATTTCTCTACCTAATGTTTATTCAGGAACTGATTCTTGGACCCAAACATTTGTTGGTGTCCACTTTGTCATGTGTGAGACTGAAATTGACACTTTATTTTGTTATCATGTGAATAAATGTTTGTCGATTCTTTCTCTCCACCCAGAATCGTCTTTAGACTGTCCCTCGAGCCCCTTTCACAATTCTACGTGATGAATGACGCAGTGTGTTGTTTGATATACTTGAGATTTTTCTTTTCCCCTTTCTTCTATTCTTTCTTAATGTAGTTTTAATGTTTCTGCACTGAAATTCTGATTCTTGCGTAGTGGTGACAACAGATGATGCATAATAAACGTAATTTTTTTATTGAATGACTAACATTTCCACCGAAAAAAGTTTCATGGCTAGTAAGTTTTTACTACTTATTTGATCAATTCCAAAAAAGATAGATAATGATTGACTTGGCATAATGATGATTTTTGAAATTGAGTTGTAAATATTAAGCCGTAAAATACTTATATGACCATAAATCATTTTATTAAAGACAAAATAGTAAGTTTGAAGTTAACCAAATTTAAGATTGTGCAATTCTATTTAAATAGACTAATAATGAAATTGCATCATCATTCTTGGAACAAATTGAGTAATTTATAACAACAAATTGCACTGAAGCATGAAGAAAAAATCATTGGTACAAGAAAATAAGGCTCTCGAGAATGATAATAAATCTGGACAATTTTCACCTTTTGAATTACGTGCGTTTTGAGGTTGAGATAGACCGCAAAGCTGCGGTTGAAGGAAATAACATAAAAACAAATAAAATAAATAAGTAGTACTCCCTCTATCTCAATCTATATCGAGATTACGATGGAAAATGACCTTTAATCTGAAAATCATTACCTAGATGATAAAGGGAGTAGAAGTATGGGCGTCAAACGGGTATACGGGTCCGGGTAATAAAATTGTAACCCCGTGGGTTTCGGGTATGGGTGCTGATTTAAATTACGGGTTCTTGACGGGTCCGGATTTCGGGTAGAAAAGAAATCCGTGCGGGTTCGGGTCTTAATAAATCTGGTTTGGGTCCGGATTTTAATTTTTTTTAATAATATTATTTTAAATACTTAAAAAAATGAATGATAGGAAAAGGTGAAAGACTTACTTTATTTAAGATACTTGAACTATTAAAGTCTTGAACATTAAACTTCTAAATTTGAAAAGTGCAACATCAAAACTAGATAATGAAAATTCAAATTACAAATTTAAATATGCCTAATTCTTTGTGTAATTTCTTCCATGTCATTTTCCTCATGCTATGGTGTAGGTGCCATTGATGGTGCTTGATCACTTCACAGAATTTCTTCAAGATTATCATCTTGTTCTAGCGAGTCTTCAATTTCTCGGTTTCTTCGCTCCGATTAAAGAGTGGCGGGTAACACCTATAATTTGTCTTCCTTGGCTAAATGCACTTTCTGATACAACTGTTGAAACTGGGTGAATTAAATAATTATATTTTCTAATAATACACGCCTAATAATTACTTTGCCCGACTCCAAGTAGCTTATTTTCTGAGGTATATATCGAAGTTAATAGTTGAAGTTCTATACCATATTTGAGATTTGAGTAATACATATTTAAATTGTTGGTTTGTTATGGAATATCGAGTTTCTTTTTTAGTTAAATAAATAAACTTGTTTCTCTTGAACATATTTCACTAGGAACAATATGGACACAAAACAAATTAAACCATGAGTGAAAAATTTGTGTATACTTTTCTCTCCACATACAAGTTTTATTACTCAGTTTATTTTAACGGGTACGGGTATATCCAGTAATACCCCATAATTTTGACGGGTCTTAACGGATACGGTTATTCGTTAAGAAAAAAAAACTCGTTCGGGCAGGGGCATTTTAGGAGTTTTACGGGTCCGGATTCAAATTTTTGCGGGTCAGAATGGGGTCGAGTTTTAATGAGTCTGGATCCTGATTTTGACGGGTAGACCCCTACCAGTTTGACACCCATGAGTAGAAGGCTATATAACAGCCACCCACACGATATATGGTTCTTAAGACAAGCATATCAAACAAGACTACCTATTGAGACTAGGCCTTTAAATGAATTACCTAAATCTAAGATGGGGTTAGTTAGCAATTTAAGGTAAAGACAAGAAGAAGACAATATTTGTCAGTTAAGAGAGACATATATAGTACACATCCACAATTTAAATAAGAGAATTGTATTCATATGTACACACTATTGTACAGTAGAAATAAAAGATGTGCATGAGAGAAACATCAAGAGAATAACGCTTCTTGTATTTTCACTTAGTCTTTGTTCCTCCTAAATCTTCTTCTTCCCAAAAGCCTGGAAATTAAGTGCTTAAACAATAAAGCTGATCATCAAAGATGGAAGGCGAAGAGGGAATTAAAGAGACGTTGTTGAATGATAAGAAAGACAAGTACTACTACGAGAATTGTCCAGGTTGTAAAGTGGATCAACACAAGGCTGCGCAACGTGGTTTTCCCATAAAGGAGCTTCTCAGTATATGGGTTCTGGTTCTTGGTACAGGTAATTAATTACCCATCAGTGGTTCGTTAATTTATACAGTGTTAGTACTTAACTACGGTTAAATGATCGATAAATTCGTTACCAAGCCAAAAGTAATCCTTTTACCATGTTATTGTGTTTTTCCTAGTATTTGAGAAAAAGGGAAAATGATCTTTTACGTGAAAATTTGGTATGTGGTGGAGAACTAAACTATGTTTACCCTTTTGAAGCATTTCTATTTCACGTGGAGAAAAAGATGTGGCTTTAAGTTTTCTACTAACATGGTTGAGTTTGACCGATCATTGAGTTTAAAAAAGAAAATCTTTTTCTATATATCTAAATGATTACAACTTCTTAAACATATTAATGATATTTCTATATCCTTTAGAGTATTCCTTAAGGTACGCCGTATTAAAAGTTAATACTTGCACTAAATTCTTCACAAAGTTTATATAGTGTTTGATTTGTTTTCCAAGAAAGTATAAAAATATGCACTAATAATGCAGCGTTTGGTTTGGATTTAGAAACATGCACTAATAATACCCGCATAAATTAATGAGTGAATCTATGGATTATTTTGTGCGGGATAGTAGGTGGAATAATAATAATACGGATATTAGTTACGTGGGTATTAAAATATTAAAAGGACAAATATGCCCTCACCTCTCTTTACATTATCCGCTTTGTATCATTCAAGCTAAATGTATTGAAGATTAAATATTAAAATACATAATTTAAATTATGAAATGTATAACAATTTTTTAATACAATAAATCATTCATTAACCAAGATGCATAGCTAATACCCGCATTGCTAATACCCGCGTAAAGTCTATCTCAACCAAACGACCCGCAAGAGAATAATGAGAAATTTATTATTAAAAGGTATTAAATTCTTGAAAGTTGTCATTGTTTAAAGAGACTAAAAATAAAGGAATGTCACATAAAACTCCGCAGTACTAATAAATTATTTTACGTGATTTTTTTATTTTTTTTGTAATATGTGATAATTACATATATTTTCTTACCTTAATCTAACAACGATCTTGCATGTATATATGCTTTGAAGTTTAACCAAATTTTATTAACTGTATCAAAGACGTCTAACTTAGAAACTTAAAGAAACAATGTTGTTGGCGTATTTCAATAACAGTTGATGAGAAAGTGACCACATATTCAAATCACTTATTCCATTAATTTGAAGCTAGTAAAAAAGGATCCTCTGCAATAGTAATATTACTCATAACATTCGAAGCAAGAGTTGTGAACATCCAATGCCCTTTGTCTTTGTTTGCCTCTACTTCACAATACTGTTTAAAAATAGTAAGTGAAAACTGATATGGTTTGATCAAAGTCTGATTTATTCATGGTTTCTGGGAATTCTTGTATTAGATGCCATGTTAGTGTTTAATCATTTACGACAGTTACTTAGTTAAATGAACATAGAGGGACTTGATAGGTGTGTCATGTGTGTTTATATTCATTCTTTATGATGTTTTCACCTCATTGCCTGTTACAAGTTCTTGAAAATATTAGCTCAAAATTCTTATGTAATCTTCCAGCTGTCTTTTCCCCCCCTTTCTTAATGGACACTGATGTTCTTTCTTATGACTAGATAGAGGCAATGAGGCCATACCGAAACATTTTACACTGTGTGCAAGTAGTTTTATCAAATAATTCTTATGTTATATTAAAGAATATTATATTAGCTAGCAAGTGCTTCATTTCTTTAGCTCTAAGTTAGCTTCTTGGAGCTTTTCTTTGTATGTGTAATCAATGTTAGCCAGCAAGTTTGCTTCATTGTTGTACTTGAAGACAAGTTTTAGATGGTTATTGCTGCAGCTCTATTGGTTTTATCTGTTGGTATTCAGACTGATGTTTTATTACATGATTTTTCTGTTTCATGGGATTCAACTCCTCAGCACTTCCAATATCATCTCTCTTTCCGTTCCTTTATTTCATGGTAAGATCAATCAACTCTTTGTTCTGTCCTTTTAGCTCAAGTTTTCCGAAATATACATGATTAGTGAAACTGAGATATCTTTATTTGATTGGAAAAAGTTAAGTGAATATATTGTATCTTTAGAACAAAATGTTAAGATGAGCTACTCTTAAAGGCTTGCCTTATCAAGGTGTTTCTATGAGATTGTTATTGTAGAGATCTCGCCAAAGTTTGGCTATGATATTCTGTATCACGATGAAATGACTTCAAATTAGAATTGCTAAGTAAAGAAAACCTATTGAAGTTGTGCACCAATTTCTTTACTTGCAAGTTAGATTGCAACCCAGGCCCCAGATTCTTTTCTTTCTTTTTTTTTGGTTTGGTATGTCATTTTTTATTTTTATTTTTAAAAAGCTTTCAGATTATTTCAGCCTTCGACATCAATCCTATCAAGGCGTCATAGTCCTGAGAATATGAACTCTTTCACAACTTTGTGGAGCTTTTACTAAGAAGTTTAGTTTTGAGGACAATCAAGTAATGTTGCTGAAAAGATTTAGCTCAACAAGCCGTGGTCCATCTTTCCTAGACTGTGGCTTGATTTGATTATTTTAATGTTGTTGAATAGATTCCATTTCACAAGCTGCAGCTCTTCTTCCTAGCTTGTTGATTTGATTTGACTTTTGTAAACGTAATTAGATGTTTGACCCATAAATTTCCAGTTCACTCAAAGTTTTTTATGTTCCTGCACTCCCTCTTGCTAGAGCTATTGTGGTTTTGATGTTAACAGTTTGGATTAGGAATTAGTATATAACTGCTAACATTAACAGATCGACAGTTATTTCCATTCAGAAGTAAAATTCTGATAGTAACTTGAAGTCATGGCTTATCTGAAAGTGTCACATTTCGAATGTATGCAACTTGTCACACAGAGCACGACACTTCTTCTTGCGAAGATAATGCTCGTGCTATATTGTGGCTACCCATTGACTCACTAATTTTGGCTCATGCTACAGATAAGGGACTTTCACATTGCAAAGAGAGAGGAAGATATTGGTTCCTATGCAGGTTATGTAGGTAAGATTATTTCATACCGCAATTTGTATTTTGACGTATAATTACATAGACTTCTGCCAAAAAATGCTTATAAATTTCCTGAAATACAAAAGGTTCTGCATTTATGCTTGGAAGAGCTTTGACATCCGTCTTTTGGGGAATTGTGGCTGATCGATACGGCCGAAAACCAGTACTAATTCTCAGCACTTTTGCAGTGTATGTCTAATCTTTGTAGAATGTTTTCTTTTAGATTTCGTTCAATTCAAAGTCAACTTGTTTTTACCTTTTTTGCTTTCATTTGGCTTCAGGGTTGTTTTCAATACTCTTTTTGGTCTTAGCATCAACCTTTGGATGGCAATCATAACACGATTTCTTCTTGGTAGTTTAAATGGTTTGCTTGGACCAATAAAGGTATCCTGTCAGTTAAATACTGTTATCGATTCAGTACTGCATCCTCAGCTATTCCATTAAGATACTTATCTTCCATGTTTAGGCATATGCTGCTGAAATTTTTCGTGAAGAATATCAAGCAGTCGGAATGTCAACGGTAATATGTCGTTACTTCTCAGTGATGCAAATTATTTCTAACATATGATAGGATGGAACATAATAATAAGAGCAACAGAAGAAGCCGCAAGAATGCGTTTCTAAATAACCACTTAGACAGTGGATTTCGTGGAATTTAGTTATTTATTCTAATGTTTGAGTCTTTCAGATTAGTACTGCATGGGGCATCGGATTGATTATTGGCCCAGCATTAGGAGGCTTTCTCTCACAGGTACTTTATTTTCTTAGCTATTTCCTTTTTGTGTTCCTTCCTTCTTCTAGGGAAAGAGATTTGTCATTTATAAATTGTAAGCTGCATTTGCTAAATCTGGCATTATCAAAAATACACAATTTGAAGTAGAGAAAATTTCTTACCCTAGAAAAAAGAAAGAATTGAGGAACTTCTTACCCTAGAAAAAAGAAAGAATTGAGGAACTTCTTAAGAAAAATTCACATTAGCTTTTGACAATATACATGCCTGTTTAAAAATTTCGTATCTTCCCAAGCCTGCAGAGAAATATCCAGCCATATTCTCAATGGATTCTATATTTGGGAGGTATTTTGGCCCCTAGCTTTTCATGAATGTTTATCTTCTTCTGTTGCTTGAACCTCTCCTTGACTCCAACATGTGCTATTTTTCTGCAGATTTCCCTACTTCTTGCCTTGCCTAATCATATCACTGCTTGCCTTGGTCGTGGCTATTGGTTCATTTTGGCTTCCGGTAATTCTACATGTTTAAGTTAATTCCTTCTAGGTCTTGTCAAGGCACTCACTGCTTATGTGAAACTCTGTCCCTTTTAGTTACAGTCAAAGAATTAGTATTTCATCTCCCGAGCAAAATTGAACTTTGTATAAACTTTAATGGATAATGATTACACATTGTTATCCATATTACTTCACTGATACAATGTTACCGAGCGTGAGATTGACTAGCCATCTTTGTCCTTTTGATCCCTCAGAGTTGTTTTTCAGCTTTGGTGTATTTGGTGATGCAGGAAAGGGGTAGGGGCAGATCTAGCTGCCCTTCAAACTGAACCTTAGAAAGACTGAGGTTTGTCCTTTTCTTTTTCCTTGTTGGATTTGGGAGCCTATATCATATTGAAGGGGAGGAAAACTAAGCCTTACTTGGGGAAGTGGAGGATTGAGAGGGAAGTTTGTTGCCTTTACATATTTGGCACCATATTGTGTAGGATAAGGAGCTTCTATTAGAGGGTGCATTTCTGGTGCTTGGGGTTGAAAAAACTCTCTAATTATTATGGACTCAATTCTTCATCTTACCTATGTAACCCTGTTTCTTGAACCACATTAACCGATGGGTCTTTGTCTCTTCTCTTTTTCATGTTACTTTGTCCTTAGTGTCTTCTCTAATTTCTTAGTTTTGATTGACCTGGAATGTTGTACAAATTTTATCCCACCGGCCCATGAATTGCAGGAAACATTACACAACCATGATTCAGATATGCCGCCTCAAAATTCTTATGAGGCTCTGGAGGCTGCATCAGATGCAAAAGAAGGAGATGAATCAACCACAAAACAAAACCTTTTTAAGAACTGGCCATTGATGTCATCTATCATAATATACAGTGTCTTCGCTCTTCATGATATGGCTTACACAGAGGTACACCATATCTGCTAATAAAGTTACCGCAGGATATTTTCACTGCCTCATGATTATCGATGATCTATCATTGAAAAGAAAAAAATATGCATCTGTCTAGCTTGACATCTAGTTGATTGCCTGTTGTCACTGCCATAACTTTGTTGAAACAACTTGCTTTCATTATTAGGAAAAGATCAATGCTAAGGGAAAATTTGGTTTATCTTTTATGTTGACATCTGTTCGACTGCTTTCTACGGCGTAGTAAATATGAAACTAAATACGTCCTCTCTTCAACAACAAAAGAAGTGTCTCTTTTAGAATACTGCAGCCCTGTCTTCTGTGTTCAAATCCTAGGCTCATTGGCTATCAGAAGCTAAAAATACACATGTTAATTGCTCATTCTGAGGGTATATGAGCAACAGCAATAGATACTGTTCCATTACCAACAGTGGACCGATACAAAGTTTCAGCCCATGCCTCCCATTGTAAACTTTTGTAGATAAGCACTATCTTGGTATCCTTGAAAATGTAAGTGCTAAATTCTCACATTCAACTGTTTCCCTGTTAAGATTGCAAATTCCTGGTGCTCCGTGGTCATTGTTTCATTTCCTGATCTTAATTCGTATGTAGCAACTTTAGGGGTATATGAAGAAAGAAGAACGGAAAAATGATCATATCAAGGTGACTTAAGATTTCTGAAGGACGTCCACTTTTTGGTTTACCTTCTGGGTATTATTAGTTATAGATAGTTGTAAACACTAGTGGATTCACTTAAGTTTGTTGGTAGGTTTCTTGAACTCCCACCAGTATAAACATAATTAATATGTATCATGCTTGTTCTTTCAACTCTCAGGCCCGAGGGCCATTGCATAACAGTTCATTACATCATCCCAAACCTATTTGCTTTTGCAGATTTTCTCATTATGGGCTGTGAGCCCCAGAAAGTTTGGAGGCTTAAGTTATTCAACTGCTGATGTTGGTGAAGTACTATCGATCTCAGGTGCAAGCCTATTTTCTCGTAATTTATATCCTTTTATTGACACATCAAGCTTGTTTGCCATTTTTTTTTTTGGAATTAGTCTACTCAGTATAGTCAAATTAAACTTGTTACAAGATTAGGAATCTTGATCCGTAAAAGCATAGTTTGATACAGTCCTTTCAAATAGTTTCTGTTACACTTACTAATACCAACTAGTTGAACAGTAAAAAGAGGGTAAAAATAGGCGTAGGAATTGATCTATGAACCCATAAATGATGAATTTGATGAAGAACTTAATAAAGGAACATGAGTACTCTCTGTGTTTTACCGGCAGGCGTGCCATAGGCTGGTGCTGTCAATGGTTTTGCCTTAAAGTCTCAGCTCCACATTCACCCCTTCAGATGTTGTAACCACTAATTATTTGTTTGTGCTTGTCATTTCTAATCAAGAGTTTAAGAGAGAAATGGTGTGATGATTGCGCCAAAAGAAACACCTGATTCATCAAATGTATCTAAAGTAAATGAAGTCTTATTCAGAAGAATTCTTTTTTCCTCTAGGTTTAGGACTGCTACTTTATTAATCAGAGTAATTTGTTAGTTCCTCTCTCTGCTTATGCCTCTACTTGGAAGATTTGTCTATATCAAGGTCTTTTTACCTTAAGTGGAAATTCTATGTTGGTTGTGATTGCAGACACGTGATCACTCTCCATAATCATCAGTTACTTATGCATCTCAGTAGAATGGTCTTTATTTGGAATGTCTGTTCAGTTTTTTATTCTTGAAAAGCATACTAGAACAAATCTACGTAGCGAGAATATTACTAGACTCTAGAAGGGCAAGCAGAATTAGGGACTTCAGATAGGTAGTGTATAAGAATTCTCTTAGGCAGATACTATTGTGAAAGCATCTGAATCTGTGCTTGTTTGACACACACAAATGACCATACATCTCATTTCATATAATTGTACAATTCTGGGTACTGAAAATTTTCTGGTTTCAGGGTTTGGCCTTCTAGTCTTTCAACTTACTTTGTTTCCGTTGGTTGTGAAGTATGTTGGCCCTATCATCACTGCTCGAGTTGCAGGAGTAAGCACTTGAACTATACGATGCGTTAAACCCTTGAGTTTTATGATCAGGCTTCCTGAAAGGCTTGTAATATGATCAGGTTTTGTCAATTCCCTTACTGACGAGTTACCCTTACATCGCTATGCTGTCTGGGATCACCCTCACCGTGGTGCTGAATTTTGCATCCATGATGAAGAATGCTTTGGCTGTAAGTGCTTTTTCTTGTGTTTGTAATTTATCTTGCTACTCAATCTATTGTTGATAAGCATACAAAGTGCAGGACCAAAGACAACATTATGCATGTGTAGACAAGTAAATTTTATTGGATTTAAAACCATGAAATAATATGGCTATATGTTAAATTAAAGACATATTGGTCCAAATAAGTGCTATGGACTAATATAATTGGGCTAATTATTTAAATATAATAAAAGCCCAATCTTGAAAGGCTAGCCCAAATTAGCCTAAGGCCCAATGGATATAAGTTTTCCTAGAGGCCCAAAAATGTGCCACATGGCAAGTGACGTAGCGCCAAGTCAATACAATAGCCAATTGGATCATGCCACACGTCAAATGATGTGGCAATCCAAGTCAAACTCCAAGACCAATTAAAATATGCCATGTGTACATGTGACATGTTATGGCCAATCAAATACGGCCTAGTCACTGCTTAAATCTGATTGGCCGGTCCACGGGCCAAGGCCCGTCAGGGTTTCTTGGTGGCTACTCCACCCCATATCTATATAAAGGGGTCAAATCTCTCATTTGAGGAAGAAGGAGAAGAAATCAGAAGCAAGAATCCATAACAAGAAGCAAGAAAGAGCTCGTGGATCAAAGCAAGAGATTTCTGCAAAAGCTGCAAGCACTCAAATATTTCTCTACAAGTTCTAGAGATCAAGACGAAGATTCAAGATCAAGCTTCAAGCCCTTGAATCCAAGTACAGGTTCAAGATCAAGACCAAGTTTAAGATAAAGCTCCAAGCTCTTGAACTCATCAAGTCAAGATCAAGATCAAATCCAAAACCAAATCCAAATCCAAATCCAAACTTCAAGATCAAGCTCAAAAGCCCTTGAAGTTATAGTTTGAAAAGACGAATCAGAGGAATCATAGAGATTGTAACACTCATATTTTGATAAATAAAATATATTGTTGCAATATTTTCCTGTCTCGATATTTATTTTCTTGACGCGAATTTAGTTGTTACAAATTCTGGCACGCCCAGTGGGACAATCTCTACCTCTCATCTCAACTTTTCAACTCACGAAGTTCAGCAACACTGAGATGGCTTCCAAGAACACCAACTCAAAATCGGTCGTTGCAAAATCTGTCTGGCCTCATGACCTTGATGCCAATTCCAAGTTCTCTTCTGAGGTTCAAAGCTGCATGAATGTTACTAAGGGAAGCTTTGGACCAGTTACAAGAAACAAAGCAAACTTGATGGGACAACAAGCACATCAGGTGCCGCCCGCATCAACTCCAATTTTCGGTTCTTCATCTTCCAAAGGAGCAGGATCATCTGCTGAGCCATTGGAAAAAGGAGAAAACATCGCTGAGATTGTTGAAAACACTTTGGCTCGACTTAGGCTCTGCAGATCCAGAAGTCCAGTAGCGAAGAAAGACGATGAAGTTTCAAGCATTGGATCCTCTCCAACCACGCCGCGCGAGTCATTCCAGTCAAAGATCAATCTATGGGAGAATCCATGTTATTCTCCATCATCTCCAATAGCCGTGCAAACGATGGCGATTAATACTTTAACGATGGAGGAACAACTTGCAAACTTGACAAAGGCGATTGATAGCTTATCAAACTATGTCAAGGATCAAGACGCTCGCATCAACAAGATGGAAAGCATGATGGAGGGAGAATCTAGCCATGCACCAGGAAAACGTCCAGAAGTTCAGGAGGTGATTAATACTCCAGCTAAGCAAGTAACACCTGCTAAGGAAATCCAAGTTTCTGCTGATGGGGTGATTCAAATTGACCAACTGAAGGAGTTCATTATGGGAACAATCAAGGATAAGTACGAGGTTTCTTCCAAGTCTTCGCTTGCATATGAGAAGCCATACACCGCAAGAATCGATAGCTTGAAGATGCCAATCGGTTATCAACCCCCAAAATTTCAGCAGTTCGATGGCAAAGGAAACCCAAAGCAGCATGTGGCGCACTTCGTTGAGACATGCAACAATGCTGGAACCTACGGCGATTATCTCGTCAAGCAGTTCGTCCGTTCCCTCAAAGGGAATGCTTTCGATTGGTATACAGACCTTGAATCTGGTTCAATTGATAGTTGGGAGCAGCTGGAACATGAGTTCCTCAATCGCTTTTACAGTACAAGGCGTACCGTAAGCATGATAGAGCTTACAAACACGCAACAGCGAAAGGAAGAACCAGTCATTGACTTCATCAACCGATGGAGGAATGCAAGTCTCAACTGCAAAGATAGACTCAGTGAAGCTTCAGGAATTGAGATGTGCATTCAAGGTATGCATTGGGGGCTTCGCTACATCTTGCAAGGCATAAAGCCAAGGACTTTTGAAGAGTTGGCAACACGTGCTCATGATATGGAGCTAAGCATGGCATCCACTGGAAAAGAAGGGCCACCACTCACCGAACCTCGCAAGGGAAAAGACAAGCAAGAAGTCAAGAGATGGAGCAAAGTCGTACCCAAGGTTGAAAGCAAAGAGTCCATGAATGTTGATGCCAAACCTGTGAAGTTCACCACAAAGTTTAGCAAGAAACAAAGTGTGAAGACGACTTCTTTCAAGGATAAGACAGGTCGGAAATCAACTTTGAGAGAGATGCAAGATAGGGAATACCCATTCCTTGATTCTGATGTTCCTGCAATCTTCGATGAACTTCTGGAACTAAAGCTCATTGAGCTACCAGAGATGAAGCGTCCTAATGAAGCTGGAAGAACGAATGATCCAAACTACTGCAAGTACCATCGGCTTTTAGGTCACTCTCTTGAAAAATGTTTTGTCTTTAAGGACAAAGTCATGGAGTTGGCCGACAAAGGGGAGATCATACTCGAAGATGAAAAGGAAAATGCAAACCAAGTTTCCATCATCTTTGGCTCACAAGATCCCATTGCGATCTGCAACTTCACTGAAGGATTCGAAGGGCAAGATGTCATGATCAAGTTTGGCGACTTCGAACCCGTTCCAGCAAAAGGATCATTTTCTCCCCCAAAGCTGTGTGAACAAAGTATGAAGAAAGCATCGCTCGAGGAAGATGATGATGGTTGGATATTGGTGACTCGACGGAGGCGTCGTAAGGCAAGCCCACGAGATGAACCAGCTGAGAAACCAACAAGGAAGAAGATGGTAAGGAAGCCGAGGAAGCAAAAGGCGATCGGACATCCGCGAGAGGCAAAGGTGGAGGTTTACCATCACCAAAAGTCGCGTCAACCAGTAACCTTAGAGGAGTTTCTACCAAGTTGGTTCCGCATGAAGATCCCTAAAGATGATACGAAGGCCTCATGTTGTAATGCTGATAAAGTAGAGGAGAACAATGAAAGTCCAAAGCCATCTTCACCTGCGAAGTCAGAAAAACTCACTGAATCTACAGCCGGAGAAGCAAATACTTGTGAAGCAAAGATCACATTCACAAGTGATGATATCCTACTTGGGGAAGTTCCTCACAATCGTCCATTGTTCATGGTTGGATATGTGAATGAACAAAGAGTGAATAGAATCTTGATTGACGGAGGATCCGGAATCAACATTCTGCCTATTCACACAATGAACGAACTTGGCATTTCAAGAGAGGATTTGATTGAAAGCCGTTTGATGATTCATGGATTCAACCAAGGGGGGCAAAGGGCCATAGGTGCTACAAAAATAGACCTCACTATTGGAGAAATGACTTCAAGCGCATGGTTGCATGTAATCGATGCAAAAACTTCCTATAACATCTTACTGGGAAGGCCGTGGATACATGAGAATAAAGTCGTCCCATCCACTTATCACCAATGCCTTAAGTATCACGAAGATGGTATTGAGAAGAAAATCGTTGCTGATGACAAGCCATTCACTGAATCTGAAGCGTACTGTGCTGACGCTAAATTTTACTTGAAGAATATCGTGAATGAAGTCAGGGTTGATAACATCGCCAAGACATTGGATCCTAAGATTGCAATAAAGAAGGCTGAGATTGCAGCTGGGAAAGCAAAATTTGTAGAGGATGAAGATAGCAGCCACTCTATTCAAAGGAAACCACATAAGCAATACTTTGCACCTTCAGGCAAGAAGACGGGACCTACGCTCCGGTACGTCCCAAAACTGAAGGAAAAGAAAGATCAATCATCTGACCTGCAAAGTGACGTGCTGAATGGATTAACCCTTCCTATCAAGCGGCTTGATGCTTTAAAGTTATCCTCAAATTTGCTTGGAAAGTTTGTGGCCCGAAATCTGCCGGAGAATAGTGCACTCCCCACAAAGCGCACAATCGAGGGTTTTGATCCAAATGCTTATAAACTATTTGTAAAGGCTGGGTACGATCCCAACGAACCGTCTAAGTTAGGGAAGCTCCTACCAGAAGGATCAATGAAGAAATCACGTGAAGGCTTGGGTTTCGAAAAACCTCCACCAGTTCGCATCTCTATAAGGAGGGCAAGCATCAATTATGTCGGTGCTGAGGATGAGTCCGTTCCTTCGAATAAAAGAAAGTCTGTCTTTGATCGGCTCGGAGAACCAACTGCAAGAACTTCTGTCTTTGATAGATTGGGACCATTGAAGAAGAGGAACAAGCTCCAAAAGGGTGATGTAAAGGCGAAAATAACCATTTCTCCTAACGACCCAAAACTTTCGAGAGATTGCCAAAGTCTGATCCCTTCAAGGATGAAGCGTCAAGCAAAACTAGTAGTTTCATGTGGAGAAGTGTTAAAGGCAAAGACTCACACTATAGTCCACACAAGGGAGCGTGAGGAAGATGAAGAAAGTGTAGGATCTTCATATTACGTCGTTGCAGAAGAAGAGCATAATGCTTCATATCCAAATAATGTCAAGAATGAGTCGGAGGATATTTCCTGGTGTCACCACATATCTTTCAATGACGGAGATCTGCAGGAAGATGAAGACGCTAAAGATGCTCCACCTGAGCTTGAAGAAGGAGTGAAGGCGACAGTTGACGCATTGAAAGAAATCAACCTCGGCACAGATGAAGAACCAAGACCCACATATATAAGTGCTTTGCTGATGAAGGATGAAGAAAGTGCTTATGTAGAGCTGCTAAAAGAGTATAGAGATGTCTTTGCTTGGAGCTACAAAGAGATGCCTGGTTTAGACCCCAAAGTAGCGGTTCATCATCTTGCGGTTAGAAATGGTGCTCGTCCTGTTAAGCAAAGCCAACGCCGCTTCAGGTCAGAGCTGGTACCCTTGATCGAGAATGAAGTCAACAAGCTTATTGAGGCTGGTTTTATTCGGGAAGTCAAGTATCCTACTTGGATTTCAAGTATAGTCCCTGTAAGGAAGAAAAATGGCCAAATTCGAGTTTGTGTTGATTTTAGAGATCTCAACAATGCATGTCCTAAGGATGAATTTCCACTCCCCATCCCAGAACTCATGATTGACGCCACTACTGGATATGAGGCAATGTCTTTCATGGATGGCTCATCTGGCTATAACCAGATTCGCATGTCTCCTAAGGATGAAGAACTCACAGCGTTTCGAACTCCTAAGGGAATTTACTGCTACAAGGTGATGCCATTTGGCCTGAAGAATGCTGGAGCTACCTATCAAAGAGCGATGCAAAATATCTTTGACAGCATGCTTCACAAAAGTGTCGAGTGCTATGTTGATGACTTGGTGGTGAAATCGAGAAACAAGAAGGATCACCTACAGGACTTGAGAACGGTGTTTGAATTGCTGCGAAGATACCAACTTCGGATGAATCCTTTAAAGTGCGCATTCGGAGTTACTTCTGGTAAATTCCTTGGTTTCATTGTTCGACACCGAGGGATTGAAATTGATCAAGCTAAAGTCGATGCGATTTTGAAGATGCCCGAGCCTAGAAATATTCATGAACTAAAGAGTCTACAAGGAAAGTTGGCGTATCTTAGGAGATTCATTTCAAATCTGGCCGGAAGATGTCAACCATTCAGCCGTCTTATGAAGAAAGGTGTCCCTTTCGAATGGGATCAAGCTTGCAGCAACGCATTCGAGAGCATCAAGTCGTACCTGATGAAACCTCCAGTTTTAGCTGCACCTATACCTGGAAAGCCGCTGATATTATATATTGCAGCGCAAGAAAGGTCTGTTGGGGCGCTTTTGGCTCAAGAGAATAGTGAAGGGAAAGAAAATTCCCTTTACTACTTAAGTAGGATGATGACACCAAATGAGTTGAAGTACTTGCCAATCGAAAAGTTGTGTTTGGCGCTAGTCTTCTCCATTCAAAAGTTGAAACACTACTTTCAAGCTCACGTCGTCCGACTCATTTCCAAAGCAAATCCTATAAAATTTGTGATGTCGAAACCAGTCCTTAGTGATCGTTTGGCGAGGTGGTACCTCCAGTTTCAACAATTTGAGATTGTGTACGTCCCTCAGAAAGCGGTGAAAGGACAAGCATTAGCAGACTTCTTGGCAGACCATCCGATACCTGACGATTGGGAGCTCACTGATGAATTACCTGATGAAGATGCAATGGTCGTCGAAGTTCAACCATCGTGGAAGATGTACTTCGACGGTGCTGCACGTCGTGATGGAGCTGGGGCTGGTGTGGTTTTTGTAACTTCCGAAGGAGAGGTTTTCCCATATTCTTTCACGCTGACACAACATTGCTCTAATAACGTCGCAGAGTACCAAGCACTCATACTTGGCCTCGAAATGGCAGTCGACATGAAGCAATTACAGCTGCAAGTATTTGGAGACTCTAAATTGGTAATTAATCAGCTTTTGGGTAGCTATGAGGTAAGGAAACCAGAGTTACAACCCTATCACAACTATGCACAGAAGTTAATAGGATGGCTTGGGGATGTAACCCTCCAGCATGTGCCGAGGAAGGAAAATAAGAAAGCTGATGCCTTAGCGGCTTTGGCGTCAACACTTACCTTGCCTGAACAGACACAAGTTACTATCTGCCAAAAATGGGTAGTACCACCATTTGATGAAGGCATGGATGGTGAAAATGAGCTTCAACGTCTTGTTGCTGTTTCTGAGGCTGAGAAGGAGGACTGGCGGAAACCTATAGTTGATTACCTCAGTCATGGAACCCTGCCAGAAAATCCTAGAAGAAGAAGCGAAATTCGTCGTAGAGCACCCCGTTTCCTTTACTACAAAGACACTCTATATAGAAGGTCATTTGAGGGAGTACTTTTGCGATGTTTAGGAGATGATGAAACACTTCAAGCTCTGGAAGAAGCACACTCTGGGGTATGTGGATCACACCAGTCTGGGCCGAAGCTTCACTTCCATATAAAAAGGATGGGCTACTACTGGCCAACAATGGTGAAGGATTGCTTGGACCATGCTCGAAGATGCAAAGCTTGTCAGCTCCATGCAAACTTCATACATCAACCACCTGAAGTGTTGCACCCAACGGTCGCGTCTTGGCCATTTGATGCTTGGGGACTAGACATTGTTGGACCATTGCCGAAGTCTTCTGAAGGACACGTGTTCATATTAGCTGCAACTGATTACTTCTCAAAGTGGGCAGAAGCTGTCGCTCTCAAGGAAGTAAAGAAGGAAAAGGTTGCAAACTTCATTCGAGTAAATATTATTTACCGCTTCGGTATCCCTCGTTATATAATAACGGATAATGGCAAGCCATTCGATAATAGACTGATGAATAAAATATGTGATCTCTTTGGCTTCAAGCAGCGCAAATCTTCCATGTACAATGCTGCCGCCAATGGCCTAGCCGAAGCATTCAACAAGACCTTGTGCAATTTGCTTAATAAGGTTGTTTCCAAATCCAAGCGAGATTGGCATGAAAGGATGGAAGAAGCTTTATGGGCGTACAGGACAACCCACCGCACACCAACGCAAGCAACTCCTTACTCGCTTGTTTATGGAGTTGAAGCTGTGTTGCCGCTGGAGCGTCAAATACCATCCTTGAGACTTGCTCTCCAAGAAGGGCTCACTGATGAAGAAAAAAATGCTCGCTTACGCCTTGAAGAGTTGGAGGCTCTCGATGAGAAAAGACTCGAAGCTCAGCAAAGCCTTGAATGTTATCAAGCTCGTCTATCTCGTGCTTTCAATAAAAAGGTTCGCCCAAGATCTTTCCAGGTTGGTGATCAAGTCCTTGCGGTAAGAAGACCCATCATCACTTCCCATAAATCTGGGGGCAAGTTCACTGCAAAATGGGACGGACCGTATGTTGTGCAAGAAGTCTATTCAAGTGGTGCTTATAAGCTTATTGATGCTGAAGGAAAAAGACTCGGTCCCATTAACGGGAAATTCTTGAAGAAGTACTATCCTTGAAGTTGAAATGCTCCTCAACGCACGAGCCTAAACTGCAAGTTGACACGCTCCTCAACGCACGAGCCTAAACTGCAAGTTGACACGCTCCTCAACGCACGAGCCTAAACTGCAAGTTGACACGCTCCTAGACACACGAGCTTAAACTGCAAATCGCCACGCTCCTTCGATGCACGAGCATAAACTGCATAAAACTCCTGGCCCGCAAGAGTCTAAACTGTGCACGGCCTAAAAAAAAAAAAAAAAAAAGAAGTCCGCTAGGTTGAAAACCCCGAAAGAGGCGGCCTAGGCAAAAGTTAGGACCAAAAAAAAAAAAGATATAACACTTCTTTTATTATGAACTACGTAATGACTTGATCCTCTTCATCGAGGTACGTAGGCAGCTTAGAGCTCGAATTCTAAGTCCAGTCGCCCAAAAAGAAGAAAAGTTCTTTTCCCTGTCAAGTTTCACATTGTTATTTATAGATCAAGTTTAAATTGTTAAAGCTTGCAACCTAGAGAGAAAACGTGATTACCTGCCAGGGTGTTTCAAATTCTGAGTATTACTATTCTTGGAAAACTTGAAAGAGTCAAACTTGAGCCTTCAAATTTTCCAAAGTCTTCAGGCTACCAAGTCTTCATCTTGGAGTCTTCGAATTCATCAAGTCTTCAAGTGTGAGCCTTCAAATTCGCCAAAGTCTTCAGGCTGGGATCCTCAAATTTTCCAAGTCTTCGAGTTGGAGTTTGTAGTCTTCAAGTTTAAGCCTTCAAATTCGCAAGTCTTCCAAGTCTTTAAGCTGGAATCTTCATATTCGCCAAGTTTTCAAGTTGGAGTTGGTCAAGTCTTCAAGTGAAATCTTCCTCAAAGCTGGAGTCTCTAAATCTACCAAGTCTTCAAGTTAGAGCCTTCAAATTTGCGAGTCTTTAAATTTGCAAGTCTTCTAGTTAGAGTCTTCAAATTTATCAAGTGTTCAAGTTAGAGTCTCCAAGTTTGCCAAGTCTTCGAGTGGGAGTCTATAAACTTCAAATTTTCCAAGTCTTCAAGTCGGAATCTTCATATTCGCCAAGTGTTCAAGCTGGAGTCTCCAAATTCTCCAAGTCTTCAAGCTGATGTCTTCAAATATATGTCAACTCTTCAAGTTGAGGTCTTCAAGTTTGTCAAGTCTTCAAGTGGGACCTTCAAATTTGACAATCTTTCAAGTTAAGGTTTTCGACTCTTCCAAGTTTGACAAGTCTACAGGTTGAAGTCTTCAAGTCCATCGGTCTTCAAGTCGATGTCATTTAGGTACGGAAAGTCTTCAAAGCTGAAGTACTTAATTTAAAGAGCCTTCGAGTTTATCGAGTCTTGGGATGGGGTTCTCATATCCGTCGGTCTTCAAGTTGCTCTTCCAAATGGCTTCTTCCATGGGATTGTCGTTGTTAAAGTGGGAGTGCGTTGCCACTCCAATCACCTTAAACTTGACTTTCCCACGAGTATCGCTCCAAATAAGTCTTCCATGGGATTGTCGTCGTTAAAGTGGGAGTGCGTTGCCACTCCAATCACCTTAAACTTGACTTTCCCACGAGTATCGCTCCAAATAAGTCTTCCATGGGATTGTCGTCGTTAAAGTGGGAGTGCGTTGCCACTCCAATCACCTTAAACTTGACTTTCCCATGAGTATCACTCCAAATAAGTCTTCCATGGGATTGTCGTCGTTAAAGTGGGAGTGTGTTGCCACTCCAATCACCTTAAACTTGACTTTCCCACGAGTATCGCTCCAAATAAGTCTTCCATGGGATTGTCGTCGTTAAAGTGGGAGTGCGTTGCCACTCCAATCACCTTAAACTTGACTTTCCCATGAGTATCGCTCCAAATAAATCTTCCATGGGATTGTCGTTGTTAAAGTGGGAGTGTGTTACCACCCCAATCACTTTAAACTTGACGTTCCCATGAGTATCGCTCCCAAATAAGTCTTCAATGGGTTGTCCTCGTTAAAGTAAGGGCTGACTTCTTTAGAATCATCTTTTGGCCTACATAAAAGAAAAAGAAGAGCAAAGAAAAAAATATACAAAAGGGAGAAAGTATTTTTTTACCTGACAAGAGAAGGAAAAAAAAATTCAAGCTGCAGAAGTCTTCTTTTACTTGCTGGAAACAAAAAGGAAGAATGAATAAATAAAGTTACAAAAAAAAGGGGTGCAAGTTACGGAAAATAGGCGCGGAAAAAAAAAAAAGGAAAAAAAAGAAAAGAAAAAGAAAAAAAAAAAAGAAGAAAAAAAAAGAAGGAATTTTCCATAAAGTGTTAATTTGTATAGAATATTTCTCACACAACAAAAAGGAGCATAAAAGAAAAAAAATACTTGCCTCTGTGAAAGAAACACTCAACGTTGTCTTTAGCCAATGAGTCAAACAATGAGCCCAAGCCTCTATTTATAGAGGACTAATGATGTAAAAGAGTTCTAATTGGATACAAATTTGAAAGTCGTTGTTGGAATCCAAAAAGAAATAGGAACTGTAACCAAATTAGAATAGGAAGACCACATGGAGTGAAAATATAGAAAAAGAAAAAGAAAAAGAAAATAGAAAAAAAAAAAAAAGAAGCTTCACGCGGCAGAGTCCACGTGATTGGGAAAATTTGGGTCAACAGCCACTTTTATTACTGTTAACTGAATGGTAGCCATTTTTTGATGCTTTATTGTTTGATAGCCTTTTTTGTTTGCTAGTAACTGGAAGGTAGCCACTTTTGGCATAATGAAAAGGTAACGACTTTTGTGGGCTGTTAACTGGAAATAGCTAACTTTTGCTCAATTTTCTTATCAAATAGTAGCCGTCTGCCATTAACTGGAAATGGGCACATGACCGAAGAAATTACTTCAAGCCTAGTCTTCAAATGTAGACAAGTCTAACCCCGACAAGTCTTGAAGTAGGGGGCATTTGTAGACAAGTAAATTTTATTGGATTTAAAACCATGAAATAATATGGCTATATGTTAAATTAAAGACATATTGGTCCAAATAAGTGCTATGGACTAATATAATTGGGCTAATTATTTAAATATAATAAAAGCCCAATCTTGAAAGGCTAGCCCAAATTAGCCTAAGGCCCAATGGATATAAGTTTTCCTAGAGGCCCAAAAATGTGCCACATGGCAAGTGACGTAGCGCCAAGTCAATACAATAGCCAATTGGATCATGCCACACGTCAAATGATGTGGCAATCCAAGTCAAACTCCAAGACCAATTAAAATATGCCATGTGTACATGTGACATGTTATGGCCAATCAAATACGGCCTAGTCACTGCTTAAATCTGATTGGCCGGTCCACGGGCCAAGGCCCGTCAGGGTTTCTTGGTGGCTACTCCACCCCATATCTATATAAAGGGGTCAAATCTCTCATTTGAGGAAGAAGCAGAAGAAATCAAAAGCAAGAATCCATAACAAGAAGCAAGAAAGAGCTCGTGGATCAAAGCAAGAGATTTCTGCAAAAGCTGCAAGCACTCAAATATTTCTCTACAAGTTCTAGAGATCAAGACGAAGATTCAAGATCAAGCTTCAAGCCCTTGAATCCAAGTACAGGTTCAAGATCAAGACCAAGTTTAAGATAAAGCTCCAAGCTCTTGAACTCATCAAGTCAAGATCAAGATCAAATCCAAAACCAAATCCAAATCCAAATCCAAACTTCAAGATCAAGCTCAAAAGCCCTTGAAGTTATAGTTTGAAAAGACGAATCAGAGGAATTATAGAGATTGTAACACTCATATTTTGATAAATAAAATATATTGTTGCAATATTTTCCTGTCTCGATATTTATTTTCTTGACGCGAATTTAGTTGTTACAGCATGAAAATTGAATTATGGATGTGAGCATGAGATTCGTACTCTTCAGTGCAATTAGTATAGGAGTTTACTTAACCACCTGGTAGTCAATGTCTTAAGAGAATGTTTATGTTCGAGGACTTATGTTCTCGTTTTGTTGGATTCACCTTTGGTGAAATAGGAAGAAGTTTTGTCTACTTTCCAAATCATAAAAAATGATACAAAAGAATAAAGAAATCTCTTTGACTTTTGAACTAGTAACTTGTCACAGGAATATGATACACCAATCATGTGGAAGCAAAAGTTCTATACTTGGACAATATTTTAGGTCTTTATATTTTAGAATCTCAAACTCTAACATTGACTTCATGTTGCCTCCAGATCTCTATCATAACAGGGCTGTTCATATTACAAAACAAAGCAGTGGTAATTTCTTCTTTGCTCCCTCCTTCGAAACTTTTGTTGTCAACTGTGAAGCTATATCGTCCATTCAATAAGCTTTGTTCTGTCATAGTCTGATGTTGAGTAATTTACAACTGCAGGATCAGCGACAAAGGGGAGCTGCTAATGGACTTGCCATGACATCAATGTCATTTTTTAAAGCTCTTGGCCCAGCTGGGGGTGGAGCACTGTGAGTTCACTGGTTTCGTGATACTTATGAATTTCTAATTGATCAGAACTAGATAAACTTTTCTTTTATATTGTGGATTGAAAGAAGTAGAAGCATTTTCCCATTTCAGTCTTGGTATAGAGTAAAGAGATTAATTAAGAGGAAACCTGTTTAGATGGTATTAATACATAGACCATATGGTTGAGGATGTAGATAAATCGTTTTTACTTCAAAGTTTCACATTCTCCTGATCTAGTGTGGTTTTAGATATTGTTAACTAGAGAAGCATGCTAATGTAGCCCTGTCATTTAGTGGTTAACCTACAAATTTTCAGGTGAACCTGTCAAAGGCTGCAACTCTTTGACCATCACAAGTGCTAATGGCCACTGCCGGATATTCTAAATCATCTTGTACCAAAAGAGTAGCGCTGTTCCTCATCCAACTAAATCATCATAACCACCTGGTTTTATTTCCATTATTGTAAAATCATGAAGATTAGAATCAGCAATGTGCATGAACTTGTCCATATGACTGTAAATGTAGACATCCATTAAGGAATAGCACCTCTAGGCTCTAACATTCCACCTCAACAGGGACCGTGTAGAAATTAGTGGATGGTTTCTAGAGAATTCCTCAAGCTTTAGAAGAATGATTTTGAAATATAGTGCTCTTTATGTCCTTTCAGTTGTGGGACATAATGATTTTCAAGGAGTAAACTTACATAATACTCTTGGTTTTCCCATTTACATGCATCATGCATTGAGTGCCTCTGATACCAGAGGGAAGGTGTTAAGACTCTATATGAATCAATAGAGACAGATATTCCATCTATATAATTGAACGACGAGCCTATTTTCCACGGGAGGCATTTTACAGATGTTTTTCTTTGACCAAAGATTTGTACCTACAATTCTGCAATGCAACAGACTTCATAGCAGCATGCAGAAACCATTCTATGAGTAGAATATCCTGCACTGGTTATCTAAATTGGAAAATGAGGCAAATTGGATCATGGTTTCCAAATTGGTTGTTGGACTTGAGAATGTAGTATAGTGGTTGATCTTCTTGTCCTAGACAAACTATCTTCTTTTTTTTTCTGTTGATGATTAGGGGGGTGGGGAATTGAAATCAGTTTCACATCTGTGCTTGAGAACTTGCAGATTTCCTGGTTTTGCTTTAGAAACAGAAACACACATCTGTTTTCTCACAGCTAAAATGATCACCTTTTCTTGGTTTGTGCAGCTTCTCTTGGGCACAGAAAAGACTTGATGCTCCCATTCTTCCAGGTAATGATCAAACTCATCATGTTTCAACAATACCTAGGGGATTTGTTGTGCCTTGGTGTGTGGAATGGCTGGTGGGTTTTGCTGGGGCCTGGGAGCATTAAATTATATCTACAAGATATACTGTCTGAGTATAGCTTTGGATATTTCAAGACATTTATCCAAATCTTTATTCAGAGAGCACATTTTGAAACTTTTGGAGCATATTGTTGACTGCTGAGTTCTGGAATGGTCGTAGTGATTGCTGTTTTGTATTGAGCAGTGACTAGTATACTCTTTATGTTCCATCATTAAGAGTTTAAAGAGATACAGAGAATTCAAATGTGTCTCTAGTGGTTTTTTTGGTGGCTACAAAATAAAAGCTAATTATGTCACTTCTGTTGCCCTTAATTAGCTTTATGAACACAGTAACAGTGGGTTAAATGGCTTCAGGAAACCATCAAGTTCAAATCTTGGATGGGTCTCTGAGTAATTGAAACATGCCTTGCTCTCTTCTCTCCGATCATTATTTCAGTTGTGTTGTACTCAAATGCAGGTGATCAGGTGGTCTTCTTTGTGCTGAATGTGATCGAGGCGATTGGTGTGTTGATGACATTCAAGCCATTCCTAGTTGAACGACAAAAGACATAGTAGATAGAGCTTATGAACTCCCATGGTTAACTCTGCCTCTGGACTTTCTTAAACAAGTTCAAGTTGGAGAAATCTGAGTCAGATGAAGACGATTAATTGTGTACAACTACGAACTGCAACAGTGAATGTGATCAAAGTAGAAAATTATACTACTAAAGAAACGCCACGTATCTCCATGATTAATTAAACTTTGGTTGTCCTTCAGTTGATATCAATCATTTTGAACAAGTCATCATATGACGATCCACATAAATCATTCGCATAAACTAATTCTTTCATGTATAATTATTACTCAAAGTTTTGTTTTAATGATATTGATATAATTACTTTCCAATATCATATACTACAAGACTACTAATATGTAGAAGTAAGCAAGAAGTTGTAGTTTCTTTCGACTATCCATCAAATAATGCAACATTTACGCATTGACCAGATGATTTGATCACCATGATGAATCTAACTAGATATTATGCTTGTTGGAGCTGTTAGTTGTTTTACCAGTGATACATTTCATTTTATGCTTGTTGGAGCTGTTAGTTGTATGTAAATTCCTTTTGTCTTCTGTATTATAGGAGTAGTTTATTATTCATTCAAGTTGACCCATTCCTGCCACAGAACGTTTCGTCACTATCACATGAATCATGACCTGATTTTGTGATTAGTTTCTCCTACTCCTAGCTTAGTGTGACTAGTTTTGAAAATTTGGTTCATGTACCAAACTTGTTCAACTCTTGACATATAAAAAGTTAAATACAGAAAGAATGATATATTTAAAAAGTACCACAGTACAAAAACTTGTTCCATCTAAATCTTTGTTTATCGCTGCAGATCCTCGTTGTCCTGACATTCAAATTAAAATTCCACTCATTTATAAATTCGGACATAAACTTTTACCTTTTTTGAAATAAAAGCTGCACACTATCGTTTGCTTGCCTTTGTATTAAAATAATACCCGCACAAAAAGACACACAAATTTAGTACCATATTTGGTTGGTTTGGAGAATGCATGGTATAAAATTAATGCAACGTTTGGTTGCATTTTTGTATATTCCGCATAGCTAATACCCACATAAGTTATGCACGAATCTATATGTTATTTTATGCGGGGTAGAAGGTGGAATAAGTATGTGTGTATTAGCAATGCAGGTATTAAAATTTAAGATGACAAAATTAACCCTCATAATAGTAAGGATATTTTTAAATTATATTTAAGGAGTAATTAAATATTTTAAATTATAATATTATATATTAATTTGTGATATATTAGTGATTCAAGAAATAATCCATACGTTATAATATATGTATAGTTAATAAGTACCTACATTACTAATACCCACATTATTAATACCCGCATTACTAATACCGCATTATTAATACATAGATTAATTACTAATACACACATTGCTAATAACCACATTACTAATACGTATATTGTTAATACCCGCGTAAACTCTATTTCAACCAAAAGCTATATAACGTCTAATGGGTAATAATTTAAAATATTCAGTAAGAACTGAAACAAGCTAAGTACTCAATAGTATCGTTATTCTCATGGAGTAAATGATATAGGTTTTGAAGTAAGGGATAAGGGAGACATACTTTTTGCATTCGACGTGGTTCTATTATGGTCTTAGGCCTGACATCTCCCTTTCTGAAAAAAACTAAATGATTGATCCTAGCTATTGGCTCCATTATTCCATGCACAAACTGTACCATGCATTTATTAGTACTATTCATTGTTAAAAGAATGGGGTTTCAGAACGTACGTTGCTACTTGACTTTGATTCAACTCACAAATTTAATAGGAGTATAGCAAATTGAAATGAACAAACTAAGGTTCAAATTAGTTGAGATGAGCCACTGATCATATTGTGACATCCAGGTATTCAAGAAATGCTAAATATCACAACATATAGTCAAACTTGTGATCTTCTTTAATTTTTTCCATTACACTGTTACTGTAAGCTTTTTTTTAATTAATAGGAGATTTAACCGTCAATATATATACACATAACTTACCTATGCACAACGTAATTTTCTGATACATTAATTGATCACACTTAGATCAATGTGGCTCCACCACTAGTAACATCAAAATATTGGAAAGAGCACGTAAGCTTCTGTACCTCCCAAGCTATAAAAACATGCAGCACTCTAAATAATTGCTGTCGACTAAAATTACCAGGATTTTGAACCCACCACTGTCTCAAAATGATATGAAAGGTAAGGTATCATTATCAATCAACCAAGAGCTGATGTAAAGTAAAGCTTCAACTTAGGGCCATGACAACAGCTACACTTTTTCAAACCAGCACACCAACTTTAGGGTGAAAAATAAAGGAACGAAAAACAAAAGAATAGTATACTACAGTGGTAGGATAAATAAGGGTCGACTTCACAAAGTCATCCTAATCGGAGTGTTGATCGTTTCCCTAGAGGTTCCTTTGAGATTCAAAAATGAGGGTTCATTCAGATAACTAATATAAAGTACTATCAATAACTTCTAATTTTATTTTGTTTTGATGGATGAGTTATGGAGAAATTTTAGGTCTAATCGAGTCGACCTAACTAGGTAGAGATATACTAATAACATGCCTAGCCCGATTTTACGGAATGAAATCTCATCCATTTGTATTTTGTGCAATATTATTCAATAATAGTGTAATTTTAAGCAAAACAATTTAAAAAACAAAATGCAATCAACCAAACGGCAGCCTTCACATTAACGGTGCCAATCATAATTCTTATTCGAATTTTTAACTGCACATTTTATTCACATTAATTAACTGCACCTAAAAAGGGTATGATTAGTTATATATCATGATTCTTATTCGAATTTTTATTTCTCAAATAAGATAATATAACTCCTTGTTGCTCATATATAAGTGATTTTATGATTCGGAGTATCTTTTTCTATTTGATACAGTATATTGACTTTCATAATCAAAGTTGCAACTCATGTTATGTTTGGGGAACTTACAAAGTTGGATCACACTTTCCTTCTGGTTTAACATTACTTTAGATCTAAATTCATCTAACTACACGTCATCTGACAAATTCCTTAATATAAAACCACAAAAATAGGCGAAAATTTATTCCTCGCTAAACAAATCAAAGTAAGATCCAAACACAAAATGCCATTATATAGTTACTCGGGTCTTATGTGTATGGACATGTCGCTGTCCAGGAAGTGGATTCGTGGATCCGACATTTGTTGTCCATTGTGTGAGACTGAAATAGACAACAGATCATTAAGAAACCTTATTTGTAACCACGTGACTCAATGTTTTGTCTATATCATGTACCCAGCCCTCTCCAAATCTACGTGATGAATGACGCAAGGTTTGTTGTTTGATTACTTTTTTAATTGTCTTCGCCACCTTACAACTATATGTCTTATTTAAATGGTTTTAATGTGTTTGAAACAATTACTATTACTACTTATTGGTTGAATAATCGCGACATGATTAAGGGTTATATATTGCAACAAATAAAAGATTACTCTTGCTAATTGGTGACACCAATTAGCAAGGGTAATCTTTTATTTGTTGCAAATATCTGCTCCTGTAAGATTAAATTTCTCTTTAAAAATATATTTTATGTTAATCTGTTATATTGATATATACATACGGTATAACTTTATTTTACGACAAAGAACCCAAAATCTTTTCCTAAAAAGTGTAAAAGCAGCCCCCACGCACGTGATTTTGGAAATAGACTACTACCAACCTAAATTCAAGAGGTTTTAGTTAGAAAATTGAATGGGCAACAAGACAAAAAAGAGGACAATTTTGTCAAAGCCAATTAAATTTTCTTAAAACCAATCATACAGGAAGTGAATCCAATGATTTAAATGACAAAGTTGCAGTCAAATGTAACACAGTAGACATATCATGTGGTGCATGAGATATACAGAAAGAGCATAACGATTTCGTTTTCGCTTCTTCTCTTTATTCTTCCTCCTTAATATTCAAAGCCTGGAAATTATTCAAGATCGCTTCAACAATAAGCTGATCATTGAAAATGGAGGGGGAAGAGGGAATTAAGGAGACGTTGCTGAATAATAAGAACGACAAGTACTACTATGAGAATTGCCCAGGTTGTAAAGTGGATCAACACAAAGCTCAGCAACGTGGTTTGCCTATTAAGGAGCTTTTCACTATTTGGGTTGTGGTTCTTGGCACAGGTACGTAATTCCTCATCAATGGTTTCTTGATTTAGTTCATTTCTTTACTAGTACCTTGGTTTACGGTGAATGATAACGAAAAACATGGCCAAATTTATGGTTTTTTTTTAGTTTGTTACTGCTATTTGAGACCTACTTACGCACACTCGACGGGTCTTCTTGAAAATAATTACTATTTAAAATGAAAAAAATTATATTCCTATCACTTAACTATGGTTGAACAAAAAATCTGTACATGTAAATACATGTCATAGGAGCATATATTAGTTTGTGAAACATCAATACAACTACAAGCAACTTAATTTTACGATAATAGTTGGAGTAAAAAATAAAATTTAATGTAAGACGTCAAGTGTTACTAGTGGTAAATAATTAATGGTGAGTACGAAAGTCATATTTGTCGATTTTATATAAGTATTGAGTGTGTGTGTGTTTTGCCGTGTATCTTGTTTCCTTATATTTGGAATTTTGGTTTTATGTGGTGGGGAAGAGCATAAAAGTTCAATCGTAGTACTTGCTTTTCACGTGGAGAGAACGAATATTTGCTGCTCCATTGTTTAGTTACTTAAGAAAACTTATTTTAAGATGCAATAATTTTCTTTTTTCTTTTTAATCTCCTATTTTACATATTATTAACATGATTATTGTTATTATAACGATTACGGTATTGCGTTCTAGATGAACACTTCTTACCTGATTAGTGTACTTTGCAAGTAAAAAATCATTCTCTTGATTTCGAAGATTAATAAACCATTGCTCCTTCTAACTATTTCTTTCAATAAACAAAAAGAAAAAAATAGCTAAAAGGATCTCGTTATAAAATAAATTCATAGATGCTTGCGGTTAGCGATAACCAAATTAAGCGGTCCCTTTTCTTAAAGGACTTCCCTTGTCGTACGTGGGTTATGGTGGAGATAGCTGATTCAGATTTACAATGATGCATATTTATTTATATATTTAGCTACTGTGTCCAATCAAACTCAAGACACTTAAATTGAGACGGATGGTATAATTATATACTCCATTACAGTAATCAAGCAACAATCTTGCATTCATCCATGTCCAAGTTTAACCAAATTTTTAAAATTTCAGAATATGAAATGTAAAATATGATATGTTAATGCATCATGTACTTTGAATTGTTGATAAACATTATTTTAGAAATTGAAAACAAACGTGTGAACTTAGTAAATCTTAACTTGGAAACAATTAGGGACATTATGTTGGAGTGTCTCAATAATTGATGAGAGTGACCACACATGTTCAAATCAGGGATGGGTTCAAATCAACAATAATTATAAGTAATTTTTTTTTATATATTTTGGTTTGTTAATACAAAAGTAAATCAACCAAATACAAGTCAATTTTTATGTGACAGTTACTTAGTAGAAAGTCTGGTATTATTAGGAATCAATTTGAGTTCATGTGCTGGAAGGTCCAGATATTCAAATTTGACTAAAGAGGGCATTTGGCTCTTAACAAGGAAAAAGTTTAAATGAGATATAGCGGGAACTAATAGGTGGGTTAATATATACTGTAATTTATATCGGGTGTGTACACCAAACCATGTTGATTTACCGAGTCATTGATTAACTATGGTCAAGTGATGAAACTCTATTTTCAAATATATGAGGTGAATTCATTGATTTGTTGTAAACATCCGCGTGTGGGTAAGTTTTTACCCTGGTAGGTGTGTGTATATTCATTCTTTTTGATGTATTCAACCTCATTCCGTTTTACAATTTACACCATGGATGTGAATGTAGTTATACGAGTTTGCAAATAGTCTTGTTAAATATTGGTTCTTAAAGTATATTATATGAAGGAATATGAACATCAATTGCACAATCTTAAGTCAATGGGTGGAGCAGCGACAACATAATGTGCTATGTTGTCCCTATATTGAACTATCCGATACAATGTGTTACATGATATATTGCATTCTGTTTTACTCCATGGATCTCATTCTTGATGGATGAATTTATTTTCTGGTCTATTTCGATTAGTCTGCCACTAATATCAAGAGAGAACTATTGTTTTCTGAATTTGTGTGATACATTTTGAAATAACAGGGATAGTTTTCATACTTTCCATACTAATATTAGTAGAGAATTTATTGTCTATTTGATGGTGGTATGCCATTTAATATTCAGCTGTCTCTTCACTCTTGTGAGTGAGTCTGTGAGTGTGTGAAGCCTCTATGAGCTGATATTTTGATTTTATCTGTTGACATTTAGACTGATGTTTTTATTTCCTTTTTCTGTTTTCATGGGATTCAACTCTTCAGCGCTTCCAATATCATCTCTCTTTCCATTTCTTTATTTCATGGTAAGATCAATCAACTTTTTTGGTTTGTCCTCGTTGTTCAAGTTTTCTCGAGTACACATGATTAAGTGAAACTGAGCTATCTTTATTTAAGAGTCAGAATTGAAGTTAATCTACTCAATCTTTCGAATATATGTTAAGATAATAGCTCATGTTAATAACTTATCTTTCACTTGGTATTTTGTGTGAGCTTTTCATTGTAGAGAACAGCCGAAGTTTGGCAATGAACTTATGTTTCCCGATGAAATAGCTTCAAATCGACTAAACTTGTGGACCAATTTCTTTATTTTGAAGGTGGACTTTAAAATTTGATCTTGGCTCATGGAGGCATCAGTTTTTTTAGACAAAAACATTCGTTTTGCTAATCATAATTTTATATCAGCTGTAAAATTCTAATTTTTAGGCTTGAAATCTTAGCTTGTTTAACAGCATTGCATCTTGCATGCATGAAACTTGTAAATGGCACACTACAGTTCTTCTTCTGAAGATTATTTCATGCTATATTACAACAATTCATTGCCTTGCTAATTTTGGCTTACTTTCAAGGTAAGGGATTTCAACATTGCAAAGAGAGAAGAAGATATTAGTGCTTATGCAGGTTATATTGGTAAGTTTATTTCATGCCATAATCAGTATGTTGAAATATAATCATATAAAGGTCTGTCCAACTATGCTTATCGATTTCCTTATATACTGAAGGTTCTGCATATATGCTTGGAAGAACTCTGACATCTGTCGTTTGGGGAATAGTAGCTGATCGATATGGCCGAAGACCAGTTATAATTTTCGGCACTTTTATAGTGTACGGATAATCTTTGCTGAAATGTTTTCCCTTAGATTTCATTCACTTCAATATCAACAAGTTTATACTACTTTTTTCTCTTTAATTGTGCTGCAGGGTTGTTTTCAATACTCTCTTTGGTCTTAGTGTCAACTTTTGGATGGCAATCATTACGCGATTTCTTCTTGGTTCTTTAAATGGTTTGATTGGGCCAGTAAAGGTATCATATCGGTTTAATACCATCTTACAATTCAGTACTGCTTCCTCAGCTATTCTTTTAAGATACTTTACCTTCGCTGTGTAGGCATATGCTTCTGAAATTTTTCGTGAAGAATATCAAGCAATGGGAATGTCAACGGTAATCTGCAGTAAATTTTCAGTCATACAAATGATTTCTAGCAAATGAGGGAGCGAGGTCAATTTTAGAGAGACAAACGAAATAGAATGAACGCATTTCTGAATTACCATTTAGACAGTGGATTTTATAATATTTTTTTATTTTATTTTTCTTATATTTGAATTGTCTCAGATTAGTACTTCATGGGGCATCGGATTGATTATTGGCCCAGCTATAGGAGGCTTCCTTGCCCAGGTACTTTCTTTTCCTGACTGAGCTATTTCCTTTTTGTGTTCTTTCCTCCTGTTGAAGAAAGAGATTCAGTCATTTTATGATCAATTGTGAGAGAAGTTTCTTAGACTAAAATCCTTTGTATATCTATTTATAAGTTTCTGTGCAAATCTTAGCAAGAAAATTAAGCAACATTTTGAGAAAATTTCTATTAGCATTTATGTCTGATCTCTAAGTGCCCATTTTTACTTAAGCCTGCAGAGAAATATCCAGCCATATTCTCAAAGGATTCTTTATTTGGGAGGTATTCAGCCTTCTTCCTTATAGTAACTGTATATCTTCTTCTCTACTTGAATTGTTCCTCGCCTCCAATGTATGGTATTGTTTTGCAGATTTCCCTACTTCTTGCCGTGCTTATGCATATCCCTGTTTGCCTTGTTCGTGGCTATTGCTTCATTTTGGCTGCCGGTAAATCTATACGGTTACATTAAGGACCTCTTGGTCTATGGCACATATTGTTTCTGCCAAATCTTGTTTACAATCTTACAATTAATGTTTCACCTCCTTACCAGAATTAAACTTTGCATACACTTCTAATGCACAATCATTACATATCATTTCAGATGTCCATATACTTTATTTTCCAATTTTTCTGAGAATTAGAATTGTCTAACCATCTTTGTCCTTTAAATCTTTTGAGTTGTTATTGAGCTTCGGTACATTTGTGAGGTGGGTGTGGAAGGGCTTGTTCTGGTTGTAGTTCTAGTTATGATTTAAACTTACCCCAACATAGATCGAGGTTTGCCTTAGTTCTTTTTCTTGTTGGTATTGGAATCCTATATAAAAGAGAGGAAACTAAGGCTTAACTAGTGAAGTGGAGGAATGAGCCAGGAGTTCCTTTTTCTGTTTCTTCAAATGTGGCATTGTGTTGTGTTGGATAAAGAGTTGCTGTAATAGGGTGTATTTCAGGTGTCGCAGTGATGACAAATTATAACAGATTCATTTCTTCATCTTACCAACGGATATGTTTTAGTTCTTTTTCTTGTTGGTATTGGGATCCTCTAACATGTAGAAAGGGAGGAAACTAAGAGTTAACTAGTGAAGTAGAGAACGAGCCAGGAGTTCCTTTTTCAGTTTCTGCATATGTGGCATTGTGTTGTGTAATAAAGAGTTGCTGTAATAGGGTGTCTTTCTGGTGTTGTGGTGATGACAAAACTCTTTAAATATAATGGATTCATCCACCCATCTCGCCTATGGATATAGGTGTCTGAGTTTCTCGTACCACATTGATCCCGTGTCTCTCTTTTATTTTACCTGTTACTTTGTCGTGCAATGTCTTTTCTTGTTTTCCCAGTTTTGGTTGAGCTGTTAAACTCGTAGAGTTTTCATCCCTAAAGCTTGTGGATTGCAGGAAACATTACACAATCATGATTCAAGAATGCCGCCTCAAGATTCATACCAAGCTCTGGAGGCTGCATCTGATGCAAAACAAGAAAATGTATCAACCCCAAAGCAAAGCCTTCTTAAGAACTGGCCGTTGATGTCATCTATCATAATATACTGTGTCTTCTCTCTTCATGATATGGCTTATACAGAGGTATATCATATCTTCTCAGCTAAATTTACTGTAGGATGTGTTATCACATCATGACTATGTAGGCATCTTCTATTATAAAAATAATTAAGCTATACATATCTCTGGTATGACATCCCAGTACAAAATTTTTGGCCGAGCTTCTAAGTTCCAACTTTTAATCTGTTGAAGATTGCAAATCCCTGGTGCTGTATAGTCATTGTTTTGTTCCTTGATTTTAATTATGCGCATTCTATTTGCAACTCCTGGGGTATCAGAAAATTGATCATATCAAGAGGATCTAAGACTTCTATGAACGTCCCATTTTAGCTTCATTATTTTTTAGGTAAAACTGATTATGACCTACAAAACACAAATAGATTCTCTTTAATTTCTTTGTTAATTTTGAGATTTGTCTTGTTTAAACATAATTAAAATGTTTACATGCTTGTTCTTTCAATTTATTGGCTTCAGGGACATTGCCTGACTAATTCATTACATCATCCTGAACCTATTTATTTCTGCAGATTTTCTCATTATGGGCTGTGAGCCCCAGAAAGTTTGGGGGCTTAAGTTATTCAACTTCTGATGTTGGTGAAATACTATCAATCTCAGGTACAGGCCAATTCTCTCATAAAATATATGAACCTTGCTTGCCATCCTTTTTCCAACTAATATCTCTGCTTCTTTCTTTTTCTTTTCTCCATCTCCAATGTGATTTGAAAGAAGCTCTTGTTGTACTCACATAGTCAAATTAACACCTGTTAGGAAATAAGGTATTTTCTTTTTAAAACCAAGCTTGATACGATCCTTTCAAAGAATTTATGTTAGATCTATTAATGCATCTAGTTAAATAGTAGAGCACAATTATTGAAAAGCAATCTGTTAAACTCTTGAGTTCTAGTAACTGAAATCATGGTGACGGTTTCAGGATGTGGCCTTCTAGTCGTTCAACTAACTTTGTATCCGTTGGTTGAGAAGTATGTTGGCCCTATCGTCATTTCTCGATTTGGAGGAGTAAGCACTTGACTTGTATATATGTTAAACTCTTGAGTTCTATAACCTGGTTTCCTGAAAAGTTTGAAAGTTTAACTTAATTTTTTCTGATATGATCAGGTTTTGTCAATTCCCTTATTGGCAAGTTACCCTTATATTGCTATGCTGTCCGGGGTCACCCTCTTTGTGGCAATAAATTTTGCATCCTTGTTGAAGAATGCTTTGTCCGTAAGTGCTTTTCTTGGATTCTGTAATTTATCTTACCAGTCGATCTATTCATGTAGCCAAGTGCATACAAAGTGGAAGACCAAAACTGAGATAGTGAATGTGATATTCTTAGACATCTCTTTTAAGTTCTAACATAGAGTTCGAATTGCCTCCAGATTTCTATCATTACAGGGTTCTTCATATTACAGAACAGAGCAGTGGTAAATTCTTCTTTCCTCTCTAAAAGCTACTATATGTTGTAGTTGTCAATTTGGTTTTGGCCTGATGTTATACTATTTACAACTGCAGGACCAGCGACAACGGGGAGCTGCTCAGGGAATTGCCATGACAGCAATGTCATTTTTTAAAGCTCTAGGTCCAGCAGGGGGAGGAGCACTGTGAGTCACTCTTTTGTTAATACTTATCATTCATCATTTGTTTGAGCTAATTATAAATTGCGGTGTTTCTGATTCATCAGAGAAAAGTACTTTTATTATTTCTGATACGGATAGAAAGAACTCCTTATCAAAAAAAGATATGGATAGAAAGAACTAGAAGTACTTTTCCTTTCAGCGTTGTTAAAGACACTAACAAAGATGAAACCTTTCTAAACGATGTCAAAACATAGTACTAGAACATATAGTTTAGGATGCGACAGTTTTTTACTACGAAGTTGCAAATTCACCGGATCTAAAATGGTTTTAGTAATGCTTATACCTGTAATTTAGCGGTTAACCTGCACAAAATTCAGATGAACCTGTCAAAGCCGTGATCTGTGATAATCACAAGTGCTAGCTGCCAATATTTCTAGAGCATCCTGTACCCAAAGAACAGCACTGTCCCTCATCCAACTACATTATAGCAACTAGCCAACCACCTTTTTTAGTTCCATTGTTGCAAGACCATGCAGATTGGAATATGCAGTCGCAACTGTAAAAGTAAATGTCCATGAAGGTTAAGCTTTTGTAGATTCCAAAACAAACAAAGATCCGCTAGAAATCAGTGGAAGGTTTTCCATACATTGTACAAGCAGTAGGAGAATGCTATTGATATGTGATTTCTTCAGGCCATAATGACTTTCACGGTGTAAAAATTACATATAGTCCCCTTGGTTTTCCCCATTTACGTGTGAGTTCCTGTGATGGCCTGCCAGCCCTAGACAGAAAGAGGTGGTGAACAATATCTGATTTTGAACTTGCAGCAAGTTTTATTCTGCAGGCTTATGTGATTGCACCATGCATTAGGAATACTGAAGTTGCTAAGACTCGATTTATGGATCGACTAATGGAACTAGTTGTTCTATATAATTACACTATGACCCTAATTTACCTGTTAGATTTGTTTTTCTTTGGCCAAAGTTATATGCCTGTAAAGCTGCAATGAAGCAGAGTTCACGGAAGCATGCAGAAACCTTTTTAGATACTAGAAAAGACGGCTTTTGCTCTCTGACACACTAAGCCATAGATCAGACATCGTAGGTCCAAGATCACCTTCGTGCCAATACTGTCTTTCGATTCTGATCCTCGAAGACACAGCTATGACATGTAAGAAAATGAGAGGCAAATTGGACCGGTTGTCTTCCAAATTAAATTTTGGACTTGAGAAGGTACTATAGTGGTGGATCTTGTTGTCCAAGACAGACTGTCTTCTTTCTGGTTATGATTGTGAGGGTGTAGAATGGAATGTGTTTTACTGCTTTGCTTTAAAGCTTGCAGCTTACCTAGTTTTGTTTTACAAGTAGGAACACCCATCTCTTTTTCTTACAGCTAAATTTGTCACTCTTTCTTGATTTGTGCAGCTTCTCTTGGGCACAAAAAAGGCTTAACGCGTCCATCCTTCCAGGTAATGATCCTACTCATTGCTCAAATTGTAGTTCTACAATACCTAAAGATTCTTTCTGCCTCGGTGTGGTGGAATGGGGTGGCGGCTTTTGCTAGATGCATAACATTATCATGGTTGGATAATTCTAAATCGTGGGTGGATAATTTTACACAGTGCAGATCAGCAGTGATGTAACGAAAATGACTGACATAGCTATACGTTTTTCAAAAGTATATCAATCAATATGCTGGCTGAATAGATCTTTATTCAGAGAACATATTTTTTGACTGTTGGCATCTGTTAAATTCTATCTGTCGCTGAGGCCAGAATCATTGACCCCTGAGTTCTGGAATCATTATCATGTTGCTGTTCCTTATGGAGCAGTGACTAACCTACTCATACTTTGGCAATTTGAGCATCCAGAATCTAACAGATATAAAGAAAAGAGATTTTCTAACGTGTCACTAGTGATTTTGTAGTGTTGTGGTGGTTTTGTGCGGGCTGCAAAATGTTAATTCTGTCACTTGTCTTTCTTAATTCCGTATTAGACCAAGAAATGAACTTATTCTTGTTCTTGGTTCAAGAATTCAAAAATAATAAGCTAATTTTGCAGCTCAGACGTGCGCAAACTTGTTCATCTTCATTGCTTCATATCCCTCCTCAAGAAAGAATTGCCCAGGAGCCTACTTGTATATGACAACGTTTGTGCTCTTCTTTGATGCATTTGCTTTTCCTGTTCGGTTAGGAAAACAAAGGAAATTACTTCTATTTTTCAAGATTTGTAGAAACTAGGGCCATTTGATAATTTCTAAGTTATCTGAGAAGGCAACACATGACAGATAGTTTATACTGATTTATGCAACTTGCATCCAACAGTTTCTGAAGAATATGTTGCTAAGTCTTCTTCGAGTTCTTTGTTGCCTCAATGTGCCTTTCTCTTTGATATTTCCTTTTGTTTCTGTTCTACTCCTAATAAGTAAATTTATATCATCTCAAATGCAGGTGATCAGATGGTTTTCTTCGTGCTGAATGTGGTTGAGGCAATTGGTGTGTTGATGACATTCAAACCTTTTCTAGTTGAATCATAAAAATCTTAGTAGAGAGCTGAAGGTGTTTTATTACTATAATTAGTGCACCTTAGTTCTCTGTCTCTTGAATGAATATATATGTATCATTTTTTCTGATGCCAATTGTATTTAAGGTAGAAGTTATCTTAGTCATGTTTGTTTAGGATGTGGAACTTCATTCATAAACAAGATTCTAATGTATTCTTATACAAAAAAAACAAAATGTTAATGAAATTAAAGTAATTAACTAGGATTGAAATAATAATAATAATAATAATAATAATAATAATAATAATAATAATAATAAAAAATAAATGAGAGAGGAAGGGGAGTAATTTTTATTGTTTTGCACAGCCTCCATTTATAGGCTTCAGCAAATGATACATAATTGAACACATTGTTCATTGTCAAGTATTTGAAAGATAACACGCCAAAGGGTATGAGTATGTCTGTACAAGGATCAGTGGATTGGACATCCACCACTGTTCAATATTTTATAACGCTCCCACTTGGATCCATGTATTAATAGATAAATGTGCGTCGTTTAAAACGAAAGAGTACAATATTTTGTAGTACCCATTGTTTGTTGCCTCATTAAAAACTTTACTAGGAAAACTTATTGGGGCAAAACCTTGGTTAAGGGAAAAAAAGTGCAGCACATATTTTACTCCCCTGATGACAACATCACTTAATTCTCGAAGACGACACATTCCAATCTTGTACACAAGCTTCTCGAATATTGAGGTTGGTAGTGACTTTATGAACATATCAGCTAAGTTATCAGTTGAATGAATTTGTTGAACTTTTATTTTACCATTTTTTGAAGATCATGTGTGAAAAAGAATTTTGGTGAAATATGTTTCATTCTGTCTCCTTTAATATATCCTTCTTTCAATTGTTCTATGCATGCAGTATTATCTTCATATAATATTGTCGGAATCTCCTTGATCAAAAATCCACACATTTCCTGAATGTGTTGAGTAATTAATCTCAACCAAACATATTCCCGACTAGCCTCATGAATAGCTATTATTTCTGCATGATTTGAGGAAGCAGCAACTAGAGTTTATTTCGTTGATCGCCATAATATAGTTGTACCTCCACAAGTAAATAAATAGCCTATTTGGGATCGACTTCATGTGGATCAGATAAATATCCTGCATCTGCATAACCAATTAGTGGCAAGCTGGATTCATTTGAATAAAACAAACCCTTGTCAATTGTTCCTCTGAGGTATATGAATAAATGTTTGATACCACTCCAGTGTCTTTATGTTGGGGAAAACTAAATCTTGCTAATAAATTTACAGAGAAAGCAATATTTGGCCGAGTATTATTAGCAAGATACATTAATGCCCCAACTGCACTAAGATATGGTGTTTCAGCCCCAAGAATCTCTTCATCATTTTCATGAGAGTGAAATGGATCTTTATTTATGTCAAGCGATCTCACAACCATCGGAGTACTCAATTGATGAGATTTATCCATGTAAAATCACTTTAAGATCTTTCCAGTGTATATTGATTGATGGCTAAAAATTCCATTTGTCAGATGCTCAATTTGAAGATCAAGACAAAAATTTGTCGTCCAAGATCTTTCATTTCAAATTTTTTCTTTAAATAATTTACTGCCTTTGGAATCTCCGTGGGAGTTCCGATAATATTCAAATCATCAACATACACAGCAATTATAACAAACTCGGATCCAGATCCCTTTATAAAGACATTACGACAAATTGGATCATTTTTGTACCCTTCTTTAGTAGGTACTCGCTAAGGCGGTTATACCACATGGCACATGCGACCCGATTGTTTCAATCCGTATAAGGATTTTTAGAGCTTTATTGAACAAGTTTCTTGGGAACTTTTATATGTTTTAGGCATTTTGAATCCTTCAGGGATTTTCATAAATATTTCATTGTCCAATGAGCCAAATAAATAGGCTGTGACAACATCCATAAGACGCATATCAAGCTTTTCACGCACTGCCAGACTTATAAGATATCTGAAGGTTATTGCATCCACCACAGAAGAATATGTCTCCATATAATCAATTTCAGGTCTTTGAGAAAATCCTTGTGTCACAAGTCGTGCTTTGTATCTAGCTACTTCATTTTTCTAATTTCATTTTTGCACATCGGACAATTTTCTCAAGTGAAGCCAATTCTGGTTGAATTGCATCTTTCTATTTAGGCCAATCATTTCTCTATCTACATTCACTGACAGATTTTGTTTCAAGATCTTCATCTTGTTGCATTACCTCAACAGCAACATTATATGCAAAAGCATCATTTACAGCAACATTATTTCGGTTCCATCTTTTTCCTGTCAAGACATAATTTATTGAGATCTCTTGATTTTCCTCATTTTCGGGTATTTGAACCTCCTTTGAGGTATAATCAATCGTTATGTCTTGGGATGCTTCTTGAGCAACTACCTCCATATGATAACCATCTTTATCATTTGCTCCTTTTCTTTTTCGACGATTTTTATCTTTGGAAGAAGAGGTCTACCACGCTTCAGGCGTACCTTAAACTCAGCACCAATAGATTTTCCTACTGGGACATCAACTCGAATTGGAGCATTTGCAGCTGGTATATGAGTTTTAGTAATCCTTGGTAGGTCAGTGAATGCATCTGGCAGTTGATTTGCAATATTTTGCAAATAGAATATCTTTTTAACTTCTAGTTCACATTGATTTGTACGAGGATCTAAATGAGATAATGATAATGCATTCCAATATATCTCTTTTACCAACTGCTTTTTTTCTTCCCCTAATATTGAAAAAACTGATTCACCAAAATTGCAATCTGCAAATCTTGCAGTAAATAAATCTCCCGTCATGGGTTCAAGATATTTAATAATAGAAGGAGATTCGTAGCCAATGTATATTCTCAACCTTCTTTGAGGACTCATCTTTGTGTGTTGTGGTAGAGCAATTGGAACATATACCGCATATCCAAAAATTCTAAGATGGAAAATGTTTGTATCCTGACCAAAAGCCAATTGTAATAGGGAAACTTTATGATAACTTGTTGGTCTGATGAGCACAAGTGATGCTGCATGCAAAATAGCATGTCTCTATACTAAAATGTGAAGTTTTGTTCTCATAAGTAATGGTCTAGCTATTAATTGGAGGCGTTTGATAAGTGATTATGCTATACCATTTTGTGTATAAACATGAGCAACAGGGTGTTCCACTGTTATTCCAGTTGACATACAATAGTCATTAAAAGCTTGAGATGTGAACTCACCAGCATTATCAATACGAATTGTCTTAATTGCATAATTTGGAAACTGTGCTCTAAAACTTATGATTTGAGTAAGCAATCTCGCAAATGCCAAGTTGCGAGTTGATAATAAACATACATGTGACCATCTAGTTGACGCATCTATTAAAATCATATAATATCTAAATAGTCCACATGGTGGGCGAATAGGCTCACATATATCACCTTGTATACATTCAAGAAATGTAGGAGATTCAATCCCAACTTTAGTTGCTGATGGTCTAGTAATCAATTTGCCTTGAGAGCATGCAGCACAAGAGAATTCCCTGAATTGAAGAATCTTCTAGTTCTTCAATGAATGTCCATGTGAACTCTCAGTTATTTTGCGCATCATATTAGAACTGGGATGGCCCAATCGGTCATGCCAAATATTAAAATCATTTGGATTGGTAAACTTCTTGTTTACTATGGCATGTGATTCAATCATGCTAATACTTGTGTAGTACAAGGCGGAAGAAAATGAGAGTAATTTTTCATGTGCATATTTCTTACCTAACTTTATTGTAGTAATATAAAGATATTCAATATTTTCATCATTTGTAGTCTCAATATGATAACCATTTTGGCGAATGTCTTTGAAACTTAGTAAATTTCTTTGAGACCTACTACAATATAAGGCTTTATTAAATGCAAAATGTGTTCCTCCAGGTAGTAATAAATTAGCTTTTCCTGAGACTTCAAATAATTTTGTATTACCAAATATTGTATTAACATTGACTTCTTTTATTATCAAATAAGAGAAATATTTTTTATCTCATAAAATGGTGTGTGTTGTGGTACTATCCATAAGACATATATCATCTTTATTGATCTTGGATACAACTGAAGACTGGAGATTTTTCATAATTCTTCATAAAGAAATAAAAGGTACATCATAAGAAATACGAAATATTAATAATATAATAAAGAACCAGGTTAGGAATGTAAAGATAACAATACGTGAATATCTATGGAAATTACACACATGAAAATAAACTAGGTGATAACATAAGATGAAAAACAATACAATTACATCCCCAAGTAAAATGATCATTCTTCAGTTAGTATCCTCAAAGAAGTCTTCAGCTTCTAAATGAGTCGACTTTGGGCAATTCACAAAACTATACAAACTAACATTCTTTCTTACATTAAAATGTCAACATTTTTCAATTTTCAAAACATAGCAACATTTTTTTAAAACATAGCAAATACATATAAAAGGATGCTAAAACCCCTAGATCTTCCTCCTACCAACCCCAGCCACCATCCCCAAGTACTGCTGCTGTATGTGTTGTGTATTTTCAGTGTATGTCACATGTATATTTTTTGTCTGCACAGTGTATGTAAAGTGTGTGAATCTACCTACATAAGCCATACACAACATATACAAATGCATAAACACAAGAATATACGTATACTTATTGTATGTGAGGTGTATATCTAGTGTATGTCCGGTGACATATATTGGATATACACATGAAAAACAGTTTCTTTCGCCTCCACCACCACCAACAACCACCGTGCACCGCCGGAGAAACCAACAAACAAACATACATGTATATGTGTTGTATGACAAGTGTATATACATTTTATGTCCGGTGTATATTCACTGTATATACAGTACATACACCGCACATACAATGTAAATACACATGACATACATTCTATACAGTCCACAAACACCAAAATACACCAAAACCGCCGCGGTTCCGCCGTGGTCCCACCGGAAAACTCAAAAAACAAAAAAAAAAAGTCTAAAGCACAACAGAAAACACCGGGTCTGATCCAAACAACCACCAATACCACCGGAGTTCCGTCGTAGCTCACCAAAAAATTCAAAAAATGCCGCGGCAGTCACTCATCCGCTTCCTGCCTTGCCGCTGTTTCATTTGGGTAGCACGGCCACCGTTTGTTTTCACCAGAAAAAGCCTCCATCACCAGAGGGCTTCTGGTCAATTTATTTTTTGGTTCCCTCCCAGTGATTACTGAAATTAAATGAAAAGGAGTTGGTGGAGTTACTGAAATTCTGGTCAACACCCATGCTTCTGCTTGTGGGTGTTGCTTTAATGGAGATTTGGTCTTTTTCCTATTGCCTTCATTTTTTGGTTTGAGAGATTTTAAAATTGAGGATGGATATGATTTTGATTGTGCTACTGCTTTGATTGACGCAAATAGCTAGGAAGAGAGGGGAGATAAGAGAGAGAAAGGGAGGGGAAAAGTAGGGTTATGGTTCTTTTAAAAATTGCTATGTTTGGTAGCATTGGAAAAAGTATTGATACGTTTGGTAAATGTGTAAAATATTGCTATATTTTTAAAAAGATCCCTAATTTGACATATAGTGTAATATACCCAATTTTCAAGGCCTTCAAAATCATCTTTTATATAGGCATTCTGACACGACCCAGAATCCGGTTAGGTCGTGCGGGCACCCGACATCTTCCCCTAGACCTGTCGGGCGAACCCTTACTAATTTAATTCGGAAAATAAATATAACAATTCATAAATAAGGACAAGACTTAAAACAAAAACACATACATACTGATACCTCTAGCTGTACAAAAGAAATTACAGCTGACTACCCGACATACTAGGTTTAGGGCTATCCAGACTAGACATCTAAGAGTACAGAAGAAGACAAATACCTCCTGAAGGGAGCAAAATGCAACTGAAATAGTAAACATAAAATTTGTGGCCATCCGGAATAAATCTGGCTCGCCCTGACAGCTGAAGTCGTCTTCGCTCCTGAACAACGCGGCGAACTCAATCCTGGAGCGAACCTGCCGAAACGAAATAGATAGACAAGAAACAAACAACAAACAAGGGTGAGTCAAAAGGACTCAGTAAGTGGGGCAGACTAGCCACCTCAAAGAATAGGATAGCTAGCCAGGGAGAAGAAACAGATAAACCAAATTTCTTTTATTTAAATTATACAAAGGCAGAGCCAGATAACATCCGGAAACACGTAAGAAACTTCTAAACTCAACCAAGGGTGCGTGGCAGAAACATATCAACAAATAAGCGATGCACATATAAGCAGAACAGTAGTCATGTACCGCAAGTCTACACAATAGTATGAATTGAGATGAAATGAAATGAAGTGAGATGAAATGAAATGAAATGAAATATGATGTAAAGGGTCACATGTGCCCGTCGTCCCATCTCGAAGCGGAATACTCCTGCATTCGAGGGGAATCCAATCTGATAACCAACTGGAGCGGAATACTCCTGCTCCTGGGGCGGAATACTCCTGCACCCGATATAATATAAACCAGAGGCGGAATACTCCTGCACTCTCTTGGGGCGGAATACTCCTGCACCCGATATAAATAATGGAGCGGAATACTCCTGCTCCTGGGGCGGAATACTCCTGCCCTCAATATGATACAATGGAGCGGAATACTCCTGCTCCTGGGGCGGAATACTTCTGCCCTCAATATGATATGCAATGTAATGCATATGAATGACATATATTGCAGATGAATGCAATGTGATACAATAATAACCCTTCACCGGCGCGGGACTCTCATCGACAACCGGGAAGTAGATGCCAACTCACAGCCAGGGTACAATGCTCAGATCCTCATTGCAATACCAACAATATGACATAATATATAATATAAAATATAAATCCAAAGCTAAGGCGTAATGAGTACGCCTATCGGCAGCTACACACGTAAGGAACACGTGGTAGAAAATCCCCGAGGCCAGGTGCCTCCAAAGAAATGGATATCAACACTTACCTCTTCCAAAAGTTAGCATTGCTAATCAATAACCGCTTTTATCCTTTGGTTCCATTGCCAAACGATCCCACTGTGATCAATAAGCAGAAAAATATATCACATTAGGCCAAAGGCTTCATCCCTTACATCGTAGGGCAATCCAGGTAGGAACCTGATACCCTATTCGCATACGCAATACGCAGACCAGGCCTATATACAGGGTTTAAGGCCACATAACCAAATCCCAAATAAATTATATTTATAAGTTTCCCATAACTCACTGAGCACGAATACATAATCAATTTCATTATTGGGGTCCATTTGACCCTTTAAACTATCAATTTACGTCATTAGGGCGATGTCTAATATTCCTATTTTTACCGCAAAAATATATTTAAACACACGTAATAAACTCAAATACTATATTAGGATCATTACCTGAATGTTTCAGGGTGAAAATTCTACTTTTTCCCGGCCCCTTTTCTTATTTTCTGGCATTTTTCCACTGCGTATTTTTTTGTTTCGCGTCTCTGCTATTTTTGCTCAAATGCTCCTGTGCGTATTGCTACTGCTAAGCTAAGGGATTAAATCCCTTAGCTTGACCGACATACATAATTAATTTTTAATTATTTTTTTTTTGTTTTCTTTTATTATATTTTCTTTTCTTAACGAAAATTAAAATAGTACCCTACGATATTCGAAATAATTCCAACTTTTGCATACAAGTTATACAAAATATATGTAACATACTCGCGAAGGCGGATCTCAAATTGGACTCCCGAAACTCAAGATGCGAATTTAAATGAAAAGAAGTCAAATTATTTAACTTTCGGCATTTTAGCGGAAACTAGCCGAACAACATCGAAATTCACTTTCGAAAGTTCACAAAAGTCATAAATAATCATACGAACCCAACGGCGCTTTCGGATTTCGAATCGGAGCTCATTCGGCAAAAACCGAGCTCGAAAATCTCCTTTTAATATTAATCGCCAATAAAAACTGAAACCTTCTTCCGATGCCTACCAAACGAGGTCTAATTTAGCTCAAATTTTGCAGACATGTCCTAATGGACATTACGAATATTTTAAAATTATCGGCACGCCAATCGGAGTCCTAGCTTCCGAAACGACTGACCGAGGTCGTTTCACATTCGCCTCATTATCAACAAGGTTATTTGTAAGATCCCTTTTATCATCATTATTCTGAAAGGTCAAGTTTGTCTCAACATTATTTTGTTTTCCTTTAAAAAAGGCTTGATAAATCTTGACAAAATGTTCAGGCGTACGACAAAGACGTACCCAATGACCTTTCATGCCACGTTGGTGACAAATATTATCTTTAACCTTTGAAGGATAATTATGAGAACCTTTGTTGCTCTCATGTATTTTTATTCCAGGTGATGATAATATTTTCGTCCCCTTCCACGCCTACGTCCGTGACCATGACCACGACTACGGTAATTGTTTAGTCTTCTTTCAGACTTATCATATGTTGCTACTACATTCACTTCTATGAATGGAGCAGATCCAGTGGGACGGGATTCATGATTATTCATCAACATGGTCTTATTTGCTCAGCCACAAGTAGGTGTTGAACCCTCCCCAAAAAAATGCATACAAGTATGCATCGGGATTTGATTTCAACAAAATAGGACTCCAAAGGGTTTTCTTTGGAGCCGCCACCTAATTTAAGGATTATTAGGAACCAAACGTTAATTAATGAGTGCAATTTATTCCTTATTTAAAAGGAAAATAATTTTCAGAGATTCTTAGCAATTTATCAAATATTTAGAAAATATAAAGTAAATAAATAAGGGATTATAAGTAGATAAGGGATAATAAATGAATGATAATAAAATAAGGATAATAAATAACGAATGATAAATAAATAATAGGTAATGAATGATTAGAAATTAATTAAATAATAATAATTAACTAATAGTTGATTAATTAAATAAATGAATAATTTATTAATTAAAATTGATTAAATTAATAAATAAATAATTATACTAATCAATTAATTTAATTAAATAAATTAGACTAAGTAAATAAATAGATAAATAAATAAATAATAACGAATTAAAATAAATAGATAAATAAATAAATAATTATAATTGATTGATTAAATAAATAATTAAATATTTGATAAATAGATAAATAAATAATTTATATAAAATAAATAAAAATGGTACAATTTTAATTGTATGTTGATTTGCACTCATTAATTGACGAATGGTTTTCAATGTCATAAATTAGTTGGCGATTTGCAAAGAAAATACACAAGGCATTCAAAGCAATTTAACTAATTTATATTAATCAACACATTCGATACAATTTCTATCCTACAGGGTCCTAGTCTGGCCTACGGGGATCCCTATACATGGATTCTATGGGAGTGGGAAGATAGAGTAAAGAAAGTAGAACCCGAAGTGCAAACTCGCAAAAGCGAGCCTTGAATAGCGATGCGATTTCAAACAAATGTTGACCCAAGCGGCTCCAATGCAATGAACCATTCCTAATGTGCGAGTTAGCCAAAACTCGTCCCAATATATTTATGCCAAAGAAACAAGGATAAGGATTAGAAAATGCTCAATATTAATTAAATAAGATGAAGTTAATAGAAATCAACAAGCTCAATTAACGAACAGTTTATGACTCTGTTATATTTGAATCACTCTCAAAGTCACACTAGTTGGAGACAGAAAGCAAAGTTAGGCTTACAAATCTAACACACAGCCACGAAAAAGATCAAAAATTGATCTTTAAGCCACCATAAAACTTTAACCAAAAAGATTTCATGCATGGTTAAACATTTGTTCAAGACAGATTTATAACAGAGAAAGGATACTAAATCACAAAGAAAGAGACTCAACATTTTCTCTTAAAATGGCACTCAATCCAACCAATAAGATCACGACCTTTGTATAAGTAATAACATAAACTTGACACAAACTTACCTCTAAGTTTATCTTATAATTTATTCATGTCTTTTAAAAAATCCACTCAAATGAGAAGCAAGTCATTAACTAAACTCCATGATTTACAGGATATTGAATCATAAAAAAGGGGTAGCAGCCCAAGACCATCAGAAAATGTTCAAACTTTATAATTCCTTAAGAACAGAGCAAAGTGCAACGTTCTTTAACATTAAGAGAGTAACAAAGGTATGGATTTTATTGAAATCAATCTTTATAAAAATTATGCCAAAAGCAAGCAAACATTTGCAAACCAAAGAGACATGGATTCAAATTAATTGCAGGGCTTTATAACAGAGGTTGCTTTTGCCATTTCAACATTACCTAGAAACTCCCTTTTTAGTTATACTAACCATGAATTCGCAGGGAAAAAGATGCTCCCTGCTACCCGTCACCTTCCCCCATAGACGAACAGGTAATCCTTACTCTTCCTTCGTTTGAGTTCTGTACTTATCTTCTTTCTATTTGTCTTTTTTACAAACAATTTATAACCTCTTTCTGTTTTTGATTTTGTAAAAGCTCAAACCATAACCAAGTTTCTCCGGTCAATTTTCGATCACCATGACGGCGAATCACTAAATCCTATATCTTTTTCAGCTCCTCCCAACCTCCCCTACAAAACCCCCTTATCAATTTCACGAAACAAAAAGGTGTAAGTTTATCCAAACCCTAGCTGCAGCTCCGGCCAATTTTTCAGGCCATCTCGCTGATGAACCACTAAATTCTATACCTTTCCCAAACTCCCTCAATCTCCTTTACAAAACCCCCTTATCAATTTCATGAAATAAGAAGCTCCAAGTTTAAATCTTTTTTCTATTTCAGTTTTAAAAAATATATAAAATAAACATTGATTGTTACATTTTCCTCTCTCCATGTGAGAGCTAGAACTCTTGTTTGAATACAAGCCATACTTTTTTGCCTTATTTTTTCACTAAGCTCTATCTTTTTCACTTCGAATTTTCAATACCAAAATGGCTTCTTCCTCAAAATCAAACGTTGACAATACACCACTAGAGGAAAGATGTTCGGGGTTGAATATAAATGATTCTCCAGTTGAGTTGGATTATGTTTATGATGAAGACGTTGCTGAGTATGACAAACAGGAAAATAATCCACAATTCTGTATCATCAGTCGTGTGCTTACTGATAGAAATATTGTACTCCGATCGTTCCAGGACACGATGGGAAATGCTATACGACCGATGGAAGGAATGATATTGAAAGAACTTGGGAATAATGTTTTCGCCTTCCAATTTTTCGATGAGATGGATTATGAAAGAGTTTTGCCGACTGTCCTTGGAACTTTATGCAGAGCCCTATTATCATGAGGCCACTCTTACCGGGCCAAAACCCTAGACAGGTTGAATTGACACAGTTGGATATTTGGGTGCAAATACATGGTTTAGTTGGTGGGCTGAGATCTGAGAAGGTTGTTTGAGACATTGGGAATACCATCGGAGCCTTTATCTCTGCTGATTCAAAAAATCATGATTCCATTTGGAGGGAGTATATGCGAGTTAGGATTGGCATTGATATACGCAGTCCGTTACGAAAGAACATGAAGATCTGTCGACCAGGGGGAACATGTATCGAGGTCACCTTTAAATATGAGAGCCTGGGAACTTTTTGCTTCTATTGTGGTATTCTAGGCCACACTGATAAATTCTGCCGAAAGCTATTTCATGCTTGGGGAGCGGATAAGTCACAATTTCAATATGATATTTCTCTACGAGCAGAACGCAGGTCATCAAATATTGGGAGTTCCAGATGGATTCGGACAGAGGACTGGATGGAGAAGAAAGGACCGACAAATATGGAAGGCACGTATGGAAAGACTACGGAAGAAAATTGGGAAAACTTTAGACAAAAGCATACTGGGAAAGAAAAGGTTAGGTATGAGGGAGTAGAAAAAGAAAAAGCGCCGAAAAATCAGGGAGGAGAGACTGCTTGTAAAGAGGATAAAGGAGATGAATATGGTAAGGGATGAAAGCTGGTAATGATAAATAGAAGTGAAAATGATGGGGGTAAAGGGATAGAGATCACTAATGTGGAGACCAATGTGAATATGAATGTAATTCTGAGAAATCATACAATAGCCCCCTTGGATAAAAAAAAAAAAGGAAACTTGATGAGGTGGAGGACTTGAGCGTTGTAGATGTTTCAAAAAACTTGCTAGTGGCGGGTCCTGTTTCACAGGCCCGCCAGACACAATGAGTTCGCTATGTTGGAATTGTCGTGGGCTTGGGAACCCACAGACAATTCAGGAACTGAAGGACATGGTCTCTTCAAAGTAGCCCAGTATCATTTTTCTCCAAGAGACGAAGACAGGTTGGGCCACTTTAGATAAAATTCGCTCTCAACTAAATTATGAAGGACTTTTTGTGGTAGATCCAGTAGGATCTAGTGGGGGACTGGCTCTCTTTTGGAAGGAAAAAAACTCTTGCTCTCTTATTACTTACCACAAGAATCTTATTGATGTAGAAGTTCATATTCCTAGTATTTCTCCGTTTCGTTTTACCGGATTTTATAGTTACCCAGGGTCACATCAAAGACGTGCATCATGAAATTTATTGAAGTCTTTGAAAGACAAATCCACTCTTCCATAGTGTATTGCTGGTGACTTTAACGATATACTTGACTACGGGGACAAACTAGGTCGAATACAACAACCAGAATGGAGGATAAATGGTTTCAGAGAGGCAGTAAATTTTTGTAAACTTTTTGACCTTGATTACATCGGTAATCGTTTTACATGGGAAAGATGTAGAAACTCGAAGCTGGGTTAGAGAGAGGCTAGATCGTGCTATGGCAACAAGAGGTTGGCAAAACAATTTTCCAAATGCCAAAGTATTCCATATTGAATCAGCAACAAGTGATTACTCAGGTATCTTTTTAAAATTAGGCATAAAGGTTATCTGTTATGCTGCAAAACCTTTCCGTTTTGAAAATTCATGGATGAGAGAGATCGATGTTAAGCAAGCAGTCCAAACAGCGTGGGAACATGGGAAAGGCCTACCTATTGACGAGATGATAAAATGTCGTGGTACCTATATGCTTGAATGGGGAAAGAACAAAAGACAACAATTTAAGGTCAAATTAAAGCAAGCCAAAGCACATATGACAAAATATAGAAATAGTTCACAACCATACCATATGCAGCTATTTAATTCAGCTAAGGAGGCGTACATACAGGCACTTGAGCAACAAAATATCTACTGGAAACAACGAGCTAAACAACATTGGTTGAGAGAAGGTGATACCAACACAAGATTCTTTCATATTATGGCCTCAAATAGGCGAAAGAAAAATACATTCACACATTTGAAAGATGAGTCGGGACGGTTGTGTGGATGGGATAATGGATTACAAGATGTGATCACGGGTTTCTATGACACTCTGTTCACTTCTGAACAAGGAATTACAGACGCAGTTCTTGACTTGATCGAAAATAAGGTTACGACATATCATAATTTATCCCTTAGTAGAATTTTTAATGTTGATGACGTGAAGGAAGCAGTTTTCTCTATGCACCCAGACAAAGCCCCAGGACCTGATGGCCTAAATCCAGGCTTCTATCGCAGTTTCTGGTCGGTGGTTGGGAAAGATGTTTCTGATGCGATCTTACAATGTGTAAATGACAATGGCAACATACCTGGCCAAAACAACACAAAAATTGTCTTAATCCCAAAAAAGAAGCAACCTGTCTGATCTTAGGCCTATATCTCTGTGCAATGTGATCGACCGTATTGTTTGTAAAATGATGGCAAATCGAATGAAGCATTGTCTAAATGATATTATCTCTGACGCTCAAAGTGCCTTCATTCCAGGTAGATTTATAATTGATAATGCCATGATTTCATTTGAGATAAATCACTACTTGAAGCGGAAAACACAAGGGAAATCAGGTTTTGCGGCTTTGAAAACTGACATGAGCAAGGCCTATGATAGAGTAGAGTGAAATTACTTGAAAAATATTATGCTCGAGCTTGGATTTTTTATGGAGTGGGTCTTAAAAGTCATGAGAATGGTTACTACGGTCTCATACAGAATATCTCGTGCGGGTAAGGAATTTGGAAACATTATCCCATCAATAGGTTTACGCCAAGGTGACCCCTTATCGCCCTATTTATTCATCATTGTGGCAGAAGGTCTCTCGGCACTCTTGAGATTTCATACCCAGTGTGGTAGCTTATATGGTGTCAAGATTACACCACATGCCCCGCCTATCTCACATCTCTTCTTTGTAGATGACGCACTTTTTTTCTTCAAGGCAAATGATTGTGAAGCAAGTACAATTAAAAATTGCCTTTTGATTTATCAGCAAGCGTCAGGCCAACAAGTGAATTTTCATAAATCAGAGATCTTTTTTAGTAAAAATACTAATGATGCTACAAGAGATTCAATTGCTGCTGCTTTAAATGTACCAATAGTTGATCATCCAGGACAATATCTTGGGCTGCCAGCTATTGTGGGTCGTAGTAAAAAGGAGGTCTTCAGTTATATAGTGGATAAGGTACACTCAAAGCTTAAGAGTTGGAAAAGAGCAATCCTATCAAGAGCAGGGAAGGAGATTCTATTGAAAACAGTGGTACACGCAATACCAAATTATCTTATGTCCCTTTTTGCATTGCCTGTAGACATATGTGTTACTATTGAACGAGCTATGAACGATTTTTGGTGGCGCAATGGAGGTAGTGAGGGATCTGGAATTAAATGGATTTCGTGGGATCGGCTTAGTAAACACAAAAGTGACGGTGGTATGGGCTTCCGAAGACTCCAGCATACAAACACAGCACTATTAGCCAAGACAGGCTGGACGATTTTGACTCGACCAAATGCTCTTGTAAGTCGACTTCTTGGTGCTAAATACTATCGCAACTCCGACTTTCTTAGTGCAGGTGAGGGATCAAATCCTAGCTTTATTTGGCGATCACTTTGTGCAGCGAAATACCTTCTCCAAAAGGGTTGTGTTAAGAGAATTGGGAATGGAATAAGTACACGGATATACATCGACCCATGGTTACCAACAGGCCAATCCATGTTTATCCAAAGTGCCCCAAATGATGTGTCTCTGAATCTTTATGTGGCGGACTTGATAAATAGCGATACAAAAACATGGAAGCTACACATCTTGGAAACTCTCTTTACTATAGAAGAGGTAAATTGTATTAGATCTATTCTTTTGGGGTTTACATTTCGAGTTGATCGTTGGATGTGGAGGTTAGATAGACAAGGGAAGTACACGGTTAAGAGTGGACATTTGATGCTACAAAGAGATGATGTTCCTAATCAGGATGGCAATATTTGAAAGAAAATCTGGAAGTTAAAAATGCCACCAAAAGTCCTAAATTTTGTTTGGCGTGCATTGAAAGGAGTACTACCAACAGGGGATAATTTGCTTGCTCGAAAGGTCATTCAACAAAATATCTGTCCAGCGTGTCTTCAGGAAGCCGAAACCACATTTCATTGCCTAGTACAATGTGACGCAGCAAAACAGGTATGGCTTAAATCTTCTTTGGGGTGGCGAACGGTGGGGAGCTCACTACTAGAGTGGCTTATATTAGTGGTTCAGACTGTGACGCGTGATCAACTTCACGAGACTATTATGCTCCTCTGGGAGATATGGAATGCTCGCAACAATTTGATCTGGAATGGGAAAAACACGCGATCAAACACTGTTATACATAGAGCCAGTCACTTCTGGCAGGAATGGAAAGCAGCACATATTAATAGTGATTCTTATTTGGTACCTGAACCAAATTTTTATGTTAAATGGTTTCCTCCAGATCCGGGTACTCTGAAATGCAACATTGATGCATCTTATGATATTCACACCAGAAGAACAGGGGCTGGTATGCTAATCCGGGATGCTCATGGCAATTTTGTTAGAGGATTTTGTTTACCACTAGAGACTATATTTGAAGCACTAATGGCTGAAATTCTTTCAGTCCGGGAAGCATTAAGTTGGTTAAAGAAATACTATCACACTTCCCCGATCGTTATTGAAATGGATTGTCTGATGGCCAAGCAAGCATTGGATAATTCTAAGAGCGACAATTCATACTTTGATATTATTGTACATGATTGTAAAGTACTCATGTGTGACTTTACATCTATTTCTCTGTCTTTTGTTAAACGGTCAGCGAACCAGTGTGCCCACGTGTTATCTAGGGTTGCAGGTTCTATGTATGATCCTATGGAGTGGATTGCTCATCCCCCATCTTTGATTTATGATGTACTCAGTTACGATTTGAATAATAATTGAGCTGATTGCTTATTTTAAAAAAAAAAAAAAAAAAAAAAAAAACCATGAATTCGCAGGGGTTATATAAGGGTTCTACTATAACACAAAAGTCATAAATCTCATTAACAATCCATGTCAACAAAATGAATCCTTACCATAGATGCAAACAGAAACTCAACTTGATAAGAATTAAAGCAAGAAAATAAGCAGAAAACTCCAGCTTTTGAGAGCAAAGAAAACTAGTCCCTTTAAATTTAATATGAAAACATTAACAGGCAACAAATTACAATTTTCTAGAAGGCTGTAGCTTGGCTTAGGTGATACATAATTTATTTTTTTTCTTAAAGAAAACCAGTAAAAGATTAAGTAAGAGAAGAAAAGGGCATATCTTTAATTCATTAAACACCTCGGCTTAAACCCATGACCATTAAAACATAGACAAGGAAGAACAAAACTTTACACTCTAAGAATATTTATAGGACTTCATGGAATGACTCCTCATGTTAAACACTCAAATGTAACTAACAAGTTCCTACAGCAGCCAAACAAAATAAAGAATACATTTTCCATACAAGTAAAGTGCATATATCAATTTTGTCGAAACTAATAGGCTAAAACTCAATCACTCGCAGGTTGTCAAATATAGCTTAGATTAGTGAACATGGTTGAATCAACATAGAAGAAAACCTGTCCCTATCCTACTTATTCTTTCGAATCAGTTAAGGAAACAGAAACCAGCTCCCTTAATCTTCTCCTTGACACATACTTTAACTCCCTAAACTAAGAACACTCTTAACCAAAACCTCCCTTACACCTCTCATCAAACGACAAGCCAACAGGCCTCTAGAGAACTCTAATATCACCTTGGAAACAGCTTACACCACCACTTTCTTGCAAACACAAACTAGAAACTCAGGACCTGAACTAACACCAACTACAAGAAACTACAAACTGCTACATCCTCCTTCCAGCAAACTGACCAAACAGGAAACAAACCCAGGTAACCCTAAGACCTATACCACTAGCACCCGGACTCCCTCTTACACCTCTGCTTCAAAACAAATTCTGGACCAGGAAAAAAACCTTGAGACCTTGAACTAAAACAGGAACAACACCAGCTCCTTCACAAAACATGACAGACATCTCACAAACACCTATAGACCAGCCAGGAACATCACAACAGACCCCTGAACTACTCCTGGACATGCACAGACCAAACTGAAACTGCTGAACACCTCACTGCCACTCTGAAACTAACCTTTCCAACCCACAACATACAACCCACATTCAACCTGCATATAAGAAAGACAAACTGCACATACATTGCAAAACCTGATACTCCAATAATCAAACAAAAGGCATCAGACCCCTTTCCTTTAATCCCTTCTCTAATGACCTGCAACTACTAGGAATAGACTCTGCACCACCTGCTCTTCCTGTTTCTACCAAAGCTAAAACACTCTCTCCACCATACTATAAATCAAGATTCCAGCCTATAGATTTACCCTATAGCAACTCTTACCAACTGCAGGCTTTAGAACCAGACCTCGACCCTACCAGAGATCAACGAAACAAAACCTCACACCTGCAGACACCAGATGAACCACTTGAACACTATAAGTGGCCTAAACCACTTCCTATGACCTGCAAATAGCTAAGCAAACATGTTGATGCCTCCTTCATTCACAGACCCTTAACATCTCCCCTAAACAGACCCCTACTCCACCCGAAAATGTCACCCTAAACCTGAACACACAAACACATTCCAGGACCCTGCACACCATCACAGACCTCTAAAACATCCACTAGAAACTAGACCCCTTTACTCATCCAAATGCCAAACTAAGAGCTCATAGAAAGCACCACCAGAACAGACCCCTATATGCATTATCCAGACAGTGAAATAGACCTCTGCTTATACTACTCAAGCACCAGATCTCCTTCACTCTTTAAACCACCAAGAACATACTCCCTGGACACCTAAAAAAATAAGCAAAGAGACTTACTAAATACCTTTAAACAAATAGCAACATCAGGCTATGCAATTTCCCCGAAACAAGAGCAAACAAAGCTCATTCAATCAACTGAGTATGCATTCAGGACAGAGGATTATCATAGCTCCACTAAAGAAAGAAAACTAATTCAAATAACAACTTCACACTGATTTCATTCTTAAGACCACATTTTATTCAACTAAAGGTTTCAATATCACTCTGGGGTGAGGATTCAGCTAACAGGGACAGGAAAACAAGTACAGAATCAACTTCATATGAACAAACTCAATATTGTCTAAAACAAGAAACCAAAACTGAAAATGAAAGGCTGAGCTTTTACCTTGCTCGGAGCAGTGAACAAAAAGCGAGGGATTTGAATACGCGCACTTGAACAAAAGCGACTCGACAAAGCTATTCGAGTGAGGGTGATGACTCAATTTACGAAGAAGCGATACCAAGCTTTAACAAGAAATTAGACCATAATATTCACTGAAAAAAATACTTTAAATGTGTTGTGTTTTTTTTAACTGCTGCTGCTACTCTATGAACTTCTTCCCCCTTTAAAAAATGAGTAAAAGGATGAATTTATACCTCAAATTTAGGGTTTTCGGATTCCTCTTGAAATTCCAAGCCGATCCTTACTCCCTTTGCTTTTCCCCTTTGAAACCAAGGTCAAAATAGTATAATCCTCTTGGATTGTACTACTTTCACCCTGATTCAAAGAGAAAAATAGACGTTGGTGTTGATTTACGGTCCGGATGAGTTTTACGTTTAAAATGGACAATCGAGATCAAAACAAACTAGTTTTTGTACGAAAAAGTGAAAAAGAAACGTGGGGGGACCATTGGGTACGAATTCTTGGACTGTTGCTGATTTAGGAGGGAAATTGCAAAGGGAAAATTGGATCGGGTCTAGGGATTTGAATTGGGAAAATCGGGTATGGGTTGAAGGGAATTAGGAAAAGAACTGAAATGGAAACTGTGCGTGTATTGTATACAATACTTTGCAGAAGTGAACCTAAATTGAGATGTAAGAACAGCTTTAGCCCATTTCTTAGGATTAATTAGGAATTGAAGGGGGTTGCACGGGTGGGATAGACATTAGGCTACATCTCACAATTTTAGCCCTTTTACCTTTAGATTTAACTCCATTACTTTTAAATTTTCAAAATTAAATTTAATTTAGAATAATTAGACTTAATTAACATGTCCGGGACAAAATTGAGTGTCAACAGTAGGCATGCTATTAGTTCAGAATACTTCTTAAAACCTCTTTCACGGTATTGTTGTTACAACACCATATTTGAGGCATGAAAAGTGGAGATAGTCTTTTCCAATATATTATCATCACTAATTAGTTCTCTACACAATTTTAACGGAGAAGTTATTATGAAAACAGCATAATTATAGTCACTTATAGTTTTAAAATCTTGAAACCGTAAATGCATCCATTAATGTCGAGCTTTCGGTAGTATCGTAAGTTTCAAGTGGTCATACCGTTCTTTCATATTATTCCACAATTCAAGTGAATCTTTTATGGTTAAATATTCAGTTTTTAACCATTCATGAAGATGATGACGAAGGAAAATCATGGCCCTCACTTTATCTTGATTAGAAGATTCATTACCTTTAATAATATATTTCAAAGATCTTTTTGCATCTAGATGGATCTCAGCGTCAAGTACTCATGACATATAATTATTTTCGCTGATGTCCAGTGCCACAAATTCAAGCTTGGATAAATTTGATATGATGAAAACTATCAATAAAATTAATATGTTAGTGATAATTACAATGGTGTTAGCAATAATGAATAATTAGTTAAGAGTAAAAATAAAGTAAAGCATTATATAACTAAACCTTTAATTGGGTCAATTCCTTTCTCGCATACTACAGTGAAAATTACCGGAGTACATTTAAAATTTTATAAGTAATTAACTACTGAAAATCCCACTTAACATGAATTTACCATTAGAACCCCCATTTATTAATGTAATTATTTTAATTTAGTCATTTAATTCACGTCGAACAACAAAGAAGCAGTAACCTTTTTCCCTTTTTAAAACAAACTTAACTTACACTTAAACAAATAGCATTGCTGCAACACATTTGTATCTTATTACTCTGTACATATACCCACACACATACGTTTACATATCAACAAAGTACTACTCATGTGTGATTTTAATGAAGGTTAACTTTTATCTCATAAAATAAATATGCACGTACCTGAATATGAAGATGAGATTGAACGTAAATGTGCTTATGCAAATAATTAGAGTCTCGTGCTGATAACATGATATGAAATTAAAGTAATTAACTAGGATTGAAAAGATAACAACAACAACAACAACTTAAATAAATGCGAGAGGAATGTGAGTAATTTTTATTGCTATGCACTAAAATGTGTATAAAAGAGAATTGCAGTGCTTTCATTTATAGGCTTCAGCAAATGGTACATAATTGAACACATTGTTCATTGTCAAGTCTATGAAAGATAACATGGCAAAACGTATGAGTATGTCTGCATAAAGAACAGTAGATTGGACATCCACCACTGTTCAATATTTTATAGAGTAATACAAAAGCCTTTCAAAGGGTATCTTATTTCTTTCATTTCAGGTTTTCTATAGAATTTCCTTCCTTTAGGGGTTAGTTATCTCAACAATGATAGGGAATATCCATTTTTCCTTTGAAAATAGTAGATTAATTAAATAAAATTTTACATATTGAAAACTATATTAAAATAATATTATAATAATTGTTATTATAAAAATTATTTTGAAATTTTTAAGGATTTTACTTTATCTTTTTCAATTATCTTAAATAATTATGTTTCGTAGATAACCTATTAGGATTTGCTATGATCAATAATATATTAAAAATATAGTTATATTAGCTAATTAAGTGTCTTAACTATATTTATGTAATTTATTTTCCTCTATCCCCAGTTTGTATTCGAAGACGTAAAAATTTAGCCTGACAGCCTATTTTGCCATTTCCATTTAAGTTTTAGCCATTTTTTTGTGCGAAAATAACTTATTTTGACAAAGATATTTTTCTTGCGATGGTATTTATGAGTCTTGCAGCTCTTTTTGTTTAAAGCAACTGATTTGTTGAAGGTGATGCTTCGTAGGAAACAAAGCAGGCCATAGCATCCTTGTTCTTGTTGAAAAAACAAAAAACACAATTTATATTATGTTGAGGTTTTATATCAAATCTTTAGGTTTTAAATTGGAAGATGAACATGTCCAACTTCAAACTTTGCCATACTTAAGTTTGAAATTGAAAGTTGTTATACCCAATTTCAAACCTGAAGACTAAAAGTTGGAAGCTGTCTATGCCTAACATCAAACATTCAGGTCTGAAGTTAAGAGGCGAATGTTTGAAGCTAAGACATGAAGATTTAAAGTACTAAATAATTTTTAAAAACTTACTAAAACCGAAATGCCACATCTAAAATAGGCTATTTTTGCACTTCTCCTTTTAGACGTGTTGAAATGAAAGCTTGTGGTATTATTGAACATAAACTTGACGTAACACAAAATTTTATATATTTTTCGAAACTTATTCTAATAGCATTACTTCACGCAATTAGCAAGTGCAAACAAATGAAGATATTGTAATAGATTATGAAATGTTAAAGCTTAATTTGCTATACAATTTCTATCCTACCGAAATTGTCAGCTGATGTTCTTGTACTCGAGTTAGCGATACGTTTGTAAAATATAGATTGGGATCTAATTCTCGTTACAACATGGACACTAATAATGAATACCATGATTTTCCTTGATCTCGACATCATAGTGCTCTTGTCAGACTAGATCGTCTTAGCAATATTAGATTTTCGACTTTTTCTGTAATATATTCCGTTCTAATGACGGGATAATTTGGTTCATTGCATTGAGCATATACACAATTATATACAATTAAACAAATACCCATTAGATATCAATATAAATAATCCAGTGACTATTCATTATAATTGATGTATAAATATAAATTTACGAACCAAATGAGTGAATGACCCATTAATCACGTACTTCATTGTTATTATTATTTTCAAATAAAAATTAATTATATTGTAGTAATAAAGAAGGAAAAAGGAAAAAAAGCAAAATGGGTCTAAAATCCGAAATGTTATTTGGTAAAATGACCCGTCCGAAAAAAAATCTTGGCAGTTCTCAATGATTGCATTCTTCTGATTCTTGCAATTTCACAAAAAAATCACTTAGATTCTCTAATATTTATTAAAATATCCCTTAGATTCTGTATAATTTGTGAATGGACAGAATCTAAATTTTATCATGAGGAAAAAACTTGATACTCGTTTCCCTGCGGTGAGCTACTATTTACTCTCCAATATGTTTTTATTTCCTTTTAATTTATGTATATTAACCATGATCTGCTCATTAGGTGTGCTAATTTTGATAAATCTAGGGTCTTTTTTATCTGGGTTTGAGACAATTTGGTTTATATTGTTTTGTTCATTTGTTAATTAATTTTTTTTAATAGAAAATTTGATCTTTTTAGCTGGAGCTGTGTTGCTCAGTTTGTTTAGTTGTGAACTAGTTTCAAATTGGTGCTAGATCTCGTATATCTCTTTTAAGTCAACTTGGGGTTGTTGCTTTTTTCCTTTTTAGTTGCTTTTTATGTTCCATAGAAGAAATGTATAACTTGAATTTTGACTTCACTGGTAAGAGCTCGATTTATGATATGTGGGTTAGGCACACATCATCATGTTGCAGACAAAAGCATGGTAATTTAGTGGAGAAAGGTAGAGGGGCGGGTCCATTAACCACTGAGTTTCGAACAGTGCACCACTGGCCTTTGAGGATTTATCGGATTTTAATAAATAAAAGAAAATTCACTTGCGAAGTGATCTGGACTATCAATGAAGTTCAAGAAAGAAGAAGTGAAGTCTTATGTTTATTTTCAATCTGTAACAAAGAAGTTTGATTTGTTTATTAGCTTGGTAGAAGTAATTATATAGTTAACTTCAAGTTGAATGTTTGAGCCTTTTTATCAGTGGACATGGAAACAGTTGGCTGAAGTAGCAGTCAGCTTTGGCTAAGGTTAGTTTAGCTAAAGAAAAGCAATACTAAGGTAGGATTTTGTATTGCGGGTTAAAGTTATTGCTTCCATTTATTGGTAAAGTAAAGAAAATCTTTTTGCTGCTAGTTCTTACATGGTTCTATACTTATTTATTATGGTTCATGAAATGGCTCAAGTGAGGCAGTATCTCTGCTAGTCAATGTGGATCATCGTTGGATGCAAGACAACCCAGCAAGTTAGATTTTGTTGCAAATCGTTTTGCGGCGTAATATCTTTGGAGCATTTGGAACTTTTTCAGCTTATACGAGTTCTTCCTGCTGCTTTGGTGGTAAAATGCATCAGTAATTGTGGGAAGAGAAGGAAGTTTCATGAGCATTGTCGCATTGGACATGCAAATGAGAAGCTGTGCTTGATGTTTGAAGTGTACTGTCTGAATGAAATGGGTTGGATATTTTCATTAGTGCAGACCAAGTATTATAAAAGGCAATGTATTCAAAGTTGGCTGAAAAATGTCTGTGTGGACATTGAGGACTCATCTTGAAGCACTATTGGATGGTATGCGCCTATTGCTAAGAGCAATGAAAAACACAAGTAGTGCAATGGTCTCACAATGATGATTGTGTTAGCCATTGTTTTAGCAGCCAACGAAGAGAAAAGGAGTTTTATATTCCACAGGTGGACTGCTTACCATGATGAGAGATTACCTCAAATCAATCATATAAAGTGCGCAGACCTCTTAACCACTCTTCTTAAATGGCACTACCACAGCCAACTATTTCTCTTTTTTTTTTTTCTTTTTTTCCAGTTCTTTGGAAACACATTAAGTTAAAGTTTCGGTCTGATTTAGTATGGAGAAACTGTGATATTATCTTTACATCAGAGCAACAGGAGGGTGGGATATCCTTGTGGTAGTGGTCTAAGGTCAAAAGGAGGTGCGTTTTGTGACAAGAGGTGGGATCTCGCTCTCATATCAGTGTGTTAAATGAACAGATAGCCTGGGCCTCTCTAGGATCTGAGCCACTAACTTTCTGAGTCAAGTAGAGTCTGTTTCAGTGAATTATTTTTCCTTCGATTAACAAAGAAAAGGGTAAATGTAGGGGATTAACTTGGAAAACACATAGTGTCCAATAAGAATTAAGTCTTTATCATTTGTTATCATGGATGTTCTCATTGTTGTTGCTGCTGTCATCGTCAGCATTATTTGCGCTGTGGCTCTTAATTCTATCAAATGTGGAATCTGAAGATGTCACCTCTTCTTCATGAAATGTTTAGGCCCGGATCAAGAAAATTATGCAAGCTGATGAGGATGTTGGTAAAATTGCAATGGCAGTGCCTGTTCTAGTGTGTAAGTTCCGTATAATGTTTGTCTTTTGTAATTTTACTCGTTAGTATCCTTTTCTAACCTTTTCTCTCCTGGTATTAAATGCAGCCAAAGCCTTGGAATTATTTTTACAAGACCTTTGTGATCGGACATATGACATAACTCTTAGAAGAGGAGCAAAGACTGTTAATTCATTGCATTTGTGAGTGACATTCTGAAATTCTCAATACATTTTTCTAGATCAGATCCGGCAGCTAATAAAGAGCCATTATCTGTTCAACTCCTCACTGATTTCTGATCTGATTAATTCGTTGTTGTGTTTGGCAACTTAATCATGATAATGGCCTACATGTGTTGAGTAGTTGCTTCGGATTTGTGCTTATGTGGCTCAAGCGGGATTCTAATGTAGTTTTCATAATTATATAGCATAGAAGAAATGCATGGCTCTAATGCTTTACTAGGAAGGTACTTAGATTTCAATATTCACATGTTATCTTGGTTGTCTGCTAAATTATCGAGCCATTTCAGGAAAAGCACTTGCCTAGTCAATTCTGAAATGATGGGCTTGTTGGTTCATTTAACCTATTACATGCATACTGATTGCATTTTGTATCTGTTTGTAGAAAGCACTGTGTACAAAGCTACAACGTGTTTGACTTTCTTCGGGAAGTTGTCAGCAAGGTTCCTGATTATGGCCATTCTGATGCTGCTGGTGAAATGCCAAAAAGAAGGTTAGGATAGTTTTCTTGTTTATCTTAATACTGTTAACGTTTGTAGCTCGTTCTTTCTTTTCCCAATTCAGTTTATTATTCCACTCACTCTTCTAAGGTGACAAACTATGTGAAATCATATGCTGTTGTATCAGGAAAGTTGCAATTGAAGAACATCACGACAGTGAGGATGAGTCCAAAAAGAGCAGGATGGTGAGATACCCTCTGTTAACTCTTCTGTGTTTTGAGTCCTCTAATTTCTCAGACTGAAAACAGAAAAGCACTTATTTATTGTAAAGCATTTAACTATTGCTTATAAAAAGCATTTAGTTATTCCAAAAAATAAAAAGTACCCAGAACTTTGTCAAAAAATAAATAAAATGTGCTCTGAATGTGCTTATAGTAGAAACAAGTAATTGCTGATGATCTTTTTTTTTTTTTTTTTTGAAGTTTTCATGGGACAAACTGATTTAGCGTCAGGAAAAGAGTGCACTATCGGTGTCTTTGATTTACTTCTAATTTTTATCTTTTAGTTAGAAATAAATGTTGTTCATTGTTGTTCATTTATCTTCTCTTTCCTCCCCAAAATTGTTATCTCCTTTTAAGGTCTGGTGACAGTACCAGCTTCTGTCTTATAAGCAGTTAGGAGGCTGATAAGAAACTTGAAGTAAATCGGAGAATATAAGGTGGTGAGCATGGAGAGAAAAGGAGGATGTTCTTTTAGGTGTCTTGGCCATATTTTGCTCCAAATTTGTAAGACCAAATGGAATTTATTGTTAATACTATTTAAGAATGTCTAATCTTGGTGTTCTGTCCAGTTCAGTGACCAGAAAATGTTGGGTGCAATTAGATATTTAGATGTGTATGAAGTCAGCTAAAGGTTGGAACTGCTTCTAATGATTTATAAACATAAAGAATGGTATGAAATTAGGTACGATAATAGCATGCTGTTTGTGGCAGTATCATCTTGATACTGATTTTAATTAATCCTTGCGTTATTAAAAAAAAAAAAAAGAAGAAGAAGAAGAAGAAGAAGCATGCTGTTTGAGGCTGGGAAAAGTTATTCTTGAGGTTGCAGTTTCTGTAGATCTTTCTTCAGAAATGTAGGCTCTATGTTTTAGGAGAATGATATAATATACACAGATGTAAAATGTAGAATTGCAATAGGATGGTTGAAAAGGAAGATTGTTGCGGGAGTTTTATGCGTTAGGAGGATACCTGCCAAAGTAAAATAATAGGTTATATAGAACGACTGTTAATTCATCTGTATTATAAGGAAGTGAATGTTAGGCCTTTAAGGCTTGACACATTCACTAGATTAGCATTGTAGTATGTGGACATTAAGATGGATTTGCGGTCATAAAAGATTAGACATTTAGAAGGTCAGGTGACACACATTTGGAGGAAGGTCTCTTGAGATATATATTTTTTCATTGGTAAAGAGAAATCTTACTGATTTCCAGCGTTAAGATTATGCTGGGCAGAAAATACAGAGTAGCTACTTTACATGTTGTTTAAAGTGCTCAAAAAGTAAACCACGGATTCTACATCATTAACTAAAGCCATATTGCACCAAAATGAAAGTAAGGAGATACATTTGTACTTTACCATAGGAACAGATTCTTTTCTATTGTCAAAGATTCTTGCATTTCTTTCTTTCCATGTGGACCACCATATAGCTGCAGGAATCGAGTTCCAAACTTTGATAGAGGCTTTCCCCAAACCTATTTTGTACCAGCAGCATAGTAAATCAAGAGTGGACCTGGGCATAGTCCGATTAGAGTCTCAAAATACTGAATTGAGATACTTGGTCATGCGCTTTCATGGATCTTCAAATTTGCTTGTCCCTGTGTGTTAAACCGTGATGACTGAAAGTGTTAAACAAGGATGAGGTAAACCTAAAATCACATGAACTAAGTCATCCCAAAAACCTAAAATCTGTGGGCTCCATGCAAATTTAGCAAAATATAGAACACAAGATAGATCCATAAGCCAATACTAACCAGTTGGGTTTAAAGTCTAAATATGATTGTATAATATATAATGTCAAGTGTTGCTAGGAGTCCTTCGTCTGTTTAGATTTGTAGTCTAATAGAAGACATAAATAACTTAGTGTTAGGTAACCCAAATTATGGAGTATTAGAATGAAATCGTTCTAAATGGAGCGAAACAGATATTATGGATTAATCTCGCTGACCCACTACCTTGGCATTGAGGCGTACTGTCATTTTTTCTCCCAGTTAGTTAGGGTTTTTATATGGTATACTTAGATTCAGAGGAAGATAGGATGTGGTAAGGCAAAATTCCATACAAGAGGCCTGGTGTTTATATATAATGCAAGTAATAACGCAATCATTTGTAGTTGTCATGAGAGTTGTGAAAGCATGATGTCTTCTCTAATTGACTTACAGTGTAGAGTGATTACTTTGTATTTTCTGTTATTTGAGTCATGACATAATGGACATTTTTATTCCTGCAGGAGATGTGTGCTAGCCCTAGCGGTAGTAGTGGCAGGGGAAGAGGTAGGGGTAGGGGAAGAGGTCGAGGTCGGGGAAGTCGTGCTGATAGGGAGCTCTCGCGACCTGATATGCAACTTGATTCCTGCACATCTGTTCAGCAGAGTGGTCAGCAAAATCCAAACCCTGGAACTCAGGTAGAGAACAGTACAGAACTAAAGGGATCACCTAAACAGGATTCCAGCGCTTGTGAGAGGGAAAGTTCAGCTACAACAACTCTTAATCTGAATGCCAACATAGATGATACTGTTGATAAATCAACTGCACCTGAAATAGCAGCTTGCAATTCATTGTCTAGGCCTGCTGATGAGAAAGCAGAGGAGGGCCCCCAATGGTCTCTTGAAATGGAGCGGATGGTCATCGACCCTGCCCATATGTCGCAGCTCAATTCAAGTCTGGTGGAGGAAGAAGAAGATTATGATGAAGAAGATTAGACGGATAAAATCACAAACAAAATGGCCTATTTGGCATGCTATTTATTGGTGTTCCAACTTCCTATGGGCCTTAACATAAAGGGCATCAATCCCTCTTGTCTTTTTGTGATTTGTTGCCATATATCTGTTTCTTAGTTATCTTTGTGACTAGCTTGTAATGGTCTCTAACCATTTTCTCTTTCCAGTAGAAATAAGTAGGAAGTGTGTGTTGCTCCAGCCAGAACTCCATTGTACCAGTTACTGTATGAAAGTAATGTAGATCCTCGTGGGATCTTTGTTGTTCCTTTTGGAATTATTTACTATTTCACAGGAAAGAGAACTTTAGAGTTCAGACCGACGTAGAGCAACCGTTTGAATTTTCAGAACATAAGCACCAGATACTATATGAATCACAACGTAGTAATATCATAACAATAAATTAAAAGTGCCACTTGTTAAACCTCGCATAAAGCTTATTGAAGCAGCCCAAGGAAATGATCTGGTATAATTATAATTAGTTGCAAGTTGAATGGAAGAAAATGTCTCTGCAAAAATTTCATGTATTTTATTTATCAGTACCTTACGTTACTTTTTTTTTTTTTTTACCATCTCATATAAAAATAAAGAATGCCAAAAAACCGATCTTCCTCAATCTCAAGAATTGCGTCTACTACTCGTATTGCCTACTCCAGCACATATATAAAAGCAAAGTTGTACTGATCACTGTATGGGCCTAAATCGCTTTTAGGTACACAAATCGAATTTGGATTCGAATATAAGCAAATCTTCGTATCAAAGCGATAAATAATGCACGAAATAGATGAAAAATGCGTAAAATAACTTGGTTTCAATATATGGACGTTCAATACAAATTTGGGCAGAGTTTCGGTATATATTTCTGGATGCCTACAACACAAAATGAACTTCTATTTATAGGCCTAAGGGCCAGATCCACGTTCTCCATCATCCGCCAATGTCTCTTCCACGATCTTGGTGGGTAAATGCTGAGTAGTGGCTGAGTTAGTGGGGTGAAGTAGTGGGCTGCAAAGCCGCTGGAACCGAGGTGGTAACCGAAGTCTTGTCACAAGACTTCGGTCGTTTGACCTTGCTGTTCGAGTAGGATGGCCCGTCGCCGAAGCCCTAGGTCTAGCTTGCCTTCGGGCGTGTCACAGGGCGTTGGCTTCGGTGGTTTGACCACGAGACCGATGATCCTCTCTTCGGAGCGTCAGCTCGTTTTGCCTTCGGTCTACCATCTCGAGGTGCGGACCGAAGGTGACGATTTTTACCCAATACAGATAGTCCCCCCACTCCTCGGTAGACACCGAAGTCGCCGAGGAGTGGAATGAGTTTAAGCGGGAGGTTGACGTGGCAAAGCCCTATCCATGAATTTCAAAAGTCGCGTATCTGTAGGGTCTTTGTTCCGCGTTACGTGGCGGCTCGTGATAGGTCTCTTAACGGTCACGCCGTCTTTTCGCTTTCTCCAATGTTTTAGTCATCATTGGACTTCCACTTGCACGTGTGCAAGACACACTATAAATACCTCATTTTGACTCCTTCCTTCTTCACTCTTACCAACTCGCTTCCAGAAGAAGAAATAACAGAGCATCACGTAAACAACTTGCTTTCAAAGCTTCTTTTCACTTCATTCTCTGATTCCCAATATGTCTACCAATGTTTCTGCTACCGTCTCCGGCCAAGGCTCAAGCGACTCCGGCGAGAGAGCGGAGCGTTTTGCGGCCATGGCAGTGAACGATGAAGCTACTCCCTCTGTGCCACCATTGCAGGTGGCTGGAGTGGGGGATGGTGGCGAGGCCACGTCGGCTGCCCCCACTCCTTTGAGGCGTAAAACGAAAGCGGGTCGCGGCTCAGCTGAGGTCAGCGAATACGTGGACTTGGATGTAGTTGGCGACATCGTGGGTGGTGATGCCACTGATGTGAGAGAGGTGGGTGCCTCGGTCGGAGGAGCAGAAGTGAGCGAAGTGAGTGGCTCAAAGGGTGAGACCGAAGCGGGGCCTTCGAAGAAATCGAAGAGAAAAATCCCACTCGAGGTGGAGATCGACCCTCGGTTGGTCATCCCTTCGAGCTTTAATAATGAAAAAGATCTGAAGGTCCATGCCCAATCAGATGCTCAGAAGGGGAAGAGAAGGAACATCCCCGTTCACGTTACCCCGAGCATCGTGACCGAGGAGAGGATTGAAGCAGTTCGGGCTGATTGCCGCTGGGGGCCCGAGGTGGAGATTAGGATCCCGGCGCCTGGCTCGGCCGCATCTACGCACGTTGAGGGGTACTCCACGGTTTTCACTTACCCCTTCACCATAGGCTTTGATTTGCCCGTACACCCCATAATTGACACGTTTTGTAGATCATATAACCTGTGTCTTGCCCAACTTGGGCCCGGGGTTTGGAGGGTCGTCCAAGCCCTTGAATATTTGAGTGGTGCCGCGGGGATGCCATTCACCTTCCAGCACTTGATTTCACTCTACTACCCCTATTTCCATAAAGCCGGGGTGGTCGCTCTCTTGCCTCGGGGTTCGTATGCAATCTTAAGCAAAAGCGAGGATCATGGGGATCGAGGATGGAACGATCGGTTCGTGCTCATTCCCACGAGCCTGCTGTCCGCCGAGCCTGGATTTCCCGAGGCGTGGAATGCTCAGCGTAAGTATTTATCTTCATTCTTCCTTTGGTTTGCGATCATCGCAATCGTTAATCGACCTCTCTTTCCTTTTTTATCCACAGCTGAAAAAGTGGCGGTTGTGCCTCCGAGTAACCTGCTCGGGTGGGTGACTGAAGTCATGCAGCCGAAAAAACGCCCCGAGCGGCAATGGATGGTATTAGCCGCTCTGCCTGAGAACCGATGGGCGTGTAAGAGGCACGGTGAGTTACTAACTTCGGGTTGCTGAGTTTCATTTTGGATTAAACTAACTTTTCCACTTTGATTACATAGGTCTCCCCAGCAAGGCCGTGAGAGAGGCCGACGAGGAGGAGGAAGCCGAGGCGGAGGCGGAAGGTGGAGAGGAGGAGAGGAGAAGTAAGAAAACGAGGAGAAGTGAGAAATTGGTGACTGACGTCACCGAAGGGGTCGCCAAGATGGCGGAAATGGCGAAGAGGCTTGTCGAGGAGAAGAAAGCTAAAGCCTTCTCGAGCCAAGGGACTTCACAAGGTGAAATTTTCTTGGGTAGGTTCTCCTGTATTTCTGCCGCCACTCATACTTATGTTAGACAAATTGCTCCTCTTCCTGCCCCAGGTACCAAGAGGAAAAGGGCGACTTCGAAGCGGGCTACTAAGGCGAAAGGTCTTCGAGTCGAGGAGGTTGCCGCTTCCGCTGCTGTGGCCCCCGTCGCTCAACGCCGAGGGCTAGTGGACGAGCCTAGTGACGAGGAACTACCCCCTCCGGTTCCCGAAGAGAGGCCAGATCCAGTCCCCGAGCCTGTTTCAGGAAGGGTTGAAGGGGGTGGATCAGCCGAGGTCATTCACGTGGAGGAGTCTGACCAAGAGGCCGCGAGGGGGAAGGGCAAGGCGAAGGTGAGCGGGGGGTTGATTAAGAGCATGGTCAAGGCTTCAAGGGACTCGTCGAAGCCCACAAACATTGCGGCTCGGGCCTTGGAAATATACCCCGACGCTAACTTGCTGGATGCCACGAAAGAGGATATTGCGGCTCTTGATGGCTTGCTCGGTCCCGCCGAGGCTCATGCTCTTCGAAACCTGAGCCCAATGAGCTTGATGGGCGTCTCCGCCGCTTCCGCTCTTCGGGTAAGTTCCAATGCCCCCTTTTCGTAATTTGTCTCGCCAATCCTTGAGTACTGACACATGTTTCAATTGCAGAGCTTGGTCCTCGCGCTGCGAGCTGTTCACCTTGAGCGAGATCGTGCTCAAGAACTTCAAGCAACTGCTACCGCTTGGGATGCTCAGAAAAAGGTCCTCAAAGGGCAGGTCGCCGAGTTAGAGGCTCGGTTCGCAATTTTGAACAGCGAACTGGAGCGTGCCAACGAGGCGGCGGCAAAAGCCGAGGATGACCTTCGGGCGGTTGCAGAGTCCTCCGAGGCTCGTGTTCGAGCTGTGACGGACGAGTTCACTGCTGAACGCTCGAGGCTCAGTCTGGAGAATGCCCGCCTCGAAGCTGATTTGTTCAGGGCGAAGACCGAAGTCCGTGAGGCGGGGGAGAAGTATCGTGGCGAGCTCTTTGAATATAATGCTAAACTTCTTGAGCTGCAACGCCAAGTGGGCGAAGTGCCAGCTCTCCGGGCCAAGGTATCCAGGCTTGAAAGGCGAGTTGCCCATTTTAATGAGCGGGCCGAGGTCAGATCAACAAGGGCCAAATTTGAAGAAACATGGGCCGTGGTCAAGACTAGGCTCGATGTCCTCGAGCAAGTTCAGGCCGGGCAGATCGCGCTCGAGGATGAGATCGTCAAAGCGAGGGAAGCTGCTGCCGAGGCTCAAAGAATTGTGGACGAACTTCCCTCAAGCGAAGAATCAGATGATGAGAGCGACAGTGCCGAAGAGGGCAGCGAAGATGCTGATGGGGCGTTGCCTTAGTAGACTTGATGTTTTTCATTTTTTGAGGCCCTCGTGCCTTTTTTGGATGTTGGCCTTCGGGCCTTTGTACTTATGTTTGTTTGACCTTCGGGTCATTTTCGAATGTGTATAGCTTCGGCCTTCGGGCTTTTAACGAAAGATCGCTTTGTGAATTTTGCGTGTATTTTTCATGTGTATCGTACAGTTTTAAAAGTAAATGACATGCTTGCAAGACATTAAGTGAAATTTGACCGGTGCGAACTTAGGACGACGTCTCGTCCTCGAGTCGATGCAATGCGCGGCTCAAGTAATAACACAGGTAATAACACGGATAGAATGTGAATACCCGAAGTCGCTTTGTTAATATCAACGAGCCAAGAGGCTATATACATAAAACCAAGTCGGGATTGACTTCGGGTGAACAACGAATTAATGAACAAACTAAAGCGTAATTTCAAACTAAAACATGCCGCTATCGGGCTAATTTACAATGTACTAAATCTAGTCCTCGGGCAACAGTCCCCGGTTGTCGGCTAGATAAGCATCGGTTGGGAGGCTCGATGTCGACCTCGGTGTCAACCCTTCTCACTCCCCCTCAGTGTTCGGTTTTGAATCTTGATGAGGATCCGAGCACTGGAGTCGGTTCGATTTGCTTCCTGAAAAGGTCAAGCAAAAAGGTGGAACGAGGAGTGAGTTAGTACATTGTTTATCAATGCCATGGGAGCGTCGTTCGGCTCGGGGCTGTTTAATTGATAGAATTGAAGGATATTTACCTTGGCTAAAAGTAGTATCGCTTTAGATGAGAGATGTTCCAGTTCAGCGGTTCGGGCTCGCCTTGAAGAGACTCGATTTGATAAGAGCCTTTTCCAACGATTGCTTTGACCCTGTAGGGTCCTTCCCAATTTGCGATGAGCTTTCCCCCGTTCTCTTCTTTGGTTGATTGATTCACGGTTTTTAACACATAATCCCCGACCTTGAAGTCCCTAAACTTGGCCTTCCTGTTGAGGTAAGCCTCGATCTGTCTTTTTTGGGCAACAAGCCGAACCAAAGCTAATTCCCTCTTCTCTTCGAGCAAGTCTAGCTCGATGCGCATCGCCTCTTGGTTGGCATCTTCGGTTGTGTGAGCATACCGAAGACTCGGTTCGCCCACTTCCACTGGGATGAGAGAATCCATGCCGTAGGCTAATGAAAAAGGGGTTTCCCCGGTGCTGTTCTTCTCCGTTGTTCGCATGGCCCACAGAACCCCGGGCAACTCCTCGGGCCAAGGGCCTTTCTTCTCATCGAGTCGCTTCTTCAAATTCTCAATTATGATCCTGTTTGAAGATTCGGCCTGGCCATTAGCACTTGGATGGTAGGGAGTCGAGGCTATCCTTTTGATTCCCCATTGTTTAAAAAAGTCAGTGATGGCCGCCCCCATGAATTGTTTGCCATTGTCGCAAGCGATTTCTTTTGGGACGCCGAACCGGTAGATGATATTCTTTTTGATGAAGTCGATTACCTGCTTCTGTTTTACCTCGGTGAGCGCTGCGGCTTCCACCCATTTTGTGAAGTAATCAGTCAACACCAAGATGAACCGAACACCACCTTTTCCTTTGGGTAGTGGTCCAACAACGTCCATTCCCCATTTCATGAAGGGCCATGGTGATACCACCGAGTGTAGAGGCTCGGCCTGTTGGTGGATCATTTGCCCATGGCGTTGGCACTTGTCACACTTTTGCACGAAGGCTTTCACATCGGCGCTAATGGTGGGCCAATAATACCCAGCTCTTAACAATTTACGCACCAATGATTTTCTCCCCGAGTGATTTCCACACTCGCCTTCGTGTACTTCGGCCATCACGTACCTCGCCTCGTCGGGGCCCAAGCATTTGGCCATCGGGCCGCAGTACAACCTCTTGTATAAATTGCCTTCGATCATGTGATACGAGGCCGCTTGGGTCCTCAGCTTTTTCGCTTCTTTCTTATCTTGGGGCACAGTCCCCGAGTCGAAGTAGGAGGTGAACTTGCTTCGCCAATCCCATCGATTGTCAACCGAATTGACTTGCAGCTTCATCTCTCTCATTTGGGCGGACAGCAAACGAACCACCGAGTCAGTCCCCGAGTGAGCTTCATCAATGGCCGAACCAAGATTCGCCAAGGCGTCCGCCTCGGAATTTTCTTCCCGAGGTACTTGTTTGACACTCCATTCTTGGAATTGGGCTAGGACCCTCTGCGCCCGATCTAAGTAAAGCTGCATTCTGGGCTCTCGAGCCGTGTAATCACCGAGGATTTGGTTGACCACCAATTGCGAATCACATCTTAATTCGATTCTATCAACCCCCATTTCCTTGGCTAGCTCTAAGCCAGCTAGAGCCGCTTCGTATTCTGCTTCGTTGTTGGTGACCTTTTTGAATCGAACAGAATGCCTAATCTTCTCCCCGGTGGGTGTTCTCAACACAATGCCTAAACCCGAGCCTTTTGAATTCGTTGCCCCATCGGTGTGCAGTACCCACAGCCCCGAAGGGGATCCCTTCGCCCCGGAGCTTTCCTTTTCCGCCTCGGGCAGTATCCCAATGCTGAAATCAGCCACGAAGTCTGCTAAGACTTGAGACTTGATGGCAGTTCGAGGTTGATAAGTGATGTCGTACTCACTTAGCTCAACCGCCCATTTGGACAACCTCCCCGATAACTCAGGCTTATGCAATATATTTCTCAAAGGGAAGGTTGAAACTACCGCTATTGGGTGACATTGAAAATAGGGTCGCAGTTTCCGAGCAGTAACGAGTAAAGCGAGTGCTAATTTTTCCAAGTGTGGGTACCTGGTCTCAGCATCAAGGAGCGTCTTGCTCACATAATAGATGGGCTGCTGCTTGCCATCTTCTTCCCGGACCAAAACAGCACTCACCGACACCTCGGACACTGCCAAATAGACAAGCAATGTCTCCCCTTCTTTTGGCTTAGCAAGCAACGGTGCGTTAGCCAAATATTGTTTCAAGTCTTTCAACGCTTGTTTGCACTCCGATGTCCATTCGAAGTGAGTGTTTTTCCTCAAAACGGAGAAGAATTTGTGGCATCGCTCCGAGGACTTTGAGATAAAGCGGCTCAAGGCGGCGATTCGGCCAGTCAGGCGTTGAACTTCTTTAACCCCGGTAAGCTCTTCGGGGATGTCCTCAATTGCTCTGATTTTATCTGGGTTAGCTTCGATTCCCCGCTCGGAGACAATAAATCCCAAAAACTTGCCCGATCCTACGCCGAAGGCGCACTTCTCGGGGTTCAATTTCATGCCGTATTGTCTTAACACAGCAAAAGCTTCCCTCAGATGACTCAAATGATCCTCCATTCGGATCGATTTGATGAGCATGTCGTCTATGTAAACTTCCATAGACTTCCCGATGTATTCCTTGAACATGCGACATACTAACCTTTGGTAGGTTGCCCCGGCGTTCTTCAAACCGAAGGGCATCACTTTGTAGCAAAAGGTACCTCGGTCAGTGATGAACGAGGTTTTTTCCTCGTCCTCGGGGTCCATGAGGATTTGATTGTAGCCCGAATACGCATCCAAGAAAGTTAATAGTTTGTGTCCAGCCGTGGAGTCTATTAACCTGTCGATTTGTGGCAATGGATAGGAATCTTTGGGGCAAGCTTTATTCAGGTCGGTGTAGTCTACACACATTCTCCACTTGCCATTTTTCTTCGGCACAACTACCACATTTGCCAGCCATTCGGGATACTTCACCTCCCTGATGAAACCATTTTCTTGCAGCTTCGTGGTCTCATCTTCAATCGCCTTCTTTTTCACCCCGGCGTGAGGTCTCTTCTTCTGTTTCACCGGGGTGAACTTTGGATCTACATTCAGCTTGTGAGTCATGATCTCCGGATCGATACCCGTCATGTCTGAATGAGCCCAAGCAAAGCAGTCATGGTTGGACCTTAGGACTTCCATAATTGCCTCTTTCGACTTCGGGTCCAACTCCGAGCCGATGTGCACTTTCCTCTCTGGGAACTCTTTCAATAGAATGAAAGAGTCCAGATCCTCAATGGTAGAGTCCTCGGCCTTTTGCTTCCGAGGCTCTTGCACGCATGCCGGGATCTTTTCAAATTCATTTTGGAGGCTCGCCTCGCTCGACCCCGGTTGCGTTGGTTGCTATTTTTTGGGCCCGCTCGGGGCGACTCCACTCTTCAGCGCAACCGAGTAGCATTCTCTCGCTACCCGCTGTTCCCCTTTAATTGATCGAACCCCCCAAGGCGTTGGGAATTTGATCACTTGGTGTAAAGTGGAAGGAACAGCTTCCATGGAGTGGATCCATGGCCGCCCGAGGATTACATTATAGGCCAGATCCTCGGGCATCACTTGGAACAGTGTCTCCTTGGTGACACCCTCAGCGAATGTCTTCAGCGTGATTTCTCCCAACGTCTTCTCTGTTGAGTTGTTAAAACCAGCCAACACTGTTGACTTGGGAACGATTTCCCCTTTTAGCCACATCTGCTTCACCGCCCCGTAGCTGATGATGTTCACCGAACTGCCGGGGTCAATTAATACCCTCTTGATGTCGGCGTTGTTAATTCTTAGCATGATGACTAGAGCATCGTGATGGGGGAACATCATCCCATCACAGTCATCCTCATCGAACACGATGTCTTTGCCCGAACCTCCAACTCGGGTCCTCTTCTCCATGGTGATGGAGAGCTTAGCAAATTTTTTGGCTGCGGCGAAGTTCACGCCGTTTACCTCTGATCCCCCGGTGATGACGTTAACTACTCTCTCCGGAGGTGGAGCCCGAGGTGGTTGCCCACCGCCTCGGTTCTTTGAAAAATTATCTTTCCCCTTGTCAGTGAGGAATTGAGCCAAGACTCCTTTTTTCAGTAGGTGAGCCACCTCGAGGCGCAGAGCTTTGCAGTCCTCGGTCTTGTGACCATAATCTGCATGAAACTCGCAGTGCAAATTCTGATCCCTTTTGTCCACCGGGGTTCTCATATCTTTGGGAATTCTTACCCCGGCTGTCCCCTTGACGACGTCGACCAGCTCCGAGGTCGATATGTTGAAATTATAATCTTGGATTCGGGGAGGATCCTTTTTGGGAATCGAAGCGGAGCTCGAGGGGTTCCTTTGGTTCACATTGGTTTGAACCTTCCCTCCAAGCCTTTGGCTTATGTGAGACGTCGGGTATGAGTTACTGGGGTTGTTTCCCAGCCTTTGAGTAACATGTTGCCTTGGCGAGGTATAAGGTTCATACCTCCCTTTTGAATTATTTCGCGGCGCCTCGGCGCGATTTGAAATATCACCTCGGTTTGGATAACCTCGGTTTTTGAACTCCGCCTCCTCCAATCTGATTTTGGAGTAGGCTCTTCTGTGTAGATCCTCCCATGTCAGGACCTGATACTGTTGCAACTCCTTTCGCAATTCAGCAGCAGCGTTTGAATTGCGACTGTTGATACCTTTCTCGAAGGCCATGATAGCCAAGGTATCATCCATTCGAGGCAACTCCATGCGTTCAGCGTGAAATCGCTCGAGGAATTCTTTAAGTGGCTCGCCAGACCACTGTTTCACTTCACATATATCCTCCTTCCTCTGGAGGATCTTTTGCGCGCCGGTGTGCGCCTTGACGAAGGCGCTAGATAGCTCTTTGAACGAGGAGATCGACCCCGGTGGCAAGCACAAATACCACCGAAGGGCACCTTTTTCTAGCGAACTACCAAACTTTTTTAAGAACATGGACTCGAGCTGTGTGGACGTCAAGTCGTTGCTTTTTACCATGGACATGTACTCCCTGACATGCTCCTTGGGATCAGTTGTCCCATCGTACTTTTTGAGGAATGTGAGTTTGAAACCCACGGGAGTTGGAGCGGGTGCTGCTTCGGGCTTATAGGGCTGCTCCCTGTATTGCTCGATGTCGAGGTCATCTTCTTCCTTGCTTATCCCCGGGACGCGCTCGAGGCGTTTTTCGAAGCGCGCCTCGATGCGTGCCTCGATTTCTCTACTCATTTTTTCAACGTCAACCGATGACGTTGTTTCCGCCACGGAGGGAAACGTCCCGAAGTGTGGCATGGAAGATGGATTACTCCCTGACCCCCCAGACGCGGTTCCGTTGTGAGGTCCCCCTGTTGTCGCGCCCTGAGGAACGAAAGGCGGGGTGCCTCCACTAGGAGCCGTGGGCTGGGTGCCGTTTGGGGCGGCGCTGTTTCGTCCTTCTAGCGAGGCGCGAAACTCGGCATTGATATTAGCCTGCTCATCCTGCTTATTTTGGAGAGCTCTTAGCGTGGTAACAACGTACATTTGAAATTCTTCGGTAGTCATCGGGGTGAAGGATTGTTGGTTCGTCGGAACGTCAACCCGATCACCATTACCACCATTGTTGTTATCAGCCATAGCGTAAGATCACAAATTCCTTGACGAAGAACGGATTTCGAACTTTGGAACAAAGCGTTATTGCTTATATCCCCACAGACGGCGCCAATTTGTATGGGCCTAAATCGCTTTTAGGTACACAAATGGAATTTGGATTCGAATATAAGCAAATCTTCGTATCAAAGCGATAAATAATGCACGAAATAGATGAAAAATGCGTAAAATAACTTGGTTTCAATATATGGACGTTCAATACAAATTTGGGCAGAGTTTCGGTATATATTTCTGGATGCCTACAACACAAAATGAACTTCTATTTATAGGCCTAAGGGCCAGATCCACGTTCTCCATCATCCGCCAATGTCTCTTCCACGATCTTGGTGGGTAAATGCTGAGTAGTGGCTGAGTTAGTGGGGTGAAGTAGTGGGCTGCAAAGCCGCTGGAACCGAGGTGGTAACCGAAGTCTTGTCACAAGACTTCGGTCGTTTGACCTTGCTGTTCGAGTAGGATGGCCCGTCGCCGAAGCCCTAGGTCTAGCTTGCCTTCGGGCGTGTCACAGGGCGTTGGCTTCGGTGGTTTGACCACGAGACCGATGATCCTCTCTTCGGAGCGTCAGCTCGTTTTGCCTTCGGTCTACCATCTCGAGGTGCGGACCGAAGGTGACGATTTTTACCCAATACAATCACATTGTCCACACATTTGATACCTAACTTTCACTATCCTCCCAGTCCCTGTCACTCCTCTCTTTGATTGAACAAATATGAACCAGGTGTCCAGAGAAAACGATCAATAGACTAAAAAGTAATATTATTACATCTGGTCTACTTTAACTCTTATTTCATTCAACTCCGTCTATAAAATCAGTTGTCTGTTATTAGAATAAAATTTCGTAGGGTGGTCTATTGGCACAACCTCATTCGAGGCCAACTTCAGACCGCACAGCTGAAATTGGCTCAACTTTAGACAAAAGTTTGAAGTTGAGGCCAACTTCAGATCAAAAGTCTGAATGAGGCCAACTTCACACTCTGAGACGAATGAGCGGAAATTGATGAAGTGACTAAAAGCTCGTTTGGATGAGCTTATTTTAAGCTGTTTATATAAGCTATTTTTTGAACAGTTAGGAAATGGCAACTTCTTACTTTTGACTTTTTTTTAGTAAATAAAGATTTATAAGCTCATAAATTTTTAAATTAATAAATATTTACTAATTGACTTATAATATAAGCCACTTTTAAGCTCACCGAAATGGGCTCTAAGACGAATATTGTCTGAATAACCATGACAAAAGCCCCTATTTTATGCACTTGCCCGGTTTTGGACCGGAGATTTACAGAAGTATGACACCAAGATTGCCTTTTGGACCTCATTTGGCATGAATTAGCAAAAATAATCCTCCGTTGATAATATTTGGACAAAAATATCCCACATCTAACTAATGATGCATGTTCTCCCTCCCATGTCTAGCCAAATTCTCCTGAAGTTTTAGCTGGGCAATACGTGCCATTGATCCATTTCAACCAGGTCCAACTAAATTGCCTTAAATCTTGGAAAATAGGCAATCGTTGAAGTCTTGGCAGAGAAGCACTTGCCCTCGACTCGTTTCCCCCGTCTCTAATTAAGCTAGCGTTTGGACATAGATTTGGTTGAAATTTGAAATGAGTATTTGAGGTTGGGTTGAAAATAGTTTTTGAAATTTGAACATACATTTCACTTCAAAACAAAGTTGAAGTTTGTGAGTGGGAAAAAAAATTTCTCACAAAAACTAGTCTCATTTGAAGATTTAATTTTTAAAATTTAGACAAATTCTATGAACTAACACAAATTTAAAATATTATTTTTTTAAATAAAAAAAACTCCAAAGTTTTATAAATAAATGGGAGCTAAATTGCCTTGAAATCTTGGTAAATATGCAACACTTGCACTTCCTTCACCCCCTTCTTTCTAAAAAATTACTTTGAAATTTTGAAACTTCAACTCTCCTTGGCGTTGAAGGTTGCAAGAGAAAAAAGAAAACTATTCTCTAGCACTAGGTGTTTCCGCGCAGCTAGGCTAACACCCATTCGCAGTAGTTCATCCAAAGTTCTTTATCCTTATACACAAATTATTGCAACACTTGCCTTGGACTCCTTCACTTCCCTGCTAGCAAAATAGCCTTGAAATATTGGCAGGGCAAAACATGCAAAGCTAGAGATCATTTACGTAAACTATGGAAAAATGGGGATAAACCCTCAAAACCAATCAAATTTAGGGACACTGAATGAAAATTTCTGGTTTTGGACACCAACCATTGTTAAGTCCATCTCTCCCTAGAAAGTTGAGATTTTCACATAAATAGCCTTCAATATATCATATTAACAAGTCACCTAGCACTAATATAATCTAGCCACAATATTTATATTTAAAATTTAATTCATTATAAAAATATGGTATATATTTAGATTGATATTCTTTATGTATAGCTTCTATACACATATATTTGTCTTATGTTTTTTAAATATTTATATCATCAAATTATATCTAATAAATATTCTAGGAAAAGAAAGAAAAGACAAAATATGATTACAAAAAGTGGATAAGGATTGAAAATGGTTATGTGGTGTAATAATCTCTAAGTTGGAGGAAGTGCACAAGTAACCTATTTTGGGGTTGCTTTGAACTTTAGAATTTTTTAAAACTGTTTAATCTTTAGTCACCAGTGTGAACTTCAATCCTATAATGATTAACTTCAGACCTTAAGGGTTGAAGTTAAGTACCGAAGATCTGAAGGTCTAAAGTTCAACTTCAACTGAAGGTTTGAAGTTGGGTATAGTAACTTCCAACTTCAACCTTTAGGGTTGAAGTTTGGCACGCACAGCTTTCAGGTTTGAAGTTTGGCATAACACTTCCAACTTCCAACTTCAAACCTTCAAAGTTGAAGTTTGTCATAACAACTTTCAACTTAAAAAAAGGTTGAAGTTGGGGCATATGCAGCTTTGACATAACAACTTCAAACCATATCACATTCAAACTTCAAACTTTTCCTCAAACCTAGGCACAACAACTCAAACATGAGGGTTTGAAGTTAGACATATGCAGGTTGCTTAAATTCAAAGTGGAACTTTAGACCTTCAGTACTTAACTTCAACTCTGGAGGTCTGAAGTTGCTCATTAAAGGATTGAAGTTCACGCAAGTGGCTAAAATTAAATAGTTTTTAAAAATTTACTAAAACAGATGACAAAACTGGCTATTGGACTAATTTTTTACGGAGAAAGTGCACAAATAACCTATTTGAGCGTGTCATTTAGGTTTTAGCAAACTTTTTAAAACTATTTAATTTAGCCACTAGTATGAACTTCAATCCTATAATAATTAACTTCAGACCGTCAGGGTTGAAGTTGGATATAGTAACTTTCAATTTTAAATCTTGGCATAACAAACTTTAGGCCAGAAGGTTTGTAGCTAAGCATAGACAACTTTCAATTTCAAACCATAGCAACTTCTAACTTCAAACATTCCTTCAAACCACAAGAGCTTGTTTAATGGGGGAATAGGGCAAATATCCAAAATAGGCTGTTTTTGCAAAAAAAATTACTGGCTAAAACCTAAATGAGATTGCAAAACTGGCTGTTAGACTAATTTTTTAGTAGAAAGTTAGGGGCTAAGTGCACGAAAGGCCACTTTTGCCACTGGTCTTTGGGCACAGGCCACTAATACCAAAACATTTAGTTTGTGGCCACTTTTGCTTATAGAGATAGAACTTCAGTCCAGAGGCCGGATTGAAGTTCAGTCCTTAAAGATTGAACTTCAATCCACGGCCATATGGACTGAAGTTCAGTCCACTGAAGTTCAGTCCATAGCCATACTATGGACTGAAGTTCAGTCCATGGCCATATGGACTGAAAGTTCAGTCCTTAAGAGATGGAACTTCAGTCCAGGGGCCGTATGGACTGAACTTCAGTCAACTATCAGAACTTAAGTCAACATTTATTTAGTAAAGGCCCAAAAGTGGCCTCTAGTGTAAGACCAAAGAAAATAGTGGCCTCAAACTAAATACCAGTGTTCAAAGTGGCTGCTGGGCGAAATTTTTACGAAAGTTAGTTAACCCAGCCCATAGACTATTTTCCCCCAGACAGAAGTGGGTATAAAAATCTAACAATCATCAGACGCTTCTCTTCCTCTTTTTCTCTTCAGCTGGTGTTGAGAGGCAGCTGCTGAGCTCCCTTTAACTAAAACCCTAGCTCCACTTTCTTCATTAACCCTAACTACTTTTATCCATTTTTGAAAATCTTACTCCTTAAATCTGATTCCAAACTAGCTAATCGGAAAGGTAACTTTTCTCCCTCTGTTTTTTGTTTTTTTGCTTTTTTTTAATTGATTTGCTAAATATAGCTTCTCTAGCAACGTTTTTTCATTTTACTTCTTTTTTAATAAGCTGCTTATTTGCTCTTATTGTTATTGTTGTTGTTGTGTGTGTGTTCGTGTTAATTTCTTTCTATTTAGAGGCGATATTATTAAAAAAAATTGTTCTTTATTAACTGCGTATACGCGATATGGCGTTGGCTATGGGAAGATGAGATAGGTGCAAAATAGTAGCTTCTCTGGGATTAATACAATGGTTTGAATTATTTGTGGAAATGCTGATTTTATGGAGAAAGGAACTCACTCGATTTATATGTGTGTCGAATTGTACATAGGTGCTTTTTTGGGGATTTTTTTTTGGGGAGTGGGGGTGGGGTGGGTTGGGGGTTGAGGCAGGTATCTATTTGCCTTAGTCGTGTACCTGTGATGTACAGAGACCTCACGTTTTTGGTTTCTAATGAAGAATAAAACAATCTTTAGATGCTTAATTATGGAAATAATAGAAAAGGTTTCCTTTTAAGGTGGTAGGGTTTAACAAATGACTGAGGTGAAGAAGGTAACTCTTGAGAAGTATTCCCACTTTCCCGAAGTCGGTAGTATGTTTTTGGCTTCTCAAGAGTAGAAGAAAGATAATCTTTGAGTAAGAATCTGGGTAAAAGGTACTCATAGCGACAAGTCTAATTTTGTGATGGGGCAACTTTTTTGATTAGTAGAGTTAGAGTGAATTTCATTGATACTGAATGCATGAAGTAATTGTGTATGTTTCAATAAGTAAAATGGATTTCATTGGTACTAAATGCACAGAATAATTCTGTATGTTTCCATGGATATGAAACAAAGTCGTGGATTATATATCATTGTTTGGGTAAAGTGAATGCTTTCAATTGTAACTTGACGTTGTTTCCATTGATGCTGTAAAGTGTGTTGTAATGATAGGAGAATTCCCAGTGGAAATAATTTAATTGCATTTTCCTGTGGAAAGGGTTTGCTTGGTTCACAGTTACCTTGGAGCTAATCATGAACTTTACTTTTGTTGAATGCAATTTGGTTCAGCTATTATTGAAACCTATTCAACTCATGTTTTGGAGCTTATTGGTTACAAGCTGTATGATTTTGGCAGTTATGGATTTGGTTGACATGTAGTAACTGTTTGGTTTCTCAGATTGTCTATCAATGGAACGTGTTGGTTGTTATAACTGTGTTATTCTCTTCTGCTATCAAACTGCGATGCACATCTGGATATAAAAAACAACAATGTCACCCTCTTTGTCTCCATCTTTTTGCCCTCTGGAGCTGTTGCTCTCAGCTGACTCCACTTTTGACTTTTTCTTATTTTGAGTGCCGTTAACACTTTTATGAAACATATCAATCAAGTTCCCCTAAATTCCAAACTTGTTCGGGTATAGCCTTATTAATCCGAAATAGCTGGTATAGCCTAAGAGATCCTTTATTTTGTATTACATTTTCAAACTGCTGCATGCAGTAGCACATGCACTGCTCTTGTGACAATGGGAAATTATTATCTCCTGGTCTCTGCATTGTCTTTCACTTCTGTTTGATGCGCTGTAATTGATTTTTTTCTTATTAATGCAGGCTGGAGTAAAAAGGCTGCTTTTCTCAACTCTTGCCCCAAGTGTAGCTGTTGGTAAATGTGTCATATTTATCTTCTAAACTTGAGGGCTAAACTATCTTGATGGCTTCCAGGAGTAGAGTTCGTCTTATTTCATACTCAGAAGAGATTATAAACGGTGAACCAATCTATATTTCCTCAAACTGCTGCCCTATTAAAGCTCACAAGTATGAGCCCGCTGGGCTAGCTTTCCACTCTGCTGCTCTCAGACTGATTGGGCACGTTGAGAAAGAGGACACCAAAGACAGTAAAGAAAATGTTCCTAATGACAAGGAACAGGCATATACATATTCATCAGAATCATACAGCTCTAAGGGTAAAAAGAAATCTTCTACTGGGGAAAAGATACAAGATCATTATGCATTGTTAGGGTTGAGCCATTTAAGATATCTTGCCTCTGAGGATCAGATAAGGAAGAGCTACCGAGATGCTGCATTGAGGCATCATCCTGACAAGCTGGCTTCTCTTCTTCTGGCTGAGGAAACTGAAGCTGCAAAACAAGCTAAAAAGGAGGAAATAGAAAACCACTTCAAAGCTATTCAGGAAGCATATGAGGTTCTTATTGATCCTGTTAGGAGAAGGATTTATGACTCCACAGATGAATTTGATGATGAAATCCCAGCTGAATGTGCTCCACAAGATTTTTTTAAGGTCTTTGGACCTGCATTCTTAAGGAATGGACGATGGTCCGTCACCCAGCCTGTCCCATCGTTAGGTGATGAGAATACTCCACTTAAAGAAGTGGATAACTTTTATAATTTCTGGTACGGCTTCAAAAGCTGGAGAGAGTTCCCACATGCTGATGAGTTTGACGTTGAGCAAGCTGAATCTCGTGATCACAAGAGATGGATGGAAAGGCAGAATGCGAAACTGTCGGAGAAGGCTAGAAAGGAAGAAGCTGTTAGGGTACGTTCACTTGTTGACAATGCCTATAAGAAAGACCCTAGAATCTTAGGAAGAAAAGAGGCGGAGAAAGCAGAGAAGCAGAGAAAGAAAGAAGCGAAAGTACTGGCAAAGAAATTAAAGGAGGAAGAAGCAGCTAGGATTGCTGAAGAGGAAAAGCGTAAGAAAGAGGAGGAGGAAAGAAAAGCAGCTGAAGCTGCTTCGCAGCAGAAGAAGGTTAAGGAGAAAGAAAAGAAATTGTTGCGAAAAGAGCGAAGCCGTTTAAGAACCCTTGCAGCTCCTGTCTTGTCCCAGCATTTGCTTGGGGTAACTGAAGATGATGTAGAAGGTCTATGCATGTCACTTGACATTGAGCAACTGAGGAACTTATGTGATAAAGCCGGCGGCAAGAGTGAGCTAGAGATAGCTGAACTTCTCAGGGAGGCACTTGGACATGAGCACGACTTGAAATATGAGAACAAGGACGGCGTGAGCAAGTCACAGCAAAATGGTTCCCTGGAGGGTAAGAAACAAGTTCCTCTGATGAGCAGTGAGAAAAGGGAGAAACCTTGGAGTAAAGAAGAAATTGATCTTTTGAGAAAGGGGATGCTGAAATATCCCAAAGGAACATCTCGAAGATGGGAAGTTATTTCTGAATACATTGGTACTCGAAGGACAGTTGAAGAGATCCTGAAGGCTACAAAAACAGTTCTGCTCCAGAAGCCCGACTCTGCTAAAGCCTTTGACTCCTTCCTCGAGAAAAGGAAGCCAGCACCAACCATTGCCTCTCCTCTCTCCACGAGGGCAGAAGTAGAGGGGGTAGAAAACAGCAGCAAGCCTGAAAGTGGAAGTGTGAAGTTAGCTGATTCTCAAGAGTCCCCTAGTCAAAACACAAACAGCCAGAACACTGAGGATGCACCTGCTGCAAACGGGGTATCCTCGAGTTCTGATTCAGACATATGGTCCGCTGTTCAAGAAAAAGCTCTAGTTCAAGCTCTGAAAACCTTCCCCAAGGAAACTAGCCAGCGGTGGGAACGAGTTGCAACTGCAGTGCCTGGGAAGACAATGAACCAGTGTAAGAAGAAGTTCGCATTACTCAAAGAGAACTTCAGGAACAAGAAAAGTGCAGTGTGAGGTTAGTAGTGGTGCTTGAGAATTCTGGTCTAGTTTTTCCGATTTCTATCTTTTTATTATTGTTCAGGAGCAGCTGCAACAAGAACACGTGGAACAACATATCCCAACCCACTTTTCACTACCATTTTTGTCACTAAGCAGTAGCATTTACATATCTACATTAGTACGGCATTGTGAAATTACTATAGTGAAATACATTTTTACTTGATGATTATATTTGATGACAGATACCGATTGGTACTAAAGTTATGCATCTTTACATTATTATGATTATTGGCCTGTAAATTTAGGCTCACTCTTCATCCTTCTTTCCGTTCCTCCTGCCCTTCTGGTCGAGTTTCTTTTGCCCTGCATTGGGGCCTGGGGGCCTTGGAGGCTTGGACCCTTTTGCTTTGGAAGTCATTCTCAGGCAAAATGACTTCTATCAGGAAGTTGTTTGGTTGCCAAAATGTGAAAAGGGGAAAAAGTCGTTTTCCTCACAATAATCTTGAGTTCTAGTTTCATGTTTACTTGCCCAACTAAGCATTATTTTCATCTTTAGTATTAAAAATTTGTGTTGAACACTTCAATTTGTTGGAGTATATAATATAATAATATAATGTAAAAATATTTTCCATTTACTGACAAGCACTCTTCATAAATTTGTTCCATGGGAAAAAAATCATATCACCAACCAAAGCTACCAAATAGCTGCAAAATGTATTTTTTGGGTCATCCGCAAGATGTCAGGATATGTCACCTGGCTTCTATTTCCACTTCTCGTCTAAACTGTCCATCGGATCCATCACTCTGTCGTCCCTTTTTTTCTCAACGATGTATCTCTTTCATCTATTTTATAACTAAGCATGTCAACTATGACGTTTGAGTACACTTAGCATCGAGTTTCATTCGTATTTTTACTTTGAAAAAGTGAAAAAAAAGTATAGACATGTTGTATAACTATTCCAAACTCTAAAAATAAACGACAATAAACAGAATCTGCCAACATCGGTAGCACCAAAATCCTAAATTTTGAGAAATAAAGAAAGGGATTCATCACCCCCCTTTTTTATATAGGAATCTGTCAACTTCAAGGGTTCCCTAATGGAATACAGAGTAGTGCTGGAAATTAAATGCAGGACTCCTCTCCATATAGTTTAAGTTATGATGTTTAATACATTCACTAAGAGCCTGTTTGGATTGGCTTATTTTAAGTACTTTTTAAACAAAATAAGTTTTAAGTTCTCTTTTCAATTTTGCGGTATTTTGCAATAGTAAAATTTGTTTTCAAGCACTTTCTACTTTTAAGCACAAAAAGCGCAAAAATAAATTAAAAGTTCAGTTTCCCCAACTTTTGATTTTTAGCTTTTAATAAGTTTTTATTAAAAGTCAATCCACACACCCTCTAAATTTAAAAGGGTTAAAGTAGAACAAGCATCTAAAAGCAGGAAAACGTTTTGTTGACGGAGACAATACATTTACATTACAAAACTAGATACCATAATGAAGTAGAATCGCCCAAGAAATGAACCATAGAAATGAATCTTCCCCTAAAATATAAACAGTTCACTTGCAACAAAACTGCAACTTTGTAATATCCACGTCTTACATCAGCAACTAATGTTTTCTTTCGGACAGCAATTAGCAAGGAATAAACAACCTGTTAAACACAACCTGTAACCCTTCTTATATATATAGCAATATAGTTTCAGAAAAGAAATTGGGTCCTCCTGTTGGATTCATCCTTATAATCTACTGTATAAATTCTTTCAAGGTTTGTAGAACCCTTTAGGGAAAGAGTAACTAAGGCAATTAAAGGAAAAAAACTCATGGGAAGCAAGAGAGTGGTGGTGGTTCATGATACATCAAAAGAGTTAAACTGGGCTGCCATTAGAGGGGTTCTTCATAATTTGTGTCTGAAGGTTGGAGATGAACTCATATTACTTGGAGTTGTTCACCAATTCAATAACTCAACTACTACATCAGCTTTCTTGGGCACTGTAAAACTTTGTAAGTCTAATATATATTCTGTCAGTTCTGATAAAGTTTATTCAACATGCATTTCTGTACATTTATAGCTACACAAAATATTATTTAGGATTTTCTTATTAGGTAGATAAATCAGCTGACTTGCCAACATTATGCAAACTTTTCGAAAAAAGACGTAGTCTTATCTATGGCTAAACAAGTGAATTTTTCCTAACACCATCTTAGCTCTTGTTTGGACATAGTTTTTGGAGGGAGTTTTTGGGCCATAAAATATTTGTTTATGCTTTTTGAGCAAAACTTGTCCCAAAAACTGGCCTTGAGCTAACATTTACTCATTAAATTTCATTTTCATAAAAGAGCCAAAATGTTCCCAAAAAGTATGTCCAGATATTTTTTCATTTTCATATCAAACTTCACCCAAAAAGTGTTTCCCAAAAAATATTTGAGAATTTATGTCCAAACGCTAGCTTAATGTCACTTATCCCATCGTTTCGTACTTCCATTGTCAAATAAATGTTCAAAAACTGATACGTGAAATTAAGAAAAGAAAAATAAGTTAAGTAGTTCCAATCTTTCATCGTGAACGTCCGATCAACACAATTTCAAAAGTTATATGATCAACTCACATGACAATGCTAGTAGTTAGGCAAGTCCAAACAGTAATTTCCGAATTGGATTTTGAATGTTAGAAACAAAAACAAAAGACCATCGAGTAAACCAAAAGAATAAAATATGATAGTATATCTGATTATTTCTTAAACTTGCATGTTTATTTTTCTATTAGTGGGGCAACGAAATAAAGTAGACCATAAGCTGGTGGAAGAAGAGCTAGCTAAAAGGATGGAGGAGTATAATAAGAGTTTGGACATGTTTGTGCTGTTGAAACAATGTGAAGTTCAGAAGGTTACTCTCTCTAAACTCTTACTACCTCATATTTTTAATTTGGTCACGTAATATCAGAGAGTTTTGTTTTGTTTTCTTTTCCTTAAATATGCTAGCGACTTTTTTTTTAAAAAAATCTTTTTGAGAAAATTAAGAGTTAAATGGAGCGAACGGGCGAAAAACTACGAGAACAAATTCAAACAAAAGAAAAGGTTGCAAAGAGGTCTGATATATTAGAAGTCAACTAATTAGGTCGATGTGTTACAAGTTGCAGCATTAGGCCAAATTTTACGTAGGAACTTAAATCATGATATTTATAATTCAAAAAAAATGAATGAAATTACAGCCAGTTATATGACTAATTGTGTGAATATTTCTTGCTCGTTGGTTTGTATTCGTAATACCGAAGCAGCCGTTCAAAACTTAAAATCTTGAAGTAACATTTTTACAAGATCTATTGACATTTGGCCTCCAAAATGTACATAATGTACATGAGGGTGTTACATTTAAACCCATTAGACATCTCTCAGTTTATTTTCAACGTAACGAGAGACAAATTCAGAATTTTAACTATATATATAAGTTTTGAATGCCACTGAATCCTCTCATTATTTGAGTTATTTGGGGTTGAAATCTAGTTATATTTGGATATATTTAGTAGACTTCCTAGTACATAAACATGTAAACTTAAACATATAGAATCTTAGAACATGGAATTGATATAATTCAAAATAAATTCAAGGTGAGGGATCTTAATTGTTACAGGTGAAGTTTCACATTGAAGTTCAGGCTGGAAATTCACGAAAGGTGGTAGCTGTAATAGCAATCAAAAGGTTGGATGCGACATGGATCATTCTAGATAGGTTAGTAGTACTAGTATAACATATTGATAGTCTTTTCCTTTACTTTCTAAAGGAACTCATAAAGTAATTAAGTGAGAAGTTGGTTTGATTGAGAATCTTAACTTAGCTCTTTTTTGCACTGGTAGGGAAATGAAAAAGGAGAAGAGGTACTTCATGGAGAAGCTATCATGTGGAATATCAAAATTGAAAAGTGATAACTCCATAGAAGATGTGAGAGGGCCACTAACAACAATATTGGACAACACCACCAAGCAGCTCTCCCTTTCCAGAAGAAGTAGCTTTTCTTATGATGAAATGATTCCAGGAGATGATGACTCCTCTCAAGATCTTCATCCCCCTCCTCAGCAAAGTAATCTTTGCATATAATTGAAATTTCTGTTAATTGATATACTGCACCTTATTGGACTAATTAAGTTACTCAACTGCTTTTTGTTTCAAGAAATCATTCACTTTTGATTTAAGTATCACATAAAGTCACTAATTATAATCGCGCACAAGGTGTTGCAGCCATTAGAGACATAGCTCTATGATCCTTAATAAAATAAGAGTACTTTTGTCTATAGAAAAAATAATTTAATGAATTTAAGTGATACCTAGGAAAGTTAAGTGACTTTTTTGTTATAAAAGATAGCTTAGTAACTTTATTTCAATAAAGAGAAGATGGTAATTTTGAAGTGTAGATATTTTAATAGTTGAAGTAACTAAAATGAACAACTCGAATAGCACACAAACTAGCTATATGGATAATTAAGCAATTCTTTTATCATACATACCTTAGAGGATTGTGTTTATGTTTGACATTGCTTAATTGTCTGTGTTTTAAATGCTGAATTGTAGACTCAAAAGTTATTTCTCATGTGAGAACATCAAGCAAAGAACAGCCAAGCAGTATACTGGGAAAGTCCAGCTCAGATTCTTGTGAAAACTCAGTAAAAAGATCTTCATCAAGTGACCAGATAAATTCAAGTACTTCAAGCTCAAGCAAAGAAGATGAAATGAATGATCGATATCTATATGGTACTGTATCATTCAAAAACTCAGTATGTTCCTTTTGTGGGAACAAAAGACCAAAGATGAGATGGCATAAAGACTTCAGCTACAAAGAGCTTGAAGAAGCAACACAAGGTTTTTCCAATGACAGATTTTTATCAGAAGGTGGATTTGGTTCTGTTTATAAAGGGATTTTAAAGAATGGCCTAAAAATTGCTGTGAAGCAGCACAATGATATGAGCCTTCAAGGGGATAAAGAATTTAAGTCTGAAGTTGAGGTTCTTAGCAAGGCTAGGCATCCAAATTTGGTTATGTTGTTGGGGTATTGTTGTGAAGGAAGCCAAAGGTTGCTTGTCTATGAGTATGTTTGCAATGGTTCACTAGACCAATTCTTGTCAGCTGGTAAGTACTTTATATTGAATTACATTTGGACGGATTAAAATGGATCGTCAATAAGCATGTTATGTCAAAATCCATCCAATATTTACTTGAGTCAAGATGTCCGAGTCAATTTGGAGCAACGACGAGACCATACATCTAGTAATGCTCACTCACTCATGTATTTTTTTTTTTATGTATATATTTTGCAGAAGATAATGTAAGAATGCCTCTCAATTGGGAGAAGAGGATGAAAGTAGCTTTGGGTGCTGCCAGAGGCTTAGAATATCTTCATAAACACAACATCATTCACAGAGACATTAGGCCTAACAACATTCTCATCACACATGATCATGAATCACTGGTATGTATGTTATTCATGGATTTTACTTATGTCCATAATATATTGACAAAATGTATATGATCTCAAAATACGCATGAACAAATTGACATATATTTTACTCAGATGTTTTAAGTTAAGTTGTATTTTAATCTAACTTTGTAACATTGATCACTTAGCTAGGAGATTTTGGACTTGCAAAAGCTGGGTATGATGAATCGCAAAATTCATCTTCTGGTAACAACGTGGTTGGAACTCTTGGATATATGGCACCAGAATATGCAGCAAGTGGAAAGTTTTCTACTAAAACAGATGTTTATGCTTTTGGAGTTGTTCTGCTGCAGTTGATCACTGGACTTAAGACCGCGGACAAATATTTTGAAGAGACAAGTCTTGTTGAATGGGTGAATTATAAAAACCATTCTTTACATTTTAAGTTAATTATGCTTACGTATAATTTTATTTGTAATGGTACTCTATCCCCATATATGTTCTATGAGACAACGTGATAAAATTTAATTAATCATAGAATATTGGTGATAATAATACTTTTAAGTGCAGGCAATGCCTCTTTTGGAGCAAAGGAATTATCCAAGTCTAATTGACAAGAGAATTGGGGATTCCTTTGATTTCCATCAGCTATTTTGGATGGTTAAATTAGCAGGAAAATGTCTCGAAAAGGATCCTAATAACAGGCATACCATGGAATTGGTAAGTTCTGCTTCATATGACACTAAAATAAAACTTCATTTCTCCTGATTTTTTTTATCTTTTTTTTTTTTTTTGGTTCTATGAGCCTATATGAGATATGATAATTAGCAGATTCATAATTTCTTTTTTCTTTCGGTTCTTTAAACTATTTATAATCTTCATTGCTATGATTTTAATAAAACTCCGTCATTTGATTTACGTATAAAAGGTGCTTCCGTCAATCAATCTTATATGACTATTTTTTGGTCAATTTCGACAAGATCGACAAGTTTCTAATTGAATGCAAGCAGAAAACTCGTTGATCTGATTCTCACATCGTGTCATTCTTTTTTATTTATATTATTAATATATCATCACCGTCGTCGTCATCTTGTGATTGTTATTATTGTTATTCTTAACCTACTAATCGATTCATTTTCTTACTGCAGGTAGCTAAAACTTTGAGTGATCTAATTGATGGAAATACCGATAATTCTCTAGACTTGAATCCAATAGAAAATTCAAGTTCATATGTTTATATAGCTAAGGATTATATTAATAATAACAGTAAACAAGTGGATGTCAAAGGAAATGAAGATATAATCCTTGCGACAGAGGCATCATCAAAAAGATGGAGTCCTTCATCATCCAAATCTCATGAAGGATGTGAAAGTAGGAAGATTGGTCTCAAACATAAAGGACCATCTTCAAACAAAGGCAGACTACTTTATGGAGAGATGATACATTGACTTGGTTATACTCCAAAGTACTTTGTTACATGTGTAAAGCTATTTACTACTCCAAATTAAAGTATCATTTTCTGATTAGTTATCCGCTTAAAGGACATAGTTTTATCAGTTGTCTGGCTGGATGATTTATAATATCTCATCAAAAAGGGGGAAGAGCGGAAAAAAAAAAAAAGTTAAGGAACATGATTTCCTATATTTGGATAGATAACATAATTTCAGGGAGAATTCATACATTTGGAATTAAGGCGTTATTGTCGTTGTTAATGCTGCATCCTATATGTACACTGTACAACATTTTAAAAAGAAATGAAAGAATTCTGTTTCTTTTTCTTTTTTCTTATATTAGCTAGCTCCCATTTGTTTATAGTTTTTGGGAGAAAAAATATTTGTTTATGCTATTTCATCAAAATTTCTCCCAAAAAGTCCTAAAAACTCAAAAAGTGCTAAAAGGTTGTTTTTGGGAAATTTGAAAAATTACTCACAAAACTTCAACTATTTTTTCAAATAAATTTTATGTCCAAATACAACTTCAAATTCCAAAAATTATTTTTCAACTCAACTCCAAAAACTCAAATTCTCAAGTTTCAACAAAATTTATGTCCAAATGCTAACTAGGTTTCTTATTTTCCATTTTCATATTATAATTGCTTTTATATCAGCACATTCTTTCTCACAATTCATAATCACGACCCCTCCCACCCACCACACCCAGAATATAGTGCAACCTTAGGTGGGCCCGAGTTACTCTATCCAACTGGCTTCTCACTTCTTTATTTCCAACTAATTAATTGCTCTGTTAATTATGTTTCACGCGTCTAATCCAGTTGTGCATTGGAATCTTTTTGCTTAGTAATCACGTTTTAGAATGCATTACACTATGTCCTATGTCGTCGGCGAGCTGATGACTCAAATGGTCACTCAACTTTGATTAATTAACCATTAAAGTCATTTTTATTTTATTTGTCGCTCAAAAGTTATTTAACTTTAGGTAATTGACTCAAAAGATCACCTTAGACTGAAAAATGACATAACATATTTTTTTCCTATTTTTTTTAACCTTTTAAATATTTAATTATACATCCTAACTAATATAATATCCAACATTCAAACACAACCTTATCCAAACCCCCACCCATTTTATTAACCACAACTTTTTATTGATCATGCTAGAGGAAAGAAACCCAGAGTTGAGGTTTACAGAATAGTGCTAGCTGGAGCAGTGTACCAAGTTTGGCAAGGGAGGAACAACCTAATCCACCAAGGGGAGAAGATGGATGCAGATAGGACTGTGAGGCAAGTCATACAAGTTGTTCATTGTCGTGGGCAAAGAAGTAGAAGACTACAAGGTAGATTGGAGGAGCTAAGATTGAGTTACGGTTTAGTCTATGTAGCGGCTGAGTCTGGGACTTTGTCCACTCAGTAGCATGAAGTTAACGCTTACTTGGTAATAAAATTTAATTGATTACCAAAAAAAAAAAAAAAAATACAACAAATCAAGTTAGGGATATAGTATATATTAGGTCGTCTGCCAACAATTAACTATTGCCAATTGTTAATGATATTCGCAAGTTAATACCTGTTGGTGTGGGAAAAGTCTCCCACATTGGTAAAATATGAAGGGAAGTGGTTCATATAAGCTTTGGACAATCCTCCCCTTTGAGATAGTTTTTAGGTGGAGTTAGGTCCAAAGCTTATGTGGGTGCCTGTGTGACGGGTGCCCGTGAGATGGGCGCTCGAATTTATTATGCACCCGTGTGATAAAATGTGCTTGTATGATAGGCGCTAAGGTATTGAAATTTATCTATACCACAAGGTGCACTTATATGAAGGTTATACCGCCTTGAAATAACCACGGAGCCTTTGAACATATAAATAATTAAAAAGCTATAATTAATTATACAAATAAATCAAATTTAAATTTACTAAGTTTATGAAAAGATCATTTTTTGATTTAACGTGGATAACTTAACTGGTGTTAAATAATCTACCAATGAGACTGGCGAGAATACTTGCACAAGGAGCAATAATTACAAACTAAATAGTTACACAAAAAAAGGACTATCGTATATGCATACACATCACATATTTACATATGTATAAAGTAGGAACTAACATCCAACCCGAAAACGGATGTCTTGGAGAACAACCTGAGGTAGAACATCGAAGAAATTTATACTGCATAATCCTACTCCAAAGCTAGCTCATGAACTTAGATTGCCGCCACATCCACCGCGCGGATAAAGGATAACAATCAGAAGGTTATAATTCCTGTTGTAGTGCCCAAGAACGAACATGGTAAGTGCACCTTAATGAGGGAAAAGAAACACAGTGCACCTTAACAACAGATTCACACAAAACTGTTAAATCCTCCATCAATGGAGGCCTTGAGGTTGAAACGATGAAAGAGAAGAAGAAGATATTTTGGAAGAATCCCTTTCCACTAACTGAATCTTTTACAAATGAGTTGACCGAGTTAGATATTTATAGCAACTAATTATAATTTTCACTAACTCCTAATACTTTGTATATTTACACTCTGCACCCTAACTATCTCAACACACTTTAACACCCCCATTCAGGCTAGGCGGTGTGAAAATATTGTGCAGTCCTAACTTGGATACCAGATAGTGATGTTGAGCAGCCCCTAAAGCTTTAGTTACCAAATCAGCTTCTTGTTCATTACTTGATACATATTCATGTTGAATCAGACCAAGCAATATCTTCTCTCGAATAAAATGACAATCTATTTCTATATGTTTTATTCTCTTATGGAACACCGGATTGTTTGTTATCTGAACGGAAGCTTTATTATCACTGTAAAACTCAATAGGAACTAAGATCTTCACAAACAAATCTTTGAATAATTTTGTCAACCATATCAACTCTGAGACTGTCGAAGCCATACTTCTATTCTCAGCATCAGTTGAGCTTCTTTGATCTCCATGAAATTAGTGATCCACCAAATTTAACTGTATAACCTGTCACCGACCTTCTTGAATTTGGACAACTAGCCAGTCTGAATTACAATGTGTTGTGATCTGGTTATTTTCTTCTGAACTCATGAGCACACCAAGACCATGCTCATTCTTTATGTACCTCACTATTCTATATGCTGCTTCTAAATTAAATTGTTTTAGTTCCTGCATAAATTGACTGAGAGCCTGCACACTATAAGTTAGTCTGGTCTGGTCAATGTCAAATATAAAAGTTTCCCAATCAAGCTTTGATATCCTTTCACATCTGATAATTGTTGATCATCAGCCACCCCACAAGCTTATCCAACTCTACACTAGTCAACTTCTGATTTTGTTCTAGTGGAGTTCCTGCAGTTTTGGCTCCAGCTAGTCCTAACTCAACAATAAGTTCCAGTGCATACTTTCTTTGACACAACAAGATACCCTTTGAGGACCTGCACACCTCAATTCTAAGGAAGTACTTTAAAATACCCAAGTCCTTGATTTTGAAAGCCTGTTGTAAATCATCTTTCGTTTCCTTTATCATCTTTCCATCATCCCCTGTTATCAAAAGGTCATCTACATACACAAGAATAATCACTTTTTTTTCATTTCTCTTCAAAGTGAATAAAGAGTAATCATGCTGACTTTGCTTAAAACCAGCTTTTTTTAAGGCTTCAGCGAGTTTTAAATTCCGCTTCCTTGAGGCCTGTTTCACCCATATAAGGATTTAAGTAGCCTACAGCCATTATTCCCTGTTGGCTACCAAATCCTGGTGGTAGTTGCATGTATACTTCCTCTCGCAAATCACCTTGTAAGAAGGTATTATAGACATCCATTTGGTAGAGTGGTCAGTTGTGCATTGATGCTAGCGCTATGATTGCTTTGATAGTAACCATTTTCACAACTGGAGAGAAGGTCTCTTGATAATCTAAGCCTTCTTTTTGACTATATCCTTTAGCTACCAACCGAGCTTTATACCTTCCACTTCACCATTTAATTTATACTTTATTTTGTACATCCACTTACGCCATATAGGCTTCTTCCCCTTTGGAACAAGTACTTCTTCCCAAGTATGATGATCCTTCAAGGCCTTTATCTCAGCTTTCATTGCCTCAACCCACCTAGGGTCCTTCATTGCTTCATTGTAACTAGTAGGCTCCACCACATTTAATACAGTAGATAAGTAAGCTTTGTATCCAGATGATAGAGCAGTGTACTCAATGTAATTTGAGATAGGATAAAGACAAGTAGAGGCACTGGGAGCGTGTCTAGCTTTAGCTATGGGACATACATAATCCTGCATCCATATATGAGGTGCAGATTCCCTAGATGACCTCCTCAATGAAGTAGTTGGCTGATTAGAAGCAAGTGGAAGAGGTATATCCTGAGCAATAGGAGGAGCTGGATCAATGTCAGGACTCAGAAGCACCAGGTAGAACTTTGTCATTTTGAAGGAAAGCAGCTTCAATATCAGGGACATCATGCTGGTTTTTGTGCCTGAAGATTTTGATCATATGTCCCTGGCAATGAAGGTATGTTACTGCATTGTAAGAACCAAATTGTAGATTACACACTACATTTACCCCAGGACCTATCATGTCAAATCATCAAGAGTTAAAATACTAGATGCGGAAGCGTACCTGAAATCGTGGAAACTGATGAAGTCTTGCTATCTCGCAGTTAGGTCTTCCAAACCATTACGTGAGGCGGCTGTCACTTTTCCAATGATGGGATATTAGAAAAGAAACCATGCGTCTGGTTTGGGGACCATAATCCTTTTATAGTAGAATATAGTTTATGTAATTCTAGTTCAGCCCATCATTAAACTAAAATTACATCCGGGTATCTACACATTAGCCCCATACTTTACGAGGTGTCTAATTAGGTCCACATAACTTTAAACTGCAGTAGATCACGTTTAATCTGGACCAACCTTTTAATGATAACAACTGACATTTAATTATTTATGTATTTATATTATATATATATATATATATATATATATATATATATATATATATATATATACACACACACACACACACACACACACAAGTCCATATAATCTTACAATCTCCCACTTGGACTACGCATATATACATACACATAACCTAGTCACCTTATGAGCTCCAAATATTTGCTATCATAAACTGAAGTACTTCTAAACAATCTCGTCCATCAATAATGTCAACATAGAACCAAGGCGGCTTTCGCTGCATTTGTATCGCAACTAAACCTTCCTTGATCACGTATAACAACATAACCAAATGACATAGATCAAGTATGGATGCGTAGCATGGAAATTATATGTAATGTGATCTAGACATGCCTATTTCCAACTGGTCCAACCGAAAAATAAGTCAGAGTGGAAAATTTACCGAATACTTTATTTCTGCAGAAATTTCTTTAGAATATCCATAAACTGAAACTGTAAACCTAAAACCATAAATTGAAAGCTGAAGTGTGTCTATATCAAAAGAGCATTGAAAGGTTACAAACTCCCGCTGAAACTGAATATTCTGAACCAACATGCCACCTCTATGAGCACTGTCCTCATGAAAAGCCTTCGGTGGTAGTCCCTTAGTATGTGGATCCACAATATGGTGTTTGTTACGTTATGTTCTATAGACACCTTACCACTCTAAACTCTAACTTTAACAACCAAGAACTTTATGTCAATGTGCTTTGACTTTATCGAACTCCTGTTGCTATTGGAATATGAGACTGCTAACTTATTGTCACAAAATAACCTTAGTGTCTTTCAACTTTATCCTTAATTCGTAGCCTAGTGACAAGATTCTACAGTCATATTCCATAACTTTGATGCCTTATAATGCGACATAAACTTTACTATCATGGTGAAATGAGCTACCAATGTATATTGCACATTTTTCCTGATGTAACTCTTCCACCAAGGATATCTATATATCATGAGTATATTTTGCATTATCTTGGAACTAGTGAAGTCGGTATCTGAATACTTCATTATCTTTAACTTTTCCGACTTTCCGTATGTGAGCTTAAAATCTTTTGTTCTCTGTAATTACAACATAAACCTTTGGCTACTCCTTAATTATTAATTTCAGAATTACTCAAATATATGCCTATCATCTCAATAATGCAAGCAATTCGAATACATGAAAAACTAAGAATGTATTAGATTCCTATAGCTGAAGCATATTGAAATACTTTCCATTTCCTTATATTCAAAATCATTCTTAGGACACTGTTTGAGTCTGAACCAGTCTCCTTTAGCATAGGAGTATCGCCTAATTTGAAATCTTGCATGTCAAATCTTTAATACCTTTTCAATATAGGCTTTTGTGATGATCCAAAAGTACCTCGAGAGTAATTTCGATGTATCTGAATCCTTATTCAAAACTTGCATCACCAAGATATTTTATCTCAAAATTCTTTATCAAAAGTATCTTGGTCTTATACAACAAGCCTATATCGTATGAACCAAGATATATGCCATAGACATACAAAACTAAAAAAATATATATATGCTTACTCTCACTGACCTTGTGGTATACAAAAATCAAGATTTATCTCGAAACCAAATGAGACAATAACTTAATGAAATTTGTGATACCATTGACGAGACGCTTGTTTAAACATATAGATGAATTTTCTTAATTTGTAAATCACTGTCTTTGTATTATAAAATACATAGTTTTCTAGTTGCACCTTGTTCATTTAAATAACCATTAAGAACAATAATATTGTATTCATCTATGTAGCTTAATATCAAAGTGTTTGGTTAATGTCATTATAGTCCTAAAAGAGTCTTTCAATAAAACCGAAGAGAAAGTCTCTTTATAATTGATGCCTTCTTATTTCTAAGTGAATCCTTTAGTGATAAGATGTGCCTTATACCTATTGTCACAGGGGTGGTTTTAGTGACTGCTAATCACACCAACCTGTGCGGCAGTCAAGCCTGCACGCTTGGCTCAGCCCTTGCAACACTTAGACAAAATAGACAGATTTGCTGTTGGCTCGAAATAGGGACATTTACAGCAATGTTTGAATAAAATTCCAACACACACAGTTGAATTAAACGTAAGGCAACATAGCACACATACGGGAAATGCTTTCCCAACCTTTATATTAATATTCTCAACAATACAATACAAAGGACACAAGACCCTCAACGGTCTAAGACACCCTCATGTTTTTCTCTCTTTGAAAAACTCTCAATTTGATGCCTTAGGCTACAAAAATGGCTAATAATCGAATAAATACAATGGGGGACTGCCTTGGGCAGTTTACAAGGGGATAGGGTGTACCTGGCACATGCCAAGGAAGTTTTAACACACATCAGCGCCCTGTCAGCCACGTTTTAGCCCATGTCCCGCGTTTTTCTCGGCGCCTGGCCTTGTCAGCGCCCGCTCACGTGCGCTGCACGCCTGTGCGCGTTTGACAAGCCAGCGCCCAAGGCTGACAACCATCACAGCTGACATCCGTTTCTCGCACAGTCTCGACCATGCCATTGCCTCAGCTCGCCCTTGTTCGCACAAGCCAATGCCACGCCGACAACGTTTGCCCACAATCACGCATAGCCAATGCCATGTCAATGTCATGCCCTTGTCTACGTTGCCCACTGCCTCGCCTCGCCTTGGCCTCATGCCATGGCCTAGTCTTGCCCATCGTTTTCCACCCATGACAAGCTCATCTTAGCCCACAAACGTAGCCCATACATAGCCACAGGTAGTCACAAGCAGCTGCCTTGCCCAGCTCAAGGCCGTCATCGTCGCCCACCAGTCACCGGCGTCCACCACCACTGGCATAGCCGTTGCCCACAAATTAGTGTCATGAGCCACCATCAAACTCATTGACATAGCCCACAGCTGCCTAGGAAGGCCCTTGGCGCGGCCCCAACTTTGGCCTTGTCGGCCCTTCAACACCTCCACCCCCCTATATATGTCCTTAAAAATTAATCCCAAGTCTCAGGAGTAGACATGTTCCTGCCAGACAGTCATACTGCGCCTGCCTATGCCAATACTCAACTATTGGCCCTCAGCCTCCGTTTGACACCACTTTCACTCCACACGCCAAGGCCTAAGCCTTGTAAGCACAATGCCAATACTATAAGTTAGCTCACACAACATATTGTTTTCACCAACACTTAGGCCAATGCCAAGGGACAATATGTCAAACCCTTAGCAAAGTCGTGCCGCTCATAGTCAAGTGTCAAGGGGCTAACACCTATCCACGCTGCCTTTCGAATCCCTTTTGGTTATTAAGATCCATTTTCAACCAATGAGCTGCGCACCTTCAGCCAACTGGACAAGGTCTCGCACATCATTGTCTTTTATGTGCTTCATCTCTTTATTCATGGTATCCACATACCTTTGAGAGTCAGAACTTTTCATGGCTTGACAGAAGTTGATTGAATCATCTTCCATCACTCCAATGCCAAATTTATGTTCTTAGAGAAACACAATATAATTATCTGAAATTGCACTTCTCCTCTCTCTCTCTATATATCTTTTTAATGGCATTGGTTCTTGAAGTTGTAGAGTTTGTTTTTCGGGAATAACCTTTTGAACGCGAAGTTCAATGGTATTGTCTTGATCTGGAGTTGCTTCTTGAACTATCTCAGGTATAGAAAACTGTTCCTGAGCATAGCCAGTATCAATATGAGTAATATCAACATATTCCTTTTCAAAGATAATGTCTTTTATCCTTTCTTCCCCCCAAACTCAACATTCTCAAAGAACCATACATTATTCGTCTCATAATAGCCTTAGCCGTGGGATCCTAAAACTTGTAACCCCTGAATTTTTCGTAGTATCCAATAACATAGCAACTGAAAGTTTCTTTGTCCAGTTTCATTTCTTTTGGCCTAGAAGACCTTGCCTCAACTGGACATCCCTAAATATGTAAATACTTTAAACAAGATCAATCCTTTTCCAAAACACATAAAGGTTCTTTTCAGTTGCTTTTAGCCGGAACTCTGTTAAGTAATAAGCTGCGGTTTTTCTAATGAATTAAATAAGGTAGCCATATCTTGAAAAGTTGTCTATGGACATTATGAGATATAGTTAACCATTCTAAGAAACTATAGAAAGTTGTCCAGAAATACCAAATCTATAAAATTTCTAAGACGTATAATTTCTTGTTGGCTCCAAATCTCTTAATATTATTTTTTTTGTTTGTTTCCTTTTATGCGATTTACGCATATATCAAAAAAATGGATAAAATTAACAGGGTCGAGACTGTTGTCGGACACAAATATCTTTTCTCCATTTAGAGATATGACTTAATATATTGTATCATAACGAAGCAAAATCTCGCCAGTTAGTAAACATGCAAGTATTCTTTTAAATAAAGTGATTTTATTAAAATTTTAGATAATTGTAACTTCATAAAGAACTCGGATTGAATTATGAGAGAAAATATTTTTCATATCAAATGAACAACAATAACCAAACTTGTCCAACCTTGAAATGAAAATCAAATTCCGTCTAAAGAAACGGAACAATAACTCTCATTTAAATTCAAATATAAACTAGTTCTTAATAATAATCTTAGAGTTTCAATAGCTCTAACCTTAACCGAGTTGTTGTCACCACCATAGATGTGTCTTTCAACATTATTAGGCTTTTGACAATTCAGTTATCCTTGCATAGACACACTTGTGTGATGTGTTATACTAGAATCTATCCACGATGTGTGTCTTGTGTTGAGTGAAAGCAATCCCATAACTAACAAAGTTAAGAAGAACATCCTAATAACATTCAACTCTACTTAAGAAACAACTTTCCTTAGTTAATTTTTTATATTATTACCGTACCCGCAACTTTCTTACTTTATGAACCTTATTGAAATTTGATTTGTCAAGAGTGTATAATTTCTATCTTTTCATTTTTAACAAAATCCTCTTTAACTTGATCATGAATTTCTTAATTGTCATAATCTTGTTAGACATAGTGCCCTTAAATGTTCCTGAAATGGCTTTCTTCGAAGATCATAGACCTGCACTTTGATCTCTCTCACCTTTCTATCTCCCTCTTTTCATCAGAGGTACTCTATCCTTAAAAAAATGGTGGAGAATCTATCTTTAATATCATGTCAATATCCATGACTCCATGAATGTTCTCTTGTCATGATTTTGAAGTTAGTGTCATTTAACTTAAGAATTTAGTTGATGTTAATCCTTACAGAGAACATCAAATGATAAAATAAGCTCACATAAGACTTAATCCGAATTGAAAATATATTTGAATAAAAATAAACCCCATCTCAAGATACCGGAAACTCCATTAATATCTCATATTTGAACAAAATATTAACTTGTAAGTGATATCTTGACGTAGTAATCAAATACTGATAATAAATAATATGTCGAATAGTAAATCTTCCTTTGGGCCGATCTATTATTCACACGTAAAAAATCAAATAATCATCACGTGTTTATTACCACAAAGATGTACATGCAATTCTGTTAAACATTAATCTTCCTTTGGGCCAATCAACATTAACATAGGTTACACGCACACAAATTTTTATATTTCAATATGAATAAATCTCCACAAGAGAGGTCACTTTGGCGACGTCTAGCTTTAATTTAATCATCTCAAAATACATACAACTATACTAATATCCAAATTTAAATGCACCAAATAGGAGTTTATAAACTCCCAAGCCAAATTAATTTATGGTGGGCCCTAAACTTTATCCGAAGGTGCTACTAGTATTTACTTAATCCTTTAATTATTGAAAGCAGCAAAAGTTATATTAAATGAGAAACTGTTCTGGCAAAGACCTGTAATTAAGGTACCATACCTCCCGTCTTCTTTTAAATGTAGCATAAAAAAATGGTGCCAGAAACAAAGGTTTTCTGTAATTTCCTTTTTTTTATTTGACCAAAAAAATTATTAACAATCAATATAAATCTGGTAGTTCATTCTAAAGGAGTACCCAAGAACTTTTCTCCAATAATATTCCGCAGCAAAGCGGACCTCACAGATTTATACTAATTCATTTCTTTATTTAAGACTGCCAATAAATATTTTTAACAAAATATACTTGGAAGATTTTGGGAAAAGATAAGCTAAACGGTAAGGGAAATTTTAATCTCTATCTCATAAACTAGCGTCCAGAACCCCTTACCTTTTTTTTTATACCAAAGGTAAACATAATTTACCTACCAAAAGAATAACAATAGTAACCTTTCTTGGTCACATAATCAAAACAAAGGTTGAGCATTCAGTTTTCTCCATCAATTTCACGCTAAAAGGCAGCGACTTTTCCCGTAAAAATAAAATAAAAATAGACCATTAATTAAATCACCCAAGGCCTGAAGAAAGCAAAACTTCTTTGCTAGATCCGTAATGCCTTACAGCGTCCATCAACCTTGCTTTCATATTATTATTATTTCTCGAAAGAAATCCTCAAATGCTGTAAAGGAAATTAGATATTCTTTTCCAAAACTTCTGATGCCACAGAAGTATCAAATCCTTTTGACCATAGTCCTTGAAACTTGGCTATGCCATATTTACTTTATTCTTGATATACATCTAAAAGTATCAACCGTATGCATTATTAAAAAAAAAAGGTAAGGGGTTCTGGACGCTAGTTTATGAGATAGTGGAGATTAAAATATCCCTTACCGTTTAGCTTATCTTTTCCCAAAGTCTTCCAAGCCCGCTGGTGATATTGTCCGTTTTGGATCTACACCCGCCCAGCTTTAACACGCGTCACTAGGGTCTAAGGCTAGTTTACTTATATACCCAGGACCACTCCTGTGTTATGCCGATGTGGGACACTTAACCCTTAGCTGGGGTGTTACATACACCCCCTCTTATAGACTCAGCGTCCTCGCTGAGGTTTGCCCCACGTACCAGGATTCGCCTAGACTCACCACGGAGGTTTGCCCCGCGTATCGGGATTCGCCTAGACTCAGCCCTGAACTTTGACCCACATCGACAAGGCTGACTGATGTTTGGCATTTTATGCCTATATTTCCTTAATATTTCCTCACGTTTTAATACCTTATTCGCACATTTTATAGTTTATGAATGTGGTTTTACACTGATTTTATGTCGTGCGTGTGTAGGTTGTTACGCAGTGTAATTGGAGCTTTTAAGAGCATGATTGAGCAAGAAAAGATTGGATTTTGATTGAGGATTGGATCGAGCACACGAAGGCACAACACGAAACGAGAAAAGGAGAAACGAAACAGAAAAATAGCCTGGCGCTGCAGGAGGCGCGCCGCGCCGCCCACAGCGCCCAGCCTCTTGCGCGTTTTTCCATGCGGCGCGGGCTTGTAGCGGACCAATTTCGACGTCTTCTGTCCATCCTCACGCGATCGTGGGCGCGGGGCGCCCGTTATAGCGCCCCTTGTGCGCGTTTTTACGTCCTATTTCGTCTAGGATTGGGTCTAACTTATTACTAGGTGTTTGTAAACTCTATAAATACTCTTTTACTTAGTTTTTCATAGGAGTTCAGACTTTGGAGCAAGTTTTGGAGGAGAGGGAAGGAGCCCTAGATGTCTTCTACACAAGTTCTTTCTCTCTTTCTCTTATTCTTCTCTTTAATTCTATAGTTTGTTCGTTCTAGGGTTAGAGTAAATACATGAAGGTGGATGTTTGAAAGTTGATTTCTTCCTATTGATTTACCATTACGGATTGTTTATTCTTTCTTGATCATAATTGTTTGATTATAACGGCCGTATAATTGAACACTATCTACGGTTCTTAGATTGAACTCGACAGAGGGAATTTATGAACGCAAATAAGAAAGAATAGAACTAGTTTGCGAACCCGGGCATCGGGGAACCAATTCGCGGGTAGGATAGACATATACTTGCTTGCCTAGTTTAACCCATTACAGGATCGTTAATGCGTGCACGTGATTCAACCCATAGACATATAGGGATTGGAGTAGCCTGCATAGACCGTGAAGAATCGAAAGGTTTTCACGGGTACAATTAACCTGTTAGTTAGCAATCTAGGAAATCAAGAAGTAGATTCAACTGGAAAACTCAACTGGATTGTTTGTAACTCTGACCCTGGACCGTTTCTCCATTATTGATAACAACCCATAAATTGCTCTATTACTTGACTTCAGTTAATTGTTTTAATTATTGCATTTAGTTAGTAAAATCTCAACCATTGGAAAAGATCCCTGAATAGTTTCTAAGAAATTGTTTGCTAAGATTCAGTCTGAATAGTCCTCGTGGGAACGATACTCGATTTATCACTTTATTACTTGTCGACCACGTATACTTGCGTGTGCGTTTGGGAGCAACAAGTTTTTGGCGCCGTTGCCGGGGACTAATTATTGACTGATTTCCTTTTGAACAATTTATTATTCTCTATTCAGGTTTAATTTTTTTATTTTATTTTTAGTTTATTATTGTATTATTAGTTTACATGGCATCTTTTAATGAAAGTGGGTTGAATGTTGATTCTTGTCTACTTTGTGGAGGAACCCACTTGTGGGAAAATTGTCAAACTCTTTCAACCCTGCGAGATTGGTTATGTGAATTTTCTACCACCTTTGATTGGAATTTTTGTAAATTGTGTGGTGGTCGGTGGAATGATTGTCCTAAGTGTCATGCTCCTTCCCCCAATAATTTTTGTGATGATTCTAATGATGTTTGTGAGCTTGACAGGATCGATAAAGTGCAGGTTGTTAGCGAAACTTGGCTAATGGAGCAAGCCAAACTCTTAGAAGCTTATGGGGATTTCAGGAGTGAACTTACAAATATGACGAGGCAATTTATGGAAGAAAGGGTTGTGCTCGGGCAAGAGATCGACGAATTTGGCTTGACTATTCACGACTTGGAGGAGAATTTGAGTGATATGGTTGAGGTGTCTGAAGCTCAATTATCAGTTGTCGTGCTTAGTAGATTTGAGATAGAAGAGCTTAGAAGCCAATTTGAGGAGCAAAAAGTAGAATTCCTACCACTCGACCAAATATTAGTTGATGATGCCAAGGTTGAAAAAATTACATTAGAGTCAAGTGAGGAAATAGAAAACATCATATTTAAGGACTCTATTGTTTGTGCAAGTGAGGATGTCGAAAGTAATGCAACTTTAGAATTGAAGCGCATTGGACCTCATTCTAATCATTTTTCAACATTGTGTTTGGATGGTGACATGAAAATTGAGCCACCCGAGCCTATGAAGAAACAAAAAGAGGAGGAACAAGGTGCCTATATTTTAAAGTTTGTGATGCCGAGGAGACAAAACGACATCCCTCATTTAAAGGCCAAGAAGTGCAAAATGCGACAATGGTTACTTGGTCCTTTTGTATTTTTGCCACCACCCCAATACCATAGTTGTAAACTTGAGGCAAAGTTGGGGATTCAATTCATTAGTTCAAGGTGGAGGAAAAAGTGATGAAGTTGTCTTCGTCGTGCCGCGACGTTAAATCAAGCGCTTCTTGGGAGGCAACCCAATTTGTTTGCTTTACTTTTATTTATTTTTATTATTATTTTTATAGTTGTATATTACTTTGGGTGATTCTTTGGATTGCAGGTTCATGTAATGTCGAGGCTAAGTGTGGGGTGTCCTCACCCTTGCCTAATGTTGATGACCTGATGAGGGAAATCTGAGTACCCCATACTATATGAAAGCTTGGAGGATGCTAGCACCAAGGACTAGAATCTTCAGGGAAGTTTTCTTTACCTTGCGCTTTCTTATTTTTAGCACTGAGGACAGTGCTTAGTTTAAGTGTGGGGTGGGAAACTACCCTTTATCTATTTTTGAGGTTAGGGATGCATGTACCATAGGATTTTTCTTTTGTCACTTGACTTTATTTTTATTTGTTTCTTGCTTTAATATAAAAAAAAAAAAAATTAGAAAACCAATGAAAAATTCTAAAAAGATTTTCCTTTTAGTTTTATTAGTGGTACATGTCATCCGCCCCGTGGTTTTTCTTATGGCCTCGGTTCTTTTCCACGGGGAGGCCTTTGAACCGGGTAGTTTTTTATTTTTAGGATTAGAATAATTAGTTGTAGATGACCCTAGACGAAAGGAATAGGTGGAATGCTAGGTGACTTTGATTTGTTTGATACCGGTGGACTTGAACTTGATTGCATGTGCTATTTGTGGTGTCTTTGGGTTTTAATTTTGATGCATGCCTAGGAAAAATTGGAACGACCCCCTTGAGATGCTTGAGTCCGCTTGCTTAACTTGATTGCTAACTTTTGTGCATGAGTGCTTAAATTTCCACAAGTTGCATTCTAGAAGCTTGGTTGAGAGTTGTTGATTGAGCCTTTTTGTGTGGATTACGTACAATGTGTGTTGTGAGGCATGTTCTTATTTGCTCCATGTTGCATATTAATGTCTAGAACTTGCCCCGTGTGTGTGCAAAGCGAAATCCTAGGTTTGCTCTAGTCGGGAAATGATACTAGGCCTTCTTTTGATTTGCCTACCCTTACATATATACCTTGAAAAAAATTGTTGTTGTGATTTCTTTGATCCTTTTTATTGGTACCCACACCCCGAGCCTACCCATTTGTTCTAAATTATCTCTTTTGGCCCTTTACTCCTTAAGCACTTTAGTGATATTGTGTGTTATGTTGGAGTTGTGGTTGGATGTTGGGAGGTTTTTGAGTGGAGCTAATGAAGGGGAAATAATTGTTAAAATTGTGAAGTAGTGTAAAGCATTGGCAAGGTTGGAAGATAATGAGATTGAAAAAAATGCAAAGTTGAAAAGAAAAGAAAAAATTGTGGAAAAAAAAGAAATAAAGAGAAAAAGATATCCATTCCTTGCTAGTGTGTGCTTAAAAGAAAAAATTGTTACTTGTGTGAAGGTGTATGTGTAGAAGTTGTTGATTTGGGTGGCTTGATTGGATTGATGATTAATTTGAATGTGATGTATTAAAGTGCTTAGGGAGGTAGTCACTATTACCATATGTATCCTACCCGCCCCTTAGCCTACATTACGACCTTTTTAAAGTCCTAGTTAATCCCGATTAGAGTGAGCTTACATTAGTGGAGTCCTACACTACGGGCAAGCCTATGGTACATTGTGTGTGACATGTGAGCCTTTCATGAGAGTGAGTGAATTCATTTGTATTTCCCCGTTCTAGTCATGATATTGGTTTTGTGTGTGATTTTTGGGGGGCACTCTCTTGCTTCATTTTGGTGAGGGCACATGGTTTGCATGAGATAGGTGAAGTTGTGGCTTCTTGGTTGAGTAGATAGGTGTGATTTTGTGGGAGCATGGTTGCATTAAGTTGAGTTGGTGCATTTGAGCTATTTTGGGGTGGTTGTTCTCATATTTTTGGTTTTGGTAAATTGTTGGCATGTTTGTGGATCCATAGTAGTCATGTGTGCGTTGGTTCAATGGTCGGTATCAACCATAGTCATAGGCAGACCTGTTTTACCTAGGTTGGGAAGTTAGTTGTGACTTGCTCGAGGGCGAGCAAGGGTTCAAGTGTGGGGTGGTGATGTTTGGCATTTTATGCCTATATTTCCTTAATATTTCCTCACGTTTTAATACCTTATTCGCACATTTTATAGTTTATGAATGTGGTTTTACACTGATTTTATGTCGTGCGTGTGTAGGTTGTTACGCAGTGTAATTGGAGCTTTTAAGAGCATGATTGAGCAAGAAAAGATTGGATTTTGATTGAGGATTGGATCGAGCACACGAAGGCACAACACGAAACGAGAAAAGGAGAAACGAAACAGAAAAATAGCCTGGCGCTGCAGGAGGCGCGCCGCGCCGCCCACAGCGCCCAGCCTCTTGCGCGTTTTTCCATGCGGCGCGGGCTTGTAGCGGACCAATTTCGACGTCTTCTGTCCATCCTCACGCGATCGTGGGCGCGGGGCGCCCGTTATAGCGCCCCTTGTGCGCGTTTTTACGTCCTATTTCGTCTAGGATTGGGTCTAACTTATTACTAGGTGTTTGTAAACTCTATAAATACTCTTTTACTTAGTTTTTCATAGGAGTTCAGACTTTGGAGCAAGTTTTGGAGGAGAGGGAAGGAGCCCTAGATGTCTTCTACACAAGTTCTTTCTCTCTTTCTCTTATTCTTCTCTTTAATTCTATAGTTTGTTCGTTCTAGGGTTAGAGTAAATACATGAAGGTGGATGTTTGAAAGTTGATTTCTTCCTATTGATTTACCATTACGGATTGTTTATTCTTTCTTGATCATAATTGTTTGATTATAACGGCCGTATAATTGAACACTATCTACGGTTCTTAGATTGAACTCGACAGAGGGAATTTATGAACGCAAATAAGAAAGAATAGAACTAGTTTGCGAACCCGGGCATCGGGGAACCAATTCGCGGGTAGGATAGACATATACTTGCTTGCCTAGTTTAACCCATTACAGGATCGTTAATGCGTGCACGTGATTCAACCCATAGACATATAGGGATTGGAGTAGCCTGCATAGACCGTGAAGAATCGAAAGGTTTTCACGGGTACAATTAACCTGTTAGTTAGCAATCTAGGAAATCAAGAAGTAGATTCAACTGGAAAACTCAACTGGATTGTTTGTAACTCTGACCCTGGACCGTTTCTCCATTATTGATAACAACCCATAAATTGCTCTATTACTTGACTTCAGTTAATTGTTTTAATTATTGCATTTAGTTAGTAAAATCTCAACCATTGGAAAAGATCCCTGAATAGTTTCTAAGAAATTGTTTGCTAAGATTCAGTCTGAATAGTCCTCGTGGGAACGATACTCGATTTATCACTTTATTACTTGTCGACCACGTATACTTGCGTGTGCGTTTGGGAGCAACACTGACACGGAGTGGCTCTGATACCAATTGTAAGAACCAAATTGTATATTACATACTACATCTATCCCAAGACATATCATGTCAAATCATCAAGAACTAAAATACTAGATGCGGAAGCGTACCTGAAACCGTGGAAACTGATGAAGTCTTGTTATCTCGCAGTTAGGTCTTCCAAACCATTACGTGCGGGGGCTGTCACTTTTCCAATGTTAGGATATTAGAAAAAAAAAACTCTGCGTCTAGTTTGGGGACCATAACCCTTTTATAGTAGAATATAGTTTATATAATTCTAGTTCAGCCCATCATTAAACTAAAATTACATACGGGTATCTACACATTAGCCCCATACTTTACGAGGTGTCTAATTAGGTCCACATAACTTTAAACCGCAGTAGATCGCGTTTAATCTGGACCAACCTTTTAATGATAGCAACTGACATTTAATTATTTATGTATTTATATATATATATATATATATATATATACGAGTCCATATAATCTTACAACTGCCCGTGGAAAAACAATAGATGGGTGTCGAGTTTCTTTTCACCATGTTAAAGAACATATTTTATTGCTTATATAGAAGAATGCGGGATTTTAAGCATTTTAGTACAGTAAATAGTATCACTAGTAACCTTTTTTATATTCATAATGTTATAGAACAATTTTTATTGGTTTCTTTTTTAATTTCTTGATATACTATCCAGTGGGTTTTGCTACACCCAAAAAAGAAAAGTCCACAATTGAAATAAGTAGATATTATTTCAAAAAGAAAACAGTTGAATTTCTTTTTCTTTGGTAAAAAATTTTCAGCTAAGAAGAAATACATAGTTCGAACAAGGAGTTCTTACATTTGAAAAGTAATGAAATATACATTTGAAACAAATAAACCATTTCTATGACTATATGGCAACTAACGACTGGAAAATATATCACTGTTAAAAGCTTATTTGTTTCCTACATTCCTATGCGCTTAAAAGAAAGGAAAGTGCGCCATCAAATAGTCAAGTTCAGTAGGATAATTAAGACAACACAAAGTATAATTAAGATACGTACGGGGATATTTAGGTTGTCAGCTAACAATTAACTACTAGTACTTCAATTGTTAAGAATATTAGCAAATTGATCCGTTTGGTGCCTTCCTTGGTTATCGCAATTTGACTTTATTTTTTTTAGTTTTTATAGTTTCATTTATGTGAAGGTTTTTTGGCAGTGAAAGAATGAAGGATATGAAGGGGTCACATTTCATAAAAACAAACAAAAAGCTATGATTAAATTAATAAAAAAATAAATTTGAAAATACATGTTTCATCTGTTTCTTTATATTTGTCCATGTGGTTTGTAGAATCGACAAACTTTTTTAACACTGATTTACTTAATTCAATTTTGTGATATAAAAGATGTTGTTTATCATAGGTTGTTTTATTTTCTTATCAGTTAAAATGTAATCATCTAGATTCAGTTCTACTAAAGCTTCATTTTTACATCGACTTATAGAATGTGCATATATATATATCGTATTTCCATAACTACTAAAATGGCGAAAATCATTTTTAGATTTTTACAATCGCATAAAAGGTGGATAAATTTTACTAGTTACTAGTGTTAAAATAGTCTTAACAATGAAACTGGCGAGAATAGTTGCACAAGAGTAAAGCACTGACATACATCTATACAAGTCACAGATTTACATATACTATATGAAGTGTATTGACACCCAGCCCGGAAAATGGGGAACCCTAGAGAACAGTGTGAGGTTGACTACAACATATCTTGGAACAAAACTAGTCTAACTCAACGCTAATGGAGTGAAGATCACCCAACACCATACAATGAGACAGAGAGCCACATCCACCACCAATTGACTACTAACAATCCACACGTTACAATTCCTGTTGCAGTGTCCAGGAATGAACTTGGTAAGTGCACCTTAACGAGGGAAAAGAAACATAGTGCACCTTAACAACAGATTCACACGAAAAACCGTACATGGCAGCAGATCACATGATTATGCAGCCATTTACATTGTCATCACTAAAGTAATCGCAGTAAGGCATCATTGCCTGATGATAATAATCATATGGTGGTGCTGGTGGAGGTGGCGGAGGTGGTGGTGGAGGTGGCGCCGGTGGTGGCGGTGGTGCCTGAACATTATAATAATCAGATGGCCAAGGAGGGGCCGAGGGACTAGCATTGCCTCTAGTAGCAAAAGGGGGATCTGGGAGCCTTTGACCATGCTGTCCATTCACTTGCTTCATCAGTTGAGCCATGATATCTGGATCATTCAGTGGATCTTCAATCACTTTCCGATAAACAGGTTCTTTCAATTCCCACAAGAGTTCTGCTGCTATCCCACGCATTTCTAGCATGGTTAGGAAATCTGCAGAGCCAATCGTGCCTGAGATAACTGCCATTCCACGGTCCTGATCAATTTTTACCGTATTGACTCCCTCAATTTTTCCCAGCATCTTTTTCAGCTTGCGTTTAAAATAATTGGTGTGAATTTTCAGCTCGATGGCAAAGGTGACCATATTGCAAACACGTATAGCTAGGCCTTCCTGCTTTGACGTTTCTTAAAAATAATTCTGGGGCAAACAAGGATATAACGAGTTTAAGAAAATCATATAGTAATATCAAGTATTCACAGGTAGGAACATCATATAGCAAGAAGATGTTTGGTGTTACTAACATCTTGTTTGGAATATTTATAGCTGTTACATAGCATCATTTTATAATGTATTGTAGATTACAATGTTCACATAAATCGTATATGAGCTTATAATATTAAGAAAAATTAGTATATGGTACAAGGTAGCTATAATAGAACAAATAAGGTAAAGGGTTAAAAATGATTATTAAGTAATACAAACGGGCTAATTAACATCACTCAATTCAAGAATATTGTGTGCTAAAGTCACTTTACTTTAGTTGTTTACAATAAAATCATTCTAATTGTGGGTTGTCTCTAGAAAAAGATTACCCTCATCTGATTACAATGTTCAATCGACTGGATGAGCTTACAATATTAAAAAAAATTATAGGGTATAAGGTAGTTATAATAGACCAAATAATAAGGTACAAGGTAAAATATGATTATTAAGTAATAAGAAGGGCCTGATTAGAGAAAAGTCAAGATAGTGAAGCCATCATACCAAATCAAAAGTAAAATTTTCAAATGCCACTCAACTCAAGAAATCGTGTACAATATTAACTCACTCTACTTTGTTTGTAACAATAAAATCACAATTTACAAACAAATAAATCACTCAAATTGTGGGTCGTCTAAAAGAATTCACCCTCTTCGGATTTCTCTATTTTCCAGCATAGGAAATCCAACGGGTTCTTTTTTTTTTTTTTTCAATTATAACCTCTACTCAATGTGAGAACCGCATTGTCACGAAGGAATGTTATTCTTATCCATACCGTAAGTAGGTTAACGGTATACTTGTCAATCGGGCCGTGCTAGTCCGGTACCGGATCTGTAAAAGACCAGCCCGGTTCATTATAAACGGTCCGGAATAAGGAGGAAACGGGTTGCGGGCCGAGCCGGACTTAAGAAAAAAGACCGGTTAGTCCAGACCGGTAAAAGACCGGTCTCCTACTGGTGGACCGGACCGGACCGATTTTTTTATAAAAAAATTATACTATATATTGAGGGAAATTGAGACATACTTTTGTCAAGAATCATACAAAATCTAATATAGCATTTAGTCCCTTTTAGAATCCCTCAATATGCAGCAGTATCAAAGATATTTTTAGCTTCATTAGGTACAATGAATGAACATATTTATTTACTATTTTTTATTGCTAAGCAGCAGTTAATAAGTTAAACCAAATAGTAGAAATCAAGAATATATATTAATTAAGTATTTTATACAACTGATCTTCTTTGTTGTAAGAGAAATTGATAGTCTCAGTTTCTCACCCTTGAGTTATAGTATTAAAGTTGTATCTATTTAGTTAGGCGTACTATAGTAATGATGTGATAGTACTTACTTAGAATAACAACAGTGATCTTTTACTTCATAAGTGGCACATCAAATTAACATAGTGATTAAACTTGGTTTCCATCAATGAGTCAAAGTATATGATTCTCAAGATATTTTGATCTTTTCTTTACTGCTATCACCTTCCTTCTCTTTTTATATAGGATTTATGTCTTTCCAATTGCAAGTACAAAGTGACAGACTTAGCTAAAATACGAAAAAGAAAATAAAACGGACCGGACCGGACCGGAGCTTAATGGGCTAGGGCCGAGCCGGGCTTAATTTTTTGAAAAAAAAGACCGATTCAGACCGGACCGGTAATGGCTCGGACCGGACCGGTGATCCGACTCATAACGGGCCGGCCCGGGTCGGTCCTGGCCCAATAGACAGGTACCCAACTAAGCTCAAATCCAAATTATGTTATTAAGTACTTCACAGAAACATAGACCAACAGGGGCGGAGTTAGGTGGTGCTAAGATTGGTCAGGCGAACAACCTTCGCCGGAAAATTATACCGTGTATATAGGTCAAGTATTATAAGATAACAGATATATACTTAGCAATGAACAACCTGAACACAAATGGTAAGGTAGTTCAGCTGGCGTTAGCGCTGTGGGAAATGTTCAAGGGCGTGGGTTCGAACCTCCGCTGAAGCAAAGCTTTATATATTTTTGCTTCTACTAATTCTGGACTGTTGTGTGGCGGGCCTATTCCACAAATTAGAATTTCTTGGCCCACTCTTTTAGAGTTTGAACAACCTCGGCGAAAATCCTGGCTACGCCATTGTAGACCAACCACATCAAACTAAGTATTCTTTTGTACCTTTGGTGAGAAACGTACACCACAACCAGATCAAACTAAATCCTAATTCTTTTGTACCTTCGTTGAGAAACGTAGACCACAACCAAAACGAACTCTGACTCTTCTTTTTTAATGCAAAAACAATTCAAACGAACATAATTTGCAAAAAGTCAAAGAAACAAATTAGAGAAAACGGACTTTAGTAAGGTTTTCACAAACGCTATCAGATCTTCGATGGTCTCCAAGACTCTTCGTATTTTAGTCGTTACCTTACATACACTAATATCATGCATCAAAGAGATACTACTTTAAAATGCTTTCTTGCTTAATGTGACCAGGGATATATAGGTTCCAAATAAATTACAAATGAAAAATAAATTATTGACGGAACGACCTAAAATCTCAGAAACGAGATTAATCCTATGAACAATCTAAGCAGGCAGGGTTTGGTACAACTTAGAGACATGTATTTCAGTTCAATCACCTTAATTCAACATTAATTGCTATAAGAAGATCTCTCCATCAACGTTAATTCGGGCGTCAACGCTGCGTTCTTTTTTTTTTTGTTAAAAAAAAAAAAAAACAACAAAAAAAAAAAAAAAAAAAAAAAAAAAAAAAAAAAAAAAAAGCCTATGACTACAAATGAGCCCCACATGAAAAATAGATCATGATTCATATCTAAAAAAGTGACGGTAGGATTTTTTATACCGAAAATTAAACAATTCAGCTAGGGTTAGTTCCTAAGAGACAACCCCATTTTGTTGTTACCAAGCAAAATAAAAGTGATATTTAGAACTTCACTCCCAAATTAGTTGGTTAAATATTATACACCTTTTATTACTTACGTAACAAAGAAATTAACAATAGACTAATACAGTAAAACTTAAAGCACAATCAAAACAAACATTACGTTCAAATCAACAATATATTAACGAAAACAACCATCCAAATAAGCTACTAGTATAGTAGTACTATTTTACCAAACAAGCTAAGTAGTAATATTCACAGATCGAAGAATATCAGCTAAAATGATAAGATCGCTGAGATCATATATTAAGACGATGTTGGTGCTACTAATTAATATTAACAGATCTAAGAACACTATGATATTATCAGATCAAGACATCATATATTAAGAAATGATGGTGCATGTAATTAGATGTTACTAATATTCATAGAATTGCATCATCATGTAAGGTAAAAGATAAGCATCAAGAAGTTTACTAGAGTAGTTAGTAAAAAAAAATACCTTGTATTGCTCTGATGTTCTTGGTTTATTCCAAATTGAGAGGACTTAAGTGGACTTGCCGGAGAGATGTATAAGAGAATGAGGATATAAACCGAAAAAAAGGAATATATTTATAGCCAGAGGAAGGCACTTAATTTTCGTTTTCTTTTTCTTATTTTTGAATTCCGCGGGAGGCGCAAACTAAGGCGTTTTAAGTGGGCTTATTTATCTTCTACATCTCCAGCCGTTGGATCTGTAGATTTCCTCCAAGTGATTGACTGATTGGGGAGGACGCAAGAACGACGCGTATTTAATTAAATTTTTATTTTTTCATGATCTTATCCCTTTTATTTGTTTCATTAAATTCGATGATCTTCTTTTCTTTTTTGTTTTTAAGTTATGCTCGACGTCTTAAATTAACGCTTCTTTTTCAATTTATAAAATACAAAACAGGTCAATATTAATCAGTTTTGTATATACTAAAATCCGACTTCATGTATTATAATTAAATTATAGTTCGTTAAGCCTTAGGCGACTGTTTTATATTGAAAGCTGACACTTGGTCGTTGATTTTACGTTCACGAGATTGATCGTTTTAATGAACACTTGAACGAGATTCAGATATGGATATATTCGAGCAATGATAAATAAACGATAAGTTACTAGTATCGAAACAGACGATAAATATGGCAAGAAAATAACGATGAGACCAGCGAAATATTCTAACAAAGCAAACGAACAAATTATCTTGTCAATTTCAAGGGTTAAAGTGATCAATTATGATCAAACAAATTATTAACGATACTTTGACTTGATTGAATTGAGCGAACGGATAATATGACTAACGATTTAAGCAACAAGTTAACAGATGGCCAATGGGCAGTTATCGATCTATTGAATGAGATGAGAATCAATAAATAGTCTATGACTATGCTTAGGCGAAATTCAAGTCTAGGTATGCTTATTGATTAAAGATGACAATAACGATGAACGAATGAAATAAATAAACGAACAGATAAATGACCAACTAAGTAGCAGATAAACAGAAAAGTAAAAGATAAAGCTTATTGTATTCGATGGTCGAAAGCTCGTGCTCTGTTGAAAAGAATAGATTCCTCTTCCAAAGCAAAGTCAATTTATAGTAGAACAAATATGGTGTAATAACAGTATCGGTGGCAAAATGATCAGTAATGGTGGTTAATTATGAAGATGGCGGCGATAATAATTGCTTAAGGGGGGGGGGGGGGGTCATGTTACGAAGAACGTAACCTTACAATGGGGAGAGGAGAATCTATTTATAAGCCAAGACCCCAACCCTAGTTGAACTCCACTACCTGCATGTCTCTCCACTAACAGATTTTGACTCCTTATCCACGTCCAACGGCTTCTGATAAAAGTAGGATTTGGTTGATCATGTTTATCTGTTACAACGTTACTTTGTGTCTTCGAGAAATCAATCCCGATCGATGAAAAGGAACAATCATCTTCGATAACCATTTCATTTCAATGACAACTGACTTGTCTCCAGTAATGACGCTGAGCTCGCCACGTCAGCGAACACGTGTCGCTACTTGTTCCGATGATTTTCGATCAGTACAGATAGTCCCTCCCCCAACTTTTCGAGTGAGTACTCGTATGATCTTGGCAAGTGGCATGAAATTTTTAGGCGGAAAAACACGTGGAGCTCTCTCAGCCTTGCAATTCGAAACGCCAAAATGTCACTTATCCTTCCCATCAAGACATGTGCACACCATCATGTGGGCGGCAGTTTTCGCAGGTTACTGAGGTAATCATTACCTCAACTCCTATAAATACCACTTCAAACTGGCGGCAGTTTTCACCTGCAACCACCACTGATGTCATTGTTTCCGCCGCTTCTGCTTCCGCAGTGCAGCCGCAGCCTGTCGCTGCAACTGAGCAAGCCAATGTTGTTGGTTCATCTGAAGCTAAAGCAAAAGGGAAGGAGCAGAAACTCAAGGACTTTGGTCCGAAAAAGCTTTATAGAGAAATTCTTCCGAAGAAATTTACATATGACAACGACTGCAAGGTTAATCATCAAAACGCTACCCAAGTGAGGAGAAAGAGGAATATCCTCATTGATTCTGTGTTTGCTGCCATTACTCCGGAAACGATCCCCAGGATTCGAGATGATTGTGGATGGAAAGAGGGCGTGATGTATGTTGTGTGTCCTCTGAAAAGGTTAACTTTAGCCACTTTTTATGGTGGCCATACAGTCATTTTAACATATCCTTTCACGATAGGATTCACCCTTCCGATCGATCCCCTGATCGAAGAATTTTGTCGTATGTATAATGTTTGGGTTGGAAATCACTATTAGTCCTTTGCACCCCTAGTCTCATAATATATAATCAATTTACTTGCTTACTTGTATGCCTTGTAGTTAATTATAACGTTCTTAAAAACAACCTCATTTCTAGGACTCAATATTAAACTACATTTGAATGTCTACTTGCGACTCTCTTACTTGACGAGCTAGTTCCCTTGGGAAATCGACCCCGACTCATATCAGGTATTATACTTTGACGACCGCCCTTCACCATTAATGGTGTAAGATTGAGCGTAGATCAATGGCTAGTCCGAGTATGAGGAAATTGACGAACTCCAAATATTTACTTCACACACCAAAGAAACTTGCACAATATGAAAGTGATTAATTATTGCGATTCTGGAAAGTCCAATAACCACAACTTTCAACTCTTCAAAAAATGGTATGAGATATATTAATCATCAGTTGCATCTGAAAATGCTTTTAGTCAAGGGAGATTAAAGATCGGCGACCACAAATACTCATTGAAGGAAGAATCGTGGGAGACTGCAGTTTTATTCAGAGACTGGATAGAGCAGAGCTAAGAAATTTTGAAATGCCATAAGAAAATGAAAAACAGTCGCAAAATATCTCAATGAAATTTTATCAACTGGATGGGGAAGGAGTCATGGTAACGAAGAAGAAGATGAACAAGAACAACCAGTTATTCAAGAAAAATGGAGATTCTTTAGAAGAATGTAATTTTTCAAGCAAAAATATTACAAGTTTGAAGTTGCAATCAAAATTTGACTATATAATTTGTAATATATTAAAGTTATTTAATAAAAAGGCTTTGACTTCAGAATTTTGACAAGTTTTACTTTTTAATTTCCCTAGCATTATAATACCAAAAAACAAAAAGAATTTTTGACAAGTCTTACTTTTTAATTTTCTTAGTATTTTAATACCAAAAATTAAAAAGAATCTTTGGCAGATCTTACTTTTTAATTTCTTTAGTATTTTTATCTCAAAAAAATAAAAAAAATATTTTGAAATCAGACTCATTGGGACCGGACAAGTAATTCCGGCATTATTTTGAATCGGTGACGATTATAATCCAACAACTACTTTTTTTCAGAACCAACAACCTAAATCGAACGGACATCATACCAAAAATGTCGTATTGGCACATTTTTGAGAGTTTGTAGACCCAATGTAAGATTTTATGTTCGACTCTTGTCAAAATATAAACAAACTTCACGCAACTTGGTGAAACAAAAAAAAAAAAAAAAAACAAAAAAAAGAAGAAGAGAGAGAGAGAGAGAGAGAAAGAAAAGTGAAAAGATAAACGTATAAAAAGAAAGGTGAAAGGAGAGAAATGGGGAAATTAGAATTTCAGAAAAGTTTTCCCGCCCAAAAACAAAAACAAAAAAACCCAAAATCTCTCTCAGTATCTCACTCAACTTCTGTAACGTAAAATCTTACTGCAATTTATTAATTTCTATATTTTCCATAAATAAAACCCCCAAATGTGAAATTTGAAAATCTCTCGGTTCTTCTAGGGTTTCTTTTTTTGTAAGAAGAAAAAGGTACAATAAAAAATGTCAATGAGTGGCAGCTCTCCGTTATCTCTTTCTAAATCTGCTACTACTACCTGTGGCTCTCTTCTCCAAGAATGGCAGGTACCCATTTTTATGCATATTGTACTATTTTTTTAACTGTATTTATTTATTCGCGTTACTTTCTTGCTTCATTATCAAATAGGTTAGTTGATGTTGTTGTTGTTAATTACACATATGTACTACATACATACATATGTACACTAATGACGGTAGTGTCAGCTTGCACGCACTTCGACTTTTCCACCGGCACGGTGTACCTGTTACTTCTCACCCGGACCCGAATAACTCTGCCAGCTAAGGCTTAGGCACAAATATACATCTGTACATACACAAGGAGAACACCTACGCCATGTTGTAGATACAAGCTGTATATATTTTAGTGTGGAGTTCACTTCTTGTTTCTAATTAGTGTGGAGGAGGTTATTGGAAGATATCATAGATTTTTTTTTTTTTTTTTTTTTTTGAATCTATATAGGGGTATGATTTAGTGGCATACGATTGAATACGTCGATGATCGGTGTTTTCTTTCTTCCACGAGCGAAATTTGGAAGAATTGATAGTGAAAGTTCTACTTTAAGAACTTTCTTGGTTGTTGGTTGAACAAATTGGATGCTTCAGCAGTTTACGGAATATCTTTGCTAGATTTAGGTTGATTTGTTATGTTCTTTATGGGCTCCTGTTTGGCATTTTAAGTATACATGTCAATAGCTTTGATTATTCATGTGTCTTTGTATTCGACTTGCTCTATTATTTGTCAAAGTACTTAAAAAATTTTAATAGGTTAAAGATTTGATGAATAGAGCATCTGTACTGGATACACTTTGCAAACTGTTTTTATCCACCACTTGCAGCTTCATATAACTATAGATGGATGTTTAGAGAGGGGGAATGGTCACAAATAAACGGGTAAATTCTGGAAATAAAAAAAAGATGTGATAGCTTTTAGCTTCTAAACTGAGTAGAGATTGCGGATGCTATTATGGCCTAAGGCTGTGGCTTAAATTGCTAAACGTGATTTTTCACTGTTCTTTGGTATTAGACGTGACTCTGTAGCATGTGCATTTCCATGCATAATCCTGTGTTTCCGTGAGTATTACTATTGCACATGTTTTCTTTCAGTATGTGTATTGATTCTTGACATGAAAGTTATATTTCGTTCCATGTTTGTCTTGCCACTTCTTATCTTGTGCAGTAATGTTCACTAAATTATAGTTCAACTCTGCTGTAAGTTCTTTCCAAAGGTGGTCCAATTCAATAATAAGTTTCCTGGTTGATTGCCTGAATACTCATTTATAATTGTCCATGCTGCTAGTAGCGAAAAAGATTTGCTGCTTGTACAATTTTCTTTTCATTTTAGTTCTAGCAATTTGCTTCTTTTGGGCATCATCAGAATATACTTTGTTTTGTTCTTCTGGCCCACTCTCATTGGCATATAAATGCAAATTGCAAATGATGTGCTTCAAATACTTCTCTTGTGGTTCTTTCGCTGTAAGAGAATGCACAGGTTTTTGTCTGAACAAAAGCAGGCTAAGAAAGATGTGTGTTTCTTTTCTTGAAGTCAGACTGGTAGGTTGGACGTTTTATGATTATTTCGTGGCTCGTGCCCTTAAACTGATTTACCATATTTTTGTTTAATAAGTTCCTGAAAAGGGTTTAGCATTTGTTTGAGAATTTAACTTGGTCTGCAAGGCAGCAATCTTTTGAAGTTTATGTTTTCTTCTTTTGGTCTCCTACTTTTCCACTTGTGTTTTGACACCCTCAAGAATATATATTTTTCTTGTTTTTTTTGTCTGCTGTATTTTCACTTATACTTTTCGATGGTAGAATCTATTCAAATAAACTTTCATCTTTTTTCCTGAAGGAAATATGGGATGAGATTGGGGAGAGTGACAGTGAGCGGGACAAATTGCTTCTTCAGGTTGAGCAGGACTGCCTTGATATTTACCGTAGAAATGTAGAGAAAACGAGAAAATACAAAGCTGAACTGCAACAGTCATTAGTTGAGGCTGAGGCAGAAATTTCCAAACTTGCTTCTGCCCTTGGAGAACGAGTTTCTCTGCCATCGGTTTGTGCTTTGTTTCCTTATATACTATTGTTAACCTTCTCCATGATTCAGGTTTTCATATTTTCCCCTTTTTATAATTTAATCCTTTCCTTCTTTTCCAGTCTGGAAAGATGAAAGGTACCCTTAAGCAGAAACTGTCTGCTATTGATCCTGTGTTAAAGGACATCAGGATAAAGAAACAAGAAAGGATTAAGGAATTCCTGAACATTGAAACACAAATAGCGGTGATCTGTGCAGAAATAGCAGGAAATAACAGAGTTATTAGTACCACAGATATTCAAGTAAATGAACAAGATTTGACAGCTAAGAGATTGGGAGAAGTTAAGTCACGTCTTCAGGAACTTCAGTCTGAAAAGGTTCCTTATCTGGTTTTTCTGCGTCTAACTTTTAATGGAATAGAACAAATTACTTATCATGTCAATTCCATCTGTTAACTTTCGTCTTTTTCTGCAGAACCTCCGTTTGCAACGAGTGAATAGCTATATCAGTGAAATTCATGAGCTTTCAGTTGTTATGTCACTTGATTTCAAGAATTTAATAGCGAATATAAATCCAAGCTTGGTAAATCATTTGAGTGTACAATCAAAGATCATAAGCAATGAAACACTTGCCAGCTTGACCAGTGAAGTCAATTCACTGAAGCAATTGAAACAGCAGCGGCTAGAAAGGGTGGGTGTATTTTCAATCATAATCCTTCCATTGTTTTATCACATCTAGTGAAATCATTGTCTCTAAATGAAATGCTATACATTCTGATGTTTAGCCCCTCCCTTTTATAGATTTCATAGTGGACTTCACAGATGTCTTGTTCTGATAAGTACTCTTGTGGTAGAATAACCATTTTGTGAATTGCTTATTGTAATCCCATATTGTGTCATAAGATACAGAATATACTTAAAGAGTACATTTCATTGCATGGTTTGCTAATATCTAACCATTAATCAGAGACGACCAATCAACAACTAGAAATCCCTTTATAATTAGGTGATGCAGTCAAAATCAAGTTACCATTGTACAAAGAAATTCTACAATGAGATGAAACTAGACTCGGAAACCTTCAAAAGAAGTTTATCATCCAATGAATAATGAAAGCTACACCCCAAAACCTCTGAATGAATCCTCCATCTACAATATCAAATATGTACTTAATCACCACCATGACAAGCTGAATCACTGCATAACAGTTCTGCATTATATAACAATTCTTCTATTATTATCACTGCACAATGACTAATGTATTATAAGCCCCGGATAACTAGTCTGTGAATTAAATATCCCCCCAGTGTCCTTTGATGCTCTACCTCTGTTTATGATGTTGATTCTTAATCATTTTATTTTTATTGGTGAAGCTTCAAGAACTAGGCAGCACTCTGATAGAACTTTGGAACCTCATGGACATGCCAATGGAGGAACAACTGAGGTTTAACCATATTACTTCGTTACGTTCTTCCTCTGTTGATGAGGTATCTAGACAAGGATCTCTTGCCATTCACATTGTTGAACAGGTACATTGAGTCATTATTCCTTTATCTTTTTTTCGTCTTAGTTGTGAGATGTTGGCACGATTGAAGATATTCTTAGTTCACTTACGCTAACTTTCTGTACCACAGTCTCTTACTGCTTCTCATTTCTATGTTGGTAGGCTGAAGTGGAGGTTGAGCGTTTAAGTGCTCTAAAGACCAGTAAGCTGAAAGAATTGATATTTAAGAGACAGAATGAGCTCGAGGAAGTGTATAGGAGTGTTCATATGGATGTGGATAGTGAGACTGTGCATCAGACTTTAATCAATCTTATGGATGGTGGTATGTTCAGTCTACTTTACGGTCATTTTTTTTTGTGTGGTTCTCATTTGATTCAACTGCCTCTTTCTTACACTTCATCACAAGAGAAATGGAAGTTACTCTCTCTTGAAAAATGATTTCTCTTGAATTATTCACATTTTCAATATCTTTGTTTTGTTTTCAACTTTCAGCGTATCGCTTGTTCTATTTTTGTAGATATGAGTGAGTTTTAAGTGCGAAAGCTGTTAATTTCTATTTGTGTGATCTTTTAGCTCTGTTCTTTTTTGGTAGAGGCAAATTTTTTGGGGCTGGTTTTGGTTTGCTTTCATATGCTGACAAGTCTGTTATCTCTCGCTCTCACCTGCTTTAAATTGCATTCGACTGGCAGTGGACTCTTGACTTTTTACTTGGAAAAGACTTGATTATGTGAAATATAAGTCCTTATGTTGGAGATGATATAGTCCTTGATGGCATGTTTTTCGCATCTTCCTTTGTTTGAACAGTTAACTCTAGAGAAACCTTTGTTGGTTTAGCTTGAATTTAGTAGTCGACCATCTCCATCAGAAATGGTGGAAGCACTCAAAGTAGTGGGGTCAGTTGGCAGCTAGTGCAAATTTTATTCTTGGTTGAACCATCTGCACTAGTAATCTGAAGGTTGTGGGAATAAAGAAGAGTCTTGCCCATGACATATTTCCATCTTAAAATGTTAATAATCTACTCCACAAAGTTGACTAAAATACATCAATAGTAATTTAGACAGACATATCACTAAGCCAATACTAGCTATCAAAACTATGCGAAAGGAGTTAGTACGAGATGAGGACAATTAAAGGCAACAACTGTTTATTAGCTCCCTGGTTTTAGAATAGCCAATTATGTTAAGGAGCTAATTTCATTTATTTGTGTGCTTAGTTGCAATTTCCTTATACTATCTTTTTGCATCTTCTTGATGGCAACGAAGCTTTTACTTCACCTGAAAAAATAAAGGGAAAAACAATTGCATTTTACCATGTCTTTTGTATCATCAGTACGATTGAAAGATAGACTTCATTAATATCAGGTTTGTGTTCTCTTATACATTCTTTTATGATAATTCACAGGCAGTGCTGATCTCTCTAGTCTTCTTTCAAGCATGGATGATCAGGTGGTGAAAGCCAAAGAACAAGCTGCTAGCAGGAAAGAAGTTTTGGATAAAGTGGAGAAGTGGAAACATGCATGTCAAGAGGAAAGCTGGCTTGATGAGTATGAAAAGGTACAATATCTGCATAAATGCAGGTGGACTTTTGTGCATTATGCTCAGTTATGAATCATGCGGAGATAATGTGCATAAAGGACTCTAAGGTTGCATTCCAATTTAACTCTTCCATTTTTATCTTTTTTTTTTAATCGTTGCACATCCTTCAAACATTATAAGATTCTGATGTAGTAAGTCAACCATATATATATTTCGAAGATATGTCATAATATACCTTTTCCAAGCTACTTAGGGAAGCCTGGCATGTCAAACTCAGGCCAAGCCCAGTTGTGGAGTGCTAAAGGCATAAAGCTCAATGGGGTGTGGACGTGCTTCGCCACACTTAAGAGGCGCTTTAGTGTACTCCGCATACGTCCACAAGCTGTTTTCCCAACTAAATAATAAATTTATTTTAAACATTATCTCAATTGCAATTGATTTTGGATAAGTATATTATTTTGGCATAAGAAGTTAGAATTTTAGTAACAAAAATTAGCAACTTACCTTAATTGGCAACTTGCATATGAATCAGAATTTAGAAGGGTTTTGAATTTGATAGGCATGCTTTAACTTCATATATTCCAATTTTGCATTTTTTCAACTCTTTGGTCCATAGAATTGTAGTTGGCAAAATAGTTATTCTCCTCCTTTAGTTACGTATATTCTTTTAAATCTTTTTTTTTTCATCTGAGTCCTTTTCTCACAAAAGCTAACACCATCGTAATCTGCGCTCAAAGCCCTAGTAGGCACCAGGTGGTTTTCTAGCTTTTTGTGATAATTGCGGTCAAGCTAGAAGAAGTTATGTAGGCATGCCAATTATTCATTTATGCTGTTTTAAGTTGGATGTGTATAAGATACAGTTTGCTACTTGAGTTCTCACTTGATCGTGATTCACTTGTTTTAACAGGATGAAAATCGTTATAATGCTGGGAAAGGTGTCCACATCAATTTGAAACGTGCAGAGAAAGCACGGATTTTGGTCAGCAAAATACCATGTGAGTGTGTACTCATTTATCTCATGTGATGTGCACCTTTTTCTGTCGATCCCCATCATGACTAAGATGACTGATATACCAGTATTAGTAGCTTTTTGATGTCTTTGTTTAGAATTTATGCATAATCGTGGATCTCCATTTGTTACTATATGAAGTAGCTTCCTGCTTTTGTTCTTTATCCCATCGCTTTCCTCTTTTTGCCTACCTTCAAATTTCTTCTCTTTTTCTGGTAACAAACTAGCTAGTTCACCTATTTCTCTTTGCAATCGTTTGGTCTACTGGGTTGGTTGTCAATTCTGGAAACTAATATTCAATTTCGGAGAGTGCATTTGTCAGTTGTATTTGTTATGGCCGAAAACGTTTTGGTACTTGAAGTTAAAAGACTATTGTGATCTAGTCATTGTTTCTTATAACTTCGTATATTACTAAGTTTCACTGATCACTTAAGCCTAAAAAGGTTCTGGCCCATAGCAAAGTGGTGATTATTAAGTAAACTATGTTCTTGGTGGGCTATCTATGCCTCCAGAGCCATAGGAACTGTACTAGCCTACCAAGTTTTTCATCATTGTAATGTTTGGCCCATTTCTTACTATTATGTATTTGTAATCTTTTCGCATCTTCTGGATTCTTAATGAATGAAATCTACCTTTACTTGATTGAGAAACCTATGTTTGAATATTCTTACTGTCACCAATTATCATGTACTGACACAAAGAAAACCAATAATGCAGCTCTTGTTGAAAACTTGACTGCCAAGGTAAAGACCTGGGAAAAGGAGAAAGGAATGCCATTTTTGTACGACAAGATGAGTTCAGCGTTTTATTTGTTCAAGATGATATTACGCTGTGGCAGTACCTTAAGACCAGAACTTTTTTGTGTCTAGGCCCCTCTATTGCATACTTTGGAAGAGTACATCATGTTGCGGCAGGAAAAGCAAGAAGAGAAACGTAGATCTCGGGTATCACTTTTTATCCTCGTCTGATACTTTTTTTTTTCTTTTCGGAATCTTATGTTCAGATAGGATGCTCTTAGCTAAGCAACGATCTGGTAATTGATCTCATCAATTTTGCGATGTTATTTGGTCTTCGTTGATTCTGATAGATAATTTGGCACTTATAATGTTGGATTTGTTGCCTGCTTTGTGATTGTGATTAGTGGCGGTATATGTTGCGTGAACTATCTAATTGTCATACATATAATGTATGGATCCTTTTATATATACAAAAAATGTTGTTGAAACGGAATATAATCGTGCTGGATGCTACAACAGAGCATACCAGATTCAATATAGCATTGTTAGTTAGATTTGGAGGCCTGTTGGATGATTAAATAGTGTATATATTTCAGGAACAAAAACGACTCCAAGATCAATATGCTGCAGAACAAGAAACCATATACGGTTCAAAGTCATCTGCCAAGAAACCTCTGGGAAATGCTAACACAATGCCCGGGACACCAATTAGTCGTCGTATGAGTACACCTTCAGGTCGTTATGGTGCGTCCATAGGTAAAGAAAAGAGGGGCAGTGGTCATCTTGGTGCTGTAATACCCGTAAATTATGTAGCTCTTGCAAAGGATGATCAAAAGTCTGGAGGATTTTGACAGTAAAATTTGTGCTTGTAGAAAGATCATACATGTCTTTTGTTTTTCACAAACTAAGCCACTTACTTTCGTGTGGTAGTACAGTATATCAGAACAAAGTGCCATGCATAATTTAGTCATTTACAGGGGTTTCAGAAGTCTGCTATGAACTGGGGCAGGAAAATGCACATATAGTCCTCGTCATTTTCTATGCAGAATTTTCTTGTTGGATCTCTGGTAATATGGTGTAAGAGTAAATACTCTTTTTTTGACTTCAATTCCAAATTCTTAGTTTGTTTCACTACTTGTAATCTTTCCATTTTCATTTTGTTTGATGGTGTTCAAAATGGCGGGAATGAACGTTACTCTAGAAAAGTGGTCCAATCTGATAGCCCTACTTCTCCTGACCAAGTTGTAATTTTCTGCATTCCTCTTAGATAGAGACTTATCCGCAAACTTCCTCCATATCTTGACTCACGAATCAAGGCATCGTTGTGATTGGACTCCAGGTCATATTGCGAGAACCAGTCAACCAATGCCTGTCGATTGAAGGAGTTGAACTCTAGACGTAATAATACATTCTCCCAACCAAATGACTATTTTTTATTCCAGAAAGGAAATTAGAGTGCTTGTAATGCAGGTTTAGAGTTTGAAGGTGAGTAATTCTACTAAAACCAATTTGATGAAAGAACTACGAATTTGGAATCTGCAATTATCTCACAGCCAAGTAGAAATATTATACTTTTTTACTGCAGTACTAATTGATATTAAAATAAAAATAATTCAAAACACTGGAATTCGGGCACAAATTGTAATCTTTTAACTCTTCACGTATCAACTAGGTCAAACAAATAAAATACAACAAAAAGAGCATAAAAGAAGCAAAAAGAAAAAGAACCCTTTCTTTTTTCTGGAAAGTGGCTGTTTGCTCCTGGGTAATCCATTTCTTCCACTTTTGTTTTGTCTTTTACATGTCCACTGCAATACGTTTATACAACTCAGCTGGCAATCTGGGAGTGGCAACGGCCTGTAATGGACTCCTCATGTAGGTAACAAGCCCAGGGTTCTCACCCATATCAATCTCCTCTGGGCTCAATCCATCAGAAGGAGCCCAATGAAAATGGTGCAAAAGATGACCCAACATAGAGGTGACCAAGTTGATACCCAATTGTGCCCCTGGACACACTCTTCTACCAGCACCAAATGGGAGTAGCCTATAATCATGTCCCTTCATGTCCACATCTTCCTCAAGGAACCTCTCTGGCCTGAACTCTGATGGATTTTTCCACACTTTGGGGTCGCGAGCAACTGCCCATACGTTTACGTGCACATTGGAGCCCTTAGGAATGTCGTAGCCACCAATCTTGACGTTGGCGTTGGATCTGTGTGGAAGCATTAGAGGAGTTGGAGGGTGCAGCCTTAGAGCTTCCTTGGCCACACATTGTAGGTATGGGAGGTTGGGGAAGTCTGTCTCGTTCATCACACGCTCGTAGCCTATCACTCGGTCAAGCTCTTCTTGAGCCTTCTGCTGCACTCTTGGGTTCTTGATCACCTCAGCCATTGCCCATTCAACAGAGATTGCAGTTGTGTCCATTCCGGCTGTGATCATGTCCTGCAATTTCATTGACATCAATTCAAAATTCATCCGCAAAATGGCAATCGCTATTCATTTCTCATTTTAGCTCTTTTTCTAGTGTATTCATATACTTACCCAGAGTAAGCCAATGATTGTGTCTTCACTTAGGTCATATTTCTGTTGGAGGGTCAACAATGCATCAAAGAAGTGCTGTTTTTCTCCTCCACCCTTTTGACGAGCAAGGGTGTGCTCCTCCATAATGGCTCGGGTAAGACGGTCTCTACGTGCCCCATGCTTTGAAAATGCATCCTCGTCAAGGGGGAACATCCACCGAAGCCATGGAATGTGCTCAGCCATTGCAAGGGATGCCCCGAGCTTCAACCCATTGGCAACAATCGCCTTGAATTCCTGTCCTTGTTCATCCATCACTCCTTCAAAGTTCACAAACCTCTTCCCAAAGGCAAGCCGTGTTATGTTATTAAAGGCCACAGCTCCCAGGTACTTCTTCACCAGCAGACTCTTCCCTGTGTTATCTACACAAATACCATATTTTAAGGCATTAAGCACCATACGGTTCAAGGTCGAGTGCTCCGAGATTTTTACATTACTAGTTGTCGTGATTTCAACCAATCATATTCAAGTTTAGCTAATATAAAATCAAACACATATTTTATATTATACCTATATGCAATTTTAGTCCAATGAATCAAGCAGGTACAGAAGAAGTATATCCACTATTTTATCACCATATTACAATTCTCACATTATAATTCCAGAATAACTAGTCCGCAATGTACACGCTAAACATTTCCAGCAACTTATTCAGTTACTAGAGTATTCCCATTAATACCACACAAAAAAGAGAAAGGTCATAACAATTGATGAGAAATAATTACCAACCACCAAACACACTTGCTAGTTAAGGTGGTGGCTACACACCATTTCCTTTTCTTTTAAATATATTTTGTCCTTTTTGAAAAAAGTTAGGTTGATATTAGTCAACCCATCATTTTATTTGACCCTATACCCAACTACTCTATGGGTCCCAATGAAAAAGAGGAGCACCAAACATTCACCAAACCAAACCTCATCTCCTAAAAGTACAAAAAGACTCCTTTTCTCATCTATATCCACGTCTAAAGATAGATCTAGAAAATTTACTTACACCAAAAACAATATATTTTTCAAAGTTCAGAAGCAAAACAGATGAATAATTCTTTTTTTAATATTCTTTGGAATAACATTGCCAATCACTTTATTTTATTTTATTTTCTTAAAGAACCAAACATTTAGCTCTTTAAAAGTAGTTTATATAATGGTTCAATAACTTACTAGTGAATTTAAAAAGAGAAACTTATTCTTTAAAAAAAAAGGAACTTTACTACCTTAAATACGAAACAACTATCTAACTAGTTTATAACCACGTAAATATTTTGGCATAATTAAGATCAGAGACGGACCTATGATTTGAGCATTGCGGGCACTACTGGATTAACCAAATGTTCTAACATATTTAATATACTTTAAAATTCAGAACTCTTATTCTTTTTCCTAATCTCAGTGCTCGACTGCTCAGTCAAATAAGTTCACATATATCGTAACGACCTAACAACTACACCTCAGCTCATCTTCTTTTCCTAATCTCAGTGCTCGGTCAAATAAGTTCACATATATTAAAACACCAACACCTCAATACCAAAAAAGTCAATCATCCAAATTACAAACTAATAAAAAATACATTAAACAAAAAAATGAAATCAAACTTTGAATTAAAAAGGCTACCTGGATTATTGCAATCTCTGTAAATGGACTCAACCATAGCAGTAACCTCATCTTCTCTAATGGGCCTAAGAGATTCAAGTCTTTTAGGAGTAAAAAGCTCAATTGTACAAACTTTCCTAACCTTAACATAATGAGGCCCATAATCAGCCCAAATTAGATCTTGTCCATCTCTACTAAACTTAGCAGCCGATCTACTCCTATGTCTATCAGCTAACTGCTGATCTTTTTCTTTTAAAACTTCCTTAGCTAATTCGGAGCTAGTAACCACAACATTCAGGGTCGACCCGAACCAAACTGAAATGACAGGCCCGTAAGTTTCAGCCCATTCGTAAAAGCAACGGAACCTAACGGGCTTTATTTGGTAGAGGTTACCGACTATGGGCCATGGTGTTGGGCCTGGTGGAAGCTTGAAACGGAGACGGTAGTAGAGGTGGTATGCTATGTATGTGAAGATGAACGTTAAAGGAATTGCTGCTGCTAATGAAATAGCCATTTTTTGGGTTATTTTGGGGAATGGAAGGGGTTAGATGTTAAATAAGTGGGGGAAATGGAGGGAGTTGGTGGAGGGGTATTTTTGGTATTTTTGAAATGTGGTAGTTGGTACTTTTGGTACCCATTTTATTTGTTGAAAAATTGAAATATGAAGAGTTGGGGATTTTATTAAATTGGTAAGAGAAAAAATGAGGTACAAGAATCTTGTTAGAATATTGAAGTTTTGGTTGGTGAGATAGTCAATACATAAGTGGTTAAGGAAGTGTGACTTGTAAAGTTAGCAATAAAGAAAAATGTAAAGAAGTTTAACACTCCATTATTGGATTTATTGTAGTAATTTTGGTTAAAAAAAAATGTTCAAAACATCCATATTATCCTGCTCATTTTAACAACTAATAATGTAGAAGATTGTTCTTATATGTTACAGATTCAAACCTTGTCGTATTAAAATAGAAACTGTAAAAAGATTGAGTCATTATCTATTAAATTTTCTACTTTATGGCTAGATTTCTCGGTTATTTTGGTCGTACTTGTCTATAACAATCTTTTTCATCAACTCTAATCTTCGAATGCACAATTAGTCCAAGCATTCAATCTAATAATTATAGCAACATTAGGTATTAAAAAATCCGAGACCTGTCAATACGAAGGAATGGGCTCACTGTTTGTTATGTAGAGTCTCGGTTGATGGGTGTCGTCGTAGACACCTTTATCATCGTTGACGGGCCATTAGGAGTGGTAAAACAACATGCGGCCCATAGAGTGAGACGTGGTTGGTATAATTGACCTACCTCAAGTAGGTAAGTACTAAAGTATGATGCTGTCTCATGAAAAAGATAGCCAACAAAAGGCTTACAGTTTTTTTTTTTTTTAAGGGATTTCCACATAAATAGCCTACAATATTTCATATTAACAAGTCATTTAATACTAACATAATATAGCCACAATATTTATATTTAAAATTTAATTTATAATTAAAATATCAAATATAATAGATTGATATTTTGTATATATACCTTCTACACACATATATATTTGTTCCATATTTTTTAAATATTTATATCATTAAATTATATTTAATAGATATGCTAGGAAAAGAAAGAAATGATAAAATATGATTACAAAAAGTGGATAAGAGTTGGTAATGGTTATGTGGGGGTAAAAATCCCTTTTTTTTAAAGAAGAGAGCAAAATGGATAGAAGGAAAACACGTACTCCAGTATAAATGCTTTCATTTAATCAAGATTTTTTCACAATATAATATAATTGTTAAGTGAAATTTGATGCTAATCACACACCAAGGTAAACATTCTTGTTGGACAGATTTTATCGAGGCGCATCAACAATATGTAAGAGTAAATGTTTCAATAATTTTGAAATAATGTATTTGATAAGTTAAAATACTGAATTGTCAAAGTAACACTTACTTTTTAGATATGAATGAATGAACAGAATTTCTGAACCCATTTTCATTGCAAATACATTTTATCTCCTTGTAATTAGTGGAGTTATAAATGAAGTTTATTTATTGAAAAGTTTGATTTTCAAGAAGTAATTTAGCCTTTATATACTGCTTGTAATTAATGGAGTTATAAATGAAGTTTATTTATTGAAAAGTTTGATTTTCAAGAAGTAATTTAGCCTTTATATACGGCTGATTTTTACTTTCAAAGGAATAAGAAAATTACAAGTTTATTTCACTAGAAAATCAAAAGAGAGACATTGATCAAAAGGTGAAATCAAAAATTCAAGAATAGAAGAGCAATGTTCTTGAATGCTATTTGTTGTGTGACTTAGTTGAATCCTGAAGATAAAGTTGTCATTTATTCTTCCATTTGCTCGTGGGAGAGACTTCAACTATCTTCAAGAAATGTCTTGACGTGCCTCTAAGCCAAGCAAGTTTTATTTTGGATTTCTAATATATTTATTATCCTTGTTCTAACACAATAATAATGATAAATTTTTCAAAGAAAAGTATGCATAAATGAGGTGTAGATAAATACATCTGGGCTTGGATTTACCATTACAAAATTTGCTGAAATATGTATAAGGTAATCTACCAACAAAGTATACAAGAAAACAAAATGATCTGTTCTAAGAGATGTTAGAACTTCAACTTAAAGTTTCCAGAGGGGCTTCAGCTTGGACCTCAACTTGGGGAGCTTCTGGAGCAGAGGTTTCAACTTCTGGTGCATTTGGCGCTTCGGTTTCTTGTGGCACTGAAGGTTGGGCGACTTCAACTTCTGGTGCATTTGGTGCTTCGGTTTCTTGTGCCACTGAAGCTTGAACAACTTCAACTTCTGGTGCACTTACTGAAGCTTGGACAATTTCCGCTGGTTTAAACTTGTTGATATAGTAGGTAAGGGATGGTCCTGAGTACTCCACTGTTTGTACCGGAGGAGGTGAATTCTTCCCAACTTGGAGAAGTATGGAAGAAGCAGCAGCAATAGAGATTAAGGCTATCCCAGCTGCAATAGCTGCGGTGTTCTCTACTCCATCTTTAGAGGTGCCTGCACTCCCAGAGCTGATTGCACTTTCTGCTACATAAACTGCAGGCTGTTGCGAAAGTAAGCAACATTAACAACAAGGACAGCATCCATACAGGTCTTCAAATAATAAGATCCCCTATTAAGGAAGTACCAAAAGAGGATGATGATTCATTATGACATAGCCCATCATTTATTGTACTGAACTTGTCAGTAGTTCTGAAGGAATTTGGGCTGAATCTTTAGCCACATTGATCCTAAACGAAGCGAGAAGACAGGGGCAGGGAAAACAGTCAAGTCGATCAGCCTCGATGATCAGGAAAAGCAAGTCCCTTTGTGTAGTGTAAAAGCATAAGACTAGCATTTGGTATTTTATGATTCATCTTGTGGTTCCTATCCAGAATCCTGATATCTCCCAGACCCAATACATATATCTCCAGAATAAATACCTTAGGCTCTGAGTATGTGAGGTCTGAGATTTCTACACTTCCTGTGCTTTACATAGCCTACGTCCTTTGTTTATTCCCATCTGGCTCTATTCTATAGAGTTAGAGCTTGCTCCAAAGTTTCAAATATCATTCCTGTATTAAGAACCCAACTAAAATAGCAAACTCATTTGTCAAACATCGGTGGAAATATTTCCAGCTCTGCATTTGGTTGCCCGCTATCTTTTTCAAGAACTTTCAGTTTTGCACTTATTCACAAGAAATTTTTTTGTCAGATATCTTTTTGTTTACTTTCACTAGAATAACGGAAGTTAAATTTGTGTAAAAAGTGAAACAGCGCACAACCATTTGCACTGTCCAAGCATCACTATGATAGCTCTAGAGGTGATACTAAAATGGAACTTGAAGTTGAACTTCAACAAAAAGAAAATTTGATTGATTCGTTTTTATCTATACAGACGAGTTTTCACTACAAGATAGTTTCTCCTGTGAAGAGCTAAGGCATGTCATAATCTGAATCTACCTTTGGTCCATGCCATGAGAACAATGTAGTTTCAAGAGAACTTATGTCATTACATTACATAGAAGTACCAACCTCAACTGAGTATATATTTGTCTGCCCAGCAGTGTCCTTCTCAACATACCCACTCCAGCCACGCTTACGCGGTGGAAATGTCCCAACTACTTTGGTGTTGTCCCCAGCTAGCCATTCCATGCTCACCTTGCCAACCTGTTTGCAAATCAGAAATGTGTCACAGTTTTTTCCAGTGTGAACTACCATCTGTACATAAAGTGTATAGGTATTGTTTACAACTTTATCTTACTAATGAAAAATAACGATTACATGCTTTCAGTCACCATGTATAATGGATGATCAGTGATATAGTGAGATACCAGTTGCACTTTTCCTTTATATCCCGGGCTAGAAGGAGCTAGCTGGAAAGTTCTTTTGATATTAATGTCTGAAATAACAATTTGACCGCATAGCAATAATATCTGTCTGAGCTTAGGACTTAGCTCGATTGTGAAGCGAATATACATTTGATGCATTGAAAAGGCACAAGTGAAGAAGCTTCATTTATCAACAACCTTTTGTAGCTAGCCATATCAAATGGTAGCTGCTCTCCGCACATCTTTCTGCCCAAAAAATAAAAATCAAGTTTCTCTAGTTTTCTCCTAACTTATAGCACCATACTTAAAGATTTCTTCATTAGACATGGATAAAAGTATTCCATGTGCCTCTATATGCATAAAGAAATACAACTCTCCTTTGCAGCTTTTCCCAAATTAGCTCGTCAACCTTATACATTCCAGTAAATGAAATCAAACTACATACTAGTTACATTTTGACTAGTTCTAGCAGTAGACATAAATACTACTCCATTCAAATGCCAGATCGTAGTACTTACACTCAAAGACTCTGTATGAAGAACCAAATTCTCTATCTTAATTTTCATTATGAGTAGTCTATAATTTTCATTATGCAAATGTAGCCATAATTATTAGCCATGAATGTTACTCCATCTGTCCCAAGTTACGTGTCACACTCTCTTTTTAAATCAGTCCCAAAAAAATAACACAATTTTATTATTTAGTATGTACTCCTAACACTTTTATATACAACCACACAAATTTATTTAGTTTGTTTTGAACAATAAGTTTCAAACTTTTTCATTCTTTTTTAAACTTCGTGCCCAGTTTTACTAATTAAGCATTTTGACAGTTCATTACGTACTTGAACAAATCTGTAAAAATAACCAACAATAGAAAGAACTTCTCACTGGATTGAGTACAAGATTTATATCAACTTCTTTTTTCTCTACAATCTGTCAACAAATATTAATCCAAATTCACAAATACAACAAATAGAAGAAGTATATAAACATAAGGAAAAGTGTACCTCCTTATCTGGAGCACATTCTTCATCATTGCAGTCATCATCATTAGAAGCCCGAATTCTGAACCGAACAAGACTCTGTTTTTGCTTCAATCTTGAGTCTTTTTTGTATGTGCAAAAGCTAGAAGATGAGGCTATGGTGCAGCTGTTTGCTGATAAAGCAGCACAAGCCATTATGGGTTGCAAAGTTTAGTCACCTAACAAAAGTTTTTAGTATGGGTGTGTGTTAATTGAGCTAGTTGTACAAATTTTTGGTTCCTCTCGAATGGTTGTGTTTGAGTCTTGAAAATCTTACTCTTTAAAGGTGGTTTGATTTTTGTGGTTTCATTTGAATGCACGTTGAGTGGGTTATGTGTCTCACATTGCCTTCTCTTTCTCAAAATGACATCTATATCCCTCATTGTCATTTTGCACCAAAGCTTGTTAGGATTATCTGACTAGTAATTACCCTCAAACAAAATATAATTAATTTAATGCCATTCAAAATTTTACCGTCTGAATTAGTGTACAACTGGACCTTGTGGTGATAGTTTAATTGGATTCCACAAGTTGAGGTCGATCTTATGGTTGATATAAACTGTTAGGAATTCAAGGCAAAAAATAAATATACAGGGGACATGGTGTCCCCCTGACGTATTCCCCTAGTAGGGTAAAAAGAGGGTGTCTTAGTGCCATTGACCAGAATTGATATTGAGGAAGATGAGACACATGATAGGATAAGCTTTGAAATTTTGGGAGGGAATTTAAAAAAGACTAACATGGTACGTATAAAGGACCATTCAAGGCGATCAAAAGCTTTCTCAAGGTCTATTTTAATTAACATGTCACCTTTAGCACCTCTCATGTGAGAGAATTTATTTAAGATTTTGACGGTAAAATATAATTAACATGTCACCTTTAGCCCGAATTCTAGACCTTTAGTAGCTACAATTAGAAGGATTCATCCAGTAGCTTAATGATTTGCTTGACTCATCTAAAAACGGACTCAGTGGCGTATGCAAGATTTTTTGTCAGCGGTGTCTGACATACGAAGAAGTAAACCACTTATATTAAAAAAACGTAAATTAATTCATTTTGATAAAACATAATTCTAAGTACATTACTACAACTCTAGTTAATGAGTATTCATTTTGAGTAATTCAAAGTAGCTTATTTTAAATTTTATTATATTCTTCTAATCCGATATAACGCAACAAAACCCACCACATGGGTTTAAATCAGTTTTTCAGAAATAAATAACTCTCACACTTTGTCAACGTCGTTCAGACTCATTAGCCTTTTCTTTCAATTTAGATGAACTTTACGATGTTGAACTTTGTTTTAAGATAATGTATCTTCTTTTAAATTATACCTAAATGACAACTTAAAATTTTAATTCAGTAGCTCCTAAATAATTTCTTGAAAGTCAATTCAAGGAATAAGTAGTTTTGGTCTTTAAGAAATTTCAACTAAAACGCAATCAAATCAAATATAATTGGACATCAATTGCGTGAGCTTGTTTATGTCTCACAAATTATGGATCCAAATTCTACATGTTTGGATTAAGGGTGGCTAACGGTCCGGTTTTGACCGGACCGGACCGGAATCGGGCCGGAAACCGGACCGTTGGCCACTAACGGCCCCCGATCCCGGTACCGAACCGGTGCCTCGAAAAAAAACCGGGAGGACCGGATAAAATTGGGACCGGAACCGGCCCGGACCGGACCGGACCGGTCAAAAAAATAAAAAAAAAAAAAACAAAAAACTGCTCGTTTCTAGCCGTTGGGCAACGGCTATTTTGACCTCCTAGCCGTTGTCCAACGGCCAAAAACGGCCAAATACACCCCATAACCACCCCATAACCACCCCTAACTATTTTTTTTCTATAAATACCCCATTATTTCATCATATTTTTCACACAAATCTTCTAATTCTCTCAAATTTTCTACAATATTGCTATTGTTCTACTTTGGCTATTTGTTAAAAATTTATAATTTGGCTACTTTATCAAGTTCTATTTGGAGTTTCTATCAAAGTTATATTGTGCTACTTGGTGAAGTTTATAAATATCAAGTATTGGGTTAATTGGAGGCGCTACGTGGTTGAAAATATCAATTTGGCTATTTTTACAATTTTTCGATTATCAAGTATTCAACTAATTAATTGAAGTGGAGGCTCAAGTTTCAACTTCACCTCAATTATACGGTTATATTTGGTTGGTCGTTCCTACTTCTACTCTTTTATTATTTTTTTGTCATATATATTTATTTTATTTGCTATTATTATGTCTCAACGAGGTTCAATTGGAACTAGTAGTGGGGGGCGGGCACGTGGTCGTAGGGGAAATAGGGGTAAAGAAATTGCTGGTAGTTCTAGTCGGAATACCCACCACATAGATGATTCTCAACATTATCATAATATTAGCGCTGATAATATACTTGATCACGAAATGTTAGAAACACGATATGGGAATCAAAGCGGGGGTAATTTAGAAGAAACACCTGAATTTCAAGCTAGTCCACCCGAAGTTCAGTCAGACTTGCCTCCTGAACCTCCTACTAGAAGTAGAATACCGGCTAAACGTAAGGATAGATCTGATGTGTGGGATTTTGCATCAAAGAATGTTGAAGCGCAGACGGCCTCCTGCGGGCTTTGTGATAAGGTGTGGGTTTTTAGAACTGGGGGTAATGAGGGTGGGACGGGTAAACTTAGGAAGCACTTACAAAATAAACATCCTAAAGAATGGGCAACGCGGGCGGGTGGTATATATTTAGGGACCGAACATGGGGGAGTAGCGCATGATTCTTCTTCGGGTATCCAAGCAAGAATTAACCATTTAACAGGAGGGCTTCTTACTTATGATAAACAAAAGGATAGGGAAGAAATTGCTAAACTAGTTGCCCTCGAGGGTTTACCTTATAGTTTTCCTTCTTCTACTGGTTTTGTTCGTTATGTTCAGGCTGTATATAATCCCTCTTTTAGAGGTTTTCCAAGAACTACTGTTAAAAATGATATTATTAAATTTAAGAACGAATATCAGGATTATTTGCGATATATGTTTGATAACTTTGACACTAGAGTATGTCTTACTACGGATATGGGTCGTTCTACTAATGGATGTGATTATATTACTGTGACTTGTCATTGGATAGATCCTGATTGGGTTTTTCAAAAATGTATTATTGCTTATAAAATTGTTGATGAACCACACACGGGAAATTATATTTGTAACAAAGTTTCATCAATTTGTCGTACGTACTGTTTGTCTAACAAAGTTTTTAGTATTACGGTAGATAATGCTACAAACAACACAGACGCACTTAGGAACTTGATACCTATTTTGAACCCTCCTTTTCCTGAATTTTTTCATGTTAGGTGTGCATGTCATATTTACCACTTAATAGTCAGAGATGGTCTTACCTTGTTTAACGACATTATCAAAAAGGTGCAGATAGCTATTACTTATATTTTTAGAAATAAAAACCAAGAAAGAAGACGGGAATGGGAAAGAAAATGTGTAGAATTAGGAATGCCAGTTAGGAGAGTCCCAAAGGAAGTTTGTACTAGGTGGAACACTTTATATGAGGCATTGAATGTTGCTTATGAATATAGACTGCCTATTTCTCAAATGTATAATAAACATTTTATGGAAATCTATCACCTTAAAGATGAGGATTGGCAAGTTGTTCAACATCTTCTTCAGTTTTTACATAAATTTTATCAAGCTACTTTGGAATTTTCCGGTCAATATTATCCAACTACTCCTACCATGTTATATTATATAGCTGGAATATCGGAATTATTGAAAATGTATAAACAATATGCAGTTTACTTACCGGCTGTATGGTTAATGATTGAAAAGTTTAGAAAATATTTTTTTCCAATTCCTCCTCTTTTTTACATTGCTTCTGTGTTGCATCCTGCTTTTAAAATTAAGTTAACTGAACGACTTGTTAGAGAAGTATATGCAAATTTAGAAATTACTCCAGATGAAATTGCTACTAATGGGTATCCAAGTGTAGACGAGGCTGTTGCTAAAGTTTATGCAGATACCGTGGCTGTTTTTGCAAAGTATAGAGCTTGGGCAGACACTGCAGAGCCAACGGAACCAATACTATCCACCGGGCAAAGTTCTTCACAGGCAGGAGCAGGAATGCGCACTTTTGGGGGACTTGACGAAAAGTTGCTTTCAGAACAGGACGAGTACGGAGAGGAATACAGCGAGTTCCAAGTGTATTTAATTCAATATCCAAAGAAACTTAACAACTTTGGAACTGCGAATTTGTTGGATTATTGGAAGAATCAAGAATCGCAATTTCCAATTCTTGCAAAAATAACCCGGGATATATTAACAATTCAAGCTTCATCAGTTGCATCGGAAAGCGCTTTCAGCCAAGGAAGATTTCAAATTGGATATCACAGATATTCGTTGAGAGAGGAGGCAATGGAGACAGGAGTTTTATTCAGGGATTGGATAAGAGCAGAGCGAAGAAACTTTGGTCTACCAGAACTTACTAAGGAAAGGGGCAGAGCATATATCGATCAAATTTTGAGCGACGGAACAAGTGAAGGGAGTCAAACCGGCAATGAAGAAGAAGAAGAAGACGAAGAACCAGAAGGAGATGATGAACAAGATCAACAACGGCCAGTTCCAAAAGAAAAGCCTACAAGTGTCCTCAAGAAACTAGCTAATATGTTTAAAAGAATGTAATATTCTAAATAAGAATTTTGAATTTACAAGTTTTTGTTTAGATGTAATTTGCACTTCTTATATCTTAAACAATTCAATAAAATTGCTCCAAGTCTTGGAATTCAATCACAACTATTGTCTTCATACTATTTATTTTTAATTTATAGTTTGCGCAAAAAATACTACAATTAATTACTAGTTTGTAAATTAGTTCAAATATTGAATTTTGAACTTAAAGAATTAATTCAAAAATTTGAATTTACTAAAATTAATTCAAAGTTTGAAACTTTGAATATTGAACATAACAAATTAATTCAAAACTACAAGTTCAAATTATAAAAAATACTACAAGTTTTTTTATTCTAAGTTTAAACTTTAATATATACAAGTAAAAACTAAATAATATTTTGTTGTAATATTTTTCAAAGTTTCCATCACTTTAAATAAAACTCAATGGAAAAACAAAAAAAAAAAAAAAAACTTATTTGGGCCGAACTGCCGGACCGGACCGGACCGAACCGGACCGGACCGGACCGAACCAGACCGGACCGGACCGGCATTTTGGCCCAACGGCTCTCTTTCAAATATAGCCGTTGGCCAACGGCCAAAAACGGCTATATTTGCCTATCACCCCCCTAAACGCCCCCCATAACCCCCCCAACCTATTTTTATCTATATATACCCTATTATTTCATCATTATATCACACAATTTACTATTTTCTATCAATTTATCTCTTAAATTACTCTCAAAGGCTATTTTCTAAATTTCTTCCAAAATCCAAACAATTATAATGGCTGAAAATCAAGCTCCCGCTGCTCCCGCTGCTCCTGAACGAAGACGTCGTTCTATAGTGTGGGAACTTATTACGAAAGATACTGAATCTCAGAAAGCTAAATGTAACATCTGTAACAAAGAGTGGCAAGTTTACACTGGACCCAACAATGGAGGGACGGGAAAGTTTAGGCAACACTTAAAAAAAAACCACAGAACCGAATGGGATATAATAAATGGCTTTATTCCGCGTGATTGAAAATTTGAAGAGATGGCTAAGGGAATATCTATTTCAATTATGTATTTTCGAATTTCTAGTTTATTTAGTATCTTTGTAATTTTTCGATTTCTAGTTTGTTTTGTCATTTCAATTATCTATTTCTCATTCAATAAACGTTTGTTTTGTTTCATAAACTTTACACTGATAAAGTAACAAACTAGAAGACGTCGTTCAATTATTTATTTCTCATTCAATAAACTTTACATTAATAAATTTTAAAATATAATTTACATAATTATTTTGTTAATTTGTTTCATTAAAAAATATAATTTACCTAATTATCACAAATGATGTTTAAATAAATTGTTAAGTTTTTCAAATTTTAGTTTTATTTGCCTAAAAAAAAAAAAAAAAAACAAAAAAACCGTTAACCGGTCGGACCGGACCGGTACCGACCGGCCTAACGGTCGCCGGAACCGGTTCCGATCCGGCTCCAATATTTGAAACCGGCATGGACCGGACCGGTAGACCGGAATTCCACCGGTTTGAAATTTTTTTGGCCCGGTTCCGGACCAGAACCGGACTCCGATATCGGTTTCGGACCGGACCGGACCGCTGGCCACCCTTAGTTTGGATCCACAAGACACCAATTAGTGAAATATAAACAAAACTTCAACTACTACTGTCACTGAAACACAATTGAAGTTTTTTCTTTAACTTTGTGCTCATTGTTTAATATGGATGGATAAAAATTATCGTGACCGAAATTGGCAAGTCCAAGATGAAATCGACGTCATACTTTGTTCCACAACAAACTTTTTCAACATTGCAAACTCTTAAGCCCAATAACCAAAGTGGGTCTTCTGGATCTCATTGTCAAACACCAAGTAGACTTTCATTTGTTGTCCCATGCACATGATCAACATATTATATCTTAGTAACAGTACTATTTTTTCATTTCATTGGTCTGACACACATTTACTCTAGCTAGTCCAACCTCATTAATTTCTTTCCGATTCATCCGGAATCCCACCACCCAAAGTTGTTCTTCATACATGTCCACACATTTCTCATTCTCCATAGCTAATCTTGTACCACATTAATTCACAAACACAAATTATGTTCATAGGAGTTAACCTCAGATATGGTATTGCCATTGCCATTGGCATTTTCATACTCATTTCCCTTGTCATGTTAGTCTCCTATGCTTGTCTTCGTGTTAAAGCTGGTAATAGTAGTGGTGAAGGTGCTAACACTCGAGACTTCACCAATCAGAGATATAACATCTATACCTACTATTTTGGATTGGATCAGCCAGTGATAGAGTCATTTCCCAAAGTGGTGTTAGGTGAAAGCAAGAGATTGCCCAGTCCTATAAATACAAACACATGCCCTATATGCTTGTCTGATTATTGTGCAAAGGATCTGGTTCGTTGTATACCAGAATGTCATCACTGTTTCCATGTGGATTGTGTTGACGAATGGTTGCGGAAGAGTGGGACTTGTCCAATTTGTAGGAGCTCTCCTATGGCCACTCCTCTAGCGCAATTAGTACCCGTGGCCTATTACCAGAGATGATGGATGTTGCAAATTGCAAGGTCTAGTACTTAATACATTAACATTTGTATAGAGAAGTTCTTGTTTTCAATCCTCTCTTTTTAAATTTTGTTATTATATATTGTGTAGAATATTGTTTTAAAGTTTGTGTAGAAGTTTATAGTTTTTGTTTTAAATTAATCATTCTCCAGTTCTCACGCCATCTTGAGTGGTGTAAAACACAAATATCCTGTCTGAAAATATCAAGATCAAGCGGATGATTTGTTTTTTTACTTTTTATAATTGTGATTTTAGTTATTTGACTTTTTCTCAAGAGATACTACAGCAGAAGTGTCATTTTTTCGTTGAATTCTTCCTCCCTTTTCTTTTTCTTTCCATTCTGCGCCTAGGGCAGGGGGGACGGCAGGGAGGCTGGCTCCATGACCCCGGTTGGTTGTCGAAGATGACCCCTCGCCTTGGTCTCCAAAAGGCTCAATCCTCTAAGGCTGAAACGAATAGGTCAGAAATTCGACCGGCCGGCCCTAGCCGTTTACATGAGCATAGGGAATCTGTACTCGAGCGTTCCACTAGGCCCCTGCTTTCAGCAACAAATTATTTCGTCGCCTAAAATTTATATTTCATCATTAAAAATATTTTTTGACGAAAAAAATCATCAATCATTTGTTCCTATACCATGGGTCACTAAAGATTTGCAAAGACAGAATTAGTATTTCATCACTAAAACAAAGCTATATTACCTACGAAATCTTTTTCTTTTTTGTCTCCAAATATATAGCATTTGTGACGGGCTTGTTTGTCTAAAAAGGTATAAAAAATTTTCATTGATGGTGAGTTTCCTCACTAAAAAGTCAGTGATGCCGATGGAACTACATTGTCACTAATTTATTATTTTAATTAGTGACAATTTCAATTGTCTCTGAAGTTGCATGTAATTCCTAGTTAATGAAATATTTTTTTGTCAATAAAGACGGGCTTTTATGTAAAAAAAACACTTCGTACCTAAATGTATAAATTAGTGTCAACTTTACTTTTAAGAGTTTATAGTTGAAAACTGTTATTTTGTTATTAAAAATATTATTTTCATGATTAATTACGACTGCAATTGTCATATTAGGGACGTTAGTTAGTTAGTTACAGGCGGTTATAATTTGATATATTTTACGAATTCTCTCTAAAATCTTCCTCTTAGCTTAATTCTACTATTCCATTTTCTTTCTTTGATTCACAAGCTTTTTGTTAAAAAAAAAAAAAAAAAAGGCAACCAGAAAACAATTTTCTGCCCTAATTGAAGAAATTCAAAGGAACTATGATCGAGCAACAATGGCAAAATGCCCTAGCTCATTCCACTATCTCATTGAAAAGGCATATACAATGATTAAGATACTTAAAGAAAGCTTCAATTCTCTTTGGATTAACGTGAAACGGTTAGAGAATGAAAAAGGTTCGTTAAAACATGTGATGAGAGCTTATTTGTCATTGAGGCATTATTTGGATGATATATTTCACAGTAAAAATTTCGCCCAGCAGCCACTTTTAACACTGGTATTTAGTTTGAGGCCACTATTTTCTTTGGTCTTACACTAGAGGCCACTTTTGGGCCTTTACTAAATAAATGTTGACTTAAGTTCTGATAGTTGACTGAAGTTCAGTCCACACGGCCCCTGGACTGAAGTTCCATCTCTTAAGGACTGAACTTTCAGTCCATGTGGCCATGGACTGAACTTCAGTCCATAGTATGGCCATGGACTGAACTTCAGTCCATGGCCATGGACTGAAGTTCTATCTTAAGGACTGGATTGAACTTCAGTCCATATGGCCGTGGATTGAAGTTCAATCTTTAAGGACTGAACTTCAATCCAACATCTGGACTGAAGTTCTATCTCTTTAAGCAAAAGTGGCCACAAACTAAATGTTTTGGTATTAGTGGCCTGTGCCCAAAGACCAGTGGCAAAAGTGGCTTTTCGTGCACTTAGCCCTATTTCACAGGGTTTGAGAGACGAAGGAATGAATCTAATGATAATGGACATTTATCATGTTTTCTTGGATATAATCTTGGTTCCATCAGTTCTCCCTCTCATGGTTGAGGTAGAAGAAGTAGTTTGTGCATATCATTTTACGTGGCTTTTCTGTTATGTCCCCAAATTATAAGCTCAGATTGACTCCGAATTACGCAGTAGCACAAATTATCTCTATAAATCTGTTGCAGTCTATCTGGATGGGTTTAGAAAATGGCATGAGATGGAAGATTTGTACAAAACTCTGGTTGATTTCAGCGATGACGTGCGCTTGGAACTGGTAATGCGTCTTATTCTGCTCTCAGAACAACCAAGAACAGGTGCTGCACCTACCTTCGACAGTCATGTTCCCGAGGTAATGGATGTTGATATTGATTCCTATAACTTGCATTTTTTCATAAACACTCTTTTGGATGTTTGGTTCGTATAATTTTTTATGTTGATTTGTGGAGTACTCTTTTGGATGTTGAGAATTTTAATTCGTATAATTTGCATTTATCCAGAATGAAGGATTACACACAATCCATGAACACACAGTTCGTCTTAAGATCACAGTATTTGTTTCACTAGTCGATTATACAATCACATGTTATAAAAATACGAACTGTAAAGATTAATTCACAGTCTAAGGTCGTACCTATTATAAAATTGTTCCAATTCATAGAAGATTGCTTATCTTCTCCATTGAAAATCCTCTATTAAAGTTCTTCAACATTGAAGAAGAGAGTTTTTCTATTTGTTTATGGAATAGCAGGAAGGAGCTTTGCTTTCCTATTTTTCTAGAAGTGGAAAAGTGTACGGTGTGTATCTTCTAAAAGAAACCTTTTATACTTCTGCAGAACTTTTCCCAAAAGTTGTGTCTCTTTCCCTTTTTTCTTTTATTAAGTATATATATATATATATATATATATATTATTCGTACAAGGATACGGTTTTACCCACATGAGTGCCCGACCTATTTCCAACATCTCCCACTCACACATAGTGGGTCAACTCTCATTCCCAATCTGTAACATCCATACATAATGACTAGACCGTGTGACCAGTGCATACTTCGAAAGCTTAATTTCTATACATCTGTTAGGAATCTATAGCATCTCGATTAACGGAACCTTGGAGTAGATTGCAGTGTGCTTGAATATTTATCACATTCACATCTCTCACAATCTCTTTGTATTAATTTGAGTTAATCATTACGTTATGATGTTCTTGTCTAAAAGACAAACATAATGGGCGCACCAATGAACACAATTAATGTGATAATATTCAATGATCTTCTTCATCTCAAGAATCTCTTAATCTCAATCTGACTTTCTTTTCTAGAAATGTCCCGCCAGATCGAATCATCCATGATCTCTTGGCAACACCCTAAGATAGCATACACCAAACTGAATCTCGAGAAACTGGTCAAAGTCATGAGGGAAAAGAAAATTACTTATAATTTTTTAGGGCTTCACACGATAAGCAAGTAGAGATTAAACTTGAATTGCCCATAGGTCACTTTTCGTATACGTGGTATGAATCACGTATCACAGTATTGACTCATTTCGCGTGGAGCTTATGTCTTTCGCAAATTAAATATTGTGCATATGATAGTTCAGACAAGTCATGTCTAACTTTGAGTTCAAAAATCTACTCATACATTTATCCTTCAGAACTCACATCTAGCATTAAGACAGACTCACATTTAATCAAATATAGTTATCAAAAAAAAAAAACGACATTCTTATTATAAACTTCAAGCTCTCTATTATTATCACTTCTGATAATAATAAGTTTATAATTGTCTCATCCCTATTACTAACCTAGACAATAGAGGTGATTGCATGTGTGAATTGGCCAACCATTTTGTCTGTCCCGCATACTCATATTTATGTACTAAAAATAAAATCATTCTATATATATAAATCAACAACAAGCAAATTAGGCTTCAACTACATTAACTTCAAATAATGTAGTTTTATGTGAACATCCTTGAGAAAAGTTAAAGTATAAATACATCTACATATACGCAAATTCAATGCCTTAACATATCATTCATAACCAGCAGATGCAATGAGTTTTATTATCGGATCTACTATCATATAATGCGTAGAGATGTATTGCATGTTCACATTTCTATGTACAACTATGTCTCTAAGGAAACTATACTTTATGTCAATATGTTTTGTCTTCCAATGATACTTAGGACTTTTGCGTAAGCTATTAAGAGTTGACTATCACACTTGATTATCACTAATTCAATAACACTATCAAACATATCCAAATTTATCATTAAGACGTCTAAGCCAAATAGCTTCTTGCAAAGTTGCTGAAAACGCTACAAATTCAGCTTTCTTTATAAATAAGGCTGATTGTTTCTTGCTATACAAACAATATATACATCGCTATTGTTTAGCAAAGAAGACTCAGATTTAGATTTCTTCGCATGTAATCTTCTTTTTAAATCATCATAGATATAGCCTTTGAGCCGCAGATCCATTTCTGTGTCGTTGAGATACCTCTGTATTCTTTTAACTGCTTTCTAGTATAACTTTTTTCTAAGTTAGATTGATATCTGCTAACTAGATAACATATATCAAGCTTCATGAGACAAATCATATTCTCGTGGATTCACGAGGACACATCCCCCCACTTGAAACTTTGTCTCTGGAAATAGGAGTATTGATGGGTTTGCACTATTGCATATTAAATCGTTCAAGAAAATTCTTAATATACGATTCTTGTGAAAAAGACAAAAATCCATTCAAACGATCTCTTGAACTCTGAACTTCAAGAATGCACCCATATTTCTTGATAATACATTAAGTCTTTTGCGTATTTTGAGAACCCATTTGTTCCCAATGGCGCTATAACTCATAAGTAGATCAACCAATTTCAACTCTTGGTTTGGTTTCATTAACTCCATTTCATGTTCCATTGTTCTAAGATATTCATCCTTAGACGGGTATCTAAGAGTCTCAATTACGTTATGTAGCTCTTATACATCTTGTGGAGTAACTATATATACTTCCCCTTCGATCTCAAATCGATGACGAGGAATATGTAGACGACTCATTCGTCGAGGCTGAGATCGATAAAATTGATATATTAATTGATAGTTACTCCACTGGGACCAAAAATATTAAATGGATTCTCTTTTGGATAATATATTGATGTTAATTGAAACATATCCATTATCACCAAGCATAAATCCCACTCAAATCCATTTAACGTTAATAGCGGAAGCAATTTGGCCCACAATTAGATAAAGAGACAAGTATTAACCTATCTCACCCTACAGTTACTTGAGAAAAATATTCGCTGGGAATTGCGTACATTATCTGATTCAAATTCAGTTATAGTGCCACTATCTTGTCCACTTATGAACATATAAATCTTGGACTAAAATAGTATCGCAAATTGATACATGTCCTTCTTCTTGGAACTAATTTTCCATATGGGAAAATAACTTAATGTACAATAGCAACACAAACTCAATAGTAGAAAAAAATTGGATTTTTATCTATCTATAACTTATATGGAATATAAGTAACTGACTTAGAATAATTTCATAATTTGGATCAAAAATATCATAATGTACCAACTACAATGGAAGGTAATGCCACTTTAAGCAGACATATCTATAGTCTCTAGAGCCTCTTACTCTATTAAGACATACTGGATTTTATCATCACCATTAACACTTTTGTTAAACTCGGGATAATATTTTCATAGCAGTTGACATATTAATACAAACTAGTATAAACTTATTGAGACAACTATGTACTTTCTTAGAGCCTAAAAGTCATATATATACTAATTCCTAAAGCAATTAACGATGTCACTATTTATTTCACATTTGATTTGGAATCGAAAGTTCACTATGTTCCCAATCATCATCCATAGGGGTGTTCACAGTTTGGATAAAAACCGAACCAAACCGAACCGATAAAAAAAAACCGACACTTTGTTGGATATGGTTTTGAATTTTCAAAAACTGCAAACATTTGGTTTGGTTTGGTTATAGTGAAAAAAAACCGAAGAATTAACCAAACCGAACCGACAATTATAAATATAATTTTTATAATGATGTACATTAATATTTAATATTTTATATAAACTTTTTAAGTATTTTATGTATTTTCAAATTTCAATGACAGTTAACGTGACTGGACTAGAGTTAGTGTGATAGTCTTGGAGAACCATGTACCTTTAATGGTCTGAAGAATCAAGTCCAACAATTAATGGTGAACTAAACCTTAGCAGTTAGTAAATTACTGTATTTTTTTTTAAAGAAGTGCATAACCTATTTTATACTTAGTACTTGTTCAAGTACATTAATTGAGTACATTATAGTTTGGTGGATATAAAGTACTAGTAGAAACTACAAAGTACCCTTTTGCATTTGGAGATTGAGAAATAAAAGGGAGGAACATGCATAAGCCCCTCTCTAATATGCTAATGAAGATATGAATGTCATAAAAGTAAAAATTCCCAAACATTAGCAATTCAAACTTTGACAAAGGCCAGTTTGTTGAAGCTATAAACTTTGATGACGCTGAGGTTGGTTTTTGGAGGGCGGCAAAAGTGTGCTTGCTTTTCTGCTTCTACCATTTAGAAGCCTCTTTGAAACAGGAGACATCATTTGATCTGTTAGACTTGTGTAACTTCCCGGTTATTTGAATGGCTTAGGAACCTTAAGGCGATCGGGGGTATTTTCACTTTTGGTTCTGTATGATTTGAAATTTGGCACACTACTTCTATTTTGTACATTGAAGCCATAGTTTTATGCACAATAATCTATCCCATGTTGTAATCAATATTCAAGAAAATTTCAGCTAGTCAATGTTCAATTCTATATACAAAATAAATCACATGTCCAACAGTCATTGTGATTTGTAAAAAACAAAAAAAAAAAACCGACTAACCGAACCAAACCGAAACCAAACTGACATTAACCAAACCGATGGATATGACTTTTATTTGGTTTGGTTTGGTTTTAAAAATTTAAAAACCGAATATATTGGTTTGGTTATGGTTTTAACCAAAAACCAACCAAACAAAACCGTGAACACCAATAATCATCCAAATTCTAATATTCAATAAATCTAACATAGTCAATTATTAAAGGAATACTCGTCTTAAAATACTTAAATTCAAGACCTACTATTAAAAGAGAAATTCTATAATAATTTATAGAAATCTAAAAATAATGAAAATATCAAATATTGGATTAATGCAAGTACACATACTTATACGAATCTATTATATCAGAGAAGCGACTTAAGTGCACCTTGACATAATGTTCTGTAACACAATACAGAAAGATACGATAGAAATATTCGATATATGCACGTATTGTATACATAAGAAAAAACACAATGGCAGTAAAGTTTTACTAAAAACTTACACATGATTTTCCAGTTGCATCACGTATATTTGGATAGAGTTAACTGGTATTTAATTTCTCCTCACAGGAGAAAAGAACGTAGCAAATTATAAAGTACACTTTGCAATCTTTGTCCAACAACACAAACATGTCTGGAATCTAGATTGGACGTTAATCCTTCATACTATATGTCATGGTTAATTTCTCTTCTTTATTATTTTTAATTATACATGCTCTCATGCTCATATTAAACTTCGACAAAAGTTTAACTGAAACTTTTAAATGAAAAAGTCTGTAAAACTGGTCACTTGATATGAACTAACCATCATAACCAATAAAAAATATGAGGAATTTTTCAAGGAACTTCAATTAAGTTCTCTAACTTATGAAGGGTAGTCAGTATAGCTGTAGAGTTCATTTTGCCTTTTAGATAGAACCCGACTGATGCCATTTATGTCTGAGAAGACAAACTAGGCAATCACTTGCCTTTTAGAACAACGACAGTTACAAGAACTATTGTTTAGAGTCTTTTGACCCTAGCTCAAGTATGGAAAAGTTCTGAGACTTTTCCTTGACTACCAATATTCCTTTTATGCTAATTCCTCTTTGTGAAACTGTGGTATAATCTATTTTATGTCGTAGACAAGTTGTCACAGTTTTGTACTCTCATATTAATGGAATTATTTCAAATGTTATGCCAGCCACCGTTTCAGAATTTCAATTGATTTCTGTAAAATTGTATCTTTAAAAAAAGACCTATTCCAATTCAATTATTGTAGAAGAACAAATCTTCATAGTGCAACAACTTTAATGACTGGATACAAAAATCCAATTTTCAAGGATCAGTTTCTATCTTTTAGATAGATATTGGTTCCATCAGTATGTAACATATGGCTAGAGTAGTCTAAACATCATTAACTACTATTCTTCATGAGCCAAGCGTTTAAATAATGATTGCTAAAACAAATTCAATTCTTAATCTTTTAGATTCATCAGCAACCATACAGAAACGGAACGAACCAGTTTGTTCCATAGAAGGGAAAAAAATATGATGAGTAGCAATATTGAGACTAGAGCTCTAAGAGTCCAACACTCTTGTCCATCCCGACAGCCCTGATGTTGGGCATATTTCTTGTATTTCCGACGTTAATTAATATCCACTTTTACTTGACTTTGCTGTTAATTGTGCCCAACATTGCTTAATTAGCGATATTACATTGATCTAATGTGTTTGTGTTGACTTAGGTATAATCTCTGAAGAATTGGAGCAAATTGGAGCTTGATTCATACAAGAACAAGGAAGAAGCAGCGGGTACAGCCACGGATGCTTGGCATGCTCCGGTGTATGCACCGTAAAACAGTCCCAGAGTAGCTTGAATTAACTAAAAACGTGGGCCACCAATTGTACTCCGTATTTAAACCCTTGTAAACATATTTTTAGGGATGATTACGTACTTTTGGAGGCAAGAACCCTTGGGGAGGCATAGAGACACAAAAGATGGGTTGGAGCTCAACATCTAGATTGAGTTTTCTTCTCTTTTCTTTAATTTAGTTTGTTAGTCTATAGTTGTGGGATTCTCCATGAATGTTGATATTCATAAGTTACTTTGATTTTATTGGTTTATTGAATTGGGTTATTTATTCATATCCTGAGCCTAATTATTTGATTGCTTGATCACCAATTGAATACTATTAATGAATCTAGGGTTGAACTCGAAAGTGGGAACCACAGGTTGCAATAGGATTGAATAGAGCGTGTTCCTGAACCCGGGCATCGGGGAATGGTTTCGCGGTTAGGATAGAAATATACCTGACAGTCATGCTTAATCAGTATACAGGAGAAGCACATGCATTCTTGTTAACTTTAATTCCATAGACATATAGGTGTTAGGTTGGCTTGAATAGGCGAGCAGGGTATCGAAAGAGTCCTGTGAGTAATATTAACCATGTGATTAGTAACCCAGATAAATTGATTTAGTCAGATTAACTGAAGAATTCAACAGGATTGACAGATATCCCATGACCCTAGGCTATTATCCCTTCTTGAATCCAAAATCGTGTTTTACTTGTTATTATGTTCTTGGTTTAATTATTTAATTTTATTTAGATAAATTCTCAACTCTTGAAACCTTCTTACGTAGATAATTAGGAATTGTCTGGTTTAGTTGGTAGTTAATCAATAGTCCTCGTGGGAACGATACTTTTCTTATCACTTTATTACTTGATCGACCGCGTATACTTGCGTGTGCGTTTGGAGCGACAAGTTTTTGGCGCCGTTGCCGGGGACTTAGAATTAGCTATCTCTAGATTAGGCTTTTACTTTTGTCTATTCAAGTTTTTAGTTTAGTTATTACTTGTTAACATGGCATCTTTTAATGAAAATTGGTCGAATTTTGGCTACTCATATTTTGGTGCTCCTTGCATAATTTGTAATGGACGTCACTTGTGGGAAGATTGTCGACATCTTAATGTCCTACAGAGCTATTTATCTAGTCGTTTCTCTACAACCTTTGATCAGAACTGCTATCAATTGTGTGGTGGTCTGTGGAATGATTGTCCTAAGTGTCGTACTCCTTCTTCAAGTAATATTCATGATAATACTAACCTTGCTTGTGAGATTGATAGGAGCAACAAAGTGCAGGATGCATCACAACAAGAGGAAAATTCTGAAGAGGTGGAGATCATGAGCGAAACTTAGCTAATGGAACAATCTCAACGGTTAGATGCATTTGGGGGTCTTCTTGATGATATTACAAGTGCAGCTAAAAGCTTTATAGAATGGAAAAGTGTACTCAAACAAGAGATCGACCGATTTGGCTATGCCATTCACGACCTTGAGGCTAATTTGATTGAAAAGACTGAAGCGTCTAAGTCTCAACAACCCATTGTTGTGGAGAGTATATTTGAGGTGGTTGAAGTCGAAGAAGAATTTAAGAGCCAATTTGAGGAGCTAAGTGTGGAGTTTCAACCATTCGACCTAATAGTAGTTAAGGATGCCAAAGTTGAAAAATTAGCACTAGAGTCAAGTGAGGAAGTGAAAAATATAATGTTTGAAGACTCTAGTGTGTGTAAAAATGAGGATGTCAAAAGTGAAGCAAATCTGGAGTTAAGCCGCATAAGACCTCATTCCAAGCACTTTTCAATATTTTGTTTTGATGGCGACATGAAGATCGAGCCTTTTGAGCAAATAGAAGAGTCACGGGATGAGGAACACTGTGCCTATATTCTTAAATTTGTGATGCCGAGAAGACAAAACGACATCCCTCATTTAAAAGCCAAGAGGTGCAAGATGCGACATTCATTGCTTGGATATTTTGGTTTTATGCCACATCCTCAAGAGCATAGCCGTAAGCTTGAATGCAATTTGGGAATTCGATTCATATCTTCGAGGTGGAGGAAAAAGTGAAGTTTGTACCCGTCGTGCCGCGACGTTAAATCAAGCGCTTCATGGGAGGCAACCCATGTGTTATCGTTTTTAGAGTAGTTAATCCGCATTTTCATTGAAAATAAAATAAAACAAAAAAAACATAAAATAAAAATAGAAAAGAACAAAAAGAATGGAGCTTGATGTGTTTAACGTGTTTGTGTAGTGTTCTTACAGGATCCCGAGGCTCGAAATCAGTTGGAACAATGAAATTGGCCGGTCCCGGACAACGGAATAGCAAAAACAACTGAATTGAGGCCAGCACAGCCTTGCATGCGTCGCATGCTTGGCTGTGCCCAATGGATTTTTGTTGAAAATATTGCAGAACTTAGGCGGTGTTGTGAAGGAAAAGCTCCAGGGACTGTATGCTATTTTTCTCTTCAGAACAGCCCCCTGCGCGTCGCGCCAGGGGCTGTATGCGTAGCTGAAATTGTAAAAAAAATTAACTGGGACAGTGTTGCGGGCTAAAAGCCCCAACCCCTGTATGCTGGTAAGTTTTTTTCTAACTGTTTTAAGCTGCTTACACACAACACAACACACACCAACACAAAAACGAAAACAAAACAGAGAAAGAGAAGCAGGAAACGGGCAAAACATAACAGAGAACAGGGCAAGAGAAACGCGCAACATCATAGGCATAGGAACTGAATTTTTCTTCTCTCTTCCAAGGTATGCATTCATCTCTTCTCGACTTATCACCCTCGTCCCTTACTGCTGCAATTTCATCTCGATCACACTCGTTTCCCTCCTAGTTATTTACTTCTAGTTCGTGTTTCTTGAATCAATTTCTAGCAATATTGTGATGTGTTTTGATTGATATTTGCTGTGGGGGGTGCGGTGATGCACCGTGATGAGTATATACGTAAGCTCCCGGAGTTGGGAGGTCCGATCATTAACAAAAAGTGCATACACAAGCTGTCCAATTTACTGCACATAAGGTATTTGATAAAATTCCCCAATGCACAATTTGAGATATTTGGCAAAGTCTGAGTAGCCAAATCAATTAGGGGGCATAAGTTGAACATATATTAGTTAGAATTAGGACATGAGGCCGATTTTAAAGTGTTTTCTTATGAACGATACTCAATGAACATTATTCATACACTAGGAGTGTTGTTTTGCACTTTACTTGAGCGAGCCATTGCCCCGTTGTGCAATTCACGGGCTGCTTTTATTGCTTTGCTTAAAACAATATTTATCCATATTTTTGAGATGAAGTAGCGCATAAGTGTGGGGTGTGGACACCCCGTTTGCACACTTTGGTAAATTTTAATCATGAAAATTATTTCGAATAAAGAAGTGCGTGTCGAGGGAAGTCTGAGTACCTCGCGAATGATACCATGAGTGTACTATGAGCATAAATTGATTGAATGTGAAATACACTTCAGCTATAAGTGCGGGGTGCTAGCACCCCGTTTGCACGCACTAGTTGGTTTCAATGAGTATTCTGGCATGAAAAGTTATGTGCGCGATAATGAGGGAAGTCTGAGTACCTCTATTACCACCCTTGTTTATTTGGTTATGTGCATTGAGGACAGTGCACAATTTTAAATGTGGGGTGGGGAATTCCTATATTTTGGTTACTACTATTTTTATTTTTGTCAATTGACATTGTTTTATTTATTTCTTGCTTTCTAGTTTAGTTATAATTATTCAAAAACATAAAAAAAAAATAGAAAACAAGAAAATCCAAAAATAATTAGTCTTTTCTTAGTTTATGTTAGCATAGTTAGAGTAGATAATAATCCCCCGTGGTTTTTCTTTTGACATCGGTTCTTTTCCATGGGAATGTACACTTGAACCGGGTACTTTTTATTTTTCTTTTTAGCTAGCCTTGAGTCGTTGTAGTAGTAGAAAGGAAAGGAAAACTTGGGTTTGGAGTCTAGGTGCCTTGTGACTTGTTTGATACTAACATATTTAGACCTGAGCACGTGGATTGAAATGCCTTCCTTGTGAGTTTTTGAAATAAATTGTGCCAAAAATGAATAACCTTGTTTGTGACGCCTAGGCTCAGTTTCTTGACTCTGGTGTGCAAAGTGCTTTACGCCTTATTCTTCGAGCCTGTTTAACTGCTTTGGTTTGAGAGTCCGAATTGAGCCATCTTGAGTGAGTCATGTGCCACTGTGTGAGTGAGGTATTTGTTTCGTTCCATGCTTGTCACTTGAGTCTAGAACTTGCCCGGAGTGTGGTTGAAGCGAAATCCTAGGTTTTGCTCGGTTTGAAAAATGATTATAGGCCTTCCTTGACCCGTTTGAGATTTTTCTAGCCTGCCCTATACTTGATTGACTCTAATCAGTCCCTTTGAGCCTTTTATCCTGCTTATTGGCAACCATATTACAAGCCTTGACCTCTTTTGATTTGAATTTCTTATCTTTTGAATTCCTTATCTCCTTGAGCACTTATATATATAATGAGCTGAAATAGCTAAAGTTGGAGAAAAAGGTTGGTTGGTTTGTGGATTGGCTCCAATTAGAAAGTAAAATTAGTGCTTGTGAAAAGAAAAAAAATGTGAAAAAAAATTATTACTTGATGGCCTGGCCAACTTTTGAGTAAAAAAAAAAAAAAATTGTGGAAGTTGAAAAAAAGAAAGAAAGTAGCACTTCTTATTGAGCTAAAAAAAAATTCAATGGCGTAAATAAAAAGGGGAAGATTGGGTGTTGCTTGAAATTGAAAAGGGAGGAACTTTTGAAAGAAGGAAGCGTGCTGAAAAGTGATGTTTTGTAAGTGCTTAGGGAGATCTAGTCACTTTATCCATATCTATCCTACCTAACCCGCAGCCTTCATGACAACCTTTAATAAGCCCTATTTGATTTTGAACTGAGCAGACTTACATTAGTGGAGATTTACACAAAGGGCAAGCCTATGGTACTTCTTGTGTGGCATGTGAACTTCTTTATGAGAGTTGAGTGAATTCTTTCGATCTATGAAGTCCTGAAAGTTATTACAATATCTTGTGAGTATTGGACTACTTCTTCTGATTTGTTGTGAGGGCACCTGATTCATGAAGGATAGGTGATTTTATTAGACTCTCAGTTGAGGTAAGTGAGCGGGCTTGAGAAACTTGGTTGCACAGAGTCAGTTATTGAGGTTAGGATGTTACAATTTGGTTGTTTGATTGTTTTTTTTTTTTAAAATATTTTGACGGTTTTGGCATTGTGAACATGAGGATGTGCGTGAAAGATGCATGGGAGAAGGTTTAATTGTTGGCATCAACCATGGTCACAGGTATAGTTGTACTTAATTGTTGAGTTGCTCTTTTGAGAATGAAATTGGGGTTGTGTCTTGAGTCATTTGAAGTATGAGTATTTTTGTGATTGCTCGAGGACGAGCAATAGTTTAAGTGTGGGGTGTTGATATTGGGCATATTTCTTGTATTTCCGACGTTAATTAATATCCACTTTTACTTGACTTTGCTGTTAATTGTGCCCAACATTGCTTAATTAGCGATATTACATTGATCTAATGTGTTTGTGTTGACTTAGGTATAATCTCTGAAGAATTGGAGCAAATTGGAGCTTGATTCATACAAGAACAAGGAAGAAGCAGCGGGTACAGCCACGGATGCTTGGCATGCTCCGGTGTATGCACCGTAAAACAGTCCCAGAGTAGCTTGAATTAACTAAAAACGTAGGCCACCAATTGTACTCCGTATTTAAACCCTTGTAAACATATTTTTAGGGATGATTACGTACTTTTGGAGGCAAGAACCCTTGGGGAGGCATAGAGACGCAAAAGATGGGTTGGAGCTCAACATCTAGATTGAGTTTTCTTCTCTTTTCTTTAATTTAGTTTGTTAGTCTATAGTTGTGGGATTCTCCATGAATGTTGATATTCATAAGTTACTTTGATTTTATTGGTTTATTGAATTGGGTTATTTATTCATATCCTGAGCCTAATTATTTGATTGCTTGATCACCAATTGAATACTATTAATGAATCTAGGGTTGAACTCGAAAGTGGGAACCACAGATTGCAATAGGATTGAATAGAGTGTGTTCCTGAACCCGGGCATCGGGGAATGGTTTCGCGGTTAGGATAGAAATATACCTGACAGTCATGCTTAATCAGTATACAGGAGAAGCACATGCATTCTTGTTAACTTTAATTCCATAGACATATAGGTGTTAGGTTGGCTTGAATAGGCGAGCAGGGTATCGAAAGAGTCCTGTGAGTAATATTAACCCTGTGATTAGTAACCCAGATAAATTGATTAAGTCAGATTAACCGAAGAATTCAACAGGATGAGCAGGGTATCGAAAGAGTCCTGTGAGTAATATTAACCCTGTGATTAGTAACCCAGATAAATTGATTTAGTCAGATTAACTGAAGAATTTAACAGGATTGGCAGATATCCCATGACCCTAGGCTATTATCCCTTCTTGAATCCAAAATCGTGTTTTACTTGTTATTATTTTCTTGGTTTAATTAGTTAATTTTACTTAGATAAATTCTCAACTCTTGAAACCTTCTTGCGTAGATAATTAGGAATTGTCTGGTTTAGTTGGTAGTTAATCAATAGTCCTCGTGGGAACGATACTTTTCTTATCACTTTATTACTTGATCGACCGCGTATACTTGCGTGTGCGTTTGGAGCGACAAGCCCTTTATTAGTCACAGCCGAGTTTTGCACTCAAAAAACAAGTAATTATGGGATTTCACAATAACTTATTAGAAAACACCACGACAATTGGCAACATGCAATTGAATAAAACGACCCCAAAAAAAATTCAATGATAAGAAACAAAAACAGTGAAATTTTCAATAACCAGAAAAGTGACTCTTTCTACAGTGTCACCATGACACAAGGATAAAGACTAGAAAAACAAATAACTGGGGCTCTGACTAGTCGTCTATTATTTTTCAAACAAGCTAGTGGGGATCATCTTGGTAATAGTATGAATTTATTACATTTTGAACACAAATAAACCAAACTCGGAGTCGATCAACTGATGCGAGGATGGCATTTTGAATCAGTTGATCCTGTCGAAACCAAGTTTAGACAAGAGTCTTTCATAATGAGCAGTGGGGATATAGAGTGGGAAACTGAAATTAGAAAGTATTACTTACCTATCTATCCAGTTCCTGGATTGTCCATCCCACATGTTTCTTGCTTCTCTTGGAAAATTAAGAATTTAAAGCATAGATGCATCACTCCCTGATGTGGTGTGGTGATCACCTGGTGAATACTTCCGTATGGTTTCTTGCAAGTATGAGTCAGTAATACACACTATCTGAAGCTCTTAATTAAGCCACTTTTCCTTACTTTCAGTATGAGGATTGTATTAAAGATTGTGACAAAGCTGTTGAAAGGGGTAGAGTGCTCAGCTCAGACTATGAGATGATTGCAGAGACTGTGACTGAAAAAGGAACTACCCTGGTAAAGATGGAAACTTCAAAGGACTATCAACCTGCCATTGAAAAATCTCTCTCTGAACACCGTGACCCAGACATGCTGAAAAAGCTCAATGATGTTGGGAAGGAAAATAGAGAATTGGAGCAGCAAGAGTATTTCAATCCACAAATTGCAGATGAGGAGCGTGAGAAATGTATCTCCCTTACTGCTACGACTTCTCTTAACTGTTTCCTTTCCTATTCTGGGTGAATAATTTTCTTTGTTATGATTACAGGTGACCAGTTTTTCAAAGAACAGAAGTATCCAGCTGCAGTCAAACACTACACTGAATCCTTAAGGAGGAACCCTTACGACCCAAGGGTATTGCATTACTTCAGCTTCTGTTCCTTTTTAGAATCTAGGTTTACCTGGTCGTTGTAGAAACTTACTATTGGGTCTGTTGTTGATGCATAAATATTGTTCTTTCTCATTAGCCATACAGCAACAGGGCTGCCTGATACACGAAATTAGGTGCACTGCCTGAGGGTCATAAAGACGCAGAAAAGTGCATTGAGCTTGATATTACACATTCCCAGGGTTACACCAGAAAAGGTTCTATTCAGTTCTTTATGAAAGAGTATGAAAAAACTTTGGAAACTTACATGAGGGATTGAAGCATGATCCTAACAATCAGGAACTTCTAGATGGTATCAGGAGGTAATGTTCTAATATATACTCCTTTGTCTTCGGTATATTTTTCTTTTTACTAGTTTCTCGGCACGTGCGTGCACGTGTGTGTCGAATTGTACGTACATAATTGAGTTAAATAATTACAAAAATATTAGTAAAGCAAAGTTTGTGAATAAATAATAATAATAATAATAATAATACATGAAAGAATAAAGTAAAAGAGTTTTTATGCCACTACCAATGTCGCTGTATAGTGAATTGTACATCGAGTCACAATGACCAAAAATCATTTGAATACAAAAATGAACGATTAGCATCAGATGCTGGCCAGCTTCCTCTAAATTGAAGAATGGAAAAATATTAAAAATAAAAGTTTTTTCGAAATTATGTAGGTAAAATCAAGAACATATTTTATATTGTGGCCATGTGTATTCCATCTCTAATGCAGTGAACAAAATATGTACAAAAAGCATATTCACTAATTAATAATTTCATTACAATTAAATCCCATGTATAATCACTATCTAATAGTCCCTGTATAACTTGTCCACAAACCAAACAACGAAAGTGTATTTATTGTCCATTTTACTAAGGCCTATTGACTCTTCATCCTCATAAAAATATGATGACAGCAGATACAACCAAATAAGGTAGTTACTCTTTAAAGCGACATTTTACATTAGGCGCTTCATATTAGGTAGTACTAAAAAAAAATATAACACAACCTTTCAGAGTAGTACTTACCTTAATTTTGTCCCCTTTAGTATTACTAGTATAGTTCCGGCGCGATGCGCGGAAAATATCAAAAGAAATTAATCATATCAAATTTCATTATATATTGAAATAGAAAATATATAATTTAATAATTGAGTCTTGAAACGTTATTACTCAATATTTTGTATAACACCTTTGTGTGATTCTTTCAATCAGTATTGCTTGCACCTCTCGGCAAACATCTGTTTTAGCCTTAGAAAGTTGAAGATAAAAAGGTGTTGGCCATTGATTAGTTTTTTATAGCATTTATGAAGAAGTCTCACTCAACTTTAAAACTAAACACATAAGCATACTGAAACGTAAGTTAAATGAAAGAATTTGATCAAATCTTGTTTCTGCATACTCCATAATATTATAATTACTTTTACGATATAGACTGATATTTTATTCATGTACTGACCAAGCATCTTGTTATCTAATTCCCGAACATCTAATTGAAGGTTCCCCAAAGCCAATACCGATTAAGATTAATGGTGAGTATATAAATGCAAATAGGAGATTTATACTTATATTTCGATCACATTAGATCCAATTTTTTTTAAGAGTATTTCATATCAGAAATTATGTTTCACCTCAGCAGTTAGCAAGTAGAGATATTACTATTTACACTTTCCTAAACCTAAATAGAAAAATTATCTAACGATCCGATCGAAACAAAAGATAGTAATATTGCAAGAAAAAATATAAACACAAATATTGAGAGAAAGAGAATGATTTTTTTCTCTCTTTTCTTCACGCACCACTTATAAATGAGAACAATCCATGGTTTTTTAATCAATTTGTTTAACCTAATTAAACATGACTGAACAATATTTATACAATAAGCTGAACTCTTCCATCCCAACTTAGACATTCAAAAATTTTGAAAACATATACATATCCAAAAATTAATCTGCAAGTCTGCAAAGCAAGCTTCGTCATCTAGCCTAAAAATTTAACATACAAAGAAATGAAAAAGGAGAGGAGAATGAAGCAAAATACAGAGGTGAAACAATGCATACACTTCATATTGGTTGTCCAAGTAGTATTTCAAGCCAGCAAACTATTTTACGAATATGCCAACACTTCATATTGCATGGTTGTTGTCATTAGTCATCGATTCATTTTAGTAGTTATCCATGGACAGGTTGTGTCAACGATAATTTTTACTTTTACTTTTTCTTTTTTCATTCCAAACCCCCCATTCTCTTCCACCTGCAGGGGCCTCCAAACCCGGTAAAATCACGTCACCCTTGTCAACAACATCAATGTATGTCTTCCCTTTCTCAAAGTTAAAACTTTAGATTGATATTATCTGAAATCAGAATAAAGATTTTAAAAATGTTATACCACTCAATTAGTTGTGAAGAAAACACACCAAGAGCATCAAGCAGAAATATAATTTCAAATAAAAAATGTTCAGCACACTATCGATTCAACAATTAAAATTTCTAAATATTGTATAATACTATTGTAAAATCCTCTTATTTTATTTATGAGTTATCCATTAAATATTTAGGAGTTACTACCATAAAAGTAGATATGGTCGTTATGAAAAAGCATTGCTTTATTTCTTTATCAAGAGTCACTTTTTTTAATTTGCGTTTGGCTAACTTAAAATGTAGTTGGTGTTGGCCTTGATACGCTACCCCGGTGCTTAGTCCTACTACTCTAAGTCTAAGGTAATTAAGAGCACTCAGATACTTGCGTTCTCTACGAATTGGACAGAACTTCAACATGAACAAACTTTTTTGTTTAAAGTGATTGTGTAGAACCACTTAGAAGATAAACTATTACCGATAGGAATAATAAACTGACCTATTTTTCAGCGCGAAAAGAATGCTGCTTTGAACTGCACAACCCAATACCATTAATAATGGTTATATTTATCGAATATCAACGGTTTACATTACCTAAAACAACATACCTCTATGGTCTTCATTAGATTTCGGGAACTGAGTAGCTTCTCTCTCAAAATATTTATCTTACTTTAGGAATACTATATCATAGTAGGTGGACATCAAACTGCAATATTTGGAAGTGAGAAGTCTAGCATCCTTCCTGATTTAAAAAGTCAATTCATCGCCATCAGTTGCCTCTTGCAAAAACAACAAGTCCATTCAAGAAAGTATTAAATTAAAATTCATTCAACATTCAGAAGTTTGATGAGTCTTACAGTATATTCTATCATGAATACTTTGGTCAAGAAACTTACTTGAATCCACCATCTATCTTGACTGAACTACTTTAGTGAAGTGCCTGATCTTTAGAAATATTTTCTCTCCATATCCTGTACTTTCAGAATAATGAAAAGAAGAGAACTTTTTATCCTTTACTTACACGCTGTGTAAACGTGGAGTTTTGAGAAAATTAGTATGAGAGTTTTTAGGAGGAGTTATTCTTATCATGAAAGTTGTAACTTCTTAAAGATAAGATTAATTCATATTTAACCACACGGTAAATTTGTAAACATTTTATCTTTCAAAAATTATTTATCCTTCAATAAAATTTACTTTTGATATGTATCTTTTAATTTGTTAAGATAAGGGATAGTTCAAATTCGGAAATTAACCGCTACCTTAAAAACTTAATTTTTGTTAGTTATTACTTCAGCTTAAGGGGAACGTGAAATTCCAAAGTGGGATTTTAAAATGCTTAAATTTAACTTTATCAATTCCAAGTACAATTCATGGAGTCCTATATTTTAAGAATAGTGGTGACTGGTGAAAATTGGAATAACATTATCCTCACTCCTTCCGTTTCATATATTGTTTATATCTAACTAAAAAAGTGGTTACTTTTAAACTGAAATCCAAAAATTAATCACTTTGTCTTAAAAAGTAACACATGGCTTTAATTAGTTTGTTTTTGTCCTAACTAACAATAGGTGTTCCAATCAAGTTTTGACACTTGGTTAAACATGGTTGGCTACAACACTCCTTTTAATATATATATATATATATATATATATATATATATATATATATATATATATATATATATATATATATATAAATTTATCAATTCCAAGTACAATTCATGGAGTCCTATATTTTAGGAATAGTGGTGACTGGTGAAAATTGGAATAACATTATCCTCACTCCTTCCGTTTCATATATTGTTTATATCTAACTAAAAAAGTGGTTACTTTTAAACTGAAATCCAAAAATTAATCACTTTGTCTTAAAAAGTAACACATGGCTTTAATTAGTTTGTTTTTGTCCTAACTAACAATAGGTGTTCCAATCAAGTTTTGACACTTGGTTAAACATGGTTGGCTACAACACTCCTTTTAATATATATATATATATATATATATATATATATATATATATAAATTTATCAATTCCAAGTACAATTCATGGAGTCCTATATTTTAGGAATAGTGGTGACTGGTGAAAATTGGAATAACATTATCCTCACTCCTTCCGTTTCATATATTGTTTATATCTAACTAAAAAAGTGGTTACTTTTAAACTAAAATCCAAAAATTAATCACTTTGTCTTAAAAAGTAACACATGGCTTTAATTAGTTTGTTTTTGTCCTAACTAACAATAGGTGTTCCAATCAAGTTTTGACACTTGGTTAAACATGGTTGGCTACAACACTCTTTTTAATATATATATAAATAATTAAATATAATACTTATGAGGTAATTATTTATTTCAAGTAAATACGCTAAATCTTGTAACACACGATATACTAAAATAATATCAATCAATACTATTAAAACAAAGCTTAGCTTCTTAATGAATAACGTTTTAAATTTCCCTAAATGATAAATGTGGGTGTCATTTTCATGATCTCAAAATTATACTCAAATACTGATGTAAGTCCATTTCATATGAAAAAAAACTTGAAGATTATCTTTCACATATGTTTTCATGCACATTAAATGATAAAAACCAAATGGAATATCAAGCGATTTCAATTATTTGAAAAATGAACAACAATTTAATCTTAACCACATGTTATTATGAATCATGACATATATACATGCAACTTAAAAAATATATTTTCGATGGGCTCTCATCATAAAATAAACATCTGACCTAGTAGCACTTAAATTGAATGTCATAATTCACGATGACAAGAGAACTTGAAAAGATTAGGGCAAGCAAGAAATTGCATAACTTGCTTTAATTGTCCTCAAGCCATTCCAATCTTCCAGCAATGGCGTATTAACAGAGATTCGTTACCAATGTCACTAAACATTTGTTTGGCTTTTGACCAAAGTAACTTAATCTTGGGGATGCCATCTTCCGTGAACACAAAAACTATAAGTGAAGCCATGTAATGTATTGTGCACCTCTTCAAGTTAGACATGACTTTTGATGATCAGCACTTCTTGCCAAATTTTTTGAATTCATTTTTCTTCATATTTGGCCATGCGTGTATTGTATATGTAGTATGTTGGAGTAACTATTCTAAAGCATCAATTGCTTGCGATATTTTCTGACTTGTCCAATAGAAAGATCAATAATAGGTTGAAGTAAATCCAGTGGTTAGAATATGCTTCTATTTAAACAAAATTATTGTGAAGCAATTTGAAAGAACACAACTATTCAAGAGGAGACACGTTATGCCAAATTTTTTGAATTCATTTTTTTTTCATATTTGGCCATGTGTGTATTGTGTATGTATTATGTTGGAGTAACTATTCTAAAGCACCAATTATTTGCGATATTTTCTGACTTGTCCAATAGAAAGATTAATAATAGGTTGAAGTAAATCCAGTGGTTAGAATATGCTTCTATTCAAACAAAATTACTGTGAAGCAATTTGAAAGAACACAATTATTCAAGAGGAGACACGTTATGCCAAATTTTTTGAATTCATTTTTCTTTCATATTTGGCCATGTGTGTATTGTGTATGTATTATGTTGGAGTAACTATTCTAAAGCACCAATTATTTGCGATATTTTCTGACTTGTCCAATAGAAAGATTAATAATAGGTTAAAGTAAATCCAGTGGTTAGAATATGCTTCTATTCAAACAAAATTACTGTGAAGCAATTTGAAAAAACACAACTATTCAAGAGGAGACACGTTTAAGTACAGTAATTTGTTTCCTTAAACATTATTGCTAAATATAAAGTAATTTAGAAGGGTATTTTGGTAATCTAATTTTTAATTTTTTGGAGGACATGCTTTATAGGAATATGATATATTCTGAGCTGACACTACATCATCCTTAAGGAATGTGTTCCTAGAGTATTACTTCTTTATAATGAATGTGTTACTAACCTTTTCATTTGATTTACTTTCATTAGAATAGTTTTACATCTTATATGAATTCATTCTTAAGAATCAGATACACGAAAAAGATTACGCCATAAATCAACGCCTTTCACGACGGCACGATGCGCGGGCCTAGTAATCTTTTGTTACTAATCACCAAACAAACAATACATGCATTAATAAACCAAATGACTCCATAATTTCTTGAATCAAGAGACTGTGAAGGTAAGCCCTGAGCCTCCTAATTTCTCATCCATAACTTTGGAAAGCCTCTCAAACATGGCAGGGGTAAAATAATTAACCCAATCACCAACCTCACCTTTCCTAAACAAATCTCTGTTTTCAAAGTTTGAAATGGCACCTTTCCCTTTCTTATTCACTTGCAAGTTTTTCATATTCTGAAAACTACAAAGACTTGAAATATCTTGAACTATTCCTTCCTTTTCTTCCTCCTTAGTAAAAGGAAATCCCAAGAACTCAGCTAACTTGTTCAACTGGTTAAACATATCCATTTGCATGTCTTCATATTTCAAGAACAAGACTTTGTTTGGTTTTTCCAAACTTTCTTTCCAGTATACCAACATATGGTCCCAGTAAGGACCATACCCTGTAACTCCCCTGCAGTATAAATCAAAGGCTTCCTCAAAAGAAAGAGGGGTCATAGATTGAGGTCTAATTTTGTTCACATAATGCCAACTTGAAACAAAAGTATCAAAAGGGTTCCTGCAAATGTACACAACTTTGCATTTGGATGTCTTAACTGAATTTGGTAATGCTCCAAATGGGACATGAGTGGCAACAAGTCTTGGAGAAGGAAAGAAAGAGAAATCAGGAATTTGGTTATTAGCATAGAGTTTGTATTCAAAAAAAGGTACAAGTTCATGAGGATTGTGAGTGAGTAAAGGATGGTTGTTTTGTAATTTGTTCCTGTTTACAATAGCAAACATGAGTGCCTTTAGCCATGTTGTGCCTGATTTTGGTATGGATGCTAGGATTAAGTCACTATCTTGAGCTTTAAAGTGCTTTTGAGTGGAAATTATGGCTTGGATTTCTTTTGGTTGACACCAAAAGTGTTGGAATAAGAAAAGATTGGGTGTTCTCCAGCCTTTTTCTTTGGGAAGACAAGCAAGAAACTCATCAAGATCCTCATTTAGAGTTTCTTGTTGTTGGGCTTGTTCAATATTGTTTGGTTGGCTTTTGAGGAAATTTGTAGTATATGTCATTTTTGAGTAATATGGTAAGTGATATTGATTTGCATGAGGAGCAAACTAGAGCTATTTATAAAGAGTAAGAATGATTTCTATATTTCTTCTCAACTTTGTATGCAGGAAAAACATTGGAAAATCCGCAAGTTGCCCAAAATTCAAAGCAAAACTATGACATGTATGTCCCTGCCGTGTATTTCATTAAGGCGCCTGAAAGTTACTGGCTACCACGTTTAAACCATGCACAAGGACACGATACATCAATAGGTTGGATAAGACCTAAAGTTTTAGGGCAGGGCGGATGTATCATTTTTATATATATATTCTGCAAAAAAGAATTCGGTTATAAACTAAAACATTATACTCCCTTCATCCCACTTTATTTGTCATAATTACTATTTCGAAAGTCAAATTTATTAACATTGACACTAAATTATGACATAAGATCTTCAACTTTTTTGAAATAACATTTACCTATTTGAAAACTATATGGAAAGTACTATAAATCACAATAAATTACGATTCAAAATATTTAAAAGATATATAAAAAGATTGTGGTTAAAGATAAATTTATTTGACTCTCGAAATCCAAACTATGACACAAAAAATAGGACGGAGAGAGTACGTACGAGCGATCGTTTTGTTCATTTGGTTGTCCAATTTATTTTCAAATCATCCGTTAGCTATTCTTTCATATTTTTTATATAAAATAGATGACCTTTGCATATATTTCTAATGTTTGATAGGCCAGGATAATAAGAAAATTCTTCTACCACTGTTAACTGAGATTTTTCCAATTTTAGAACAAATGAAAAGTTAATCTTCCTGGATGCTAACAAAACACGTTGCCCAAAGTGACGGAATGTTAGGAGCAACTAGCTAAAACAGATACTCCCCCCTCCAAGGCAATAATGATTTGTTCCAAATTAATTGACATTTTAGTATTTTAAGACTAAAATTGTTAGTTTTTTCCAACTATACTCTTAATAATTCAAAGAATTTTCAATAAAATTTAATAGTCAAATAATATTAAATATGGGTAATATAATAAAATACTATGCACTTTATTTAATGATTTAATGGACGTGAAAAAATTGGAAGTGACTAATTTGGAATGGAGGGAGTATATTAAAAGGATCAGATACCAGAAAACAAGGCAACAGTTTGATGTAAAACTCAATAAATTAGTACAACTAGGATGAATTTAGTATGTACTTTCAAATTTTGGAAAAAAGACGAGGAAACATGGAGAAAAAGAGTGTTATATAACTACGGAGTACTAGTTGAGTTTGCGAGTGCAATCCATTAAGATAATAGCATGTGTTACAAGATCCAATTGGCAATCCCACATAACTTCAAATGCCTATATCACCCTACATTACATAGGCTCCACAGGTGTACCATTCCAAAGTAATGCATATTTAAATGATCTGACACATGTACAACGGCAGTTTTAGATAATCCAATCAATTTAGCTAACATCTGTATTGAAAGTCATCGGTATGACCAATAATATAAAGCTACACATTTTTGAAAACCATATCATACTCAAACGCATATGTATGTTTACTCAAGAAATTCTAAGAGTCTGAAAATATTCACACACCATCAACTCGCCAGTGCTAAAATATCTAAACAACTGGAGCTACCCAAATTGAAAGAAACTAGTTTACAAATGCTAAAACAACACAAAATAAACTATCTCACACTAAGATGTTTAGAGCCTTTTAAAAACATCAGCTCTTTAAAGCATCTCGCTGCATACACAACTCCTGCAAGTCTAAAGAAATGCCAGGCTTTTTTAATACACAAACAGTTCTCTTGACCTCTTGGAGCTGATAGCCCCTCTGCCTACAATTCCATATAAGAGATTATTGATTATCAGCTGGCAGACGCAAAAGAAGCCATTGTTAGTTTTTAATCACACCTACGATACAAGTTTTGTCAAAACTTTGCCGAATCTGGGCAGCCCCACATAGCAAGACAACCTTGCTGTGATATCTTGAAGGAAGCGTCAAGTACGGGATAGAGTGTGTCAAGTACGGGATAGAGAGTATCGCCACCCATTCGACCTACTTCACTGTTCCACTTCAAGAAAGCCTGAGCAGAGCAAAGAACACGCCGTTTATGTGCTACAAGTAGGGGCATCAGCACCAGAGGAACATGAGACATGCCACAACATACTGCCTGAATGCTGTCCTACGTTGGTGGCTTCCGTCAAATCCAATGATGAGCCTCCAGAAGCACCATCATCTATGTTGCTGAACAATAGGTTGGCAACAGTTCTGTCAATTGCGTTTGTCCGTGATTCTGTTGTCTCTTCTTCGGTGAACCTGAATATTTTTTTCAGCATGACAGAAATATCAATACTAATACCAGGAACACCAATATATTCTTTCCAGTCTAGACTTGATCTCAAGACAACGCAGATTCTATACCGCATTCTCCCTCTGGATTATTAACATGTGTATTTCGGTTTCAAATGAACTTTTTCATTTATTTCTACTGGAGAATATTGAGCAAAGGAAGTACACGAAACAATGAAGCTTAAAAAAATAGAAACATGGTTTGCAAGAGGCAGAGGCGCAGAGCTGACAAAAACACACCAATAGTAGTCTCTCTAATCATGCGTGCAACAATTCACCAACAAGCTATAAAATTCTACTCAGGTGAAGTAAGAAAATTACTAATGAGCACGTGCACTCACCAACTACAACTTTGATCTGGCATAACATTCCTACGCTGACATGTATCATGTTTTGAATTATCTGCAAGACGGTATAGTGCATCACGGAAGCATGTTCTGGTTTGCTCTGTCAGCTGGTAATATCAAGACAAACACAAATTCAGTAAATGGGGCCATCCCGCTGCAAGATTACAATAGCAAGAACAAAACGTAAGACTTCACTACCTGAGCTGTGAGATTTTCAAGGTGCTGTAGGACAGATTCTTCCATGGATATTTCCTCGTCGCTCTCTCTACTGTCTCCTCTATCATGCTCCAACTTCACAGCAACCGCAGCTAATGGTACCTTGAGCATAAAATTTCAATATTTAGACGTTGAAACCCACATCGACTAAGCACTTAAAAAAGTTGGAATGTAATGAACTTAATAAGAATGAGAATAATCGCTTATGCATGTGTTTCTACTAATCAGTAATCAACATGAGACAAGGATCCAAAATATGTGTAGATAATTGCCTAGTGCTGTTACGATGACTTCCCATGCCTTTATGACATCATAGGGAGGACAAAGACTACACTCAACCCCTGGCCTAACTCCGCAACCCAAAGAATAAAAGGCTGCAAGGCAAAACTAAGATTGCCGTTGGAATTAAATAACAGTTGTTGCATGATCATCCTTCATTCGACTGTTCTAACATTGAACTGAAACTAAAAACTCAGACAACTCATCACTTGAAGAGAAATTTCAAACTGACGCCGAAAGATTTAAACCTAGAAGAGAACCCTCAACTGAAGATTAATATGCTTCATTGAAATGTTTAAACTGGGAAGAGGCAATGAAGAACACAAGATCAGATCCATTAGTAACGGACAACTCTTAAACTACTCAAGAAGGACTGGATGGAGATTTTTGCCTCAAAAATAATGATATGATGGAAAAGGATTATGTTTTTTTTTTTTCCATTCTGAAATTCTCATATTGACCTAAAGCACCGGACCCTGAAATTATAACAGAACAACTCAATACATGTTTGTCCTCAAATTTGATGGCCTGGCATCTGTCTCATCTTGGTCGCATTAGTTTCTATGATAACAAATGGACAGTCCAGTTAATAAAATTCAAGCTATGCAACCAGCATGTATGTTCAAGCATTATTGTGGATAGTTTCCTTAGTATATACAAACATATATGACCCACAGACATGAAGTTTGCACAATTTTACACTTTTATAACCCATCTTTAGGCAGGGACCGACCTCCATAGGTCAGAAAGAGGGGAGCCCACTGCAAGCTCAGTTCGCCCGGAAAGTGAAAGTTCAAATCTGTGTTGTTCTAGAGATTTTTAAGATATTTTGGTTTTTACCTTCAAATTTTAGTTCAACCCTCAAAAATCATGCAAGGTTCGCCCCTGCTTGAATGCAAGTCAAATATTCCCAAATTTCCTTCCACTGAAAAGCATGAAACGTAACCTTGGATTGTTCCCTGCATCTGCCTCAATGCAAAACTAAAAAACTTCAAGTGAGCCAAGATACCTTTCATGTAAGACATCATAACTAACTGAAGCTCATTATAATACACGGACCAATTAAACTATCGGCTTGGTCCAGAGCTCCAGCTAGATAGTCTGAGATCTCAGATGACATAATCTAGATGCAGTGAAGTCTAAATTTCTTCTGGGGTTGATGACTCAACTCCAGCTTCACATATTGGAGTTTCTACATGAAAATTCATGCCCCTCGGAAACAAAAATGAACAAAGAATTACCTTTTCCAGCAAATAAGAATTATCAACTTCTTGACTCTCCCAATCGATTGCTGAAGTAAAATCATGTGCAGAGTAATATTTGGCACTACTGGCACTACACGTGTTGTCTGTAACGTGCTCTAGATTTGAATCTTCATCTCTTGCTTGATTGTCATCCAGCAGCATACTGCAATGAGAATTTGTTGATAAATCAGATGACTCATCAGAAGCATCCATTCCAGTTGGACATTCTTCGAGTAAGGAACTTCTGCATAATAGATTACAAGAACACGATCAGTCATTTGAAGAGAAATGAGAAATGAACATCTCAGCCTGCTATGGCATATTAGTGACCCGGATTCTCCTATCCAATTCCAATCTATAGATCAAAATAATTCGATAGTAGCATGAAAACATAGAGTTAGAGCTTTACAGGAACACATCATCCAACTGATCGATGGAAGCCAAGTTATCAAGATGAAATTCCAGCTGCTCAGGTGGATATGAGGACCATCTGTCCATACCACAGGGTAAATCTTGCTCGCTAGCTCCATTACCAAAAGGCTCCTCATGAGTTCCAAAGTCGTTCATGTCAACATCATTACATAGTCCACTCTCGGGCACATTACAATCTTCAGCTCCAGTGTATGACCTTACATTGTTCCTTTTCATTTCTGACTTGAAATTCCCAAATGGTGTTGAGTCCCACTGTGACCAGCTATCAGGAGATGGTGGAAAACCATCTAAGCCTTTAGGAACGACGAGATTGCAAGCGTCACTTCGAGAAAACCACTCCATAAGATTAACCTGACAGAGTAACCATCAAAAGTCAATATATAGATCTAGCCAGCTACAACAACTTGAAAAATCAAGTTAGCACAAAGCTGAGAAAGCCTAATGACAGCAAGCTTGACATGAATCTTAACACAACTACACAAAAACTCAAGATACATGAAGTCCTTGACATAAATCTTAACACAGCCAACACAAAGTTTTACTTAATTCCCCTGGATTTTTACCATTTCCCATAGAACAAATGCTTTCAAATCAAGTCAATTCTCATATTTAAGATCTAGACCCCTATCCAAAGATAACATAGAGAGTTAAAAGGATGGTAGTAACTTCTAATTCACTAGAATTAGAGTTGCTCATGAAGTTCTAATAACAAAAAATTATCCATATATAAAATCAAACAGAATTGATCATATCATCTCAAATATAACTATTGATAGATAGAACAAACTCATAAGCAGATCAAAGCTCAAGTCTTTAGTCTTTTATCCTACTTTTCTTGAAAAAAACAAGCCTTTATCCAAATTAATGAACAAAATACACGAAAACCCAAATTCACAGACATCAAACTAATCAATAACAAATATACTATGCAAATTTCCTCCATTTAGAAGTTAGGGCTGCGTACACCTCACCCTCCCCGAACCCACTTATGAAATCATTGTTGTTGTAATAGAAAGAATCATTAAAAACCAGCTCAAGAATCTTGTTTCAACAACACAACAAACCATATTGAGCTACTCAAACTGCATAATTCACACAGGTAAACTTGAAAAGAAGGAAGTTAACTTACCAGAAATAGCACAACAAATGAAGGAAGCCAAACTTTCTAAAAATAGCAAGTCTTTAAATTCTCTCTTTAGCTTATGAGATATTCAAGAAAATGTTTTACAAGAAACCTTAGCCTTTGGGTGTGTATATATATTTATATATTTGTACTTGCTAATTAGCAGCAACTAGGAAACAGAGGCGGCAGTTGTATTGTAAATTGCAATGGCTGTAAATATAAATATATATAAAGGGACAAAATGAAAAGACTATGATAGCCTTGTCTATTTAGAGAAAATTTACATGGCTGAAATATTTTTGTGACAATTGTTTTATATTTAAAATAGAAACTTACTAAAATGGGAAAAGTATAGTAGGAAATTTAATACGCATAAAGCATATATTTGTAGAATATTACTAATTTACTTGCCCCACCAAGCAAGTTGGTAGTAAAGGGCAAAATTGGTAGTACAGCCACGTGGACCAATAAGTTGTCAGATTTAGATGGAGGAATATTAGCCAAGAATTGTAAAGCAAAGGATTGTGAGCCACAAATTTAGAGGCATAGATTATACGTTATCAACTCATTGATTGCGTGGCGGAGAAATGGAGGCCCACGTAATCAGGATTTACACGTGTAAATAAACTAGGGACATAGTCAGAGTATAGCTGGAATAATTAAATTTTGCCCAATCACGTGTTGCTCAAACTTAAAGGTACCAATACATGAGAGACAGTTTGCTGAATTGATCATGTTTTTTTTTTTTACTAAAATTCATAAGTTTTTCTATGTACAGATCCTAATATTTCCCTAAATTACATGACACTCATTCTCCTTTAGTTTTCGTCTAAAAGAATATGTACTCCCACCGTTCTATTTTATGAGTCATAGTTTGACTCGGCATAAAATTTAAAAAATAAAAGAAGATTTTTAAAATTTGTGGTGTAACATAAAACAAAGATGTTTGTGTGGTTGTAAATCATTTCAGTAATGATAAAACTGTAATTTTGAAGTTGAATTGTTACCAAATTTAGAATACTGTCATTCTTTTTGGAACAGACGAATAAGGAAATGCTGCCACATAAATTGAAACGGAGGGAGTAACATTTTTCGGTAACAGTTACCGCTCAGTTGTAATTAGTTTTTTAAAAAAAAATCACCTCTTTTTAAATGTCGAAACAATATAACTCCACATTTATCATTGTGATATTAATGAGATGATTTAGAGTCACACAAACACCAATGATATATTTTAGATGACAAATTTTTAAAGTCTTACATACTTTATTAAACTTTATGTCAAGTCAAACAAGTTCACATAAATTGAAACAAATTGAGTATTTCCTCCGTCTCATATTATGATCATGTTTATTTTTTTCACGCTTCTTTTAAAAAAATATGAAAAAGAAAAGTTTTCTTTATTATTCTACTCTTATTTATACTTTTAGTATTCCACCATATTGTTTACCTTTCAAAAAAATATTTATTCTATTTTCTCATTTCAAGAACAATTAATACTAAGGGTAAACTTGAGAGAAAATTGCCAATTATACATGAACTTCTAAATGACATATAATTTAAGATGAAAGAAGTAAAATAATTCACCTTAAAACTTTTCACTTTACCTAACAAATAATTTTTTGTCAAACAAATATTAATGAATTATTTTAAATTACAAATTTTAAAAAATCATATTTTTATGTCCAATTAAATATGAAAGTTTAGGAAATGGTGATAGAGAGATAATGAGGAGAGATGTAATTATTTTTTAAAATCAATTCGAGTCATTCGTGGGTGATTGACTATCGAAGTCAACCAACTTTTTAGGAGGTTGATAAAGCATTCTACGGACAAAGAAAAAAGATTTGCATATGATATTCATTGACCTTGAAAAAGCTTACGATAAAATCCTAAGGGAAACTTTGTGGAAATGTTAGGAATCTACAAGTGTACCTATGGAATACATCGAAGTGATTAAGGATATGTACGCTGACACCAAGACCCCAGAAAGAACAACAGGAGGAGATCTGGAACACTTCGCAATCGAGATAAGACTGCACTAGGGGTCAACGAGTAACTCGTTATTATGTGATCTGGTGATGAATGAATTAACACGGAGTATCAAAGAGATGTATCGTAGTGTATGTTGTTTGCAAAAGACATAGTTTTCATTCTCGATACATGCGGCAAAGTTAATGATAAGCTAGAAGTTTGGAGACAAACTCTAAAGTCTAAGGGTTTCAGGCTGAGCAGAACAGAAACGGAGTACATGGAGTGCAAGTTTAGTGATGTTTCACATGAGTCAAATGTAGCAATGACGCTTCTACGTAAGTCATCCCCGAGAAAAGAAACTCCAAGTATCTTGAGCCAATACTCCAAGGAAATTGAGAGATTGACGATGATATCAGACATCGTATAAGAGTTAGATGGATTAAATGTAGGTTCGCTTTTGGTGTCCTATGTGATAAATAAGTGCCACCTAGACTTACAGCTTGTTGGATGGTTGTAACCCATGCTATGGTATTGTATTGTTACCATGGGCACGACGTTTGTTTTGATTGTTTTTATAATTAATATTATATGATATCGTTAAATCCATGGTTATGTAACCATGAAAACTGTCACTTTATGTAACAACTGATTTGGTGGGATAGCGATGTTACCTATTTTTCTTACCCATCATGCCCTCACTTATTATCTAATATTTTTATTTTACTTATTACCTTATTTTCAATTATTAAACTGCGGTAAACAATACAGTCTATCCAAACGTTGTACAGCACATACAATACAGTACCATACGATACAATACAATACAACACAATATGAAACGATGGGTAACAACCATCCAAACGGAGTGTTACAGTTAAGTTTTATAGAGTGGTTGTTAGACCAGCGATGTCATATGAATCCGAATGTTGGCCAGTCAAGAACACTCACGTTCAGAAGATGCACATAGTCAAATTGAGGATGCTTAGATTGATATGTGAGCATAATAAGAAAGATAAAATTAGGAACAAAGTCATTCAAAATAAGGTGGGAGTAGCCTCAGTCGTGGACTAGATGCGGGAAGCGAGACTATGATGTTTCGGGCATGTGAAAATGAGAGAACATACGTCCCAACTCCCAAGTCAGGAGATACGAGAGGGTTGCAGCATTGGATCTATGAAAAGGTAGAGGTAGACCGAGGAAGAATTGGAGTGAGCTAATTAGGGAAGACAAGACTCAACTTCAAATTACCGTATACCTGGTTTCAGATATATGAACATGGAGGTCGAGGATTTAAGCAGAAGGTAAAAGGTAGTAGAGTATTCTCTCTCCTTTACGTGGGGAACATGGTTCTGCTGTGGGGTTTTAAAAAGCATTATATGTTATTATTATTAGTTTTCTATTTTTATCTTATTCTTCGATTTTACTAATAATATTGTTTCATTTATTCTGATTAGCTATAGTATTCTTATGACATTACTTTTCTTTAACTTAGCATTTCAATCTTTTCAGTTTACTCATGTAATTTTTTACTTTTCTATGGTTTTTCTTTTTAGTTTCCTTTTCCAATCTCGTTTGTTAACTATTTTTCTTGAGTCGAGGGTCGGTTGGAAACAACATTTCTACTTCATTCAAGGTAGTGATAAGATCTACATACACATCATCCTTCTCAAACTCAACTTGAGGAATTACATTGCGTATAATATTGTTGTGTAAAAGTTATATGGAAAGAGTCATACTATATGATCTTTATGTGATGGATAATGACATAAATCTATTACTGCACAACAACAATAACATATTCAGTGTGATCCCACAAATAAAGTTTGGAGAGAGAAGATGTACAAAAGGATTACTGTATAGAAGAAATAATAATTCATTATAATTTCCTATCATTTTTATGAAAGTGTTTGATGAACATGAAATTTACAAGATCGAAAAGGTTTTTCCACCATAACTTAAAATCACCCGAAAAACTAATAGATCTCACCACTGAAACTTTTCCTTAAAAAAAGGATACTTCCTACTAGGCTCTAGCAAGCAACTTGTATGGCTACTATGCCCCCACCCTTTTGACTACTACGGACATCAGCCAAGCAGTATAATTTTAATATCATGGCACGAATGACGGTTCTTTTCAAAGGTAAACCTAATATATAGCTTTAATCTTGATTTTTACAAATCCAAGTGCAAAAACAATGATATTTTTCCATTACTCATCACAAGGAAATAATGAAGTTTTAAGAATTTACTAGTAACTTCTTAAAAGATGGTACTCTAATTTATTTGTGATGAACAAAAAGCAAATCTCGAAGGACTAAAAATTATTGGACTTGCAGTTTTTTCTACCAAAGTCACCGTACTAGTTTTTATCACCTATAAAATCAATCCACTTATGGATAATTTCTCCAAAACAAGTCTGACGCGAAAACACATAAGCAAGCACATTATGTTGCAGAACATTAAGTCAACCATGGATGATTTCTGAAAATAAATAAGACTCGAGAACACGCCGAAAAACCACATAAGCAAGTCACACCTAACTTAGAAGACGTCAAGCAGGATAATGTGCACGTTCTTGTGCTTTAGGTGATCGGAAATTATAACATATTTCTGACATCTCTGCTCAAACCAGTTAACAAGATTTAAAAAAAAAAACACCAAACTAAAAGCTTAATTCCTATGGCATTTGTTGACGCTGTCTACCCTTCTCCACATCTGTCTCATGATCTATAGTAGCCAATGACAAGTGTTTTCGAATGGTCCATTCGGGGCTATTACGAGCCTCCCCCTTGGGCCGCCCCCGCTAGCTTCTACAGAAAATCCTCAAGATTTCTACAATCAACAGATTACCCCAAAAGAAAAAAACATTAGGCTAACAAGAATGGAAAAAGACATAATGACATCCCAACAATAAATCAAAGCAAATATTGAGCATCCTTCACCTGCATTGGAAGGTAAAGTTTGAATTCTGGTGGGAGTTCCTCTTCAGAATACAGACGGTCAGAAAAGTATATCCTCCTTAGCCGGCAATTTGCATGAACCTGAACGCGCAATGTTTCGACATAGTTGGTTCCATAAGCTCGTCTGGTCAAATCAGAAAGATTCAATTGGATTTGATTCCATCCTTCATCCAATCTCAAGGGCATAGTGCAAATATAGGGTTTCACTCGTGTTACTGCCTGCAATATACAGGTGGAATTTCAATTTCCAGCATTCATGAAATTACATATTTAAGCAATTACACAGCTTGTCAAAAAAGGGCACCAATACTGTACGACTTGACCCCAAAGGTAAAGGTACATCCAGCCACTGTAGGTTAATACTTCAATGATACATGATGTAACAGCTTGATTATTACCCATATCTATTCAGCAATGATTGAAGAAATCTTACAAAGTTAAAGTCAAACTACTGCAGCATCTCGGGGTCAGAGAATGACAAATAACTTTAATAGCATTTGTTTCCTCGGCTATATTTTGTTTATGGTGCACTAAATCCTCATCAATTCAGCTTTTATCACAGCACCTCTTTTATGCCACCAAAAATTAGTAATATGCAATATGTACAATGCTCCATACAACAGTTCTGCAGAAGTGTACCTTCCAGCAATATGGGAAAGGTAGCAACAACTAGAGAATCGATATTAGACACTTCCATTGTAATTTATACCTTTCAAAAAACTGGAGTTTTTTAATCAAGCTGTGGCTCTAATGTCAGGAGTAAGAGGTTACGTAATTAGTTCACGTTTCACCTTTAGTTTACAATCAAGGAACAAATCCAAAGACCAAAAGGAAGAGTTGAAAGACGGCATAATTCGAGTTCAGAAATAGTTATACTATAATAGCTGAAAAACAACATGTATAAGGCAGTCTTACATCCAACAGAAAACACTAGGCAAAACATCACAAATTATCTATCTACAAAGAAAGTTAGTCCATAATAGTACCATTTCAAACGTTAGTCCATATTATGCTTTTCACCTAACAAAAGACTCGCTGGCAAGGACCACAAGGGAAGTGCAAAACTTAGAAGCAGCAAAGTGCTCAGCGTACCAAGTTTGCAACTCATCAAGGAAATCACATTAAGGCTGAAAACTTAGAAGGTCAACTAAACACTGGTTACAAGCAGGAAGGAAACCTTTCCTATCATATCCATCGCATATTTCATCTTTCCAGGCTTCCATAAGTGATATTTTGTTGCGATGAATCTAGAGTAATTACTTTTTAGTCACAAAATACTTTCTTTACATCACTCTTTATTGAAGTGAACAAGTCTGCTTACAGTTTATAAGGAAAAACCTTAAACCATATAACAAGAACAATACAAGAGGCTCACGTGTGATTATACTACAGTGTTCTAAGTGTAGAAAAGCCATCAAACATATGCCCTGATCAAACTGAGTAAGACTCTGTTCATGTGATAGGCATCATCTAACAAATAAATCTTTATTAAATAAAGAATTGTTCCACTCAACTACAGCTCTTTTCAAATGCTAAGTTAAACAAATATCATAAATTGACAGCACTTAGCAGCTCTCTCCTGGAAAACAGTAAAGTGAAACTAGTGGCTTTGGGAAGAAACTATATATACCAAATGATTATTATTATTATGACACAATAATGCCACAGGAACAAATCTATATACCGTGGAAAGACTTACAGACTTGATAATTAGAAGCTCGAAATCTTCTCCGGACATTTTTGTCATCTAAAACCTGAATTTCAAATGTGAAGTACTTCTTCACATTCTTCACTATCATGACTAAGAAAGGGAGCTTTATGCCAAGAGTTGCATTAGGATCTGCAGGACATGTTATGTATGCTTGCTGGACATTCGACCCCACAATTTCCAGGACATTGGATTGGATATCTTCATCTTGCAGCCGTTTGACATGCCCATCGACAACTGCACACAGAAAATAAAAAAGAAAAAAAGGAAGGGAAGCATACCGTTAAATCTTTCAATTTGACATGCCAGAAAGGAGTGCTAGGAATAAACTTACAAATTGGAACACCAAGCCTATGAATAAACTAGCTTTCTTCTTTTTGCCGCACACAATTCTATTTGAACTCTGGACAATTTAAGAGAAAGCCTGAGGATATATATTAGTTGGGTTTGCATCATGCATGTGCAATAGAGAGCTATTAAAACTTCTTGTTGCATGGTGGGTTAGCTTCGCAAATGTGGAACCTTGTGTTCTCATTGTTTAATATCTAGTGGATATTATCAAGAAAATTAAAGGAAGCAATCATGTGATGGAGATTTTAGAGGATTACAAATGGAAGGAAGGCATAAACAAAGACAACATTATAATGTCTCTTTTGGAGCATATCGAACAAAAGGAATAGGAGAAATGTTCCATAATAGTGTGAATGATGTAGAATGTATAAAAACTAAAGAGACCTTTTTTATTTTCACTTGTATTTGTTGGTGTAATGAGAGAATAGCGTGCTGGATATAGGGAAGAAACACCAGATAAAGACACATAGAGTGAAGGGAAAGAGGAGGATGACCATGAAAACAGAGAATCTAAAAAAATTGTACATGGACAAAGGATGAAGTACAACAAAATTAACCCATCAAGTATACAAAATCGCTGCATTAAGAAATAATCACAAAACCCCTGTGCTATTAATATGATTTAGGGACAAGTGCCCAGTGAATTTAGATACTGATCATATAATAAGGGGCTCATAATAAGGGGCTCTCTAAAGTAAGGCAAAATTATGGCTCTCCCTGATGTAACTTTTCCAAAAGACATCGTTCAAGGAGGATCTAGAATTCGAACATAGGAACACATAACTATCACATCTTATCAACAAATAAAACTGATTCCAGAGTGTGTAACTCCCTCTTGAATGATCCGATCAAACCACTCCACACCAACAAACCATGTTACAGAGATGATTCTCGTCGAGAAACCAGTTATACTGGTGAAAAAGAAGAAATATACAGTAATTTAACTCCCCGTATAATGACCGAAAAGGTAATTTTTACAACTGAGAAATCCCCGCTGCAAGTGGCGCATAGTTCAAACCTTGGTGGCTATAATATGCCCGCCCCTCTACCCTTCTCCACTTAAATAGAAGCCAACCCATGGATTGACCTAACACACGCATAATGCATACGCTCTTACCACTAAACCAAAACCTGGGGCACGAATGACCCAAAAACACTTACTACATGCAACACAAAACCACATAAATAACAAGCAACCATAAATCCTAGTTACACGTATTATAACAAAATAAGTTCAACCTGGATATTGATTTATATTACCTTCTTTATCCCATATCTGCAAAGGCTTGCTCCTGCAAAAAAGTTTACAAAAAATGTTTCACACCTCTCGTATAAATAGAAAAACTAAAAATGAAGAAGTAATTGAGAGCTAAAAAGGTAAAAATACATACCCAAGGCTGTACAAAATGGAAAGAAAACCGGATTGAAATGTATTTTTGAACATTGAGGGGGTCAGATTCTGCAAATTAAAACCTAGAATTGTTCAAATGTTACTTCATAATCAAATTGTATTTTGTGAAACGGGGAAAAAAATAGATAGTTATATACAGTTGAATAAAAAGGGTTGATACCTCAAAGAAAAACGGGATGCGGACTGCGGAGTGTGGGAAGCAAAAAATTGGGGATTATGGACTCGCTTCGATTTAGGAAAATATACGGGGCGAGTTTTAACCCGGGTTGAATAACTGGGTCGTACTGATGTGTATAGCTTTACTTTTACCAATTTGCTAAGGTGGTCCACGTTGTACATGATTATTTCATATTTTAACAACTAAGAGAATCCAAATTACCCCTTAATTATTGAAATGAGGTAATTATACCCTCCATTTGAAATTGATCTTTGATTATGGGCATGTTTGGTAAGGGGAAAATATTTTTTTATTTTTTCATATTTGGTTGATATATATCATTAGGAAAATAATTTCCTAGACTACTCATTTTCCATCAATTTGAAGGGAAAACCCTAATCTCCACCCCTACCCTAAAACCCTCTCTCCCCCCTCTTAACCCCCAACCCCTAACAAGTTCCCTCTTCTACCACCCCCCTTTTCTTCAACCCCTAATCTCTACCCCCTAACCCCCAAGCGCCACCCCGTCAGAAGTCTTAGTTAACGACGTCGGTATCGGCGATTTGGTCGGCGTCAAAGACGTTAGAATCTACCTGCATCGGCGACTTCCCGATCTTTGAGGTCCCCGTCAAATCCCAATCTTTCTATCGTCAAACTTCAATTTTGCCGACGTCTACAACCTCTTCGATATGTTGTTTAACAATTGTGGACGTGACTGAGTGTTAAGGAAGGGGTTGGGGGTGAAGTGGGATGGCGTTGGTAAGGGTGGAGGGTGGCAGGAAGTAAGGTGGATGGGGAGGGGCTTGAATACTAGGGTAACGAGAACAACTTGGGGAGGGGGGTATTTCCTTTTTCTTTTCTTTTTTTGTGGAAAATATTTTTCATATTTTAGATACCAAACACAAGAAAGTCAATCAAGATCTACTTTTTTTTCAAGAAAATATTACCCATGGTAAACATTTTCCATGAAAAATATTTTCCTTGATACCAAACACACCCTATATTCTACCGTTAATTCGATGGCTCAAATATGTCCCCACCATCCATGCCCCTTCCTCCCTCAATACTTGTTATATGTTTTCCTTAGTTTGTTTCTTTGTTTGCTTAAAGTATATTTTAATTTATTTTACAATAGAATTCTAAGTTTTATATTGCGTAACAAAGATCTTTCACTCATCTAGGCTTGTTATGATGTACTATTTTCTGATGTTGTTGCCATGAGAAATGAGCGCGTGTAGCAAATCAAGAATGAATGTCTGGCATTGAGTTGGATTTTGATGACAAAGGGACAAATGACATCGATGGCAATGATAGAGAATAATTTAATGATGAGATTAGTGATGAGCGTGATGAACTCCACATTGAGGAGTAATGAATAATATTATAGTGGTTGTCGTTATATGCAGGTTGAACCTTGTTTGAAGTTTAATGTTTATGTTTAAACGTTTTAGTCGTAAGGTGGAATTTTTTTTTTTTTTTTTTTTTTGTTTAGATGTTGCGGTTGTAAGATTGAACCTTATTTATTGTCGTGTGATTCTAAGGTTTAACATTATTGATTGTTTTTGTTTAGACGACGTGGTTGTAAGGTTAAATCTTATTTATTTTGTAATGAATGGTTCACTTACTAGATGAATGATTTCGTTGTGTTTATATTGCTTTATAACAAGATATGTACATACTTCACTTACAGTAAAATAGAGAGATGGACATTAGTAACTTGGTACATCTCAGTATCCAAGTGATGTGTTAGATGATGAAAATCAATCATCATACTACTATAAAAGCATGTCCTTAAAAAGATCAGAAGTCATTTTACCAAAATACCCATCTAAATAGTCTAAATACCCTACTTATATATAAATATTATTTAGTAATATTTAAATAATAAGGAAACTATTCAATTTGGTTGTGACTTTTTGAATAGGTGTGTAACTCTATTATATAAAAGTATCTAGCTTGCTCTTTAAATGTCACTATTCGTTGCTACCTGCAAACAAAAGCCATTTAAATTACTCTTTCAGTCAATGAGGCTATCTCCCATGAACCCTTAGCAAATTAATTTCTTCTTCGTTAGAGTTAAGCACGATTAGCCATTCTGATGTATCTGTTGTTTTGATCTTTCAAGGCTAACACTCTAACCCTTACTTTAAACAAGGTTTGTAACTCCACGCTCTAATTAGTATTTCTTCTATGGTTTCATCATAAGTCCTAGACCATTTAATTTTTATTCTTGGAGCCTTGATGAGATGGACTTGATATAAAGTAAGTTGACTCACTTTGTGATTTTTTATATTGAAATACACGCTTAGTTTAGCCTTTTAGGACGTATTTGGCATGCTTACAATGATTTGGTATGTCATGCCAAAGACAAACAAATTCATAAATTTCTTTGCAGATTTTCAATAACATGTTTTTCCATGAAGCAATGAGTTAAGGTTTGTACTAGGACTAGGATATGATTTCTTAAAATAAGATAAGTGATCAAACTTTTGTACGACTTCAAGAAAAAATACTCTTGACATTTTGTTGAATCATTCTTTCTAATTATTTTAATCACCTAATTTTGGCACGAAAATTAAAAAAAATAGCTTGAAATTGCTCAAAATAGCCGAGCTAACATTTTAGGATTTTGCCGAATTTTTCTAGAATTTTATCTCTTCTTTTAGCTAAAATTTGTCATTAAATGAAAAAGGAAACTGAAAATTAACAAAAATACTTGTTATGTGTTTAGTTATAATTTTACGTTTAATTGTGATAACATTACAATTTTTGTGTGGTTTAATTCTAGCTGATTGTGTGCATTTTAAATAGAGTGACCTCTTAATGGCTATTTGTAAAACAAAGAAATAGCCCACTTCATTGTAACCCAACCAAATTCCTATCTAACCCGGCCCATACTTCACACATATATACCCAAAAAACCTCATTTTTTCCTCCCAACACCTTTAGTTCTAATGAACTGGCCAAACCCTTGCAAAATTTACACAGGCTCGCCGGAAATCGCCTCCGTCGTGCCTCCACCGTATCTTCGCCGATGCGCCGCCGCCGGCCACCACCTCCGATGGCCAGAAAAATCTCAAAATGCACCATTCAACTCGTCTCGACCTCCTCTGTCCATTTCCATGGCTGACTTTTGCGAATTCAAGGCCGTTTTGGAGTAGATCGGGTTTTTAAAATCTCGGTTAAACTCAAAATTCCAACAAAGGTGAGTTCTTTTTCCATTTTTGCTTGCACCCGCTTTTGTCAAAACCCTTATTCCTTGCCAGTTTCATTGTTCCTTTCTCTGCTGCCCGTTTCCTCTCTTCTCATTTATTTTTTTTTCTTTTTTTCTTTTGTCAATGGTGGGCTGTGATTGATTTTTGGTGGCTGCGATGATTGAATTGAGGGGGTGATATTTTGATTTGTTATGATGTAAGGGGAGATGTTTTTGTTGTGATATAGGGGATAATACTCGAGGAAGTATGGTGGCAGTGGTGGTAACGAGCGGATGAAGTAGTGGAGATAGGCTGTGATTTAGTCGAGGCAGTGATAATGGCGTAGGATGTTTCGGGCCGCGGTGGTTATTCAAACGCAGCAGTGGCGACGCTAGCGTAGTGACGACTGGTTGGTTCGACGCCGAGGCAGCTCGTAGTGATAAAAATGCAATGGCGAGGCTGAGTGGCTGCGTTGATGATTTTGTAATCAATAGACAGTGCACATGGCCTGATCTCGGCTATGGCAAAGCAATGGTGTCGAGGTGATGTTGACTCGACGAGGCAAGGTTACAGCAGCGACGTCGAGGCTATTTCTTTGGTGTAACAGTGTCGGGGTGACTTTGGGTATTGTGTTGTGATGCTGAAACTGATCCAGAGGTGGGAATGAAACTGTGAGGCAAAAACGTTGGTGCTGCTATGGCTTTAGCAAGGCGGTGGTGAGTATGTGATGAGACCCAAATCGTGCCAAGACACTTTCCAACACTTTCCGACAGGTGCCAAGCTTGGAAGATACAATGGACTTGAAGTCAAGGGCTTTGGAAGTGTTCCGGATGGTTTCATCATTAGGCTCCACGCCTAAGGAGGAGGAAGAAGGCCCAGCACAGCCAGGCGCCCCGCCTAGACCCAGGCGCCCCGCCTAGGAAGCTCACTGCCTAAGAATGGAATTGTGCCCAGGCGCCCCGCCTGCCTAGGCGCCCCAGCCCAGGCGCCCCGCCTAGCTTCAGCATGTTCCAGGCGCCCCTCCTAGCTGCTGAACTTATGTTTCTTTTACTGTTTTGCCCTACGTGGCTTATTTGATGAACCTTATTAGTAAGGTATTTAAGTCATTGTGTAAGCTTGGGAAACACTATAAATAGCCAAGCCTAGCTTATTTTACACTTAGTTTATGTTGAATGATGAATTGAATATTGTAAAGAGTGAATCTCTTTGGGTTTTATGAAAACCAACCTTAGTTGGGACTTGTTACTTCTAGTGGATTCTAGTTGCCTAACAACCCCTATCCGACCATTCTACTTGCGAGTTCTAGTTGACTCGAGGGTAGTTGCATAGCGTAGGTGTTCTTGTCCTTCTCCCGGGGTGTAGCGGAACAAGTTCTCCGTTGCTACTTGGGATTAGAGATCGAGTTACGTCTCGTTCTTTATCCTTTTTACTTTCTGCGTTTTAATTCTCATCAGTTTGGTATCAGAGCAAGGCTCGGGTTTTGTTTCTACAAACCCCCGACCCTTGGTTCTTCGTGCCTAGTATCTATTCTTTTAGTTTTCTTGTTGTTGAAGTTATTGAAAGAAGAAAATTACAAAAAAAATGAAAAATTGAAAAATACAAAAATTTGGTGTATCTTGTTGGTTTGGATGATTTGTGATATGGGTGTTATAGATTCTTGATCGTGATTGATTTCCCGTTGCTTAGGTACCAAAATTGTTTGGATTGGTGGAGTTTGAAAATTTGAAACCCCAAAACCCCTTAAACCCGTGAAGAACTTGTTCTTGATGATTTTGGCTTGATTCTTGGGTTGGATTGATGTTTGATTGAAAACTTGATATTGGGGATTGATCTTCATTGAAAAACAAACGATTCGGTACCAATTTTATGGGATTTGAACATGTATAACACCAACTTTGATGAAACACAATCCTTGTTGAACCCTTTTTGTTAAACCCTTGTGTTCTTGAGATTCTTGGCATTGGACCTTGTTTTGATTAATTGTTTGGATATAAATTTGATTGGGTTTTGTTAAGGAAGATCAAAAACAACTTTGGGTATCATTGGATTGTGAAAACAAGTTGAGAATATCGGATTTGGAGCTTGGAAAGCGACTTGAAACAAGTTTGGAGCGTGTTGAAACTGTCCCAGGCCCAGGCGCCCCGCCTGACTTGGCTACTGCCTAAGACCTCAGGCGCCCCGCCTAGGTCCCAGGCGCCCCGCCTGAGTGCTGAAGTTGTAGTTTGGGGTAGATTCTTCTAGGATTTCTTGTTTTGTTGATTGCATTGCTTCCGGTTAGTGCTATTAGAGTATAATCCTACTCGATTAGTACTAATTAATTTGAGCTATTAGGATCATCGTGCCTAGAAAGGAGACTAGAATTCAAAGAAGATCCGTAGTATCTTTTGGTTCAAGTCCTCACTTCAAAGTGCTTAGCGTTCATCGAGTCATATCAACTCCACTCACCCCCGGAGTACAATTGGCTTGTGAATAGTTGGTTGAATTGAGGATTGATAGTCAACTCCTTGAAGCTTTGAGTAACAAGTCCGAGTGAAATATCCACCGCCACCCAAAAGAGTGATCCGAGTGAACACAAGTGAGGGAGCGAGTGAGGTGTTTTGACTAACTCTTGTTTCTTCCTTGTAGGTACAATGGCAAACGATGGAGATGATCCCATGAAGAACTTCATGGCCACCATTATGGCTAAATTGGAGGATATATCATTGAGACTTGAAACCGTTGAGAGGAATCAAGTTGAGACCGGTGAGAGGAGGACCCCGAGTGTCCAAATTGAATCCGGAGAGGGCACGAGTCATAGCACTCCTATGACTCCCGGACACTTTGTTGAGCTAACCAAGAAGTATGAACAAAGCAAAGTTGAAGCTCTACGAGAGCGTGGGTTGGGCAATCCCCAACATGAGAGCAATCCTCTCAACTTGGGCAATCCCCAAGGAAGTGCTCCACTTCGAAGACCCGTTAGGTTTGTCCCACCTCTTGAGCAAGTTGTTGAGGCTCAAGAAGAGGAGGAAGCCGAGTATGGTGATGAGGCCTATGGGTATGATGCTCCTTATCAACCTAGGAGGCCAATGAATTGGGGTCGAAATGTGGATCGGGGAAGAGGCCGAGGTCGAGGGCCACCCATGAGATTTGATGGAAGGAATGCTAGGAGAGAATATGTTGCTCATGATGACCATTATGGAGGCCAACCGGAGCCTAACTATGGGGTGCGTGACAACAACCACAATCTCAATAGTGTGAAGCTTAATCTTCCATCCTTTAAGGGAACTTGTGATTCGGAGGCGTACATGGAATGGGTTCTACTCATAGAGAGAGTGTTTGACACAAATGAGATGACCGATGAGAAGAAAGGTACTTATGCTATTTCATCTTTTGAGTCTTATGCTTCTACTTGGTGGGGGTCCATAAAGAGGACAAGAAGGAGAGCGGGTGTGCATGTGAATGTGACATGGAATGAATTGAAGGCCCTCATGAATACCAAGTATGTGACTCCTAGATATCGACAAGAGCAACTCAAGAAGCTCTATGATCTAAAGCAAGGAGTCAAGACGGTTCATGAGTACTATGATGAGTTTGAGAAGATCCGAATGGCCTTAGATATGGAGACCGAGGATGAAGAGCAAGCCATGATCCGTTTCAAGAATGGTTTGAGCTATGGTATAACTTCTCAATTGAGGTTGCATTCTTATCCTTCACTTCAAGATCTATTGGAAGCCGCTATTGAAGCCGAGCAATGGCTTAAGGGAGAAAAGTCCACCCGGTACAAGAGTAGCACTCCAACTCCCGTGAACCAACCAAAAGAGTGGAAGACTCCAAATGCAAGCTTTCCAAGTGCCAATGCTAGCAAAGAAGTGAAGAAGCCATATGAGAAGACTACTCCACCTTTGGAAGGTACTTCTAAAACTCGTTTGAGTAATCCTATTTCCACTTTACTCAATGTTATAAGTGCAAGGGCTATGGGCATTTTGCTAAAGAATGCTCCACAAAACGAACCATGGTTGTGGTTGGCAATTTAGTGTATGAACAAGAAAGTGAGTCCAAAAATGGAGAAGTAGAGGGGGATGAGGAAGTTGATTGTGAGGAGGCCGTAGGAGAGGATGATGGCCCTCAAATATTCTTGGTGGTTAGGAGAAGCTTGAGTACCATTTTTATGGAAGAGGAGGTGGAAAATGATCAAAGGGAAAACCTCTTTCATGCTAGGTGCCGAGTAATGGGCCAAGTATGTTCAATGGTTGTTGATTCGGGGAGTTGTACCAACATAGTGAGCCAAACCTTGATTTCCCAATTGAAATTACCCACTCTAAAGCATCCAAAACCATATCGTTTACAATGGCTTAGCGAGTGTGGTGAACTAAGAGTGGTGAAACAAGCGTTGATTGAGTTTAGCATTGGGAGCTATAAGGATAAGATCATATTTGACGTGGTCCCGATGCAAGCATGCCATTTATTGTTTGGGAGACCATGGCAACATGATAGGTGTGTAGTGCATGATGGCCGGACCAACTCCTATACGGTCAAGCAAGATGGGAGAAAGTATGTGCTTAGACCTTTGACTCCAAGGCAAGTAAGGGAAGACTATAAACGCATGAAGGAGTTGAGGGAAGCGGCTAAAGCAAAGTCACCCATTCTACTTGAGCCCGAGGCAAACAATCTTATTGTTTTGCCGTTGCATGATGAAAATGAGAGTCACTCCACTTCAAATGAGAGAGAAAAGATAGAGAGGAGTGAGGGAGTGACCGGTGACAATCCAAGAGGGGAAAAAGGAGAGGATTTGAGGAGTGATGTGAGGGGATTGTCACCACAAACTACACTTGACCATGAGGTAAAATTGAGAGAGATGAGTGGTGAGGAAGAAAAATTGAGAGTGAGAGCACCCATTGTTCTAACCCTTCTTTATCTTCTACTTTTTCTTGTGAAAGTTTTTGTGTAGGTACATTTGAAGACAAGCCATTGGAGCCTCAATGTGAGCTTCATGAAGGAGAAGTTGCATATGACACTTCAAACCTTGTGAGTGATCAAGGAAGTACTACAAATGTAAGTGTTGCTTCACCTTTTCATGAACCCACTAGCTACTTGTCTTGTGATGACTCAACACTAGTTGGAGTTTGTGATGCATCTAGTGAATATGCCACTAGTGAAGAGTCTAGTTGTCAACTTGTGTGTGCTTGTGAAACACTAGTTGGAAGGGAAGCTATGCCACATCATGATGTGAGCTCATTGCTCATTGAACCCCTCCCTAGTGTAGATTTGATGGTTGACCATGAATGTGACCTTTGCTATGACACACCACCAACCTTTGACAAATGGGGAGATGAGATAGTTGATCATTCCCTTATTGATATGCTTCTATTTGGTGGGCCAATGTGTTGTAGTAAGGATAATTGTGACCTTGAGGAGTCTTTTGTATGTGAGATGAATCGATTTACTTTCGATGGCTCCTCGAGTGAGGGAAAAGAACCTAGTCTTGATACTATGCTTTTGTGTGACCATACATTTGAGGTTCATGCTTTTACATTTCCATTATTTGAAGATAACCTTAATTGTGGTAGCAATTTGTGTCGGACTAGTGTTGGTAGTAAGATGAAACCCCCATGGTGTGAAGGAATTGATTCCTTAGGCAACCCATTGTTTGAGAATTTGGATGAGGTAGATGGTTCTTTGAGTGACCCTACTATTGCTAGTTGGGGTTATGATGAAGAAGAATCCATCATCAATGCCTTCCTTGAGAGCTTGTCTTTTGAGAAGGGTTGCTTAGGTGATGAAATTGGAGGTGAAAGGGAATCCCTTGGTGTGAGTAAGTATGCTCTAAAGAAGGGGAGTGGAGTACTTGATGTTACTTGCATGTTGGGTTACTTGACTCACTCCACTCCACATGTTGATCACACCTCGAGGATAGATTGGTGTGTTGATCTTGAGCTTAAGGTTCAAGGGGATTGTGGTAGCTTGATCTTGCATTTCCCATCTTCCCATGACCTATTTGCTCATTATCTTATCGAGTGCATGTTGATCTTTAACCAAGTACTTATTGTTCTCTTTGGAGACTTGATATTTGTGCTTATCATTGATGCTTGGTTATATCACAAGAGTGTGTTTTCCACACTTCTTGCACTAACCTACTTTCAAAGTAGGAATTCTTGTGTTGCTTGTCATTGCTTGTAGGTTCTAAGCTCCATGTTAAGGCAAGGGAGATCTTGGAAGAGACCTATGTCAAGGCGACGATCAAGAGTTAAAGGAGGAGAGCATTGGGCACCCCGAAGAGATGATGCCATGAACGTGAATGCATTGATTTCGAGGACGAAATCTCTTCAAGAAGGGGAGGATGATGAGACCCAAATCGTGCCAAGACACTTTCCAACACTTTCCGACAGGTGCCAAGCTTGGAAGATACAATGGACTTGAAGTCAAGGGCTTTGGAAGTGTTCCGGATGGTTTCATCATTAGGCTCCACGCCTAAGGAGGAGGAAGAAGGCCCAGCACAGCCAGGCGCCCCGCCTAGACCCAGGCGCCCCGCCTAGGAAGCTCACTGCCTAAGAATGGAATTGTGCCCAGGCGCCCCGCCTGCCTAGGCGCCCCAGTCCAGGCGCCCCGCCTAGCTTCAGCATGTTCCAGGCGCCCCTCCCAGCCCCAGGCGCCCCTCCTAGCTGCTGAACTTATGTTTCTTTTACTGTTTTGCCCTACGTGGCTTATTTGATGAACCTTATTAGTAAGGGTATTTAAGTCATTGTGTAAGCTTGGGAAACACTATAAATAGCCAAACCTAGCTTATTTTACACTTAGTTTATGTTGAATGATGAATTGAATATTGTAAAGAGTGAATCTCTTTGGGTTTTATGAAAACCAACCTTAGTTGGGACTTGTTACTTCTAGTGGATTCTAGTTGCCTAACAACCCCTATCCGACCATTCTACTTGCGAGTTCTAGTTGACTCGAGGGTAGTTGCATAGCGTAGGTGTTCTTGTCCTTCTCCCGGGGTGTAGTGGAACAAGTTCTCCGTTGCTACTTGGGATTAGAGATCGAGTTACGTCTCGTTCTTTATCCTTTTTACTTTCCGCGTTTTGATTCTCATCAGTATGCTTTAGCATTGGATTTGGCTTAGATGGTTAGATGAATCTCAGTCCTCTTTCCTTGTTTACTTTGATCATGTTAGTAGTTAAAGGTAGGGCATTGTTAGGATAGTAATCGTTGTAAACTTGTTCAATCGATTATATTGATTTGAGAAATGAAAATGGCTGTTGTTTGTTGCCTAAACTATACTGTTAATTAGGATCGCTCACATGTATGTCTTTGTGTGTATTGGAGTTGTTTAGAAGCATAGTTGTCCAAGTCCTTTGTTTAAGTTTGATTATGAGTGTTGCTAGTATATGTTCATTTTATGTTGTAGCGAGTATCCGGTGTTAATCGTTTAAGTGTGAAGATTTATCTATTGTTGTTGTATAGCTTGAAAGCTATGTCTGTGGGTTCGAGAAGTTGAAGCATAAAGGGTTCACTTGCGTTGCATGAGAATTAGTTATGTTTTCGAGCAGGCGTTAGTTCAAATGATTAGTTTAGTTCTTAATGTGTTAGATGGGGTAGTTTGAATTAGTTTAGTACCTTATTGTTAATAGCTTGTCAAAGTTTTAATTTATCTTGGACTATTTAAGTTAGCTTGTTAGACTGAGGAGAGTTAATCTTAGTTATTTTAGGCATGAAACTGGTTTTGGGATGATCTGCTTGTTTTATTTTCATAGTTTGGACTCAAGTCCATTTTGTCTAATTTAGTTTTGAGTCCTTAGGTTTAAAGTTTAATTATTTTGTTTGGCTTTAAGTTAGAAAATCTGAAATTTTGAAAGATAAGGGAATCTTAAAAGTCAAATAATAGGACAAGAGTTGCACAAAATTGGAATGGTTTTGAGTCTTTCCTTTTGTTTGGTTGGTGAGACCTAAGCATGAAAAGAGAAATTTTCATTAAAGGAGTCACATGGGTGTTGTACCCTTGGTCTTAAAAGTAAAAAATGGTCACATGGGTGTACTTTTTTCACCCAACTTTTACCCTACTTTTCTCTTCATTTTAGTCTATTTAAGTGAGAGTTTTGCTCTCATTTTAGGGAGAATCAAAAAGAACACAGAGAGAATACACACGAAAATAGGAGGAAAAAACACTCTCCACTCTTTTCTTTTTCACTCTTATGAAATTCAAATCCAAATCTGAATTTTTTTTATGAGAAAATGGAAGAACATAATTACTAGAGTTTAGTAGAGAGAAAGGTGAGAGAAAACTTAAAGAAATAGAGTCGTTTTTTTAGTACAAGTTTTTTAGCTTAAGAGGGTCATTTAGGCTGCTGTGTCGGGGTCTGTAAGAGGGTTTCCTTTGGTACTTTGGTGGTTGCTTGTTGTCGACGTTGCTGGAGCTGGTGTATTATTCATTTCTTTGCTTTTGCTATCGTGGCTTTACTCATAGGTAAATCTTCTGAGCTTTGAAAACTCATACCATGTATATAATTTTCAGCCCATGTTTTGAGCTTATTATTTATGAGATGAAATGGGCTCTTAAAGCCCAGAAGACCTTTTACTCACGTTTTGTTCTTATTGTGCGAATGTTTGTTGCTGTTGTATTTTTATCTTGTGGTTTGGTAGGCAAGCTTAGTAAATAAATTAATCTAAAGACTTTAACTTCTAAATAATCAGACGAAAAAAGATTAATGTGACTAGGAAATCTGAGCAGACATAAAGTTAGAAATGCAAATATACAACATAGAAGTAAATTAACGATCCAATCTTTTGCGGCTAGGAAAAGTTCATTAGGCCGAATAAAATAACTCATTGTTCATTGAAACTCATTTTAAGTCAAGAGATTTTGAACGGGTGAAGTGCCTGCGCAATTTAATTGATTTAAGTCGGAAGATTTCGAACGAGTGAAGTGCTTGCGTGATCACATCTCGACTCCAGTTTCTAGTTGAACAAACAAATGTGATAAACCATAGAGTAACAAAAATCAAGGCAAAATATAACAAACAAATTCAAAGAGTCGAAATGCGTAAATAAAGCAACTGTGCTTGGCACAGGACTCGAGGGTGCCTAACACCTTCCCGAGAGTCAACCGAGATCCTTACCCGGAACTCTAACGCAGACCATTTACGAGTCATAGGAGTTCTAGGTACACCACTTTGGTGACTTGGCACACCTTTTAACTTGTCAAGTGGCGACTCTGAAAATCTCTTAAATATTAGTGTACCTATTAAACACCTAGTCACGGACCTTTTAAAAATACTAAATAGTTTTTCTTTTTAAGTTGAAAAATGGTCGTGACAGCTTGGCGACTCCGCTGGGGAGGAAAGTGAAAACTGAGAGTCTCAGGCTTTAAAATTTGTCGCTTTCGGCTTTGAATATTGTTTGTATATATTGCCTTGAATGTTACTACTTTGATATTGTTTGAACTGTATATACACAACTGTCTTCTCTCGCACACCTCTGAGTCTTCTGGAACACTGCACACATGCACTCCAGTTTTGCTTCGGCGTTTGGAATTTCTGTCGCGTCTCAGGACACAAAAAGTTAACCCTTTTTTAGGAGGAGGTGTGTTGGGTTAGGCCGTTAGACGTTGTCGACCGGTACCCCCGAGGCACTTCCAAATCGCCAGAAACTGTAGAACATGAAACCATTGAGTCACCTAGAGTTGAACCTGTGCTTTTATCTAGGCCGATTTATTTGCATGTCATTAGACTTAGTGAGGTGCGGTACACCGGTACCGCACTCGTCTAGGCTGACTCCCTCGTGTCATAGTGGGGCCTGTATCCCCGAAAGATACATCATGGGCATATAATGTGTTGCATTTGTTCTAGCCGAAGGGTTGTTATGCTGACCGATCACCGAGGGGCGAGAGCCAAAAAAAATGGCAAATGATAGAAAAATTGGGTTTAGTCCCGTATTTCGAAATATTTTTTGTTTAGTTGTCATTTTACACAGTTATAATGGAGAATTTTTTCAAGAACTCTTAGAGTCTAATTTTGTATCCGGGTTTAGTCTCAAGTATTAGAAAATAATTTGTCATAATTTTGCGCCGGTAAAATGGCGAAATTTTGGGACCCTTTTGTGTTTGTGTCCAAGTCAATTTCATATTTTGAAATTAATTTATCGGGGTTTTACGTCGTCATAATGGCAATTTTAGAAATCAATTTTGTGTCCAATTTATGTAATATTTTGTGTCGTCCTAATTGCCAGATTTTGTAAATACTCTAAAGATTCTTTCTCGAATTAGATCAAAGAGTTTGTTTCAAACAAACAAAAAAAAAAGTGTTCGTCTTTGTGTTGTCGTAATGTCCGATTTTGGAGTCACCTTTCGGATAAGAAAAATAATTTGTTTCATAATCTATTCTTAAGTTCCGCTTCGAATCTTCGGTTGAGTCTTAATTTTTCATTAAGAAAAAGAGAAAAGAAAAAAAATGTTGTTTTAGGGTCCCGCTTTATTTTGTTTAAGGTCAAGTTAGGGTACATACGATAAATTGTAATTAGCTAAGTTGTATTTTGTGTCGATCCTCGTGGAATAATCTGACTTCGCTAAAATATCGAGTCTCATTATTTTCACCGTCCGGGTGTACCCACCCAATGTGTCTGTTTGTATATATCTTCTGACTCGGGCATCGTTAAGCAGTTTATTGAGTCTATTTCGTGTCGTTTGTCTAAATTTTGTTTGTTGAATCACAGAAGAAAAGAAAAAAAATAATAATAAAAAATCATCCAAGTTGGTCCTTGTTGGGAACTATGCGTCGCTTTGATTTGCGTCCTGATTTTGTCTAACGCGACATGTAGAAATATTTTGGGAATACTATCGGTACACGCGGCTTGCGCCACGAACCATTTCGGGATGACGCATAACAACCCTAAGTTTGCAATATGTGATTTCTTTGTGCTAACCCGGGTTGTTACCCAAAGTTTCGAAGTTTGTGCTATTTAACAGGCGCTCTAAGATTGGTTCTGATCAATGCTTGAGGAGGCAGAATGAGAGGTCAACCAGGGATGTCAAAATATGAAATAGTTGACGGCGGACACAGGTCATGTCGTTACTATGGGAATAGTCCCACCAGAATGCATGTCCCTTGCCTTGTTGAATGTTTCACAAGGTCCAAAGGTTGAAGAAATGAGAAATGACATAATTTGTTGTTGGATCTAAGGCACGTCTTTGGCGTCAACATGGTACATCTTGGTGAAGGGCTCAACAATGCATGAAAAGCAGAAAAACTGGCCATGACTTGCAATTAAGTGACTGTGAAATATTGTAGCTTGTTTTGCTAATCTTTCTATGTACTTGGTTATTCAAGGGTTGTAACCCAAGTGCATTATTTTGCTTGTTTTGTTTGTCCAAACACTTATATCTTCAATTCAATGAAAGAGAGATACATCTCGTCCTAATATTCGGTCTTTTATGTTTCCTGTTCTTACCTCCTTAGTTTTCTGTTTTATGTTTTGTCGACCTTAATAACATGACATGCGTGCGGAATTTACGTCTTAAGCTAGACACGCGCTCTGGCATTGTGAGCTATTTGAGCAGTAAAGAGGGATAAAAAAGGGAGCGCAATAAGTTGGGAATTAATCTGTAGTCATCCAATAAGGGATATCGGCGAGAAGTTCAAAATCGTGCACGGTCGCTTCGACGGAATTTGAAATACCAGTTTTAAGAACCATCAGTGAAGCAGAAGTCGATGACACGCGTGGATCAGTCTTAGTCAATTCATTGAATCATTATTTGTGCGAGGCATTCTCGGGATGACGAACGGCTTTCGTTTCTTCTACCCAAACACTATGTCTTTTGTCTACCCCTTTAGTTGATTTCTTTGGCCAACCATCCCTTCGAATCAGTTTGATGTGATTAAAGAAAGGAAAAGAAAAAAAATCAAATCAAAACAAAACAAAACAAAATCTACCTCAGTGGTAGAGCTACGCCTGACCTGATTCCTCGCAAAAGGATACGTAGGCAACCATTCGGGTGCGGTCATAACAGGAGAAAGTTCATTTTTTCCCTATTCCTCGTTGACGCAAAAGCTTGCCTCCAAGTTTGCGGCCAATGTCAAAGAAATTCAAATCCCCAATGTATGATAAACTGGGGCAGAAGTTTATTTTTATTTTATTTAAAAAAAATAAAATAAAAACAAATTTTTATGTTTTGTACCATCTATTCATATGTTTCATGAGATATCAGTCTCGAAATCGAGGAAGAAACTCAAAGCACCCCAGTTTATCCTAAACTGGGGGCAGAAGTTTAAGTTTATTTTAAAAAGAAAAGGAGAAAGTCAATTCCTTTTGCTTTCTTTGTGTTCATCTCGGGGGGAAAGTCTCAATATCCCTTATGTTTACATATCAGAAAATTCAAAAGATAATTCCTCGATTTTCAATAAATTGGGGCCTCCGTTAGTTATTATCTTTAAACAAATGATTCCAAGGGTTGTAATATTTTACCAAGTCATTTCATGAGATGCTTTCATACCACTTTTCAAACTTAAAAAAAGAAAGAAAGAAAGAAAGAGAAATAATCCCCAATTTGCCTAAACTGGGGGAAACAAGTTTGTTTTATTTTCAAAAGCGGTCATTTCATAGTTTGTGATATTCATCTGATCGTCTCATGAGATGTTTCTGAGCTTTTATGTTGAACCCCTTTCTTCACAGCCTGGCCAAATCCAATGTTACAGTCCATTTAAAGACCCTTCTGACCGATCATTGGGAATGTCAAGCCGAGTAGGGTATCAAGGGATAAGTTCCACGCTGTAAAGTCGCATTCTTATAAGCCGACAATTGCATTTGGGAGCTGGGAGCACCAAGGTCATTAAAGGAGAAATTCTCCGAGGAATCAAGATAAAGGCCAAAATTGAAGGAAGAAAAGAAAGACGGGGTTGAGCAGCAAGGAAAGATCGGAGGTCGATTGGGAAAGAGCGAAAAATGACAAAAATGAAAAGAAAAAAAAAAGAAAAAAAAAGTGAAGTCTTGTCGGTGAAAACCTGAAAGGACGCTGCAAGACAACGGTGGGTTAAAAGAACTAAGAGAGAGGCTAGTCGGTGAAAACCCGAAAGGGCACTGCTGGTCGAATGAGGGTCGTTAGATTTGCCATCAAACAAGATTGGGAAAGCTAGGTACACAGTCATGGATGGACTATATGAGCGGATTAAGAGTTGATTCCAAAATACATGTCATGTTAATAAGATCGTCATCTCTTCAGTCCTTTACCTTTCCCGTAAGGGACGTCATCATTTTTCCATCTTTTGGTTGGATGCTTTGTCGTTTCCATCATTTTGTCTTACTTCAGTTCGTTTCAGTTTCTCCAACATCAAACGAGCAGAGAAAGTTTTGCAAAACTTGTTATAGTTTCATAGTTTTACTAGAGCAAGTCGGGACCAACCTTGATAATTGGAGCCCAATGTTCCACATCGGCACAAAGTATGCCACACCAAAGAGTGTACCATGAAGGAGATCATCAAAGGATATGCAGATTTCAAGATGCAGTTAAGTTTCAAATCAAAGCCTGCCCCAGCAGCAATTACAAGTTTTTCAAAGCCTGTCAAAGCGGCAATTTCAGCTTTCAAGTCAAAGCCCGTCAAAGCGGCAATTTCAACTTTCAAGTCAAAGCCTGCCCCAGCAGCAATTACAAGTTTTCAGCAGTCAAAGCCCGTCAAAGCGGCAATTTCAATTTTCAAGTCAAAGCCCGTCAAAGCGGCAATCTCAGCTTTCAAGTCAAAGCCCGTCAAAGCGGCAATTTCAACTTTCAAGTCAAAGCCCGTCAAAGCGGCAATTTCTTTCAAGTCAAAGCCCGTCAAAGCAGCAATTTCAATTTTCAAGTCAAAGCCCGTCAAAGCGGCAATTTCAGTTTTCAAGTCAAGCCCGTCAAAGCGGAAATTTCAAAGCCCGCCCGAGCGACAATTTCAATTTTCAAGTCAAAGTCCGTCAAAGCGGCAATTTCAACTTTCAAGTCAAAGCCCGTCAAATCGGCAATTTCAACTTTCAAGTTAAAGCCCGCCCGAGCGGAAATTTCAAAGTTTCAAAGATCCACTGGATTAGTTGGAGCTTCAGACCAGTTCATCAGCTTGTGGAGAATGAGGGAGTAGTTTAGAGAAAGTCGAGGCACCCACCTGGAGAATGAGGGAGTAGTTTAGAGAAGTCGAGGCACCCACCTGGAGAATGAGGGAGTAGTTTAGAGAAAGTCGAGGCACCCACCTGGAGAATGAGGGAGTAATTTGGAAAGTCGAAGCAACCACCTAAAGAATGAGGGAATACATTTGAAGAAGGCTAGGCGCCCACCTGAAGAACGAGGGAATCCATTTTTGTAAAGAAGCAAGACCCATCAAAGTGATGGTTTTCAATTCAGCAAGAATAAGACCCATCAGAGAGATGGTTTTAATTTTTCAGCAAAAACAAGACCCATCAGAGTGATGATTTTTAATTTTCAGCAAAAGCAAGGCCCATCATAGTAATGGTGTTCAATTCAACAAGAGCAAGACCCACCAGAGTGGTGGTTCCAGTTTTATTTTTTCAAGTCAAAGCCCGTCAAAACGGCACTCTCAATATTCAAGTCAAAGCACGTCAAAGCGGCAATTTCAACTTTCAAGTCAAAGCCCGTCAAAGCGGCAATTTCAACTTTCAAGTCAAAGCCCGTCAAAGCGGCAATTTCAATATTCAAGTCAAAGCCCGTCAAAGCGGCACTCTCAACATTCAAGTCAAAGCCCGTCAAAGCGGCAATTTCAACATTACAGTCAAAGCCCGTCAAAGCGGCAATTTCAACTTTCAAGTCAAAGTCCGTCAAAGCGGCAATTTCAATATTCAAGTCAAAGCCCGTCAAAACGGAAATTTCAACTTTCAAGTCAAAGGTCGTCAAAGCGGCAATTTCAATATTCAAGTCAAAGCCCGTCAAAGCGGCACTCTCAACATTCAAGTCAAAGCCCGTCAAACGACAATTTCAACATTAAAGTCAAAGCCCGTCAAAGCGGCAATTTCAACTTTCAAGTCAAAGCCCGTCAAAGCGGCAATTTCAACTTTCAAGTCAAAGCCCGTCAAAGCGGCACTCTCAACATTCAAGTCAAAGCCCGTCAAAGCGGCAATTTCAACATTAAAGTAAAAGCCCGTCAAAGCGGCAATTTCATTCAAGTCAAAGCCCGTCAAAGCGGCAGTTTCATCTTTCAAGTCAAAGCCCGTCAAAACGGCAATTTCAATATTCAAGTCAAAGCCCGTCAAAGCGGCAATTTCAACTTTCGAGTCAAAGCACGTCAAAGCGGCAATTTCAACTTTCAAGTCAAGCCCGCCCGAGCGGCAATTTCAACTTTCAAGTTAAAGCTCACCTGAGCAGCAGTTTCAACTTTAGAGACAAAGCCTGCCCGAGCGGCAATTTCAAGTTTTCAAGACCACTTTGGTAGTGGGAGCTTCGGACCAGTTTATCAGCTTGGGAAGCATGAAGAAGTTAGCTTAGGAATTGTAATTTTACATTTCAAATGTTGTATTTTCATTTTTCCTATGTAAAGCAATGACCACCAGCCAGCTAGCCAGCAACCAGCGACAGTGACAAGCAGCAACAACTCTAGTGCGTCAAAAGAGTCTTGTGTCAGTCCGGGTAAGTCTAGGAGCGTCGGGTCAATCCCAGTTAGTTCTGAAAGTGTCTAGATTTAGTCTGTGTATGTCTAGAGAGTGCTTAGTATTAGTCTAGAAGAGTCCAGTGTCTGTTTAAATGCGGTAGTCCCAGCTATCGCACGTGAGGAACTACACTGACCTGATTCCTTAGTCCGGAGATATGTAGGTAGCTTTGTTCTCGGTTAGAATCGAAATTCAAGGTACGGTCACAATTTTGCAAGCATGTTCTCGGCTAGAACCGAAAAAGCCAAAATTAGCTTCCGATTACGTCTTTGTCCGAAAACTCTTCATGTTCCCAAAAAAAGAGGGGCAGCTGTAATCACCTAATTTTGGCACGAAAATTAAAAAACAAATAGCTTGAAATTGCTCAAAATAGCCGAGCTAACATTTTAGGATTTTGCCGAATTTTTCTAGAATTTTATCTCTTCTTTTAGCTAAAATTTGTCATTAAATGAAAAAGGAAACTGAAAATTAACAAAAATACTTGTTATGTGTTTAGTTATAATTTTACGTTTAATTGTGATAACATTACAATTTTTGTGTGGTTTAATTCTAGCTGATTGTGTGCATTTTAAATAGAGTGACCTCTTAATGGCTATTTGTAAAACAAAGAAATAGCCCACTTCATTGTAACCCAACCAAATTCCTATCTAACCCGGCCCATACTTCACACATATATAGCCAAAAAACCTCATTTTTTCCTCCCAACACCTTTAGTTCTAATGAACTGGCCAAACCCTTGCAAAATTTACACAGGCTCGCCGGAAATAGCCTCCGTCGTGCCTCCACCGTATCTTCGCCGATGCGCCGCCGCCGGCCACCACCTCCGATGGCCAGAAAAATCTCAAAATGCACCATTCAACTCGTCTCGACCTCCTCTGTCCATTTCCATGGCTGACTTTTGCGAATTCAAGGCCGTTTGGAGTAGATCGGGTTTTTAAAATCTCGGCTAAACTCAAAATTCCAACAAAGGTGAGTTCTTTTTCCATTTTTGCTTGTACACGTTTTTGTCGAAACCCTTCTTCCTTGCCAGTTTCTTTGTTCCTTTCTCTGCTGCCTGTTTCCTCTCTTCTCATTTATTTTTTTTCTTTCTTTCTTTTGTCAATGGTGGGCTGTGATTGATTTTTGGTGGCTGCGATGATTGAATTGAGGGGGGTGATATTTTGATTTGTTATGATGTGGGGGGGGGGCTGTTTTTGTTGTGATATAGGGGCTGATACTCGAGGGAGTATGGTGGAAGTGGTGGTAACGAGCGGATGAAGTAGTGGAGATAGGAAGGCTGTGATTTAGTCGAGGCAGTGATAATGGCGTAGGATGTTTCGGGCAGCGGTGGTTATTCAAACGCAGCAGTGGCGACGCTAGCGTAGTGACGACTGGTTGGTTCGACGCCGAGGCAGCTCGTAGTTATGACAATGCAATGGCGAGGCTGAGTGGCTGCGTTGATGATTTTGTAATCGATAGGCAGTGGACATGGCCTGATCTCGGCTATGGCAAAGCAATGGTGTCGAGGTGATGTTGACTCAACGAGGCAAGGTTACAGTAGCGACGTCGAGGCTATTTCTTTGGTGTAACAGTGTCGGGGTGACTTTGGGTATTGTGTTGTGATGCTGAAACTGATCCAGAGGTGGGAATAAAACTGTGAGGCAAAAACGTTTGTGCTGCTATGGCTTTAGCGAGGCAGTGGTGAGTATACTTTAGCATTGGATTTGGCTTAGATGGTTAGATGAATCTCAGTCCTCTTTCCTTGTTTACTTTGATCATGTTAGTAGTTAAAGGTAGGGCATTGTTAGGATAGTAGTCGTTGTAAACTTGTTCAATCGATAATATTGATTTGAGGAATGAAAATGGCTGTTGTTTGTTGCCTAAACTATACTGTTAATTGGGATCGCTCACATGTATGTCTTTGTGTGTATTAGAGTTGTTAAGAAGCATAGTTGTCCAAGTCCTTTGTTTAAGTTTGATTATGAGTGTTGCTAGTATATGTTCATTTTATGTTGTAGCGAGTATCCGGTGTTAATCGTTTAAGTGTGAAGATTTGTCTATTGTTGTTGTATAGCTTGAAAGCTATGTCTGTGGGTTCGAGAAGTTGAAGCATAAAGGATTCACTTGTGTTGCATGAGAATTAGTTATGTTTTCGAGCAGGCGTTAGTTTTTCTAGCTACAGCTCAATGCGTGTTTCCTGTTGTTAGTTCAAATGATTAGTTTAGTTCTTAATATGTTAGATGTGGTTGTTTGAATTAGTTTAGTACCTTATTGTTAATAGCTTGTCAAAGTTTTAATTTATCTTGGACTATTCAAGTTAGCTTGTTAGGCTGAGGAGAGTTAATCTTAGTTATTTTAGGCATGAAACTGGTTTTGGGATGATCTGCTTGTTTTATTTTGATAGTTTGGACTCAAGTCCATTTTGTCTAATTTAGTTTTGAGTCCTTAGGTTTAAAGTTTAATTATTTTGTTTGGCTTTAAGTTAGCAAATCTGAAATTTTGAAAGATAAGGGAATCTTAAGAGTCAAATAATAGGACAAGAGTTGCACAAAATTGGAATAGTTTTGAGTCTTTCCTTTTGTTTGGTTGGTGAGACCTAAGCATGAAAAGAGAAATTTTCATTAAAGGAGTCACATGGGTGTTGTACCCTTGGTCTGAAAAGTAAAAAATGGTCACATGGGTGTATTTTTTTCACCCAACTTTTACCCTACTTTTCACTTCATTTTAGTCTATTTAAGTGAGAGTTTTGCTCTCATTTTAGGGAGAATCAAAAAGAACACAGAGAGAATACACACGAAAATAGGAGGAAAAAACACTCTCCACTCTTTTCTTTTTCACTCTTATGAAATTCAAATCCAGATCTGAATTTTTTTTACGAGAAAATGGAAGAACATAATTACTAGTGTTTAGTAGAGAGCAAGGTGAGAGAAAACTTAAAGAAATAGAGTCGTTTTTTTAGTACAAGTTTTTGAGCTTAAGAGGGTCATTTAGGCTGTTGTGTCGGGGTCTGTAAGAGGGTTTCCTTTGGTACTTTGGTGGTTGCTTGTTGTCGACGTTGCTGGAGCTGGTGTATTATTCATTTCTTTGCTTTTGCTATCGTGGCTTTACTCATAGGTAAATCTTCTGAGCTTTGAAAACTCATACCATGTATATAATTTTCAGCCCATGTTTTGAGCTTATTATTTATGAGATGAAATGGGCTCTTAAAGCCCTGAAGACCTTTTACTCACGCTTTGTTCTTATTGTGCGAATGTTTGTTGCTGTTGTATTTTTATCTTGTGGTTTGGTAGGCAAGCTTAGTAAATAAATTAATCTAAAGACTTTAACTTCTAAATAATCAGACGAAAAAAGATAAATGTGACTAGGAAATCTGAGCAGACATAAAGTTAGAAATGCAAATATACAACATAGAAGTAAATTAACGATCCAATCTTTTGCGGCTAGGCAAAGTTCATTAGGCCGAATAAAATAACTCATTGTTCATTGAAACTCATTTTAAATCAAGAGATTTTGAACGGGTGAAGTGCCTGCGCAATTTAATTGATTTAAGTCGGAAGATTTCGAACGACTGAAGTGCTTGCGCGATCACATCTCGACTCCAGTTTCTAGTTGAACAAACAAATGTGATAAACCATAGCGTAACAAAAATCAAGGCAAAATATAACAAACAAATTCAAAGAGTCGAAAGCGTCAATAAAGCAACCGTGCTTGGCACAGGACTCGAGGGTGCCTAACACCTTCCCGAGAGTCAACCGAGATCCTTACCCGGAACTCTGACGCAGACCATTTACGAGTCATAGGTGTTCTAGGTACACCACTTTGGTGACTTGGCACACCTTTTAACTTGTCAAGTGACGACTCCGAAAATCTCTTAAATATTAGTGTACCTATTAAACACCTAGTCACAGACCTTTTAAAAATACTAAATAGTTTTTCTTTTTAAGTTGAAAAAGGGCCGTGACAATTATTAAAATTTTGGTAGGCTTTAAAATGTATAGGAAATAAACTTAAATTAATGAAATCAAGAAATACCATGTATTTCTGAGAAAACTATCAATTAATTTGCACATCTACATTAATCATTCCCATAATTTCGTCCTTTACTATTTCATGTATACTTATTTACTTCAAGTTTTATTTTTGTAATATTTATTTTATTTTATAAAATCGTATATTACTTGACTTGGCACCCACGTGCATCGCACGTGACGAGAAACTAGTAATAACTAGAAAGTCAAAGATAACATTAAAAAAAAAAATTAATGGTGTTATGTCAAATAGCATGTATATACATTTCGACGTACTATGAAAATTACTTATGCAAGAGACAATGTCGTGCGTCTAGTCGTTCCAGAAATATCTTTATTCAAGAGATATTACGGGGAAATGATACTCGTTTCTAATAAATTTCCAAATTAAGGAATTTAGTATTTGTTGACATATCTAAGTAGGGTCGGGCACTAAACCGAAAAAATCGAACCGAACCGAACTGATTCGGTATTTCAGATTCGGTATTTCGGTTCGGTTCGGTCCAAGAAATTTTGAAATTTCAGTTTTTCGGTTCGGTTTTCGGTTTCGGGCAACCCGGAATTTCGGGACCCGAAAAAACCGAAGTTTTTTTTTTACACATATGCCATATATTTCCTAAATCCCTAAGTTACCCATTGTCAGTAAGTAACATGATTCTACATATTGACTGATTTAACTAAAGGTTCTGCTATTTTTATTTTGCAGAATAGAGAAAGTATCTAAATGTTCGTTACTTTTTGTATTATAGTAAACCATAGCGAGGTTAATGGATTGATTAGAGCCACACTGTCTCTAAGTCTGAAAGTTAAATGTGCCCAATCTATATCATTGCAAACGAAATTATAGTTTGCAAAAGGTGCGAGACCAAAAGTGCACGACATGCTTGATTTGAGAAAGAGGAATTAATAGAGTTTTTTTTTTCCTTCAAGATGTCGGTTATTTGTCATAATCAACGTTAAGGTCTTAGTTGTCAAACAAGTTGAATTCGCCTAAAATAATTTATATTCTCAAGTTTCGTTTCTGTTGTAATATACATAGACTGATATATGAAATGTCTCAGTGTAAAAATCATTCATAGCACAATTATCTAAATTGAGACGTTATAAAATTACATCAGTGCCGAGTGACGAAACCAATAATTTTGTTAAGAGTGTTTAAGAATTTTCAAAATTTAATAATATCAAGTAATACTCCTATTTGATAAGAGCCTGTTTGGCCTAGCTTCTGGGGAGCCAAAAGCACTTATTTTCCTCAAAAAGCACTTATTTTAGAAAAATAGAGTGTTTGGCCAAGCTACTAGAAAAAAATAAGTGCTTTTGGGTGGCAGCAAAAGCTGTTTTTCTGCTGTGGGGAAGAAGCTGAAAAAAGTAGGTTTTTCCCAAAAGCAGGAGCAGAAGCTGTTTTAAATTTTTTTCATACCAAAAATATCCTTACAAAAAATCATATATACTAAACTACCCTCTTAATAAAACCTAATATCTCTAGACTAATATAAATACTAAATTATTATTTTTGCCTCTTTTCTTCATCTGTTCCCACGTCTCTGCTAGCCTTCGTTGACATCGTTGTATTTTCCTTTCTGTCAAGGACTCAAGGTACGCTGCACATGAAAGTATTCTTTGTTCGTTTGTTTAGTAGTTTTGGTTTCTTAAGATACTAGACAACTTCTATCTTGCAAGATTTCTTATTCTTCTAGTTGGACTTATTATCTCCTTGGACAAATACGTAGCTACCGCAAATTTGATTTGTCATTCTTGTTGTTTTCCTTTTTATTAACCTCTTCCCCAAATGTGTATCGATATTAATCTGTCACTAATCTAGTAGCTGTGGATATTATGTTTCATAATGATACAGGAACACAATTGTATTTTATTCAGTTAATATCTTTAAATCTCCTTATATTTATACTGTTAAATAGAAGTACTTGTTTATCCTGTCAAGTTTCCCTAAGCCTGTAAAATGCAGCAAGTTTCTTGTTCAATTGAGATGGATCAACCAAGTGTTGGTTTCAATAGTGAGGTCCGCGAAATAAAGACCAAAAACAAAAGCAGTCAACTTTATAGGAGTACAAATGTTATTATGCACTAAATAGGATAATAGGACAAAGGCTGACACATACATTGGAGAAGCCAACAATGAAAAGTACTTCTTGTTAAATAATAAGAAAAGAGCTACAGAGATCTGTATCTATATTATGCAGCAACACCACCCACACCCCACACCTATGCAGTTCTTGTTAACTTGCCCGTATGCACATTTTTGTTTCTTGCTGGTTTACAAGTTAGCATTAGCGTTTCCCATTCGGCACTTGAATACAAATTTAAACAAATTTTTGACTTGGTCCAAGCTCAACCTACTTATTTTTTCCCCAACAAATCTCAACATAGTAACAAGTTGTAGACGAAACTGCTAGTTTAGTAAATGTACTTTATCACTATTATGATACAGTAGGATGATAAGTACATCAAAGTTCAACTTATATCTCTTTTCTGTTAATTTTGTTTTACACAACATTAATTCGCCTAAAAAAATAATTAAAGTTTTGGTCTATTATAGTGTTATTTAATTGTCTAAACAATTACCATATTTATAACTTGTTCTTGTGTTCTTTGGTGTTTAATAATAATCTTTTTATGGACCTCTTTCTATTATTCATTATATCTTTTTCGATGAACAAGGACAAGATAATGAGTAAAAAAGTGGCACAAGATAGCAATACTGAGAAAGCTAATTGGAATACAGAAACAATAGAATTGTTCTTAAACTTATGCATAGAGGAAATTGTGGCGGGAAATCGTCCAGGAACTCACTTCAACAAGATAGGATGGGCTAACCTGGTGCAAAAATTCAAAGACAAGTCTGGGAAAAAATATGACAAGTTAAAGCTGAAGAACAAATGGGATAATTTAAAATGTACATGAAAAGATTGGGATGCACTTGTTGGAAAGGAGACTGATTTAGGATGGGATATTGAGAAAAAGACAATTCAAGCGAGTGCTGAATGGTGGGATAGAAAAATAAAAATAAAATTCTACTATTAATTTTCATTTAGAGATAGTTATTTTTTATTATTTTTGGAAGATTAAATTTTATTGTTCTTTCATGATTATAGGAGAACCCAAATGTTGAGAAATTTAGAGAAAAAGATTTGCAGTGTCGAGATCAGATGGAGTATTATTTTAGGGATGTTGTTGCTACGGGTGAGCATGCATGGGCATCATCATCTGGTGTGTTACCAGATAACATGCTCGGAAGCAAGTGGTTTCAATCTGAGCAACCATTCGAATTTGAAACACCTACAAGTAATGAGGAGGTTGTGTTTGATGACATAGAAAAGAATAAGGAAGAAGGTTTGGATCATATAAACCTGCCAGAACAAGAAGTAACTGAAACAAAAGCCACAATGAGAGTGGTGATAAAATGAAAAAAAGAAAGGCATCGGCAATTACGACTGAAAAAGAAAAGAATAAAATCAATACAAGTTTGAGAATAATTGCTTCAATGGAGAAAATTGCAGAAGCTGTGCAATTACGCTCCTCAATGAATGTGGAGTCAAGGGACACTTCACTCAATATTAAGAGTGTTATGGATGTTAGTTCGTAAGCTGCATGGAATGATTATTGGTAGTGAGTTATGGTGGAAAGCGAGCATGTTACTAATTAAGCAACCAATGAGAGAAATGTTTTTAGCACAGGAAGACCCAGAGTTACAAGTGCAGTTGTTGGAAAAGATGTCTGAACTTCACAAGGACTAGAATTAATGATTCCATCTTATTTGATTTTCAGAAAATTGCTTTAGCTTATCGAACTTGATATATTATTCAGAACCTACTTTAGTTGTTCGACTTTTATATTCTTGCATTTATTTGATTTGGAAATTTAGTTTATTTTAATAACTAGATTATTGTACATATATCTCTTATTAGTTTAGTAATTTTTTTAATAATCTCTTGTTTAACAGATATGTCATTGTCTGAAAATAATAAAGAAGATATAGATGAAGAAGTTCATATAAAAGATGTTGATGTCTTTGACTTGGCAGTTTGCGGGGTAGCTCTTGCAACCGAGTATTTTTGAGGTTTTGTTTAAAGATTCCATGCAGAACTTCTCCTCATACAGGTTTTCATTTTATTAAAGAGGTTCTTGAAGGGCATTAAAAACGTTGTTTTGAGATGTTCAGAATGGAAAAATATGTATTTCTTGATTCATGCAAAATATTAAACATACAATACAGTTTAGAACCAACAAGAAATATGCGTGTGGAGGAGATGGTTGGCATGTTTTTAATGATGGTAGGACATGGAGTAGGGAATCGAATGATTCAAGAACGATTCCAACACTCTGGAGAAACGGTTAGTAGACATTTTCATAAAGTTTTACTAGCTTGTTTGAAATTGGCTATGGACATCATTAAGCCAAAAGATCTGACTTTTTCTGATGTTCACCCAAAATTAAGAGGCGACACCAGATACTGGCCATATTTTAAAAATTGCATTGGAGCAATAGATGGAACACATGTACCATGTATTGTTCCCTCTAAGGATCAAATAAAATATATTGGTAGAAAAGGCTTCACTTCTCAAAATATAATGGCAGTGTGCGATTGGGACATGTGCTTCACATTTGTCTGGCCTGGATGGGAAGGAACGACACATGATGCTAGAATATTTGATCAAGCAATTAGAAGGCAAAATCTTAATTTTCCTCATCCTCCATCAGGTAAGTGAGACAATATGCTTAATATATTTTAATACGTAAATATTATTTACATGTCAATTGATTAATATTTTCCCCCAACTTTGAATAGGTAAATATTATTTAGTTGATTCAGGGTATCCAACAACGGTTGGCTACTTAGGACCATACAAGGGCGAACGATATCATCTCCCTGATTTTCGGCGTAACTCAAATTTCAGAAATCCAAATGAGACTTTCAATGTTTTTTCACTCTAGTTTGAGATGTACAGTCGAAAGAACATTTGGAGTTTGGAAGAACAGGTTTTCTATTTTACGTGCAATGCCATCTTTTAAATATGAGACTCAGGTTCATCTTGTCACAACTACGATGGCTATACATAATTTTATACGAAGACGTTCTTCCACTGATGTTGAGTTCAACCATTATGCAAATGAAGACATTATGATAGCGCTTGAGGAAGAAGAGAAGAGTCTTTGGGGATTCCTACAGAAATGCAATGCAGTTCTTCTACAGTTATGGAAGCTTTGCGCAATAAAATTAGGGATGATATTATTGCAAACTCTCTTCATGTATAAGCGATTCTTCTTATTTTTAGGGTGGATTTCCAAAACGTAAAATGATTTTAAGGGTGGAATTTTCATAAATATTGCATGATGTTTTGATATATTTAAATTGTCTGGAATCATTATTCAAATATTATTATGTTGGTTTAATTATATTTATATTAGCTAGAAACTAGAATGTGATTTTCACTTTTATCTTCTAAAATTTTAATTAAAGAAAATTAAATCAAATATTATTTTGATAATTAAGATTTAAAATTATTTACCTAGTTTAATTAATTGTATAATAAATATTTAAATGTCCATATTCGTAATTTTACAACTTTTCGAGAAGTTTGGCCAAACACAAACTACTTTTCAATCGTTGACAAAAGTACTTTTCAAATGATTTGGCCAAACACAAACTGCTACTCTCCAAAAGCACTTATATGAAAAGCACTTTTGAAAAAAGCACTTCTCAAAATAAGCTGTTTTTGGCAGCTTGGCCAAACAGTTATATATAAAATTATAGTTTGTTAGTATCAACTTTTACTGATTGTAGCTCCACCATGATAATACCATACTGTACGAAGGGGGTGAATAGTTTCATTTCCTGTAATTAGTCATACTTTAAGTACTAATTTCGTTTAAGCTAAAAAAAATTGAAAGAAATGAGAAAGTGAGAGAACTAAATTATAGTGTGGTCGAGGGGACCCAAATATCCTAGTTAGTCATAGACTATAAATTTTCTTATTCGGGGGGTTTTTTTTTTGCCATAAAATTTGGTTTAAACCGAAACACTGATGTACCGAAACGAAATCCGAACTAAAAAACTGAACCGAACCGAATAATAAAAATTAGGTGTTTTTCTACACTTCAAACCGAACCGAAAACCGAAATACCGAACCGAAGTACCGAACGCCCACCCATATATCTAAGGACTTAACATATAAATATGGACTTAAACCAATGTGTGTATTGTATATGCATGAGTTGTTGGGGATTTTCTTGATGACTTGTTCCCGTTGGAAATCGATTGATACGTGATATCGTTCATCACTCGTGATAGACAATTCATATACATTATTATACTGGTTTAAATGTCATTTCTATGCTTGCCATAGATATTATTATGCTACATCCAAACTATAACGATTGTGCAAGAGATCACAAGTCTGGTATATATTCCTTTCTTTAAAGTAAGTAAAAGTTTATAAATAATTATATTTTTAAACTCATAGCTTATTTTTTGACCGTTACTAACTCTAGTTAAATTTATACATGTATATTTTTATAAGATTGTATAGTACTTGATAACACACATGTTAAAACAGAAGATACCATATGTTGGACGAAATGTTATCCAATTCAAAATATTCTTACTATTGTAGATGACGAGGTCCAAAGTGCATAGGAATTGTCTGCTCGTTCTTGTCAAATTCTAATATAGTTTAAGATATCGTCCCACAAAGATTGGGTATTCTATGTTACGGACTTGTATTATTTTAATTACTATTTGAGAGAATCAAATTGATGAAAAGTGAGTTTTTAATTTAAATTTACTTAAACTAAAAGAAAGAACTTCCGGAAGATTTCAAATTTAAAAAGAGTTGGGAATCGTTGAATTCACTTGGTAATACTTATAATAAATATCTCAGTTTTGACATGTATTTCTCTTAAGAATAATTGCTTATTGCTAATTCAATTATATTTTTCTCACTAAAAAATAATCAATTAATAACACTCCGTGAGGTTATGCATATTAATCAAATTATAACTAGTGACGATTAAACCGAAATATTTTTCTTGCCTGAATTGTGCTAAAAAGTAGTAAAAACTTCGTGAGAATATTTTTACGGTAAATCAATAATCTTACCTACAACAATTCCTCCGTGAGAATTAAAACTGAGGTAAACAAGATTACGGACTTGGAAAAATAGTTTTTACTCTACTATTTTATTCGTCAGTTATCATACATTAATTTTGCTCAGTGAGAATTACAAAATTAATATAACAATAACCTGGAGATAAAATAGAGGGATGTGAAAATATTGATTAAGTAAAAACTATAATTCTAGCACAGTATTAAAATTTGATTAGAAAGTTTCAGGCCAAGCATGTATTAAAATTGAGATAAGTATTATAAATAATACCGAGTTTCATCAACTATCCCAACAAAAGAGATTACTCCATTATGGAGTAAGAATAACTTTAAAAATATAAAGACTATGAAGAAAGTAGTATTTCTTCTAAAAAAGATGAAAACTACACAAACTTTAAAAGAGAGAAAGAAAGGGAAAGCAAGAGAAATCTTGCAAGTGAATTGATATCTTTCTTACAAACTTTGGCCATCTATTTATAGATGAAACCATAAGCTTAAGGCTTCCAAAGATGCCTAGGTAAGGTGAAATTAATGAGTTCTTCATAGATGCAAAGGTGAGTTGAAGAGAGAAGATTTCTTCCGTCTTCCTCTTTGTTCTTCAGCGTATAAAAATCACGGACATGACTATCAGTGTTATAGTCGCACTATGAATAGTGAAATCATCAATGATTTTTCCCTTATTTTTATTCACTTTGAATATCTTCTTCTTCCTGCAAAATATGTTAGAAAATATGCGAGAGATGGATATATTTATTCACGTTTTATTTAAAATACTTAATATTTAACTATAAAAATATATCTATAAATTATATCCATCAAATTCCCCCATACTTGAATCTTTGCTCGTCCTCGAGGAAAAAGAAATATATATATATATATATATATATATATATATATATATATATATATATATATATATATATATATATATATATATATATATATTTCAATAAAAATATTTTATTCAAAACTCATGATCTTTGTAGGATAGAAAATTTGTTCAAGATAAACTTCCTTCATCATGATCAATGCAATTATTCTTTTTACTTCACCAAATTCTTTAACTTATTTCTGAATTTTGACTTGATCAACAAGAACTTGCAACCTTCTCCCCTTGAATCTTTCAAAATTGATAGAGTTATGATCATGTATTCAATAAGTATCATAGTCTTGTCCATAGGCTTGCTCATCATGTTCATCTCCACTAATATAGATTCAATACTGACTTTCAAAATCTTTTTAGGACTTTTCATGGCTTGTAATGTTAGGTTTCAGGCTGGTAGGATAAGGATATTTGATAGTGACTGTTCTTCTTCCAGCTTGAAGCTAACATTTCTCAAAATTTTCTCCATTCGGTAATACATTTTTTTTTTTTGTGCTATGAATTATATATTCATATATTCACAACATTGCTTTTTTTTTTTTGTAATATTTCTTCCTTTTGGTGATGTTTAATCTTTGCTCATTCAAAGCTGGAAGAACTAATAACTCTTTTTTTTTTCTTTATATATATGTAAACAATATATACATATATCATATATATCTCTTTTTTTTTTTTTTTTTGAGTAATATATCATGGTGTAGAAAAAAAATAGTATTAAGGCTCAAAGAAGGGTTCGAAAAGGTAAAAATATGTATATTTGGATAGAAAATTGAGAGGCTTGAATTGTGTATCAAAGAAGGCCTAATTTCATTTTTCAAAAATCAGTATCATCCATTATTTCGCCTCGAAGAACATTCAGAGCAAGTTCTAGCCAAGTCATTGATTCTACCTTCTTTGTGATCATAATTTTTCTCAATTCTAATGATTTTCTGAGTTGAAGATGTTTGCTCTTGCTTTCACAACGTCAAAATCATAGACATGAAAAATCATATGGTGAATATAAAAAGAAATAATATTGAACATAATAAAAAAAAATTTATATTGTTAATTAAAAACCTACAATTAAGACCATAAATAATAAGAAAAATAGTATATAATATATAAATAACCTCCCTCATACTTGAACATTTCATTCACCTGGATGAAAATGCTTTTTTTAGAAAATACCTTCTAATAATAAAAATATTATTTTATTAGTAAAATAAAAATCTTTTTGGCTTTCAAATATACGATCACAGAAGAAAGCTTGAAAGAAACTGTGACCACACATGTTCTATGTGTAATAGACTGAATTATTTTTAGACCTTATCAGTCATTAGGTCCTAGTTTGACTATAAACAGAAAATTACCTGTGCCAACATTAGATTTGGACAATTGAATGGTTAACCAACCAGTAACTTAGGCATACCGATCACCATGGAGTTACTCCTGTCTAGGTGACTCTGTTTTTGTAGAGGCCTTCATGAGATGTTCCGGTTGTACAATAATCTGGATATTGACCAGATCAATTGGTTAAGCATTTAATTAGTCAGATCTAAGTTGGACTTATGAGGCTCCATTGCTTCACCCTCAATGGCTACGGGATAAAGAACCATAGTTCTGAGTTTAACGTCGTCAGCTCGACGTAGTAACTGTGGCACTCATCATACTATCATGGTTACTGAAGGGTGTTGTTCAAAATGTCCTCCAAAGTACAATTTTAGCCTGTGACCATTGACCTTAAATTTCTCTCCTCCATTGCTTTGTTGAATTTCAATTGCTCCGTATGGAGTAACATTTGTAACATTGTAAGGACCTGTCCACCTGGATTTCAGTTTTCCTGGGAATAGCCTGAGACGGCTATTGTAAAGAAGTACCTGATCTCCAATTTTAAAATTTTTTGGTCGGATCAAATTGTCATGCCATTTTTTTGTTTTTTCTTTATAAATCTTGGCATTTTCATAGGCTTCCATCCTCAGTTCATCCAACGCATTAACCTGCAAAAATCTATTTTTACCAGCAGAGGTTAAGTCAAAGTTCAATGCTTTCAGTGCCCAAAAGGCTTTGTGTTTCAATTCAACAGGCAAATGGCAAGCTTTTCCAAAGACTAATTTATATGGAGATGTTCCAATCGGCGTTTTGAACGCCGTTCGGTATGCCCATAATGCATTTTCTAATTTTAAAGCCCAGTCTTTTCTTGAGATTCCAACAGTTTTTTCAAGAATTCTTTTTAGTTCACGGTTGGAAACCTCAACTTGCCCTTGAGTTTGAGCATGATACGGTGTTCCAGTTTTATGAGTCACACTATATTTTGACAATAAAGCAGAAAATTGCTTATTCATGAAATGAGTCCCTTGGTCACTAATGATGACTCGTGGTGTGCCAAATCTGGTAAAAATATTTTTTTTGAGAAAATTGCACACAGTTCGAGCATCATTCTTTCTTGTGGGAATAGCTTCAACCCATCGTGAAACATAGTCAACAGCCACAAGGATATATTCAAATGAATGAGATGAAGGAAAAGGTCCCATAAAATCTATACCCCAGACATCAAATATTTCACATACCTGAATAGATTGCAATGGCATCTCATCTCTCCTTGTGATATTACCTATTCTCTGACATCTATTACATTGTGCAACATACAACCGGGCATCCTTAAAAAGTGTTGGCCAGAAGAATCCAGCTTCCAAAACCTTGAAAGCAGTTCGGTTTGCAGCATAATGTCCTCCAATTGCTCCATCATGACAATGAAACAAGATCTTTGGTATTTCATCTTCAGGTACACATCTTCTAATGATATTATCTGCACAAATTCTAAACAAGTAAGGGTCATCCCACAGATAATATTTAGCATCCGATATAAGTTTTTTCCTCTGTTGGTAAGAGAGATCTCTAGGTGTCCATTTTCCAACCAAGTAATTTGCAATATCTGCAAACCAGGGTGGTTGAGTCACTACTGAGCTGACAGAAAAGATGTGTTCATCCGGAAACTCTTCTTTTATATCACTAGACTCAAGAGGAGGGTTCTCTAATCTAGACAAATGGTCAGCTACCTGATTTTCTGTCCATTTCCTGTCTTTTATTTCAAGGTCAAACTCCTGGAGAAGTAAAATCCATCTTAACAATCTAGGGCGGGCATCTTTCTTTGCTAAGAGGTATTTTAAAGCTGCATGGTCAGTAAAAATAGTGACCTTGGTTCCTATCAAATAGGAACGAAACTTATCAAAAGCAAATACTACTGCCAGTAGTTCATTTTCTGTTGTGGCATAGTTGAGTTGAGCTTCATTCAATGTTCTACTGGCATAGTAAATGGGACGAAAAATTTTATCTTTTCTCTGGCCTAAAACAGCTCCAACGGCTGTATCACTAGCATCACACATGACCTCAAAAGGTTGGTTCCAATCAGGGGACACAACTATAGGGGCAGATGATAATTTCTCCTTAAGAGTGTCAAAAGCTTTCATACAAACTCCTGAAAAATCAAACTTAACATCTTTCATCAAGAGGTTAGTCAACGGTTTTGAAATCTTTGAAAAATCTTTTATGAACCGTCTGTAAAAACCTGCATGACCTAGAAAACTTCTAATGCCTTTAACAGTTGTGGGAGGGGGTAATCCTGCTATAAGATCAATTTTTGCCTTATCAACTTCTATCCCTTTAGCAGTGATTTTATGTCCTAAAACAATTCCCTCGGTAACCATAAAATGACATTTCTCCCAATTAAGAATCAAGTTTGTCTCTTCACATCTCTTAAGAACTAAGGTCAAGTGATTAAGACAATCTTCAAATATTTTACCAAAAAGGGTGAAATCGTCCATAAAAATTTCCAAAATTTTTTCAGTCATGTCTGAGAAAATAGCTGACATGCAACGCTGAAATGTAGCAGGTGCATTACACAAACCAAAAGGCATTCTCCTATAGGCATAGGTTCCATGAGGACATGTGAAAGTTGTCTTATCCTGATCTTCTGGTGCAATTGATATCTGGTTATACCCTGAATATCCATCAAGAAAACAGTAAAAACCATATCCTGCTACTCTTTCTAACATTTGATCAATAAATGGTAAAGGAAAATGATCTTTTCTTGTGGCATCATTGAGACGCCTGTAATCAATACAGACTCTCCATCCTGTTACTGTTCTGGTAGGTATGAGTTCATTATTTTCATTTTTTACAACTGTCATACCTCCTTTCTTTGGTACCACCTGAACAGGACTTACCCAAGGGCTGTCTGAAATGGGGTAAATAATACCTGCAGCCAAAAGTTTTATTATTTCATTTTTCACAACTTCCTGCATTGCTGGATTCAATCTCCTTTGGGGTTGGACTATTGGCTTGTAGCTATCCTCCATGAGGATTATGTGTGTGCAAATAGCTGGACTAATGCCTTTGATGTCAGCTATAGTCCACCCTAGGGCTCCTTTGTGTGCTCTCAACACTTCAATCAATTTATATTCCTGTTCTGCAGTCAGAGAAGATGAAATTATTACAAGAAATAATTCAGGCTCAAGATAAACATACTTTAAATGGGAAGGGAGAATTTTGAGTTCAATTTTTGGCTGAACATTTTCTGATAGCATTTCTCCCTCTTCTTCAGAATCATTTTCCAATATTTCAGCTTCACTTCTAATTGTCGGATCATCATCATGCCTTGTGCCAGATTGGGCCAAGCATCTTTCCAATGAGTCTGAAATCAATTGGTCATCTTTGAATTCATCTGCAAGATCACTAATCATGTCAATTGAAAAGCAAGAAGATGATGTCTCATCTCCGGGAAATTTTAGAATCTTGTGCATATCAAAAATGACTCTTTCTTCGTCTACTCTCAAAATTAGTTGTCCTTGATGGACATCTATAATTGCTCTACCTGTAGCAAGAAAAGGTCTACCCAAAATTATTGGCTCATCAGGACATTCTTCCATTTCAAGTACTATGAAATCTACAGGGAAAATAAATTTATCTACTCTCACAAGCACATTTTCAATAATTCCCTTAGGTTCTTAGTACTTTGATCAGCAAATTGAAGAGAGACAATAGTATTTTTTATGTCACCAAGATCCAATTTTCTAAAAATAGAAAATGGCATCAGATTTATTGAAGCTCCAGAATCACAAAGTGCTTTTTCAAAATATACTCCTCCCAAAGTGCATGGAATCGTAAAACTTCCCGGATCACCGAGTTTTTGTGGTAGCTTATTTTGAAGTATAGCACTGCATTTTTCAGTAAGCATTACCACAGACACTTCTTCCAATTTCCTTTTGCTTGACAAAATTTCTTTCAAAAATTTAGCATATGAAGGCATTTGCAATAAAGCGTCAGTAAAAGGAATATTAATGTGAATCTGTTTTAAAATTTCCAAAAACTTTGCAAACTGATTGTCAAGCCTTTCTCTTTTCATTTTTTGTGGAAAAGGGATTGTCACTAGGAGAGGAGTTATTTTTTCAAAATTTTTTTCATCTTTTTTCTTGATTTCATTCTCTTCTGATGGATCAGATTGTATTTCAACATTCTTACCCTTTGCTGCCTGGTGTTCAAAATGGTTCTTTTCCTGTCTGTCAGCATATGGATTATCAAGATTCTTACCTGACCGTAAGGCGATGGCCTTAAGGTGTTCCTTTGGATTTTTCTCCGTATTGCTTGGTAAGGGACCTTGAGTCTTTTCTGAAACAAGAGTTGCCAATTGGCTTACCTGAATTTCCAAGTTTTTGAGGGTTGAGTTTTGGCTTTCCATCTTTTCATCAGTGGCCTTAATGTACTTGTACAACAAGTCATCAAGACTTGAATGAGCTTGTTGAGGCCTTTGCTGATATGGAGCTGCTTGTTGATATGGCCTGAAATTTGATTGCCCACGATTTTGATTTTGGTATCCAGGTGGACCCTGTGCTGGTTGCTTCTGGAAGCTTTGAGAGTTCTCAGCACCATTTGGATTGCTCCATTGAAATCCTGGATGTTTCTGTGCCATTGGGCTTCCAAAAGGGTATGACTTGTAACCGATCACATTAGCCTGCTCATCATTCTGATTGTTTGCTCGGCATTCATGGTTAAGATGGTTTCCTCCACACATGTCACAAGCCTCAGACTGGATTGGTTGTTGTGTATTCACCTGAAAAGATTCAAACTTTTGTGCCAAGGAGGCAATCTGTTGTGTTAGTGTAATAAAAGCATTTGCCTGATTTACCGTGGCAGCCTTTTTGATGGTTACACGATCAGATGGCCATTGGATGGCATTCTCAGAAATTTCATTCAGCAATTGCAATGCTTCTTCTGTAGTCTTTCCCATGATGGAACATCCTGCAGCTGCATCTATCACATTTCTAGAAGAACGTGTTAGTCCATGATAGAAAATATACAACTGCATGTGTTCAGGAATGTCATGATGTGGACATTTTCTTAACATTGATTTTAATCTTTCCCATGCTTGATAAACTGACTCAGTGTCAGTCTGCAAGAAATTAGAAATATCTTGTCTTAACTTTGTTGTTTTAGCAGGGGAAAAATATTTGTTCAAAAACTTTTGTGTCATCTGGTCCCATGTGGTTATAGAACCTCGAGGCAAACTTCGCAACCAAGTCTTGGCATCTCCTTTTAAAGAAAAAGGAAATAATCTTAACTTAATTGCTTCAGGAGGCACTCCATTATATTTAGCAGTTTCAACTAGTTCCAAGAAATCAATTAAATGACTATGTGGATCTTCACTTGGATCACCAGTAAAGGTGCAAGACTGTTGAATTGTTTGAATTAGGCCGGTCCTAATTTCAAAGTTATTGGCTGCTACAGGTGGGTTCCTGACACTAGATTCACAGTTGAAGCGGTCTGGTCTAGCATAATCCCTTAGGATTCTGTTTGCAGGTCTTGGTGCCACTTCATCAAACTGATCCTCTACATGGATTGGTGGTGGGACTCCCAATGGGTTATTGTCATCTCCTAATTGGTGCTCCATTTTTTCAAAAATTACGCTTTGAGAAGATGATGGTTGTCCTTTTTTGCACAATCTTAAAGATCTTTCAATTTCAGGATCGTAAATGACCAACTCTTTATTAGAAGAGCGGGTCATAAACTACTTGAAATTGTTAAAGAAAGAATTTTTTTTTTTAAGGTACTTGTAATAAAAGTATTATAAGAAAATACTAAAATGTAGAAATAATTAGTAGTAGAAGTTTTGTAAAAAAAATAAAATAGATAATAATATTGTCTAATTAGTTTCACAAGTAGAGGAGTAGTGTTCAAATTAAATATATAAAAAAAAAATATTATAGGAGTAAAACTTAATAATGACAGAGAGGAAAGAAGACAAAGTTAAGATAATACTAACACAGTAATAACAATAGTAGTGATAGAGGTAGTTAAAAACGGTGATAGACACGATGGTACAAAATTTATACTAGTGTTAGAGATTATAGCTATATTATTAATAGTAAAAGATAACAAAAAGGACAAAAAAAAAATAGTAAGCAGTTAAGGTTTGAAAAGTAGTATTTGTAAAGTAGTACTGAATAGTAGACTAGTAGTTGCAGAAAAGAGAGGAAGAAGAAAAAAAAAACTAAGAAAACAAAATAAATACTAGTATATTGTAAATATAATATAAAATAATATTTATAACAATTAGGGGAAAAATGATAGACGATATAGATAATATAATAATAAAATTATACTAACACTAATAATAAAAAGAAAATACAAAAACAGTGAGTAGTACCAATACCTATGAAAAGGAAACAATACTATTTTTATATTTTAATAAGAGTGATAAAGTAAAGTAGCTAGTATTAATCGTAGTGATAATAAGAGAAGTTATAATCAGAAAAACAAAAGTTGGTAAAAACAAAATAAAATAAAATAATTGAAATATGGTATATAGTTCAAATAAAATAACTAGTAATGATATAACAATACATAATAAGAAAATATTTAAATGAAAATAAATAATATAATACTATAGATAAAAGTAGCAGTAGAAACTATTGATAATACTAATAAATAACAGTAGTTAAGGAATTATAGTATTAGTAACAGTTAATAGTATAGGTACAAATTATAAAAATAGTATAATTTTTTTATAAAGGAGAGACGTTACTAACAAAACAATAAGTAGTGATGCTTAAACAAAGAGAGAGAAAAGAAAGTAGTAAATATATTAGTTATAATAAAAAAAAAATATAAGTGACCAAAAATAGTAAGCGGAAGGAATAACAATGAAAGATGATAGAGTAAGATATATCACTATTAGGATATAATAACGAAAATGCGAGTAATGGTAAAGAAAGTTAACAATAATAATAATAGATATACTAAAAGAAATAAAAGTGTTAGAAACAAATATAAGAATGTGGAAGCAGTAGTCAATATAATATTGTTAGAGCTTAGTAATCAATAGTTATAGTTATAGTAGTATTTAGTAGATTATATTAATAGGTCCTCAAATTAGTAATCAAATATTCAGTCCGAAGTAGATGTACGCCAATCCCCGGCAACGGCGCCAAAAATTTGACGAGGTCCAAAGTGCATAGGAATTGTCTGCTCGTTTTTGTCAAATTCTAATATAGTTTAAGATATCGTCCCACAGAGATTGGGTATTCTATGCTACGGACTTGTATTATTTTAATTACTATTTGAGAGAATCAAATTGATGAAAAGTGAGTTTTTAATTTAAATTTACTTAAACTAAAAGAAAGAACTTCCGGAAGATTTCAAATTTAAAAAGAGTTGGGAATCGTTGAATTCACTTGGTAATACTTATAATAAATATCTCAGTTTTGACATGTATTTCTCTTAAGAATAATTGCTTATTGCTAATTCAATCATATTTTTCTCACTAAAAAATAATCAATTAATAACACTCCGTGAGGTGATGCATATTAATCAAATTATAACTAGTGACGATTAAACCGAAATATTTTTCTTGCCTGAATTGTGCTAAAAAGTAGTAAAAACTTCGTGAGAATATTTTTACGGTAAATCAATAATCTTACCTACAACAATTCCTCCGTGAGAATTAAAACTGAGGTAAACAAGATTACGGACTTGGAAAAATAGTTTTTACTCTACTATTTTATTCGTCAGTTATCATACATTAATTTTGCTCAGTGAGAATTACAAAATTAATATAACAATAACCTAGAGATAAAATAGAGGGATGTGAAAATATTGATTAAGTAAAAACTATAATTCTAGCACAGTATTAAAATTTGATTAGAAAGTTTCAGGCCAAGCATGTATTAAAACTGAGATAAGTATTATAAATAATACCGAGTTTCATCAACTATCCCAACAAAAGAGATTACTCCATTATGGAGTAAGAATAACTTTAAAAATATAAAGACTATGAAGAAAGAAGTATTTCTTCTAAAAAAGATGAAAACTACACAAACTTTAAAAGAGAGAAAGAAAGGGAAAGCAAGAGAAATCTTGCAAGTGAATTGATATCTTTCTTACAAACTTTGGCCATCTATTTATAGATGAAACCATAAGCTTAAGGCTTCCAAAGATGCCTAGGTAAGGTGAAATTAATGAGTTCTTCATAGATGCAAAGGTGAGTTGAAGAGAGAAGATTTCTTCCGTCTTGCTCTTTGTTCTTCAGCGTATAAAAATCACGGACATGACTATCAGTGTTATAGTCGCACTATGAATAGTGAAATCATCAATGATTTTTCCCTTATTTTTATTCACTTTGAATATCTTCTTCTTCCTGCAAAATATGTTAGAAAATATGCGAGAGATGGATATATTTATTCACGTTTTATTTAAAATACTTAATATTTAACTATAAAAATATATCAATAAATTATATCCATCAGTAGACTTTTATATGCGTTTTAAAGTTTAATATGATGGAAATGAACAACTCACGATAGTCTTATATTCGGTGAAGCCATTCGTAGACGAAATGTCAACTTTCCGCATCCATTGAGAAACAAATATATCTAGTTGATGCAGGATATCCAAATACGAAGAGTTATACGACTCGATACAAAGGAGATGATTTGAGATACCACCTAGTAGAGTTTCAGCGTGGTACAACACGACAATTGTGAGAACCAAGAGGATATAAAGAAAAATTTAACTATTTGCATTTTTCTTGTAGAAACATTATAGAATTACAAAAATATGGAACAAGCAGCTCTTGTATAGTGTTAATTATTTTTAAGTACTCGAACTTAAAAAATTAATGCAGTCATTTCGATTTATGCAAACACATTGTGAAGTTTAATTTAAAAAAATATTTTTAAATTTTTTTGTCTATATTACATCATAAATATTCATGTTGTTATAGACGATCACATTAAAGATAAAAAAAGAAAAAATCACATAAATTGAAACTGACATGTATGAGTTTGCTTTAGCACAACTGCACTAGGGATTTTGTCGCAAGAAATTCTTTGGACCTTTTTGCAAGAACAAGAATGCTCAAAGAGACAAAAAAGACTAAACCCAACATTTGAAAATCCCCTTAACTCTCAAAACCCCAGATGCATCAATTTGCATGATTTTATAAAGTAAACTTGAAAGGAAAAAGGAACTATTCAATCTTCAATATGGTAAGCTATGTGTTTTCTCCTTCTTCTTGTACATCTTGCAGTCTTTGAAGTTGAAAAATAGATACCAACTTTCCACAGACACATAGTTACATATTTTTGTATTGAAAATCTGGCAATGTGTTAAAGTTTTTGGTTTGCTATTTTACAGGATTTGTTTAGGCAAGCTATTCTGAACCAAGGGCCACCTGAAGATTTTGCTCTTCAAACTGTTCAAGAAGCTATTAAACCTCAGGTTTCTTCAATTTACCTATATACCCTTTTTATCATTCTATGTGTTCTCCATGTTACTCGCGTCTTTTTAAACTATTGAGTTGTCGAAAAGGTACTTTGCCCCCGCTATTAACATGAAAAGATGTTTAAATTTGGTGAAAGTTACTAGCTTTATCTCCATTTACAGTCGTCATTCATTTAACGATTAGAATTTTAGCTTAATTGCCCAAACTAAATAGGACACTCTACTTGGGACGTAGGCAGTGCATATGTATTCTTTTGGAGGGATTGGTAGATTCGAACAAGTGTATGTGCATCTTGTAGTGTGTAATGGAGTAGTATCTGTGTGTGTTCCATGTATGACTCTCTGGTTAAATAAGGTGGTCCGTAAATGGATCACGTGATGGTTTCCTGGTCAAATGAGAAGGACAACAAACAATCACGGATTAAAATTCTGGTCCTCGCCATTGAAATGGACCGGATAATTGAAATGCTAAAGTTAGAGATACGGCATTGCTGTAAGCTACTAGATACCAGCATCTAAGACTGCATATTTTGCATAAAAGAAAATTAGTTGGTGAAGGAGGAATGAATAAATAGAGTCGAACGGAGTAGCTCAGTAAAGGCATCACGATGGCACAGGGACAGACTTTTTAAACAGAAACAAACACAAATAGGCATTGATGTATGTAGGAAAATGAAGCAGACACAAAGACAAATTAAACAAATTAGTTGCAATCAAGGAAGATGCATGCAGTGGTTCCCAATAGTAAGAGTATACAGGTGCCTTTATATTGTTTACGTTTCTGATGATCTAGAACCTGAATGTGATTAGGTAACCAGAAGTTTGTATTGGTTAAAATACATATAAGCTATTCAAGATACCTGACATTTAACCCGCTTTTTTTTCCTGTGCTGTGGGGTGGGTGAAGGAATGTTCAACCTTCAACATAAGAACCTGCTTCCTGCTTTTGACATGGACTCTTTTCGGTGTTAACGAGTAGCAAAAGGATTGTTGCTCTACTTTTTATTTGATGGTCTTTCCCAAATATAGTTTGACTGTGCCATTTGATTGGTGTTGACTTGTTTGTATATTTTGCTCTTTTCTAGGTTTAAGGTGTAATATTCGTTATAAAGAAGTGTGTTTTTTTGTGCACTATAATGGCTGCTTATGTGATGAACTATGCATCCAGGTCTCGCTAAATATTGAAAGAGACATGCTTACCGATGTTAGGTTACTGTAATGGAGTATTGATCTACAACTTATTGACTATATTTATGGTCGTCTGCAGAAGCAAACAAAGCTCGTCCAAGATGAGAATCAGCTGCTGGAAAATATTCTCAGGTCGCTACTTCAAGAACTCGTGGTATGTGATTTCTTGTAGTAGGATTTGTATCATCTTTTTATTATCTGGTTTTGCGTGTGCTATAATTCAAATGTTACACTTTGTGGTAGAAAATGATGTTAGTTGATCAAAAATCAACTTTGTAAATCATGATGGATTCCAGTTTTGTGTGCCGACTGACTTTGATTGTTTTGTACTAATTTATGGTTAGTTGTCTCATCTAACCAGTGATACTACTCTGTTCCATTTCTTGATATGTAGGTCTTTTTTGATAGATGCTTGATGTGTTGTTGACCATATAGAGTCTTAGATTTTTCTATGGAACAAGTCAAATTTATTTAACTGTATGCAGGGATTTCTCGGTTATATATAAAGGGTTTCGTCTGCTGGGGAATTTAAATGTTGGATATGAGTGTGAGAGCGGGTTTACCAAAAGTTGTCTCTATAACATGTCAAAGAATCTGAACTTCTCATCCATAACTTTATGGTAATGGCCCTTCTGTAAATTGGAGGCTTTTTCTACTGATTAAGAGGTTGGATTTGGTAATATTTTGTAAGTAGCTTTTTGGAGAGAATTCTGTAATATGGACTGAATAAAAGGAACTGAAATAGACACTAGGGAATTGCCTCCCTCCACCTACAATTTAAGGTTGGTGGTTTGGGGAAGCAAGGGGGCAATGTCACTCTCTGGCCCCAGGGTAGGGGGTTTTGGGGTGAACTTTACCATATCCATCCAAAAAAAATAGGACAAATTGTTAAAGTAAAAAATATCCTAGAAAGTTCTCCCACTACGAAGGAGCTATATGGTGCAGAACTGCAGTCAATTAATTATCACTAAGGTTGGAGCTCCCTTTGACGAACCCTACTATCTTCACCGCCCAGTGACTCGATCCTAGGAACATTATGTAGTATCTTTTATTGTAGATGTCTGGAGCATTTCCCTCTTTTTGTTTGGATTAGAGTATGGAGGAATATCTGCTTCATCTTATCAGAAGTTCTAGCATGGTGTACAGCTGTCCAAATATCATAAAGTAGAAGGATAGTTTATTTTCTATGTCAATCAGACCAAGCAATTATTTCCTTCATTTATTTTAGGTCTGTGCTAATGAAGGCTTCTTTTGCTTTCATTTTTTTGATAAGTATGAAGAATGAGTCCTCTATATCCTTTCTCTCTTTTCTTTCTCCCCCATGTCCTTGCAAGAATTTGTTAGACTGGTTACATCAAGTTCTCTGGCTCAACGACCAGGACATGTTGTGATTGATTCGAGTTCCAATTGGAATGGAGAGAGTAACAACATAATTTTACCCTAATACTTCTTAGGTACTAGCTGATTTATCAGGAAATTCTGTAATAATACCACCTTGCATTGCATTAAAGTCTGAACCTATTTCTTGTGTATGAGCTCTGATTCTCTCTTGTCAGATTCATTACTGTTGTAGTGTTGGGAAATTCTTCTTGTTTTCTTTTGAACTTTACTTCTGGTCATGCTATACAGTAGTGTAAGATAAAATCCTATTGATATAGTGTAAGATACAGTAGTCCATACCATGTAGGACTCTAACGCCAGGCAAGAAAGTTGGGGGCTTGGGAATAAGGAATTTAAAGCAACATAATAAAAGCCTACTGATGAAGTGGCTATGGAGATTCAACTTGGAGGACCAGGCCTTATGGAAGGAAGTTATTCGGGAAAAATATGGTATGAATGGGCAGTGGATTTCAAGGGCAGTGACTACTCCTCATGGAGTATGTGTATGGAGAACTATAAGGGGATATTGGCCTTCTTTTGCTACATATATTTATATTACGGTTGGGAATGGAAGGAAGACGTCCTTTTGGAATGATAATTGGATAGGCCATGGACCTATGAAAGATTTGTTTCCTGACATGATGATTTTGATGTTGAATCTGGAAGTCTCAGTAGGGGAGTGTTGGGATCAGCATGGCTGGAATTGGAACTTTAGAAGGCAACTCAATGATTGGGAGTTGCCCAGATTCACTAAATTTCTGAAAATTCTTGATCTCTTTAAGGGGACCACAGCAAATGATGACAAACTTAAATGGAGAGGGCAAAGTAAGGGAGTTTATACAGTTAAATCAGCATACCATATTTTCAACCAAACAGGACATCAACCTATTACCTGGAGTTGGAAGGCAGTCTGGCAAGCAAAAATACCCTATAAGGTAGCTTGTTTTGTATGGTTAGTTATCCGAGATGCATGTCTAACTCAAGATAATTTGAAAAGAAGAGGGATACTTTTGTGCTCCAGGTGTTATCTGTGTGGAAAGGAGTCTGAAAATAGTAACCACTTATTCATTCACTGTGAAGTCATCGGTGTCCTCTGGAAACTTTTTCTGAGTATTAAAGGAATATCATGGATTATGCCTAGGACTACAGGTGAGCTACTATTTTGCTGGAACTATTCTGGTGGTTTGGTTAGACAAAAAACATGGTGGAAGACTATTCCGGCCTGCATTTGGTGGACCATATGGAGGGAGAGAAACATGAGATGCTTTGAAGGGATCGGCAACTCTATTCAGAGAATCAAAATGAATTGCCTTTTTTTGTTTTACTTTTGGTGAAGGAAGATTTTGTACATGAAATAGATTCACTATTAGGCATTATAGAGTCTCTATAGAAGGAGCTCACAGTAAGCTATATTTTTGCTTATCGCTGTATATTGTAAAGATGGCTCTGCACAGCCTTTGTGCCTTTTATATATATATATATATATATATATATATATATATATATATATATATATCAATGTTACCATTCTCAAAAAAATATGCCAACGAAGTGTATGGAATTATTATATTACAAGTGATGTAATGAACAAAGGCATGCTAACTTCTCTCTCTCTCTCTCTCCCCAAAAAAAGAAAAAAAAAAGAAGCAAAGGATATCATGCCATACAGTAATTTATTGGTGGAATGTATGTCTCATGGTTAGTGAAAATTGTATCCTTTCACAGGCTGCTGCGGTTCAGGCGGGGCAGAAAATCATGGAGTATGGAATATCAATTGTTGATGGTGAATCAAGTCAGGGTCAGATTCCACGTCTTCTTGGTGAGTGTCTGGTAGCACTATTGATTATACTGCCAAGAAGACAAATGTTGTATTAGCAATGTTTGCTCTCGGCATTTAAAGTGTCTCACCTTAGCAATCACGATTAGTGTAGCAGTAGAGGTAGAGAGATCTTTGATATATGCTTAGTTGTTATTGAGTGGGTACATGATACTAGGTGTAAGTATGTTCCAAGTATTGCTTTGAAGTTGGATCTTTAGGAAGCCTATGAGTACTCTGGCTATTTCACAAAAGAGTTGGTGAGATGCATTTATGTGATCTTATATTCTTCTTTAAAAAGCTATCATGGACAACCACTTACTCTATCCTAGTAATCTTTTCTTTTTATTTATTGGTAGATATTGTTCTATATCTTTGCGAGAAAGAACATGTGGAAGGTGGCATGATATTTCAGCTTTTGGAAGATTTGACAGAAATGTCAACAATGAGAAACTGTGAGGATATTTTTGGTTACATAGAGAGCAAACAAGACATATTGGGGAAGGTATGACAATTATTTGTGGTTTCAGTTCTATGAGTATTCTGACTATATTGATGGTATGTGTTTATTTGGTGATTCAAATTTGTGGCATTTACAATGAATATGTTCGTTGTTGTGACATACAGCCAGAACTCTTTGCACGTGGAAAGCTTGTTATGTTAAGGACATGTAATCAGTTGCTTCGTCGTCTATCGAAGGTATTTGTCTTTTGCCTTTCAGCTTCATCAGGAAAATCTGTGTCTAGTCGCACATTAATTCATCTTTGATATGCAAAGATTGTCGATTCTTTAAATCTCAACTTTAATGAGATGGATTACTATTAATATTATTGTAAATGGGGTGTTGAAATGAGTTGTTTTAATAGAAACTTGTTTATTATAGTACTAAATTCATGTATGTGTGGTATTTTTTTTTTCTTTTTGTAAATTGTACGTTCACTACAACGAAGCATATGCTTCACTTCCACCTTTCGCTTTAAGCTCCAATGACCTTGTCGCTTTTGCGCTTTTCGCTTAAAACCACTGGTTATTATCACCTGGTCATGCCATACACCGTGAAGGAGCTTTAGCTTGCTGGGGCTGCACTGGGATTAGAAGTTCATTGAAGGAATATTGGAATATGCATCTGATGGATCTTTTGGGTGAGACGGGAATGCCAGGTGTTTCAAAGGGAAAGCTAATCCCTTACAGAAGTTAAAGTATATATGTCTATGGTTTTTTCATTCCTTTTCTGTATGATCGGTACCTGGTTAATTCTTGTTGGGACTTTCATCATTTCTCTTCATTCTACGTAAACTAACCGTTCCAATTATTTCCCATCTTAACATCTTGTATTGCAGGCAAATGATGTTGTTTTCTGTGGGCGCATCATCATGTTTCTTGCTCACTTCTTCCCCTTATCCGAGCGTTCTGGTACTGATTTTTTATTTGTTTGGATTATGTGCTAAGAAAATTCCCCCTGTATATTGGTGGTAATTTTGTATGCTTGAATCCCTGCAGCTGTAAATATAAAGGGAGTGTTCAATACATCAAATGAGACAAAATATGAGACAGAAGCTCCTGCGGGTAGATATTTTTTTCCCATCGCTTTCCTGCTGACTTGTGTTTGCTTTTTGTTTGGTGCTAAATAGTGGGCCAATTTGTTTGGTTTTAGGTATGTCTATTGATTTCAACTTCTATAAAACACTTTGGGGTTTACAGGTTAGTATCAGGATTTTTTTTTGTATTTTTAAGGGAATATGTTTGATTACCATATGTCCTATCTTGTTTTGTAATTCTTAGCTTTACTAACTCAGGAATACTTCTGCAATCCACCATCCCTGATTAATGCTCCTGGCAAGTGGCATAAATTTACATCCGGTTTGATGGTACACCTTTTCCTCAGATTAATTTCTTTGAAGGTTTCTATTGCTGTTTTTATTGTTAACCATATCTGATGTGTGATTATATGTTTTATGGACTTGTAGGTCGTCCTAAATACATTTGAGGCTCAGCCTTTAAGCGATGAAGAGGGCAATGCTAATAGAATTGAGGATGACGCCGCAACCTTTAACATAAAGTATCTTACAAGCAGTAAACTTATGGGTCTCGAGGTATTGGGGAATTTCTCAGTTTAGAAGCTCTTTTAAAGCAAAATGAAGGAGCAAATTCAATGGCATTTTTTTCCTGATCGTTTCTTTTGTCTCAGCTGAAAGATCCTAGTTTCAGGCGCCACGTTCTGGTTCAGTGCCTCATTCTGTTTGACTATTTGAAGGTAATGCATGTTGTTAGCTCAAGTTCAATGTGGATGTATGTCTTGTAGTAGTAGTGTACCTTGCACACGTCAAATACTAATGACTTAATTAGAGATCGAAGGTGCTTTCTCTTTCCTGACCATGACAATCCACATGATTGTTCGTTAAATATTAAGTTGAAGATTCTTTAGTATGCGGAAACAGCCTCTCCACCTTGGTGGGTGTAAGGTCGGCGTACATCTCACCCTCCCTAGACCTCACTTGTGAGATAACATTGGGTATGTTGTTGTATTCTCTAGTATCTCACCTTCCCCAAACCCCACTTGTGGGATAACACTGAGTATGTTGTTGTTGTTGTATTCTTTACTATGCAAAGTAGGATTCTTTAATACCTTAGGTAATATACATCTGGGAGGAGAGCAAATGAAAACATGCCAAATACGATCAACTGGAGTTTTTCCAAGCGAAGCTGTAAGACAAGTTATTCATGGGAAGGAGAAGTGAAGATATGGTAGAAAACTGAGAGGGAGGGAGGGAGAGAGGGGAGGGAGGGAGGGAGTTCTCTCTGTCTCTCTCCTCCTCTGAAGATAAACTTTTTCCAGTCACAACCTGTGACAGTCTAGTTTTGAAACAATCACGCGGCAACTTAAGCCTTAAAACATTGCACACGGGCCAAAGTAGGTCGAAGAACTGATCTGTGGATATAGAAATAGTGATTATGTTCCTGTGCTATACTGAAAATGTTATGGTATATTTGGCATTAGTGGTAAAGGTTCATGTTGCTAAGGAAGCAAGACAGTTTCCATCCTAAGAAATTACTTTTCATTTCCTGAATATATTAGATCTATTTCTGCTTGACAATTAATGATGGATACAATGAGTTTGCCTTGTTTTTTTTTTTTTTTTTTTCTGTTGGTCTTATCTCTTATGACAATGATTTACTTGTTCTTAATCATGTAGGCACCGGGAAAAACTGAGAAGGAATTGCCCTCTGAAGCAATGGTTGGTTCCACCTTTGCTGTTAATTTAATTTCAAGCTCTGTTAGTTTTTTAGGCGGTTAAAGAAATATGAAACGTGTGAATAAATCGGTCAAAGAATGTATCTCATATTTCTCATATTTTTGTGTTTAATATTTGTATCCTTAGAAAGAAATAGTGGATCATTTATGATATACACAGAGCATTTTGCGCTTTATCTTTAATTTTGTTTCCTCTCAATTGTAGAAGGAGGAAATAAAGACTAGTGAAGATCGGGTAAAGAAGCTTCTTGAAATGACTCCTCCCAAAGGGAAGGATTTCCTTTGTAGTATTGAGCACATATTGGAGCGCGAAAGGAATTGGGTGAGCATCAGTAATCTCTCTGTCGTGTTTGCATACCAGAGATCTTAGACATTTGTGAGGATACTAGAAGCATCTTGTTTATGTAGTTCTACTTCACTCTTTTCCTTTTACTTTTCTCTATTTTCAATTTTCTCGGGGACTTATTATGCTGTATTGATTATGGCTTTTTCCATAGGTTTGGTGGAAACGTGATGGCTGCCCCCCATTTGAGAAGCAACCAGTAGATAAAAAGCCGGTTCAAGATGGAACGAAAAAACGGTACCCATCTACAAGTTGGCATGCATTGTCGCTTTCAATCCATAGAATAGAACGACTAAGATATTCTTTAACATATCCAGATTGTATGTTTTTCTTTTTTGGTTTTGCATTTCTCTCACATTGGAAAAATTGATTTGTTAAAAATATTGAACAATGCATAGGGAGACTAGAGAAGCCATAGTGGACCCATCTGAAAGTATGATATTCTAGCCTTAAGAAGCCAAGTAGCATAAATAGGGATGTTTAGAGATTAGTTCCTTCTAAGCCTTTTTACTTAGCAGAGTATGTTTTAGAGTTCAAACTGCTTCTGGTGATTTCCGGTCCTTTTCCCCACAACTTTAATCAGTTCTTTTTATCTTACTCGCAGTCGGCCACGATGGAGGCTTGGAAACAAAGAACTCTCTCAATTGTGGAAATGGGCAGATCAGTATCCGGTTTGTTTTTCATCGACTTATTACTTATATGAGTCCCATGTAGAGAGACGTTTATCACATTATTTTTCGGTGGCTGTATTAGACTTGCGCATATTTTCACGATGATATAGAGAATGATTAGAACTTCTATTCATAAAGAATTCTCATCATGTATGATTCATTTTAGCCTCTGACGATAGTTGTAGTGATTGAAACTATGTAATGGGCTTGTTTATAACTGACGGCGTCTTTACATTATGCACGTGTGAAAACCAAATGTCCTCTCATAATCATGATGAACCGCATGTATAATATACTCATTGAGCACATTTTAAGCTGTCTGTTGAATATAATGCATGTTTCCAGATATAAAGGCTTATATCTGGCTGTTTCAGTGTTTAAACAAATAATTGAAATGTAATAAATCCTTCATCTTTTTTGGATAATTGAGAATCCGTCAAGTATACAAAATGTTATCCGAACTATCTATACTAGAAGGGATCTTTTCTTTAGCCCAAGTACGAATGAGCAAGATATCCGTTCACATTCTATGCTGGTTTCACCACTGTCTTAGAAGTTCTAGTTTGTTCCCGTCAGACTGTTCGAAATATATGGAGAGATGTTGTCTTCCACAACATCTACACTTGCTTAAGATGGTACCAAAGTTATGGAATACACTTAGTTCCATAGTTTCTCTGGCAGATTGCACTTAGTATGCATGTTCTACAAAGTGCACAATTTCTCCGTTTCATTTGATTTTTAACTTGTAAGATACCATAGATGTGGCACCACGTGAAGGACAGCACATTCCTAGGTGCTTTGGTCTTCCACACTGAGTTCCATCAGGGCCTTGTATAACCACCATAGAGCAAGAATCTATAGTATGATTCAAAAAGAAATTTTCTTGCCTGCTCTCGTAGAGTATTCATCCTAACTCCCTAACTGTGTATTACTATTTTCTTCTGTAAGATATTATCAAGTTCCATCCCATTCTCAATCTTGAATTGATCTCCTAAAAGAGTCTTTCTAGCGCACTTGGCATCTGTGTCTTCTGATCATTACGATTTATTGTGGCGTGCTCAGTAAACTGGGGAACTCCTTCAAAAGCCTTATTGTCATACCTCAAGCCATAAACAGATTCAATTAGGATTCGTGTGAACCTGATAAATCTTGGAAACTCTTTTCAGTTCATTTGATTTCCTTCCCCGCACTTGCTGGTATGAAGTTGTCGAGTTATTTGAAAACTATCCATGCCTCTGACATTCATATTTTACAAGGATTGCTATCCTTTGTAGGCCCTTTTCATCCTCAAACCTTCAAAACATTTGTCCTGTGCCTCGTTGAAGTTGGTTCGCTTATGAACACTTAATGCTCCTGCTTCCATTTCTTGTCCCTGTTTGCTTCATTGCATAAAGGATCGATCGCTGGTGAGCTTCTTACTCACCAGGGGGAATTGGGAATATAAACAAAATATGTCGAGGATACTTGATAGGGTCGATTTTATAAGAGCATCCTTCCTTTCCTCTGAAAGCTATTGTTTTCCAACCCTCTAACCTTTTCTCTGCTTTCTTTGGTTCTCTCACCAGGTTTAGAATTCCTTCCAAGTGGAAGCATTAAATGCTTTGTGGGCTGGTTAGCCACTTTACAACGGCATTCTGTATCCAACTATTGAATATTATGCACCTCTCCGGCTGGAATCAACTCAAATGGCATCATATTAACTCATAACCCGGACATTGCCTCAAACCACGAAAGTCTCCTGAATAAATAATGAATCTGCCTCATTCGCAAGTCGCAAGTCGCAACACGCATAAGATTTAAGTGTCATTTGCAAACAGTAGGCATGATATAATAAATTAGGACTTCATGTTCCTCCCGTTACCACCTGAATCCACTCAAGTATCCCTGCTATGGATATCTTCAATAGCTTGCTAAGGACTTCCATAACAGAGAGAAAAGGAGGGATGGGAGATCTCGGTGTCTGATTTCTATACTGCAACTAAAGAAACTTGGGAGTTATCTTGACCCAGCATTTTGGATGGCGTTAAGGCGACAAAAGGCTACAAGGGTCAATTTCACCGAGGCAAGAGGCGAGGCGCTCGCCTTTTCAAAGTGAGGCGCCAATTAATGCCAAAAAATAAAAATATTATAATGCATATAGAAATAACCAAAATCTCAATAGCAATAGCATAATAGCAAATATTTCAATTAAAAAACTAGAAATAGATAGTAGTGTTAGGGGCAATATAATTCATTTCAATTACAATCTTGAAGAAGATAGTAATTGAAGAATTACTAACTTGAAGAACATAGTAATTATATTGCCCCTACCACTACCAATATAGAAACATATTTGCAGTTTTGTCCCTACCACTACTATTCAAGATCTCCAATTTCTTAAGTCCCAAGATTATAAGAATTATACTGCCCCTACCACCACCCTCTGAAGCCATTTTTACCATTTTTGTTTAAAAGACTGTGAGCCAAACAGGAAAGAAGAAAAAAGAAAAGAAAAAACTGCTAGAAACTTAAAAGAAGAGGGAGGAGAAAGAAGAAAAAAGGAGAGGAAAATAATGAAGTAAGAAAGAAAGAAGAAAGAAGAACAGTAGAGAAGGAAAGAGTACCTCTTTTGGAGAGAAGGAAAGAACTCAAGCAGCCTTTTTTTGGTTTTATGAAACCCTAATTGTGGGCTTTTTATATTTTAAAGTGTTAGCCGCCCTTTTTAAAAAAAAACTAAAAAGGCGATGCCTTTCTCGCCTCGCCTCAGTCGCCTTTTTACACTCACGTCGCCTCACTGTCAAAAGGCGAGAACCCATCGCCTCGTTGCCTTAGGCGAGAGGCGCTCGCCTTTCACAACACTGTCTTACTATTATGGAAAAATAATACTTCTCATCAGTTTGTATGCAGCAGCATCGACCATAAAAAAGAAAATTATCTAAACCTTATCGTAAGGAGCATGGAATAATGGAAGATTATGTTTAGTTGGTTGATGAATAAAGAAATGGGTAGAAGGAAAAGATTTCCTAGCTAAGGGTGAGCTTGTCTCACTCAAGAGATTCATCTATCCGTTCTTTTTTTGATTAGGTAACTTTTATTAAGATACTTCATAAAGTACCAGAGAGGTACTTTCAAAGTACAATATATCTGTTACTTCTGTCTATACTATGTGGTGTGTGCCAGCATAGCCCCCTGAGCTAAGATGATACACACTAAAAAGTGGTGTGTCAGCGATATATTTGTACACAGCACGGGTTATCTTGTATTTTCCTTTCTCTCCTCAGCATTTCAATTTAATTGTTCCATGACCCAAAGGCTGTGTATGCAATAGACTAAACTATGACTATGTAGTTTCTGAAGAGGACGAAGCTTATTACTTAGACGTCGAATGGCTAACTGCCTATGTCATTTTGCTCTTCTCTCTCCAGAATGCTTTAACTGATACTCAACGCGTGTGCACTCCTGCTGTCACAGATTACTGGAAACCTATGGCGGAAGATGTAAGCATCCATTAAGACGTTTAAGAAAAACAACTTTTGTAGGAGATGTTCTTTCCAATCTCTACTTGCTGTTATTTCTCTCATTGAGAAAGGAGCAGGTGTCTTCATAATATTTCCTTGATTTTTGAGCTTCTCAGTTTGATTTTCATCTCTTCTGATTTGATAGATGGATGAAGCTGCTGGAATAGAAGCAGAATATCATCACAAAAATAACCGGGTTAGTATCTTCATACATTCTGCTTGGTTTTTTGCTCTAGACATATTACCACTATGACATGATGTTCTTGGTTACAGCTAAGTTGACGTCTTATTTCCAATAGTGGCATGGTTAAGAAGACATTCTAGCAACAAAAGCCTAGCTGACTCAGTTTATTACGTTACTATACTAGGGTTCATTTATACTAATGCCGCAATGATATATATAGATGGTCTGTAAGACATGTTAGCGCACCTAATCTTTCACTCTCTTGCCTATAAATAAGGATCGATTAATTGCACGGTTCATTTGTTGAGATACTATGGTGGTCCAATGCACCTTGTAAGGCAGGTCTAATAAGGATTATTTGTTTTCGTGCTATCTGGAAGACGTCACATGTAATAGTAGGTGTTCTATTTCCAGTGTCAAGTAAAAAATGTAAACTTGTGTAGAATCGTTTTGTTGATATGCTCTGCTTAAGATGCATATTTCTGTAACTTCCCTTTCTTGGATGAGCAATTGTAATGATGTATCCTGGGATCTATCTAGGTCTATTGTTGGAAAGGTTTGCGGTTTTCAGCTCGGCAAGACTTGGAGGGATTTTCCAGAGTAAGCGAGAACTTATGGATGTGGTTACAAGTCGTTGTTAATGTTTATAACTTCTCAATGAAATTTGTTACATGTTTCTTTTTCAGTTCACGGAATTTGGTATTGAAGGGGTAGTGCCTTTGGAGCTTTTGCCTCCTGAACAACGGGCTAAATATCAAGCTAAACCAAGTGAAAGGACTAAAAGGGCTAAGAAGGAAGAAACAAAAACCTCAGCCCAGCAAGCAGAAGAAAATCAGGTTCCTGACACTGAACTTAATCTTATTTTCTCGGTTTGATTGTCCTTTTGGCAGTTTCGTGCTGTCTTGAAGATAGCAAGTGGCTTTACCAATAGATTCAAGTTTCTTTCTGTCATTTCTATGGTTTTCACATCCTCTGTGGCACATGGTCCAAAAACACACAGTATAAATGAGAATACCCTTCCAGGACATTGAAACATTCCCATTTGTCTAAAGCTCACCAATTTACAGGATATAACTTCAGTTATAAAACTAATATTTTATTACTTTATGTAGTTCATTATGGCCTGTCTTTGCCATGATGCATCTTATATTATCTATAAAACTATGACATTGTCGTGTTCTTGTCAAACCCTCTACTTTTGAATATGTCCGTGGTACCAAGCCACATATATGCCGCAGTTGGAAATGATCTCCTCATGTTATCGGTGTTAAATCAAAATAAAGATTCTGCTTAGAGAATGGTGAACCAAATAGGTGATCTCATCATCATTGGGATCATGTTACTGTAGTAATGATTATTATCCTCAACTGTTGCAAAAATTGGAAATCACTGGAGACACTGATTTTCTTTGTTTCTGATGCTCTGCAGTTATTCTATTTTGGAATAATTTCTAATGCCTTAGTCCCTCCATGTTTTGGTCTAATACTGTAATGTTACTAGGTTGCAACACCAGCAAGTGAGATGGACAATGAAGGGGTTCGAGCGGATCCTGAAGCATCAGCTGCTCCAATTGACACAGACACGAGAATTGCTACTGTTAACATATCTCAAGAAGACACTCCAACTCCAGAAGATAACCAGAAGCAAAGCTCTGATACAGATGTTGCTCTTGAAGCAGGGCAGATGGAAGTAGAGACAGAAGCAGAGACGGGGATGATTGATGGAGAAACAGATGCAGAAGGTGATCTAGATGCAGCAGATGCAATAGGCTAAGCTAATTGTGTATCAGTAATGGCACCAAGTAGCTGTCAATACACGAGAAATTTAAGCCGAAGATCTACTTAATGGACTATTCTGCATGCAACTTGTAACTTCCTGTCTGTTGCAGAGGAAACGTGATAGTTAAAGAAATTACATACTTTTGAATCAATGTCTTTGAGAAACCGGAAATGCTTATTGCAGCTCTTCATTCTTTTTGTCTAAGGAATTGGTCGGCAAAATCACCATGAAGTAAAGGAATTGGTTTCTCCTCATCACTTTTTCTGTTTTATGTTATATTATACTATTTTTAAAGCATATTACTCACTCCGTCCTTAAAATAAGTGTCTGAGTTTGACTTGGTGCGGAGATTAAGAAAATAGGGAAGATTTTTGAATCATGTGGTTTAAAGTTAAACTTGTGTGTAATGTGGGCTAGTGCATTTAAATCTTGTGGTCCAAAACAAAACTTGGAATTAACAATTTACCAAATACGGAAAGAGTCACTTTTTTTGGGACAAACTAAAAAGTAAAAATAGACACTAATTTTGAAACGGAGGAAATATCAAATATAACCTTCCTGCTTCATAGGCGGAAGACTAAACCTAACAACCACTATTCGGAGATGTCGTCTTACTCCCTCGTTCTAACAAGCTTGACATAGAAAAAAAATACATACTATTAAATTTAGAAATTATCTATATATATATATATTAAAAGGCATGCAGTAACCACTAAAAATTAGCCAAATGGCATATCAAGACCAAAGTCATGTGTAATTTTTTAGGACAAAATAGTTATTATTTGAATTTTAGTTAGAATATAACCATTTCTTATATTAAATGTTGAGAATTCTCCAATGTGACAAGTTACCTGTCCCTATGAAAGTGGAAAACTAAAATATTGCCAATGTAGGCAACTGCTTATATTTAAAGAGTTGCTTTGAATTTGAATTTTAAAAAATAAATTAAAACCAATTCAAGTTAAACAATCACGTAATCCCCAAAAATAGGACCTTTCGCTGGATAGAACTCTAATAAACATGTTCAGCAAACACGTTCAACACAAAATTGACAGTTTTAAAACTGCTACTTTGCACGCTGAACTTCCAAAAGACCACATATTCTCTCTACTTTGTTTTTCAATTTTGTATTTATCCAAATCTAAACCTATGTGAAAATAGTAAGGATTTGAACTGCTTCCTTTTTTGCACGAAGAAGTAGTTTATCCATGTTGGGATCCTCCTAAAAATTCCCTCATTTATTTGAATTGTTTATACAATCGTTACCCTAATAAACTTTTTTTTACTTGATCGCCTGGTAGAACTTGAGATGGATCCTACATCGTCAGCGGTTTGCTTATGGGCGGCAATGAGGTTAGTTGCTGACTTGTTTGTGAATCTTTGCCAACACAAAGTTTTAAATTACTTAGACATATATATGCATATAACTAAGTTTTATTTACTAAAACTTTGCTAAAAGTCATGTCTTCTTGCAGGTTCTTTTCCTCTTAGATTTGTTTGAGCGTTAGATGTGCCCTTTCATAGCAAAGGAAAAGGGGGAAAGTGGACGATTTATGCCTACAGTGTCAGCGGGTGTAGACGGAAAATCTGGAACTACAGTGGACGATTATGTATCAAAATGATGGGTTAAGGTGAAAATTAAAAAATTTATATTGAGATATCATGTCGATGAACAACAATTGTTACAACACTTTTCTGGTTCTTTGGTGTAATGTTAGTTTTCGTAAATAAAAACCTATGCTTACTGTTTGAAGAAGGGTGATTTTTCAGTGAAGATTACAAACTTTGGTGAAATACTTCTTTCTGTCATCCTTACTGATAAAAATGGTACTTTAGCTCTCTCCCTTTTTTTTTTTTTTTTTTTTTTTTTTTTTTTTTTTGTTTCTTACATTTCTTAGCACGTCTATCAACTCTATATACATTCTTGGTATAAGCATCTGGTATCATGGGCCGACTAATTTAGATTCGTGTTGCGTCTCTCTAAATGGGAAGTGCTCTTCATCGGGATTTCATATATTGATTGAGTTCATATATTGTTTATTCAAGCACTGACTTTTATACATTGTTATAAGGATAAATGGATTGTTCTTGATTACAACTCCGCCAATGAGTACAAGGTTAGTTACCGTGATCCCCTTTTTTTGGATAAATTTATATGTTCAATTTCCTCAGGATTGTGTAAAACATCTGAAATTTTTGTATGTTACAATCTTGATTAAAGTTGTACTAATGTATTGTAGAATCACATAACATACTTTGGTTATGTTGTATTGGATGTGTCGCTAACAGAATTGATCAAAAATTTGAGTTAAATGGTGTTGAATACAAATAACCAGCTAATGATCATGGAAATACACTCCATGGTATTCAATTTTTTTTATCCCTTTTGTCGTAAGAACTCTCAATTCTATTGTTTTTATATTTGATTAACATGATGAAATTTTTTTTAATCAGGACGTAGCAAAAGATATATTGATGTGATATGGACATTGGAAGATTATCAGGTAGATAATAATCTTACTTTTACCTACAATATCTTTGATGGTGAACAAAGTGTAACATAATTTCTCCTTTATTTTATGTCTTATATTCAACAAAAAGCAGAGGCAAACCCGATGTATAATCGATGTGTTCAACTTGGCCAGTTCTTTTACATAGGGCATAGATATATATATGTTAAAAATTACCAGAATTTCAACGAAAATTAAATTTTAACAACATAATTGTGAATGTGCATTAATCCTGGATATGCCTCTTTTTAGTTAGGTTCTTAGAATGAAGTATGGTTGTGGTAAGCCCCCTATCATTGAATATAGTACAGATAGTCCAAGGGAAAAGTTTTCAAGTAAAAGTGTTGCAAGTTTGAGAGTACCAAGGGTTGGTTCATCAACAAGAGATGAAGCTTATAGGGTGAAAGATTGTTTAGATTGCATTGATGGAAATGCAATATTGATTGATAAACAAGTAAATGGTTCAGTGAGATTGTAGAGTGAGAATTATTAAAGGAAAAGAAAAAGGAAAAAGTTAAGAGTTTTAAAATCTATGTGGATAGGTAGACAAATTTGGTGTCGTTATTCTTTGTCAGGCAAGTAATCTTCATGTGCTTTGTTTTCCGTAGGTTCTTTCTATTTTATTTAAAATTCTTAGGAACGTATATTGTGTTTCTCTTTTAATTTTACATTTTAAACATCTGATTATGTTAAATCAAGATTTCTTTCTTATTATCATCATCCTCTACAAGTGGTTTGTAATATCTTGGACCTTCTGTGTGATCTTTTATGTTAGCTTTATTTTTTGAGATTTCTATTTTTTCTAAAGTCCTTGGGCTTGAAAATGTTAGACCACGCTGATTATTTTTGCTGATGGAGTTTGCTTTGTGTTTGTAAGATGGAATCAATCGAAATGGTTTGTGTAATAGTCTTTTCACATAACTTCTTGGCATCTCTATCTTAAGACTGAAACAGTTTAAATTTTAAATGATTGAGAGGTTTATGTCATTATAGTTCTCTTTTAAAAGTTTAGAATGTAGTGTATTCTGACTTAAAACTTCAAAAAGCTTAAAAGAGCGTCTCCTTCATTGTCTAAATAGATAGAAGGGTAAAAAATGATTCTTTAGAATAATGTCATATCTCAACAGCCTGTAATTAAAATGATGAAATTTATTTCATTACTAATAGAATGATCAAGTTGCAGGTGAGCTAAATAAGTTATCCAACTTATCCAATTTTAAGGACGAAGCAGGTGATAAACTTTTCTTCATACTCAGGAATCAGGATACAAGTATTCAAACGCATTGTATTGGAGCTGAAAATTAGTATATTCCTATGCATTGGAGATGAATAGTATTATTCATAGATCAACAATGGTGCATCTATTACTTCACTATGAATGATTCTTAGACTGATCCATGAATCATCTCCACTGCAGTAAATCACATTATTTAAAATGTTGGTATGATGTTATTTCAACAATAGATTAGTTATTTCAACAAGTTTCTCCTGCTTTGTTTCTTTTGGATATAGGTTTTACAGGCATTTTGCAAATGAGCAGTTACTTTGTTGAGAAATTGGATGTGACACGACTTCAACGGCAAGCCAGACTATGATCAATGTGTGTCCGTTGTTGCTTCTACATCAATGTACTTTCTCAGTGTACTTTTATTTGTAGTGTGTCTATTTCAAGTGCTCTATGCTGTAGATCTGCATTCTTCTCCTTCTTAGAAATATTTAATCTATTTTCTCCTAAAATTATGGTAATGATAGCAGTCGCTTCTTGATGAGGTTTTGCAGTTTGGTGCTCTTTTATAATTTATAAATTCTTAGGACTTCTCTATAGGGTGGTTGCTTTAAATATATTGCAAGCTGCTAATACATAGAATTTGTTACGATTAGCTTTTGTTAATATCAAATCGCGCATCTCGCGGGTACTATACTAGTAATCATTAACATGAAACATGATTGAGGAAAGAACGGCTGGACGGTGGGAAAATATGAAAAAATAAAGAGCTTGACATCAGAAATAATTACTAATCCTCAAGTCATTAGAGTTTGAATCCCTCGTATTTCAAATCTCTACACCAATGATGTCGAGTTCAAACTTGAAGCTAACGGGTTAAACTACCTATAAAAAAAGTATTAGGAACAAGCATTAGAGCTCTATGCTAAAATTTTCAAGAACCGGACGTGAATTTTGGGGGATTTGCAAAAATATGACATGGGAAGCTTTGTTTGCCAAAATGCCCTCACTAACAGATGTTTAGCAAAAATGCCCTCATTAGTTTAATAAAAAAAATTTCGGACCAAAATACCCATACAAATTAGTAAAAAGACGCGCCACAGTCCCTCCCCTTCCTTTTCTCCATTCACGCTATCAAGAAAACCATAAAACCTCATTCCTTTTAAAGATTGCTTTGTTCAAGAGAAGATTCAACGTAAGATTTCTTCAAGTTGCAAGGGTAAAGTTCTCTGCAACTATTGTCAAGAGTTTAAGTTCTGCTGCAAAGACTGAAAAATCTCTAAAGTATTGGCAATAGCCAATACTTTAAACTCTACTGCAATGGGAGGCTATGTAGAGACTTCTTGCCTATTATCAAGTCTTTAAGCCCTCTTGACGTGGTCTCTACAACTACAGAAAAAGTCTCTACAACTATTGCCAATAGCCAACACTTTAAATTCCGGCATAAGGGGGAACTTGTACAAATAGTCTCTGTAAGTATTGACAATTGTCAGAACTTTAAACTCTAGTGGAAGGAGCAACTTGTACAAATAGTCTCTGCAAGTATTGGCAATTGCCAAGACTTTTACCTATATTGCAATGCAAAACTTGCAGAAAAAGTCTCTGCAACTCTTGGCAATAGCCAAGACTTTAAGTTCTGGCAAGGGGGACCTTACACTAAAAATCTCTGAGAGTATTGGCAATTGCCAAGACTTCTACCTCTACTCCAGTGAACAAGTTGGAAACAAAGTCTCTGCAACTCTTGGCAATAGCCAAGACTCTAAGTTCTGGTGGAAGCGATAACTTACACAGAACATATCTGTAAGTATTGACAATAGCCAAGACTTTAAACTCTACTGCAATAAGCAACTTGCAGAGAAAGTCTATGCAACTCTTGGCCATGGTCAAGATTTTAAGCTCTATGCAAAACATGAATATCTAATAGCCATAGGCAATAAAAACCTTCAAATCACTGGTATCAAGCAAACACAAGAAAAAAAATCCAAAATTTCTAGCACACAAAGAAGAAAGAAGGAGGCCAGGAATGGGAAAAGAGAGAAGGAAATCTTTCAGCGTGAATTAACACAAGTTGGGGGGCAAAATAGTCCTTTCATAAGGGGGTATGATGTGGAGGGCATTTACTTAAAACATTTGTAAGTGGGGGCAATTAGGTAAGACCATGTCTTATTGAGGGCACTAGGTGAATTTTTTTGGTGAATTTTTGCTGAGTGAAGTGCATGAATAGCCTATTTTTGACGCGCCATTTGAAGGTTTGAAGTTAAGAATTAAAACATTGAAGTTCATGCCAGTGGCTAAAATTTAATAATTTTTAAATTTTTTTTATTAAAACTTAAATGGGGGTAAGTGCACAAAAGGCCACTTTTGGCACTGGTCTTAGGGCAAAGGCCACTAAAACCAAAATATTTACTTTGTGGCCACTTACATTACACCTACCATAAATAGAAAAAGCAAAAAGACTAAATTACCCCTTAGCTTATATATAACAACCAGTTCATTATTTCTCTGTTACTTTGTGGCTGCTGCTGCTGAATTCTGAATCAATTTTCTTCACCAATCTCACTTTTCAATTTCTCTTCACAAGTTTCACTTAAAAATTGTAAGTATTCTACTATTCAATTTTACGTTATGTTGCATTAAGACTGAATTTGAACTAAGTTCAATCCATGTGAACTGAATTTAAGAGAAATTCGTTTAAAATTTAGTAGTTTAATACGTCGATGTGCCGTTGATGACTGAACTTCAGTATCGCCATTGTCGTGTTAAGTGTCAGCACTGAAGTTTGAACTAAAAATTCAGTTCATTATGACTGAACTTCAGTGTTAAATATTCTACGTTTGATATGGCGCTGAACTTCAGTCCTTATCGCCATTGTCACGTGAACTTCAATGCTTAAGTACTGGAAATTCATTCAAATAGGAGTAAGTTTGAATTAGATTCAGTTTATTAGATTGAGTTTGACATATATTCAGTTGATTTTCAATCGAATTTTAATACATTCAGTCTATATGAGATTTCAAATGTTTGAATAGTAAATAGGAATGAATTTGAATGATATTTGCTTAAAGCTAAATAAACAGAAATAGAAATTCAATCCTTATTCCCAGAACTTCAATCCATATTGACAGAGCATCTGGCATCCCTAGGATTGAACTTAAGTTAATAAGCCGAGAACTTCAATCCTATAGGGACAGAACTTTCCACGTCCGTGAGGACAGAAGTTCAGCACCATATCGATTGAAGTTCAGTACTTATGCAATAGAACATCAGTTCAGCGCCATATCGATTGAAGTTCAGTACTTATGCAAATAGAACTTCAGTCCAGGGCCATATTGATTAAAGTTCAATCCTCAAAGATAGAACTTATATGCGTAGGACTTCAATCCAATAGAAATAAAAGTTCAGCGCCATATTGATTGAAGTTTAGTACTTAACCAATAGAACTTCAGTCCATCACCATATTGATTGAATTTCAGTCCTTAAAGATAGAACTTATATGCATAGGACTTCAATCCATAGATACAGAAGTTCAGGGCCATATTCACTGAAGTTCAGCCTTTATACATAGAACTTCAGTCAATATGACCAGAACTTCAATCGTATAGGCACAGAAGTTTCAAATACTTGATGGATAGAAGTTGAGGAGCATATAAATTGAAGTTCAGTCCTTGTGGATAGTAGTTAAGCACATATAAAAACTTTTCCTACTAACACATTATTTTGGTTTACTCATTCAATGCAGAATGACTACAGTTTGTTTGGTTATTGCTTTCAATAGGAATTGGATAAAAGATTACAAGTACTTGGATCATGAAATAAAACTTTTACTTGTTAATGAAATGATCGAATTTAGAACTTTCATGGACAAGATTTACGAAGCAACACATTTCACTGAAGCTGTGAATATATGGTTTGATATTAGAATGGATTCGAGCAAAGGAATGCCTGTAACTACTTGAAGAAGAACTCGAGACATGCATGCACTTGTTGAAGAAAGATCCGACTTTCAAGAATAGCCATTTCGTGATTGACAAGCTAGAGAATCAAACTTTTCGCACAGAAGTTTCACCCCAGAAGGGGAGCCTGATAATGCAGAATCGACTGCATTCAAGCAATTGAAAATAATCATACTCCATGCACAGAGCTTTCCACAACAAGATGGGGACTTGATAATGCAGATCGACTCCAACCTAGCAATTGAAACACCTGGCATTGTTGAGACACCGCAAACAAATAATACTCAATATCAGTCACCAGCGCCAACAGTTGAATGCCCTCGCAGCACCTCATCTGCCAAGAGAAAATGGAAAAGGTCCAGGGTAAAACAGAAACAATCTCCAGCGATGATATTAACAGGAGATGTATCATCGAAAGATGTAGTAGCATACTCAACATTTAACAACAAGGAAACCATGATGAAGTGTTTTGTCAAGATGGAAATCAAGGAGCATTTTGAGTTCAAGGTTATTAGATCAAATAGAACGAGATATGAACTGAAATGCATCGATCCAAACTGTGATTGGAATATTCAAGCAAGAAGGATAAAAGATTCCTCACTGTTTAAGGTAATTAAGTTTCAGAATACACATAAATGCTCCGTTGACGTTAAGAAGGCTGATCCAAAACATGCCATGTCAACATTGATAAGTGAATACTTTCTTGAAAACATCCAAGACAACAGAACTAAAGTTAGACCAACATTTATTGTCAACGAAATGAGAAGGATACACGGGGTTGAAATAGGATATCACAAGGCACGACGTTCAATTCAAGCAGCAAACGCATTAATTAGTGGACGGCCTGATGAGCATTATCATCTTCTTCCTTCATACTTGCATGTGCTGAAACAGAGAAATCCAGGCGCTCACACAAACCTAAAGATAGACAGTCTTAATCGGTAAGCATTTCTCAAAAGAGAGTTCGATTGATATACGGAAATTCAAAACTTTGTAAGAATTAACTTTGTCCTATTTTAAAACATTTCAGGTTTATGTATATGTTTGTTGCTTTCAAGCCATCAATAGACGGTTGGAGGTATTGTCGACCAGTCATAGCAGAAGACGCAACATTTTTGAAGGCGAAATATCTAGGTGTTCTCATCATTGCTGTAGCAAAAGATGCAAATAATCAACTCTTCCCTCTAGCTTATGGGATTGCAGACTCTGAAAATAATGAAGCTTACACTTGGTTCTTCACTGAGCTACGAAAGACAATAGGTACTCGTCCTGAACTGGTGTTTCTATCAGACAGAAACAAATCAATCGCGCATGGAATTTCACAAGTTTATCCTGATAGCCACCATGATATATGCATCTACCACTTTGAAAAGAATCTAAACCAAAAGAACGTGAGAACCACAGTGATAAGTCTGTTTCAAACTGCTGCAAGAGCTTATAAGCGTGAAGACTTTCATTATTTCATGTCCCAATTAGAGGTAATGGATAGAAACACATTCAACTACATAATGGAAGAACCACCTGAAAGATGGGCTAGATCTTACTCACCGAGGCGACGATATGATATGCTTACAACAAATATGGTTTGGTCGATGAATTCTGCATTACTTGAAGCAAAAGAGTTGCCCATTTTAAGCCTTTTGGATTTAATCATTGTTAAGAAGCATAAATGGTTTTGTGAAAAAAGAACTACTGCTCAAGAGACTTTTCATAGCTTATCAAGGTGGGTAGAAGATGAAATGAACAAGAAGATTCAACCGGCCTTAACAATAAATGTAAGTATAGAGCACTAGACTCGCGCCAAATATGCAATGCTAATAGTGTCTAAAAATACAGATAAAGATGGGTGAAGATCAGTCCACTCAAAATGAAAATTCAGGACTTGTTCTCCCCCTTGCATTACTTATATATCCTATTTATATCTGTGGATAGAACTTCAGATTGTATGGGTGGAGGAGTTCAATCCATGTGAATAGAGAACTTCATATCATAAGGAGGTAGGAGGGGAGCTCAATCCCTGTGGATAGAACCTCATATCATAGGGGGAGAGTTTAATCACTGTGGATAGAACTTCAGTAAAAAATGGGAGATGAGGTTCAACCTTTGAGGATAGAACTTCTGTACATAAGGCACTGGGGGGTGGGGAGTTCAATACTTGTTGATAGAACTTCAGTCCATAACAGTAAGGAAGTTTAAGTAGGATTGAACTCCAGTCCAAATGAGTTGAACTTCAATCAGTCCATTAGAACTGTAATCATGAACTCTTGCTCTGAGTTCGTAATAGCTTATTTTAAATACCATCTGTACTGACTCACAAAAGTTATTAATTTTTCATTTCAAATAGGTATTCCCCACAGGTACAACAACATTCAATGTTCAAGATAAAGGAAAAAGCTTCAACGTCGACTTAAAGAATAGGACCTGTGACTGTCTTGAATTCCAGACTTATAAACTGCCATGTGTACATGCAATTGCATGCATTGAGAAAAGATGCCTGGTGAAATCTAAGTTCTGCTCAAAATGGTACTCACGAGAGTTTTGGTTAAACACACATCAAGGTGAGGTGAATATAATAGGGTACAAAAGCTCTTGGAATGTACCAGATACCGTGAAAAGCCAAAGGAAAGAAACTCCTAATGTCAAAATACAACTAGGGCGAAGGAAAACAAAGAGATACATCTCGACTGCTGAGGTTGTATGAGTCAAACAAATGTAGTCGATGCAACACCAGAGGACATGATATAAGCACATGCACAAATACTCCAGTACTCCGGCCCGATTCAAGGATATATAGGTACTGCTACTTCCTTCATTATCCATAAACTTTTTTTTACTAAATATTTCCCTCCTACTCATTTGATTTGTTAACTTCTTTTTGTTTCATGAAACTGCTTGGCTGTGAATGATGGTGCAGAAATACATGAAGATATTCAAATTGCTGATAGTTTTTTATCCAACATTCAAGATAATGAAGATATTCAAACTTTAAATGCATTGCAGTTTATTTTTTTTATTTGTTTGTATGGTATTTCATGTTCTTTAATAATTTTTAATAAGTTTGATACTAGTATTTGAATTTGAAGCACTTTCAGTCCATATAAGACCGAACTTGTAGGTACTTATGGAGTGTACTTCAGCCTTTCAATATGAAAAACTTCAATCCTTACGATTCCTGAATTTACATTTTTTAATTGAACTTCAATACTTATGGAGGAACGTGCAGCCTTTAACTTCTGTCCTCAGGAATAGAAGTTAAATATAAAATTCTATCCTCGAGGATAAAAGTTAATTCTGGGATATAGAAACTTCAGTCCATGATGATAGAAGTTCAGTCAATGAGGGTAAAGAAGTTCAATCCATATGGGTAGAACTACTAACAACTTCAGTCCACTAATTGGACTGCAAGCGCGCGCGCGCGCACACACACACACAGAGTTGATAAAAGAAGTTCAGTCCATGAGAATAGAATTCAGTCAATGAGGGTAAAAAAAAAAATTGTCCATGAGATGAGGATAGAACTTAAAGACAGAAGTTCAATCCTAGTGGATCGAAGCTCATATTTCATGTGGGGTAGAACTTCAGTCCATGTGGTTTGAACTTCCATCCTTGGAGACAGAAGATCATTCCTAGTGGATAAAACACACACACACACAAACACATACAGAGACACAGACACAAAGTTGATAAAAGAAGTTCAGTCCATGAGAATAGAACTTCAGTCAATGAGGGTAAAAAAAGTCCAGTCCATGAGATGAGGATAGATCTTCAGTCCTTAAAGACAGAAGTTCAATCCTAGTTGGTTGAAGCTCATATTTCATGTGGGGTAGAACTTCAGTCCATGAGGATAGAAATTCAGTCAATGGGCGTAAAGAAGTTCACTCTATGTGGATAGAACTTCAGTCTATGTGGTTTGAACTTCCATCCTTGGAGACAGAATTTCATTCCTAGTGGATAGAAAGCTCAAACTAATATTCTATACACCAAAACACAGAAGTTTGAGCTTCCATCCTTGTGAGTAGAAGTTTGATCTCATGAATTAAAAACATCCAACCTTAAAAATACAGAAGTTCAATCCTAGTGGATAGAAGATCATATTCAATACTTAGACACAGAAGTTCAAACTCATTGTTGCAGCATTGATGAACTTGAAATCAAAAAATTCTGAAAAAGTCACAATTTATTACCAACAAAACATAAGAGACAACACACACATATTATCTTATCAGGCATCTTCAACATCAGACCCACAACTAGAACTAGAACTGGAACTTAAAGGTTCTATAACATCCTGCCAAATAGTAGCATCTAAAACCACACGATCTAAGGATTTGATAACTCCAAAAAGTATCCTAGTTCCTACTCTGAGATTATTACTACGGACGAACTCCCTCCATCCATTAGAAAGCCACCTTTCTCTTTCCACTTTTAGGTAGTTCATCAAGAAATGAGTACCACGGTAAATTACAGTTGTTGGAACATTACGTCTGGGAAGCATAATTGCCAATAATACTGGCAAAACCTTTGCAACAAAAAGAAAAATAAACAGTGTTATTTATAATAACAATAACAAAAGTAACACTTTTGAAACATAAAAATGCTATGATTAACTTATAAACTAATCTGATTCAGTATCTAATTCACTTAACACTGCATTAATGAGTGCTGCCATCTTAGAATTAGAAATTATTTGATTATTCTTTTCAATAATATTGAGGTATATTTCTATTGCAATAATTATAGAAAAGACATTCTGTATTTTTGTGTAGTGTCCTTTTACTGTTGGATGAACCTAAAGATTCTTTCTTCTTTTGTTTTATAGTCTATCCCAACACAAGTCACAGAATACATGACCCCAGTAGGATTTAACAAATGAACTGCAATTTCGGTCCATGAGGGGTAGTGAAGTTCAGTCAATGAGAGTAGTGAAGTTCAGTCAAAAACTGCAATTAATAACGTACAGAAACTGTAAAACCATAGAAAACATAACTGTACAGAAACTGTAAGACCATAGAAAATATAATTGTACAGAAACTGTAAGACCATAGAAAACATAACTTCTTTGACTACATTTAATGACCATAGAAAGCATAACTGTATAGAAACTGCAAGACCATCCACTCAGCAGTTACTAAGTTTTTGACTATAAATAGCCCTTTGCAGCTAAAGAAAACTACAAATTTTTTTGAGACCTTATCTCCTCATATAAACTACATAGTTTTTTCGAGAAAAGAAGATATGGCGGATGAAAACACTCGTGTGGAGGAACTAGGCAGTTTCAACAAGAAAATCACATCATCTTACTTTAATAGAGATGATTTTGTATGTTAAAAGAAATGACCAAAGTATTTTTTATATTTTTCATTTCATTTTTCAGTGTTTTGTGATTTTTTTATTAACTGTGAAATATTATTCCTTTTAGATCTTTCCAGACTGTTGGAAGCGGAGGCTGCCAAATAAAAATGGAATGTCATGCATAATTTGTGACGATGAAGATGATGATGTACATTTGATAAACTTCAAAGTTGGGAAACACGCAAGGTTGTGTAACGAATGGAAGGATATGATAATTAAGAAAGGCTTCAGGATGTGTAATATACTTCATTTTGATCACCTATGGCACGAGATGATCGACGGTATTCCATCTGTTGTTTTTGGTATTTCTCTCATAAACCATCAGCCTGGTGAAGGAGATGTTGCTGATGATGAAAGTAGTAATTGTAGGTTTAATATGTACTGTCTATGTTGCTGATGATGAAAGTAGTAATTGTAGGTTTAATATGTACTGTCTATGAGTAATATTTGTGTTCTAATTATAACTACTCTGTTTATGTATTAATTTTTATCAAATCGTGTATTAATATATTTGCATCTCTCATTAATAACTGAAATAACTGAAATATAAGCTTTGTGTTTAAGTAAACACAGAACTTCAATCCTCATGGACAGAACTTCTATCATCATGGACTGAAGTTCTGTCCATGAGGATTGAAGTTCTAGCCACTTGCATTTGATTCTCTGCTTGACAGAATTAAAAAAAGACTATACTTGGAATATCTGTAAATGTAAAAAATTAACAATATACAAAAAGTAAAAAAATATAAGAACAGAATTATTTATTAAATATATGAATAACTGTTGTTACATATATAGTCGCTGAACTTATAAAACATACTACATCATAGAAACTTCATATAATTCAGTTATGGAGATGGTGGTGGAAGAGCAGAAAGATCAAAACGAACATGAGCTGTTATAGCTTCAATAGCCTGGGTGATCATTCGCACTTGTCGCCTTTGGACGTTACGCATATGCAAAATATTTTGCATTTCCTGTATTGCATTCTCGTGGTCCTGCATCTGACGCCTTCAGACTGCAATATCCCATTGTATATTATTTGGAATCCCTATTGGTACTGGGGAAAATCCTGGTGGTGGTGGTGGTGGTGCACCTGATTGTGCTACTTGTGGTGGTTGATTCATACTACTTTCGGACATTCTTGCACTTGAAGTTTAGAAATCTCAATATAGATAATCCTAATAATAAGATAATAAGAATTAATAATCAGTTATGCATTTATTGAAAAACATCAATAAAATTCTAACAGTTGCAACTTATAGTTCAAAAGGCACAATAACATTGTAATAGTTGCAACTTATAGTTCAAAAGTCACCAATCTATAACGGGTATAATAACAAACAGGTATAATAAATATTGAACAGTCACTATGAGGGTAGAAGTTCAGTCCATGAGGATAGAAGTTCAATCTATAGAGATAGAAGTTCAGTCTTTATACATAGAATTGCACTACACTTTAACACACACACACACACACACACACATGTGAGGATAAAAGAGGTTCAGTCCATGAGAATAGAACTTCAGTCAATGAAGGTAAAAAAGTTCAGTCCATCAGAATAGAACTTCAGTCAATTAAGGTAAAGAAGTTCAGTCCATTGGAATAGAACTTCAGTCAAAGAACATCAGTACATGAGGGTAATGAAGTTCAATCTATGAGGATATAAGTTCAGTGCATCCATGAGGATAGAACTTCTGTCCATAAGGATAAAACTTCAGTCCATCCAAGTGGATAGAAGTTGAGGGGCATATAAATTAAAGTTCAATCATAGTGGGTAGAAGCTCATATTTCATGTGGGGTAGAACTTCAGTCCATGAGGATAGAAATTCAGTCCATGAGCGTAAAGAAGTTCAATCCATGTGGATAGAACTCCAGTCCATATGGTTTGAACTTCCATCCTTGGAGACAGAAGTTCATTCCTAGTGGACTGAACACATACACACACTAATAGTTGATAAAAGAAGTTCAATCCATGTGGTTTGAACTTCCATCCTTGGAGACAGAAGTTCATTCCCCAGTGGGCTGAACACACACACACACAGAGAGTTGATAAAAAGAAGTTCAATCCATGTGGATAGAACTTCAGTCCATGTGGTTGGAACTTCCATCCTTGGAGACAGAAGTTCATTCCTAGTGGACTGAACAGACACACACACGGAATTGATAAAAGAAGTTCAATCCATGTGGATAGAACTTCAGTCTATGTGGTTTGAACTTCCATCTTTGGAGACAGAAGTTCATTCCCTAGTGGACTGAACACACACACACACACACACAGAGAGTTGATAAAAGAAGTTCAATCCATGTGGATAGAACTTCAGTCCATATGGTTTGAACTTCCATCATTGGAGACAGAAGTTCATTCCCTAGTGGACTGAACGCGCGCGCGCGCGCGCGCACACACACACACACAGAGAGTTGATAAAATAAGTTCAATCCATGGGAATAGAACTTTAGTCAATGAGACTAAAGAATATCGATACATGAGGGTAATGAAGTTCAGTCTATGAGGATAGAAAAGTTCAGTCCATCCATGAGGATAGAAGTTCTGTCCATAAGGATAAAACTTCAGTCCAGAGGATAGGACTTAAATCCATCAAAGTGGTAAAACTTCAATCACTATCATTTAAGTATAACACACACATACCCACACACACACACACACACACACACACACACATGGAGGATAAATAACTTCAGTCCATGAGAATAAAGCTTAAGTCCTTAAGAGTAAAAAAAAAAAATCACTGCAACAACATGGCATTTACATAAATCTGTGCATAATAATCTGTTCATCTGTACATAATCTCTGTTTCAGCATATATTACCAAAAAACTTTATAGAATACTACTAGGAATTCTGAAGATGAAAACAAAAAATCTACAACTGACACATGTCTTCATTATGTTCTCCATAATCATGGTCAACAAATTTAGGTGGAGTCTCAAATCCATCCCTAGTCTTTGCACGACCATGATCCTAAAGCTGACAACCAAACCGCGCCCTGTAATTATGAATTTGATTTGGTTGAACATCTTTACCTCTGGTCAGTAGATCAACATACCATATTGCAAAAGCACCACAACTAGTCCTAAAAAATGAGGCACCAAAATAAAGAGTAAGACATATAAGTAGGAAAGGGGTTATAAATTCAGTCAATTATATCTAATTTGCACTAAAACTTGCACAAAAATGACAAGACTTACCTATCTAGTTGAGTTGGTGATAGTACCCACTGGGTTTTATAGGCGGCATTGAACTTATCATTTTTAAAGAATCATGTATCTCCCCAAAGTTGTCATACTTGAAAAGATGTGGGAGCACAACAACATAACCCTTGACGTGGTCGAATTTTTTTGGTGGTGGCTTCTTTGTTTTGACCATCGAATCATATACACGTATTTTCTTCTCGTGCATATCCAAGACTGTCAAAAAGTAATGTGTCACCGTTTCACCAGGTTCTGCTTGCAATCAGCATGGAAAATAGAGTTTATCAACTCCACTCCATGGGATTGGACACCTCCGCCCCATGCCATGAAGGTAATTGCAGATATACTGTCCAAAATCATCAAGCCAGAGCATATATAACTATCAAAATCGATATCCGTAATCGACAGTGCATGAGGAAACTGGAACAAATGGTAGCATGCCCTCTTTCTAAGATCATACATAGCAATATCGATATGATGCAAAAAAAAATAATAATAAGGAACCTGTTTAGTCAACACACAGAAAAGTACTAACGAACACAGAACAAAGCAAAACAGAATATGCACTAACATTATCAGTCATAGGGTAGGCAACATTTACAAACTCCAAAAACCACTGCTTGTCTGCCTTGATTGTTTCCAACTGATATGGATTACTGTCGTAATCATTATCGTGTATATAATAAGCATGGTTGTTCCTAATTAAAAAGATACAAAATACAAAACACATGTTACTTTTCCATAAGGAATGAACTTAAGAATATCATAGGCAATGAAGTTCAATCCTATAAGAACAGAACTTTCCACATCCCTGTGGACACAAAGTCCATGGCTATTTGATTGAAGTTCAATTCTTATAGATAGAACTTAGTCCATATACACAGAACTTCAATCCATAGGGGCAGAACTCATAGGCTAAGAAGTTCAGTCCATAGAGGATTGAACTATAAGTTTTCAAATTCATCCCTTATGCACTGGACTTAAAAAACTAAAGACAAGAAATCATAAAAATACAAATAGACTTACTCTTCAACTTCAGTGTCATTTCTTTGAAATAGCAAAAAAGTTTTAAACTCTTCCAACACTGCTGGACCAATCTTCAAGTAGTGGAATTGATAAGGACCAAACCCCTACAAGACCCTTCACACGGAGCCAAGCTAAGGAGAACCAAGAAGTGCATTTACACTTGGTGAGGAAAAGACTCGAAGAAGGAAGTGATTGGAAGCCATTCCGGATGATCAAAGCACAAGTGGAGCAACCAAGCGCCCCGCCCAGGGAACAAAGGGGCCAGGCGCTCTGCCTACCCACGGGGCGCTCTTCCCAGCCCCCTCCTATGCCTAAGTTGGCGGGCGCTCTGCCCAAAATAGGGTGCTCCGCCCGAAATGCTGAGATGCGGGATTGCTTAGTGTGTTAAGTCTATTTTGACCCTACGTGGTCTTTTATCTTAAAGCCTAAGTGTGGGAACTTTAGACCTTTTACTTAGTGCTTAAAAACCTCTATAAATAGCTAGATAGCTTATTTCATTCCTTAGCTAATGTTGATGATTAAAGAACCTTGTTAAGAGTTGAACTCTTTGTTGAATGAAACAACCTTGTTTGGGACTTATTTTTCTTCTAGCGGATCTAGATGAATTCCATTCTCTCCCTGGTCATTCTACTTGCGGGTTCTAGTTAGCTCGAGGGTAGTTGCCTAGTGTAGGTGTTCCTTGACGATCTCCCGGGGTGTATCGAAACAAGTTCTTCGGTGCTACTTGGGCTATTGTTCGAGCCACGTCTCGCTCTTTATCTTGTTTTTAATTTCCGCTTTTGATCCTTTTCAGGAATGGACAACTACGTCTATAATTATCCTTCCAGTCAGTTGTCTTCTTTTTAGTCCTTGTGATAAAATATGGAGATAGCAACCACTGACTGGGCTTTCGGTCCCTTTTCCTAAGAAGAACTTGCTGCTCCGACTGTTTTACCTTAGTACTTTCAGGGGCTTGGTCACTTGCCTTGGCAATCTCCATAACAATCTGAACAGGCCTCTCATGTTCCTGTGTAAGCATCTCTTGTTTACTTGCTTCATCGACCGACTGACCTTTGCCCACAACACTTTCATCAGCCTGTCGTTCTTTATTAAGCTCCTCTTTCTCCTGTTCCTTAGTCATTACTTCTTTTTTGCCCGCTATACCGACTGACTGTTGTTTGTCCACAAGACTTTCAAAAGTCTGTTGTTCAGTCAAATTAACTTCTCTTATTGTTTGCTCAATAGCCTGGGCATTTTCCATAACAATCTCAAGAGGCATCTCTTGTTCTTGTGTCGTAACCTCTTCTTTGGGTGCTTCATCAATTGCCTGACAGGCAAGAGCCTGCTGATCTTCAGTCATGTCCCAATCTCTTTCAACTTGGTTACTTCTCACAACATTATTCATAACGACATCAAGAGACATCTCTTTTTGCTGCGAAATCACCTCTTATTCTGTTGTTTCGTTGACCGACTACCCTTTGTCCAAGAGAATTTTGAGAGCCTCTCCTGGTTCTTCTCTTATTGCTTGATAACTCACATCAACATTATCTATTTCAACATCATCGGTCCTCTCCTGTTGCAGAATTATGCCGTGTTCTTTTCCAAGTTCACTCTCAATACCCTGCTGCTGATTTTTTGACATATCTTGCTGAATTTCTTCAGCCCTTGGTGTATCTTCAGCATCAGATGAACTCCCACTACCACTTTCTTGAGTCGGTGGCAGTAGATTAAAATTAGGCATATCATCTGAACTATATTTCTTCAGCTTCTTCCTTTTCCTTTCATATGTTTTTGGTTGGATGGAAGTAGAAATTGCACCTGATTTCTCTACAATCATATCCTGAGGGACCAATCGTGGTGTTGACAGAACAAGGTCTCCACTTATACCTTGCAATTTAATTTCAAGCACCTCATTCTGTGCCATAGTCAACTCACCAAACATGTCTAATTCACTGTCAATTCGTTCATGCATCTGTCTAGGAGTTTCGCTGACTAACACACCTTGCGACGCTCCATGCAATTGTCTAGCTGAATTTAGACCTGCACCACCACCACTAACTTCTTTTCTTACATCTGAACAACTTTTTGATTTCCTAACTACACTGCCTTTACTGGAGTCTTGTCTTTCATATGAAGGAGATTTTGATTTTCCGGATAGAGCACCATGACTGAAGTCTTTTCTTACATCTGGAGGAGACTTTCTCTTCCTTCTAACACTAGCATTGCCTCCACATGAATACAAGTTTAAGGAATTACAAAAGCTGCCAGATTGTTCCTTGCCCCTTCTTCCACTAACATCTTTCCTCCAACTTCCTTCCTTTTTCTCAAAATTTTTAGCAAGCTTCTTCATAAAATCAAGAACAGAGTCAACATTGTTATCTACACCATGAATATACTCCCTTATGCGCCGTCGGTGACTACGCAACCTCTTCCGAAATTTCATATTCACCTTCTGCAAAAAAAAAAAAAAAAAAAAGATAGAACTGATAAAAATATTCAATTAAAATAAAAACACAAAAAGATGAATGCACATGATACTTGAAAACTCATTTTAACAATTGAATTAACTAAATCTTGATCAAGCTCTACACCATGAGGAGCATACTGCCTATCATCACCAATATCCTGACCCACACGATCATCATCCTCAGTCTCAGCACCATCATCCTCTCTCTCAGCACCACCATCATCAGTCTCAGCACCACCATCCTTACTCTCAGCACCACCATCATCAGTCTCAACAGCACCATCCTCACTCTCATCACAGGTATCCTCACTCTCTTCAACAACTTATTTTCCTTTTAAATGTTTAAATACAACAACAGGTACAACAAGACCTGCTTCTATCACATTCAATTCCACCGACCTTTTTTCTTCCTTAGACGGTACAATTGGAACTATTTTAAATTTGTCAAACCTCTATAAAAAAAGAAACCATGAGAAATATATTAGCGCCTCAGTAAAATAAGAATAAAACTTCTATTTGCAGAGATAGAAGTTCAATACCATAAAAGGTTGAAATTCAATCCTTATGAATAGGACTTCAATCCATGAGGGGAGAGCTTCATGAATAGAAGTTCGGGGAAATACACAGACACAGAGGCTAAAAAAATTTCAGTCCATGAGGGTAGAACTTCAGTACATGAGGGTAAAGAAGTTCAGTCAATGATACTAAAGAACTTCATTACATGAGGGTAATGAAGTTCAGTCCATGAGGACAGAACTTCAATCAATACTATTTTAAAACTGCCCTGTACTTTAACACACACATACATGGCACACAGAACTTAAGTACACATACACAAACACACACGCACACACACACAACCACACACACAGACACAAAGAGGGTAAGGAAGTTCAGTACATTAGGATAGAACTTCAGTCCATGAGGGTAAAGAACTTAAGTACACACGCACGCACGCACGCACGCATAGGGTAGAGAAGTTCAGTCCATGAGGATAGAACTTCAATAAAGGTGATTTGAACTTCAATACAGATAGAACTTCAATCCTTATGAATAGAAGATAGAACTTCAGGGCAATACAGATAGAACTTCAATCCATAAAGCTCAGTAAAAAGATTGAACTTCAAAAACTTATTCACTTACAGATATAGAAACTTACATTAACATTATGAAAATGCTGGTCAGCCAAGGTGTTATGCTGAGGATTTTTGAAACTAATAAACCTAACCATCCTTGGAAAGCCATCACTCTTAACATTACAGAAGTTAGAACCAACTGTTGGATATAAATCAACAAACCAAGCGCATAACACAAACGGGAATCCCAGCACATAATAGTATGCATCTTTTACTGAAGTTGCACCACTTTTGAGAGGTCTCATCATAGACTTAACAAGTGCTTCAAAACCCACACTCCCCCAAGGATAAAATGCACAAAGATCCTTGTGGTCAATGATATCCAAGTAATGAACTTCAACCAAGTTGATTTTCTTGTTACAACACAAAATGATTGACTGGAGAATATAAAACTCTACAATCTTCATCGACCAGAGATGACGTGCTTATTGATACTAAAAAATTACGAACGTCCGACAACTGAAGATTGCTTTTACCACCAAAGTACTGCTTCAGATGCCTCTGACCCATATTCATAGCAGGTGTATCAAACAATTCTTCACTGTTTGCAGAAAATCTCAAGCCAGTGTAAGATGATATTCTTCAGGACCAAAATGTATTGCATGACCGAAAATATTAAAACTTAATCTATTCGGATCACTGCTCACAATACGTGACAATAATAAGCAATGCAGTAACTTCATAGAAGTTTTGTACGATTGTAACCTCAAAAAGCTTCCAAATACACCCTCTGAAAGCTTCTTATTCTGTGTTAAACTAAACCTTGAAATTATATCATCCAAATTGTGCTCCCCTTGCCAATATGCATTCACGCTGAACCAGCGGTCAAATGGATACACTAGATTTCCTTCCATTCCAGCATCCATATTGCAAAAAGCTAACAATAAAAACAAACTATCAGTCACACATACAAAATAAATAAATACGGGTTTGAACTTCCATCCTTGGAGACATAAGTTCATTCCTAGTGGACTGAACACACACACACACACACACACACACACACCCCCATACAGAGTTGATAAAAGAAGTTCAATGTATGTGGGGTAGAACTTCAGTCCATGTGGTTTGAACTTCCATCCTTGGAGACAGAAGTTCATTCCTACTGGACTGAACAGACACACACACAGAGAGAGTTGATAAAAGAAGTTCAATCCATGCGGGGTAGAACTTCAGTCCATGTGGTTTGAACTTCCATCCTTGGAGACAGAAGTTCATTCCTAGTGGACTGAACACACACACACAGACACACACACACACAGAGTTGATAAAAAGAAGTTAAATCCATGTGGGGTAGAACTTCAGTCCATGTGGTTTGAACTTCCATCCTTGGAGATAGAAGTTCATTCCTAGTGGACTGAAAACACACACACACACACACACACACACACACACACACACATATTTGATAAAAGAAGTTCAATCTATGTGGGGCAGAACTTCAGTCCATATGGTTTGAACTTCCATCCTTGGAGACAGAAGTTCATTCCTAGTGGACTGAACACACACACATACACACACACACACAGAGTTGATAAAAAGAAGTTCAATCCATGTGGGGTAGAACTTCAGTCCATGTGGTTTGAACTTCCATCCTTGGAGACAGAAGTTCATTCCTAGTGGACTGAACACATACACATACAGAGTTGATAAAAAGAAGTTCAATCCATGTGGATAGAACTTCAGTCCATGAGGTTTGAACTTACATCCTTGGAGACAGAAGTTCATTCCTAGTAGACTGAACACACACACGCACACACATACACACACATAGAGTTGATAAAAGAAGTTCAATCTATGTGGGGTAGAACTTCAGTCCATGTAGTTTGAACTTCCGTCCTTGGAGACAAAAAGTTCATTCCTAGTGGACTGAACACACACACACACACACTCTTTGAACTTGAACTTTAAGTCACTATCATTTAAGAACTGCACTGCATTTTAACACACACACACAGAAGTTAAGTACACACACACACACAGAAGTTAAGTATACATACACACACACTTGAACTTCAATAAAATGTGATTTGAACTTCAATCAGTAGCATTTCAAAACTTCATTCCAATAATCCTACTCAACTTTAATACACCCAATCAAAAACTTCATTCTAGTGACACACTAAACTTTGCCCCAATCACTGACATACAAAAAGTAACTACTAAATACGGAAAAAATATACAAATTTAAATTAAATAACGTTACTTAACTTAACAAGCACAAATTTAACACATATTTCACAAAAAAATACAAACAAAAAAAGAAAGAAAAGAAGTCATACCTGATTCAGACTGCAACGGTGAAGAGAAATATGTTATTCAACATACGAAATGCAACAATGAAGAAAAATATGAAAAAATAAGCAGTTATTCGCATGAACATACAAAGTGAAAAAGTAAAGACACGGTTGCATGAATAGAGGGGGTAGATGAAGAAGAAGTTTGAAAAAAACCCTGTCAATTCGAAAAAGATGAGGGGTAAATTAGTCTTTTACGTATAGGCTTGTTTAATGTAAAGGCCCAAAAGTGGCCTCTAGTGTAAGACCAAAGAAAATAGTGGCCTCAAACTAAATACCGGTGTTAAAAGTGGCCACTAGGCGAAATTTTTACACTTAAATGGCACGCCCAGAATATACTATCTGTGCACAAATTTCGATCAGGGGCCACTTTTGCTACTGCTATTTGGTTTCATACCACTTTTTCCTTGGTCGTGGAAAAGAACCCACTTTTTGGAACTTCAGTCCTTAAGGGCTATAAAATTCAACTTCAGCTCACAAGGGCTGGAGTACGCATTCTATGCCCTAGAAGTTCAGTGGGCTGAACTTCATACCTGAAGTTATGGTAAACTTTTCGCCCAGTGGCCAGTTTTGACACTGGTATTAGCTTTGCAGCCACTATTTTCTTTGGTCTTACACTTGTGGCCACTTTTTGCTTTTTACTAGATAAGGTCATTAAACACGCCTGACTGAAAAGACTTAATTACCCCTCATTCTGATTACTGGACTGAAGTTTGAAATACTACTGATTGAAGTTCAAACCACATGGACTGAAGTTCTATCCACATGGATTGAACTTCTCTGCCCTGTGTAGTGAAGTTCTATCCACATGGATTGAACTTATCTACTCTTATGGACTGAAGTTCCATCCATATGGATTGAACTTATCTCCCCTTATGGATTGAAGTTCCATCCACAGGGATTGAACTTCTCTACCCTTGTGGACTGAAGTTCCATCCACATGGATTGAACTTGTCTACCCTTGGGACTGAAGTTTAATCCACAGGGATTGAACTTCCCTACCTTTATGTACTGAAGTTCTATCCACATGGACTGATATATATATATATATATATATATATATATATATATATATATATATATATATATATATATATATATATATATATATATATATATATATATATTGGGGGTAATTTAATTTTTTTCCGTCTTTCTATTGTTTGTGGGTGTAAAAAGTGGCTATAAACTAAATATTTTGGTATTAGTGGCTTGTGCCCAAAGACCTGTGCCAAAAATGGCCTTTCGTGCACTTCCCCCGAAGTTATGAAGTTCAACTTCAGCCCACAAGGATTGAAATTTCAAAAAGTGGCTAAAGTTTAAATATTTTTCTAAATGGCTCCAACTGTAAAGGCGAGCCAAAAAATGGCTATTCGTGCGCGTTGCTTTAAACTTTAGCCCCATCTAACAAAGTCTTTAAAAAATGACCTTGTGGGCATAAATTTTAATGACATTTGTTGCCCATTGGGCATAACATTTAATTAATTGAAAGCCTACCCAATAGCAGACCATTATACTATCTTCAATGTCTGTAACTTATGAAACGTCAAGAACTCCTATTTAATAGGCAAAAACTACCACTTATGCACAACAAATGCTATGATCTTAAAATTTTGTTTAGTGGGGCTAAAATTTCAAACCACCCCTAATTGGAGGGATAAGTGCACGCATAGCCTATTTTGGAGCCCCATTATAGTTTGGCCACTCATGGCATGCTTTTGCAGATGCTGGCTGCTTCAGACTAACCAATGGAGTTGAAGTCCGTCCAAATTAAACTAACTACAACCTTTTTTGTCTGAACTTGAAATTTGATGTTTTATTAATTTGCTCAACTTCAGACCAATAGTTTGAATTTGGTTTAAAGTTGAGTCCAAATTCACACTTTGATTGGCTGACGTTCAGACCAAATTTTTTTAAGCCGAGTGAACTTTACATCATATTTAGAAGTTAAATACACAACTTTAGCCCCGATTGTTTGAAAGAAAGTGGCTACAATTACAAATAGTTGTAAAAAAGTGTCGATATATGGGCAAAAAGTGGCTGTTTTTCGAAACTTTAGCTAATTTGTGTTCCTTTTCTGCAATTTACAACAAGAAGTTAAAATACCCGAACCCGAAAGAAGGAAAAAATAAAACCCTAGGTAGGTTTATAGAGGTATATAAAGCAGAGGGCGATTAAAAGCCTTCACAATTGCTTTGGAAAGGGTTTGAAGGCGGCAACAGCACTAGTCTGTCATTGCATAATTCCGAGCACTGTCAGGTAATCCTCTCTTTCTTTTACTGTGTGTATGATGTAGAAAAGTGAATTTTATTTTTTGAGTGTGTGTGTGTGTGCAGAAAGAAAAGATGGCGTATGCAGCAATGAAGCCGACAAAGCCAGGGCTAGAGGAGCCACAGGAACAGATTCACAAGATTAGGATCACTCTTTCCTCCAAAAATGTTAAGAATCTTGAGAAAGGTAAACTCTTTATCCATTAGTTGTGTCTACCCGAAACTCATTGCCATCCACGAAAAAGCGTTTCCTTTATTCTTACTGATTTAGTAATTGAACTAGGTTTAAGACTTTGTGAATGGTATCAGGAAGTATAATTAGTGTGTTTATCGAACTACTGCTAGTTTTAATATTTGAGAAATGTTGCTCTCTACCAAATCGATCGTTGGTATTGAGCTCATTAGGTAGTTAAATGAGCAGATTTCAAGGCTGTTCGTTTCAGTCTTGGATTGTTGTTGAAAGTATTTAATTGGTGGCCTATGGTTTATGTATCTCCTTGGCTACAGTTTGATTTCATTATTCACTATGCCTCTACGACATAGTCTGCATTTCATTATTCACTTGTCTTGATGAAGGAACATACCCGATATTGAGTAACTGCTGTGAAATTTAGATATTTAAGCAGTATGTTTCAGTTAGAAATGGTATTTGCATTCGGAGCCAGGGCTTGTAATTTCCTTTATGGTTTACTCGTGGTTGTAGTTTTTTTTGTTGTTTTTGATCAATTACTAAGAGGTATCTCTCTTCCTTTTTTGACTTGATTTAAAACATGTAGTGTGTGCTGATTTGGTTCGTGGTGCCAAGGATAAGAGGCTCAGGGTGAAGGGACCAGTGAGAATGCCCACAAAGGTCCTTAACATTACCACTAGAAAGTCTCCTTGTGGAGAAGGTATGATTTTTCACCCTTTTTTGTGTTCTTGAGCTCGAATTTGATGAAATTATGCCCTTTTAGACAATTATACATTGTGTTCTTTTTTAATCTTTGCTTTCTGAATTTGCTTAGTAATACATACTGGAGGTATGTTATTTTCAATCCAACCCAGAACTTCTTGTTCTCTGCAGCTTAACCGTGAAAAGAATTAAGTTGACATTTACTTATTTTTGAACTATTTGCATTACATTTGAGACTGACTTCTTCCTAGTTTGTGGTTTTATATGAATAGAAACATTTGAATGGTGTTTGTTCTTGAAAGCATAGCATTGTTGGATCAAACATTGACTCATTTGATATCCTTTTTCTTAACTACATTTGAGCCTCTACATCAGGGTAGGTCCGATATATATGCCAGAACCCTCCCACGCTTTTAAACCAGGCAGCACAAGTTTCTTTATTTTAATGGTCATTCTCTTGGTCTTTTAGAACATAACTTGCAGAATCTGTGGAGGGTGGAGCCTCATATATGCTTATTTTAAGTTTGTTTCATGGTTTTGTTCTTGTGCTTTCAGCAGTAAAAGATTGTGTGGAGGAGATTTATTTCTGAGGAGTTAGTTACTTTTATCAAAAAGAGTATAGCTCATTCTTTGTTTGTCTACCCGTAGGTACTAATACATGGGACAGATTTGAGCTGCGAGTCCACAAACGAGTGATTGATCTTTTCAGCTCGCCAGATGTTGTCAAACAAATTACCTCTATCACCATTGAACCTGGTGTTGAGGTTGAGGTCACTATTGCTGATTCTTAGATCCATTGCCTTCGGTAGATGCGTTACTCTTCATATGCTGTGGTGTTTTGGGCTGCAGACTTTATGTATTACGAGTTTTTTGGAATTACAGTTTTGATGTTAAATTAGACATTTTGCGAAGTGTATGGTTTGTTTATTTAGTACCAACTCTCTTGAATTCCTATACAACAGATTGCGACTTAAAGAGTGTCTTGGGAGTTGGTTTGTTAGGCAGACAAATTATGCAGGCTATGAAAGCAGTTGTGATGTTTCGTATATGTTAGACAGCAGCCCCAACATTCTTGCACCAACTTTTCTGCGGCAACCATAATTCATTCACTCTTACCTCTGGACTTAAGTATGATGGTGCTCATACTAATGGTATTGGCAAGTATGCACGGGCTCAAAGCTAGTTGTTGAAGAGAAATATTATTTGTGAAATAAGAGTTGATGAAGTCTTTTAAGGATTAGACATAACGTCGTAACCAGATGCGTAGTGCATCAGTTTGTCAAAAGATTATGTTAAAAACTTCTAATTTGTTGAAACTTCAAGGAGAACGAAAAATAAACTCTCACAAATGAATACTCAATTCAAGTAAAGGCCAACAAAGTTTAAATTATATTCTCTTTAAATTTTGAAGAAAGAGAAACGAAATTTGCATACATAAGTAGAGATTCAATATGCTGAGGATTGAGCCTGGAGTAGACAGAAGTAAGGTCAACAGGCAAACAACCCAGGCTGAACTACAGTTAGAGGCTTAATTGGTTGAACGAGGCTAGCAGCAAACATGCCAGAGCGATAGAACATGCAGAGAATATAATTGTGAAAACTTACTAGTATTTATTTATTGTGATATCATTTGAAAAGATCTAAAAACAAACAAAAGAACCTAAAGTCAATGAGTGACGAAATCTAAGCCCAGTATAACCCAGAGGGATTATCTTATGTCAGACATTTGATGATACAGAGCTTCTTTTATCCAACCATGTCCATAGCTATCTTCCTTGCAAACGAGTACATGTAAGCTTTTTGCTTTTCTTTTTCTTTCTCCTTTTCCATGAGTATGGGTTAGGTATCAGCCAAGAGGATTCCTGGCGACAGTCCAAAAGTCTAGTTAGGGTGCGAACAGCAACCAATAACTGCAATGTATTGTCAAATTAATAAGTGATGGAGTTTTATGGATTGATAAGTACGGTACTTTTGATCACAGTGATTGTACTATTCTTATACATTTATTATGTGTTTCTGACCGTAGCGACATTGTAACGCCCTTCATCTTCAAGATATGTCATTCACCTTCATTAACCGTTGGTAATTTTCTAAAATTGAGTTCGTCGGGTAAAAGATCTCTAAATTAATCTAAGACAGACGAACCAATTCGTATAGTAGTAAGCTAGGATTTCAAAAGATGAAAAAACCAATTTGGAATATTTAGAAGTCTACTAAGGCACAACAGTTCCAGGTTCAATATAAACTCAAAATCCAGAAAAGAAAGGAGAATAAATGATGGGGCAAGCGACTCTGTCATTCCCATTGAATAGCAAATGCTCACACGTTATTTTAACACAATAAAACATGTCCGGGGGCATGTCAATGCATGCTTCTAACTACACCATTACTCATCTCCATATAGAGTTCACTGTCAGCAAGTCAGTTTAAACTGGTTGGACCATTCCATCTAAGTTGACCACTGATAAGATTAACCCGAAACAAAGAGTCTGATTCAACAGTCCATATTTACTTAGGAAGTGAAAACCTCCACAAGAATAGTGCAGATTCACTTCCTCAAAACAGTCATCAACACCATGTCTTTTCATTTCACTTTTTACATAGAGAGAAAGAGAGGGAGAGAGAGATGACGATGATAAGGCTGAATAATGTTACGTCGATTTTCTTGGTCATTCAGGACAATGCCCATTGAAAGTACTGGCAACAGGCACCTCTAGCAGCAGTCCAATTCCCACACCCAAAAAAGAGGCTTCCTTGCTTTGGACCTGGTTTTCGGAACATCCCCTTGCTGCTCCTTACTCCACAGAAACAGTAAGGCTGATTTTGCATTCCTGGAGGAGGTGTGTCCTGCATCTTTTGAGGTTGATAAGAGGTAAACGATGGGTGATCTGGGGGCAGCTTCCATGTAAAGGGTTCATCATTGGATTGATACATCAGAGAATCGGTGATAGAGAATCTAAAACCCCTGTGCATGAGCAAAGCAAGCAAGCGGGCTGTATTTTTGGCATCATCAAGACCACAGTGAGCACGGCCCTGCCATTCTAGGCCAGCCATTTGGACTGCCTCTTTCAAATTGCACCTTGCACCACCAAACACCTCTTTGAAAGGGACCTTCAAGTTGATCCATCTGGAATATGTTTTTAAAGTTAACCCAAAGGGAAAGTGTTCCAACTTTAGAACGGATAATAAAAGTATACAAACCTACCGGTTGAAATAAGGAGGCTTCCTGATCTTCTTGTATCGACATTCCGATTCCAACATCACACGACAATCCCAACTTGACCATGTGACAACTGCAAAGTTGGTATTCTTTATCCCTTTCTTCTCAAGCCACTTGTCATGCCTAAGGAGAGCTTCACTTAGAGTAACTCCTCTGTCAACCTAACAAAGGAAAAAGATCCAACCTTGAATGACTCAGCTGTTACAACAATAAACCACACAAAGCAGCAACAGACTGAAAATACTCATAAGACATGTCAAATCGACTCAAGGAAAAAGGTCCAGCACAATAAGTTTAAGCAGAAAAGACACCCTAAACTCCACGCCTGTTCTTAAAACATGTGTGTTCATTCATGGTGTTATCAAAAGCAAAATGTGTAGAAAGCTTTTGAGGCATTATCGGGAAAAAATCAACAGGATTTGTTTAAATGCGCTTCAAGTTAGTGCTTTAAGCAATGAAAGGCACAGATGAAGAAAAATAAGTGTGTGTGTGTGTGTATAAAAACATATATACATTGGTAGATGAAGTTTAAGAAAAACTTATCCAGTATTAAATTATGAAGTGAAAAACATGCCATTGAAGTTCAAAAACCATAATAAAACTTGATTCAGATACAAAAATATAGTTCATAGTTTCTAAGTCAGATTTAGTCTAGTTTTCTTGTATTATGTATAAATTTCTAATTCCTGTTTCTAAAAATTATTGCATAATGTTTTCTTAGCAATCAATGATCTTGCCAGATATTCATTGTGTTTAGTGCCACCCACTTCAGCATAAAGCCATTATCATCATCATTTAACCTAGTTCTTTTTGAAAATGTAATTGGTACGCCAGATTTTGGTAAGGTGCATGCCTTACTGCCATCATTGAAGCACCGCCTAAGGAGACGCTTCAATCTGCACTACACTCGCTTCAGGCTTTGGTAACACTGATTTCTCAACATTCAAAGATGTCAAGCCCCAATGAGACATTCCTATTTAGAAAACTCAATTCTATGACGGACTAGGGTACGGCACAACTTCCAAAAAGTTTTTCGTATTGATGGAAATAGGGATCATACCTGCTCAAGAGAATGAAATGTGATCGAAACCTAGATCCAAAATACTTAAGTCGGATTTGGAAAAAAAAACATGCCTAGCAATGGAAGAAATGTATGCACCATTTATAGACTGGTGTTTATCTTAGCATCTGGACTTCTGTTTTTTTTTTTTTGATAACTGAGAAATCCTCGATGACTAATGAAGCATTGGTTTGAAAGTCGATGAATAATGGACCCTCTCCTCAACCCTTCACCACTAAATACCAGAATTTTGTATGCGGCAAGGTTCAAATCCATGAAGTGTGCCTAGCCTACACATCACGTGTTGCGCTCTTACCACAAGATCAACGCTGCTCTTAGGAGTTTGGACTTATCCATCCTACACCTTTTGACCCAATTATATTAATCTTCAATAATGGTTGATAACATTGGTAATCACAAGCACATATAGGTAGGGAAGGTTCTAGGAAGAGACAGACCTTTCTATGTTGTCTAATGAAAGAGCTACTTCACAGCAGCAGGGAGAGCAAGTTGACATAAAAAATAAGCGTCAACCATTTGCACCACAGGGCTACTCGAAGCGGAGAAGCAAGAGCTCACTCGACCCATAGGAATAGGGAGGCATTCCAAACTGCTCTTAGTTTGAGCTAGGAGATGGGACGCAGAGCGACTCTCAACGAGGACGTTGAGACTGTTCGAAAGCTCCAATCATGCTACTCAGACTATATGCTTAACACATGCAAGTCGAACCTTGGTTTTCGGAGAGAACAGCGAAACGGCACCGCTAGATCGCGTAGCAAGTAAGAAAGTCATAAGAGTTCAGAGGTAGTAAGAGCGAGTGCCAGGTTTTTTTATTAATCCCTCACATTCATGAAGCAGATTATCGAAAAGGGCTTTATGCCAATATCCATCAACAGTATCTACCATTCGTTTCTCATATATCTAATAGCCATGTGGAGCATATATCTCAAACCACATGGTTGCCAATTCAAATTTCTGAAATAACGAATGAGAACATTCTATAACACTCCTCTATTTCATGATTGCTCAGTTAACCTTGCAGCATGCACACAGCCAGAACAAAAAGTAACTCCACAAACCTTAAAAAATCCTTACACTCAGTTTTCTTTGTTGTTACTTTAGTGGTTTATAACTTCTTTTATAAAGCTAGAAAAGCAAATGATGAACAGATGAATAAAATTTACTACTTGTACATAGTTTCCAACTTCAACCCATCGAATTAAGCCAATCTTTAAGGTATGGAAGGGGTAGTAAGATATATTATCAATATATGCATATCCAAGGTTCTTCCACTATTTAATTACACATCTATCATCTCGGACAAAATCTAATAACTGGTAGCAAATCAAACAATTGCAACCTACCTGAATTTGCTGGATACCAGTCAGATCTTTGCAGAAATCACTCAGTTGTTGATTGCATGTTGGCCTCACGTAAGTTTGAAAACAAGCCTCCAGCTGGCCGGTCGTGCTACTCACTATTACTGATGGAAACTCTATTATCTCCTGAGGGTGAGGATTCTTTTCCTTATCACATGTTGCCTCAAAGTCAATAACAACAAAATACTGGAAATCTTGGAACCGATAATCATACTGATAATTCTGAGGGAACATGTTTACTAGGCTATAATGGTAGTGGTTATCCACTGAATATGGATAAAGCTGGCTTTCAATAGCATTCACGGAGCGCAGGTGCATATTTGAGTTAGGATAAAAGGCTGACCATAAACCAAAGCCATGCTGATAGACAGTGTGGTTTGGAGATTCTTTTGAAGAGTCAGTAGGTTCACCACTCAATGTGCAGTCCAAGCTATCCCCACCTGGATGAACATAGGTGCCATCACTAGGCTCCGGAAAGACTTTGATGGCAGTCCTACTGTAATGCAGATTATGGGGATAGCCTGCATTCTGGAGGCATCTTACGGATGCCTCACAGTTTGTATGCATAGTATCTGCATTCCATGAATAAACAACAAGCACATCAGAGAAGTGCATAATGCCACATGAATAACATAATATTCTTCGACAAACATGACAATGACAACATAGTCAGTATAATCCCACAAGTTGTGGGGTTTGGAGAGGGTGAGATGTACGCCAACCTTACCCCTACTTTGAGTAAGGTAGAGAGGTTCCTAGAGAGGTTAGTTTCCAATAGACCCTCGGCTCAAGAAAACATTTTTTAAAAACATGTTTTGAAAAAAAGGGATAAAAATATCAAGGTATAGAAAGTACTGAAAAATTAAGAATAACTAGGGTAAATAAAACAATAGCAGCAAATACTAGCAATAAAGACGGAAAATAAGATAAAATAGTAAATATAAGACTACTACTAAAGCTAATATGATGGAACACGCTCGCCTATCTTCTAACCTTCTACCGTATCCTTGACCTCCATGATTTCCTATCTAAGACATGTCCTCGGTGATCTGGTATGCTTTAATCACCTCGCCCCAATTCTTTCTCGGTCTTCCTCGAGCTCTCCATAGATCCAGCACTACCAACCCCTCGCACCTCTTCACTAGTGCATCTGTACTTCTCCTTTGCACATGACTGAACCATCTCAGTCTCGTCTCTCGCATCTTGTCCACCAATGACGCTAATCCCACTTTATCTAGTACGACCTCATTCCTAATCTCATCCATCCTAGTATGCTCCCATCTATCTCCCTTTTCTTTGGCTGAAAGGTTAACTGTCACATCTATCTAATCATCCTCGTTTCTGCTACCTTTATCTTCTGAATGTGTGTGTTTTTGCTCCCTTAAGTTAACAGCCCAAATGCCCCATTCAAGGCAATCAAACTACTTCTCAAGCACGGGGACCATACAAACTTTTGGTGCTTATTTTTTTGGAACAAATTTCATGCACTAGAAAGACAAAGCTCAAACCAAGCTTTCAGGTTTTGTTTTGAATCTTTTTATTAAGTTAAAGATCTCTAGCTTTTAAGAGGATACACCGATACAGTAAGGCCTTTTGCATACAGCAGAGAGAAAGATGTTTCCTTTCTTTTGACTTGTCAAAAAAGAAAATGAAAAAGATGCTTTCTTTCTAGCGCTAGATTACTGACAGAACACCTTTTTCTTATGAGGAAATAATTTATAAATTCAAGAGAAACTCCAAGATACTTCCAGCATGCCAAAAAGTTAGAGAACCTAATCAAAATATGGTTCATTACAAATGGCATGCAACCTTCATATTACTGTCAGGAAACACAAATTGCACATGTTTCCTTATTAGGCATGCCAAATAACTAAATAAGTAGGTTCAAGACCTCAACTTTCCAGCAGAGATGAAAGCCATAAGGTGCAATTTCACAAATAAAAGAAATTCTAGTGTTCCAGCAGAATCTCAGGATTCACTCACTAGATTGAGCTGTTTTAATCTCAAGCTACTAAACCTTCTTTTGATCGGAGGATCCTATTATTAGTGGCTACAGTAAATAAGGTGGAAATCTTGAGAAACTTTCCTTCCGATGTAGTTTTTCTACCAACACTGACCTCTCAAATAAGCATTTTCCACTAAACAACAGAGCATTGCATCACACAGAGAACAAAGAGGAGAAAAAAGATAGCCAGTTCTGTAATATAAAAAAAAAAAAACTATAAGAAGCATAGTATAGCATTTGTGGTGACTCAAATTTCAAAGTTAGTTTTGCTCCTACGTTTTTAAACAAGAATGTGATACTGGCATTCTGACTTTACTCATTTTGATAAGGACAGGTAGTAGAACAAACTAGTCATGGGGTGGTGGAAGCAGTGGACATCAAGTTTCATAATTGCAAAAATGAACAAGAGTTTTATTCCTCATACTCAATATAACACACGTATATCATCAATCACTATAGACTACCCTGAAAGAGAAGCTCGCAAGGCATCAAAAAGTCTCTTGGGAGGCAACGTTTATAAGGCCATAAGTTCCAAAAGATAAGAGCTTATCAGTGGTCATATGTTTTACTAGGATTCTTTTAGCCATGTTAGCGAGTTATATGTCAAGTAGAAAATACAGAGAACTTTTAGTGCTTTTTATTTTTATTTGTATACCATCAGTACAAGATGGACGTAAATGGAGCAATATGGTCCGTGAGGATTCATACAGCAAACCCTGCTTGGGCTTGAGGCATCACAATTTTATATTTACTCCAATTTTATTTGGTGATTTCTTCCATCTGTCCGGGTCTCAGAGTTACCCAGTAACTGTAAGTGGAAGGTAGTTACTACCTTTAGTGGAACTAGCTGAGGTGCACGAAAGCTGACTTGGACACCATGATTAACCAAAAAAAAGAACCTCACCAAATAACAACTTCTCTGTAATAGTATCTCCAAAGCAAAACTACCATGTGTACCAATTGGTCAACCTTAAAGTCTTCTAAGTCTTTCCTTAACAATAGCACTACACGAATAAAAACTTAATCTTTCACATACATTCAGAACGAAACAACACTATGAATCAAACCACTTGTCATTACATTCAAAAAGATACACATCAACCCACAATTTCTAAAATTCAAGATTCCACCATCTTAATTTCCACACACATAAAACATAATAGCACAAAATACACATATAACTTTTCTATATGGGTATTTTGCTGTCAAAACTTTTCTTTTCTTCAGGATTAAAATCCTAGCTTTCTACTTGTTTATTTGTCAAAACGCTTTTATTGAGCCGAGAGTCTATCAGAAACAACCTTTTTACCTCACAAAAGGTAAGGGTAAGGTCTGCGTACACCTCACCTTCCTCAGACCCCACTCGTGGGATCACACTGGTTATGTTGTCGTTGTAACCATATAAAAAGTAAAAATAATAAAAATCATACCTTTATGCTCTACAGCGATCATGGTTTCGTGAATAATTAAGATCCACAATTAAGTACATCAGATCTCCTTCCTCAACTTTCCTACAAAAACACACACACACACACACAAAAAAAAAAACATTCACTTACTAAATTCACCAAAAAAAAAATAAGGCTATATAATAAATTAAGCATATTGGTGCGAAGATATAGATGTATAAATAAATAGAAATTAAAAAAAAGAGTAAAGGGTAATTAGAGTTTAGTACCTTCAGCCTCTTTGTGATCTGAGTTGCGCACAAAGAAGAAGAAAAGGGAAGAAGTAAAAGTAGGTTATAACTTATGTACTTTACATTTATTATTATGTAACTCTTATTTTTTAATTATATTTTTAGTGTAACTTATTTAATCCTTTTTTTTAGTAGTATAGTAGTAGTACAATACTATAGTACTAATTAATAATTTAGTAAGGAAATATTTTACACGTGTGGTTTATTGAAGCACGTGCAAGTTTGGGTTAAGGGTGAAAAAGGGTGTCCACAAAATATGATATATTGGGTTTAGATATTTTGGTGACGACTAAAGAAAAAGAAAATAGTTTTGACTTATTGGAGTCATTGTAGAATTGTCAACCCAATAGGAATATGAGTACTAAATTGTGTACTTATAAGATAGTAGTACTATGAAAGAAGAAGAATATTAGTCCAACTGTTATTGCATGAAAATTGTGAAGAAAACTAGGAAGAGTAATGCAATTACTTCAATATAAGTAAATTGCAGCTTTGGTCCCTTGTTTTTTAAAGAACTTTTATTTTATTTTTTAACATCATAGGAAGGGGACTAGGGGAGGGGATTGTCAAAATTGGACTGTTTTGGGGGTCTTATTCTTCTAGAAATAGAAATAGCAGAGTTATGTACTTATGTTGATTTTATGCTGTTTTTATTAATTTTATCTTCATATTTTGTGCAAAAACTCCCATATTCAAGTTTTCTCGGGTAGGGTGACACTTCATCAAAAGTTTTGTTGATTGCCAAATCGACCAAAGTTCAATTGTTCATAACACTGACAAGTATTGTTCTATCTGACAAAACTTGTGAATAATTTAAAATAGTTGCATGAAAATACAAGCAAGTCTTGTTCGTTTGGTAAAACTTTGAAAAAAATTAACATATGACAGTGCTTCCAAATCCGGTAGAACTTGTGATAAAGTTTTGTCTGGCAACAAAACTTCAGGATTCACACTATTTTGCACAAATTCCTTACATAAGGACAAAATTTAAACAGTGGCCAAATAAGGGGCCTTCGGTAGGATTTTTGCTTGTTTTTGCTGTTGATCTTTATTTTTTGGGATAATTAGATTAAGAGACACATCCCATGAAAATTACCAAAAAAGACTCTTATTTTACAACCTTACCCGACCTACGGAAATTTTTAGAAATAAGCAGCCAACAACTCAAATTTTTAGAAATAAGCAGCCAACTACTCAAAATTACAAATGAGGGACCATATTTTATTCATAGCACCCCCTATTTTTTAATTACATACATAGCAGCCCCTTATTTTTAAATTACATACATAGCACCCCCTTATTATTAAATTACATAACATAGCACCCTTTGAACTCTCCCCCAAATAAAAAATCCTAGGTGCCACTCCCCCACCCTCCCCCGCCACTGACATGCCGCCGACAATCCAGTCGTTGCCGTCGGCCGGTGGCCAAAAATTGAAAAGTCACTGGATCTCATCGGATTGCTTATTTTATTGGTGGTTTTGTCTAAATAATTATTTTTTGATAATTTTATACACATAAATCTATCACAAAAATAAAAAATTATTCATGTAAATACATAGAAAAATGTGTATGCAAGAAGAAAAATACGAAAATATACACACAAAACATATAAGTTATACAAACATCCATAAATAGTGCACAAATCTTAAATTTATGCAACTTTACTCATTGTTCATACACGCGTATACAACTTTATATAAATTTACAGAAGTGCATAGATTATGTCTATTCACTGTATATACACATATATACAAATTTATACATTTTTATACATGTTTATAGAATTGTATAAATTTGTATAAAATTATATAAACTTGCAAAAATAATTTTATACAGTGTTTCAGGCAGATTTTACACAAAATCTTAATAAATATCCAAGATTTATACAGTTTTAGACAAGAAAAATATTAGATCTAAACATTAGAAAAAAGTTTTAACAAAAAACTAGTAGATATCATCGGATTTTTATGAAAAATGTGAAAAAGATGAAGAAAAATGATAAAAAAAAAAAACTCCTCACCGGAGTTTTGACTGAAATATACAACGAAAAATCGACATTGTTATTTAAAAAGCAAAAAAAAAAAAAAAAAAAAAAAGAAGAAGAAGAAGAAGAAGAAGAAAAACGACGGCGGAGGTGGTGCGGCGACGACAGTGGCTTGGAGGAGGGGGAATGAAGGTGAGGCAGTGGTGAAAGGTGTGTGTGGAGGGGGGGGTGATATTGTAAGGGGGCGAAATGGGAAGGAGGAAAGAGAAGAGAGAAAAAATAGGGGCTAGGATTTTTTTCCATTAAATAGGGGGTGCTATATGCGAAAGAAAAAATAAAAAAGAGGGAGAGGGTGCTAGGTCGGGTAAGGTTGTAAAATGAGAGTTTTTTTGGGTAATTTTCATGGGATGTGTGTCTCTTAATGTAATTATTCCTTATTTTTTGAACCATGCATATAATAATTGAAGTAGAGCATCAAGAAACGGTTGAATGTAGCAAACCAAATGAGTAATGAAATAGTTGAAGTGGAGATATAGACTGCCTATTTGTTATCAATTTTATCAATAAAGAAGACATAAAACACCATTTCCTTAGTCCTATTATTAAACTGTCGATATCTGTTAAATGCAAACAAGGCCATGATTAGACATATCTAGAGGGCCAATCAGGTGCTTAATTTTTTAGCAAATGAAGGATATGTTAAGTTTAGTGGTGCTTCAGATCATGGTATACATGATATAGTTGCGGGGCTAGGGTTTGATGGAGAAAGTTTGGTCAAAGAAGAAGAATCTGGAAGAGGAAGTGACTTGGATCCTATTAAGTCACCACCGACTTTACTCTGCCACATGGGCTGATCATAGGCCTTCATTTTATTTCCTCAACTTGTAATCTTGTCCATTGAAATTTGTAAGATATTTTTAGTTGTCCATTGCCACGTAGGATAGGCAATTATTCTTTTTCAACTGTGTATATATACCTGCAGCTTGTGTTGTAAGCAACGAATGAACAGAAATGAATAACAATTTTACATTTTGAGTTTTCTCTCAAGTTTGCACATTAATTTTTACATGGTATCAGAGCAAATGGAATCAATCAGGTATAATTCTGATAATTTTTTACAGTAGCAGATTCTGGAAGCTTTCGCTACATTTACATCATTTTCATTTGCAATTTTAGCCAGAAATAGTGCTATTTTCTAGCTTTGGAATGGATAAAATCGACAGTCAACACCCTTATTACATACATCCATCAGATTCCCCTAGTGTAGGGCTTGTTTCACCAGTATTTGATGGTTCTGGCTATGGAGCTTGTAGGAAATCAGTACTAATTGCTTTCCTAACTAAGAATAAGCTAGGGTTTATAGATAATACCTACCAAAGCCAAAAGACAATGATTTGAGCCTTAAGTCTTGGATTAGATGCAATGACATGGTGTTTGCCTGACTCATCAATTCCCTGTCAAAAGAGATCAAAGCTAGTGTTATTCACTCTAAATCTGCAAGGTTTCCATGGAAACAACTTGAGGATATATATGGACAATCTAACCTAGCACAATCCTTTGAGTTACAGAAAGAATTACTTGAAACTGTGCAAGGACCTAACATCATAGCAACATACTTTAACAAAATGAAGAGTGTGTGGGATGAAATTGAACTTTTTGATGCTAGACATCCATGTATGTATGGTGATTGTGAGTGTGGAGCATCAGAGAAGAACAATGTTTTAGAAGAAAGGCAAAAGCTGGTACAGTTATTAATGGGGTTAAATGAATCATACATTACATGTAGAGGAAATATCATGATGATGAATCCTCCACTGAGTGTGGATAGGGCTTATTACCTGGTTCTTCAAGAAGAAAAACAACGCAGTATTCAAATGGTGGGTTGTCACGACCCAAAAATTCTAATAGATCGTGAGGGCACCCAACTAACCAAGTTGAGAGAACCCACTTGATTTGTGAATAATTAGAATAAACTCTACTACGAAATGTATAAATATTTCAATAATATCCCATAAAAGTAATAAAGAAGTTGAAATATCCCGACAATAAAAGGTTTAAGTACTTCCCGAATCATAAACATCTAAGGGTGTCGAATAAGTTATACAACTCCAAAAATTTAGGGAATACATCATAGAGAAATATAAACTATATAGGCGGCCACCACGGACGAAGGGTTGGCTCACCGCTAATAAAGAAATTATCCACCTCAGTCAACCACGATGCTCACTAGTAGATGGTGTCGAATCTGTAAGACATAAATAAACCAACAAAGAAAAGGAAAGGGGGTGAGTCGAGTGACTCAATAAGCGGGGACGGGGCTCCAAGTAAAGTAGCAAGTTGCTCATATATGGAAAGCAAGACAACTCAAGGGTATGGGAAGTAAAGATAAACCATTAACAATCAAGTAATATTCATACTCCGTCATCAAGTACCACGAACACTTTCATTGTAACTAGGGGGTAAATACATAACCACGCAATACTACGATAATATGCACGGAACTACATCGTGCTATGAAAATATGTACGGAACTACATCGTACCTCAATAATATGTACGGAACTACATCGTACCACAATAATATGCACGGAACTACAGCGTGCCATAATTACTGGCATAGAAGGATATATTATATATAGGGTGTGGAGCAAGTCCACCAAGAAAGCGAAATACACTTACCTCGGTGCGAAGCTCACTAGCTACCCAATAATGGCTTTCCCTTTTCGATTCTCCTCCAAAGGTTCTTTCTCTATTAGAGGAACGTCATACAATCAATACCAAGGCCAACAATTAGACATTACAAATCTTAAGCTAAAGGGGTTGAGAAATCAACTTAAAAGTCAACCCCGGACCCACATGATCAAATCTCAAAATTGAGCTTACTATCACGTTACCCATAACCATACGAGATCAATTATATGAAAAGTTGTCAAATCGGAACTCAAATGTTCATCCAAATTATAAAATTCTCAATTCTCAAAGTTAGGATTCAAACTCAAACTTACACTTCAAATACCATAGTTTTAATGGTGAAAGTCTATCCTATCATGCTCCAGATTCAATTGTACTACTTATATATTAACATTCTAGTCCTAGATATAATACTTACAATAAAGTAAATAATTTAATACCTAATAAACTACTAGACAAATGAAACAATTGATATACATCAATGATAGCGAGAAACAGAGTGTTCCTCCATTACGAAAGCCATAACTTCATCTTTTCTAAGTAGCTCCCTTGATTAAAATAATACTATAACAATTTTCTCTACCATTTTCATCATTTGAACAATTAGTATGCAAATGTCTGCAACAACAGGAACAGAATCAAGAGACGGAACCTCCATATTGGTATCCCGAATCATGGCAAGATAAACAGAACACCCCTTGTTCATCATACGCTTTGCTTTCAAAAATGAGATAACACGTCCCGTAGGTGGCAAACAAGAACTGTGCCACACTACCGGTACTGAGCCAGGAAAAGAAAGCTGAATAGTCTTGGCATGACAATCGAGAGTAGCATAACATGATGCCAACCAATCCATACCGATAATCACATAAAAATCTACCATGTCCAGAATTAATAAATCAACTATGGTCTCACGTCCCCCAAAAGATACAGTAAAACCAGGATACACCCGCTCTACCACAATAGACTCTCCAACAGGAGTAGAAACACAAAATGGATCACTAATACACATATAATCAACATTAAAGCCCGAAGCAAAATAAGGTGACACATAAGAATATGTGGAACCTGGATCAATCAAATAATAAACATCATGTCCACAAATAGAAAGTGTACCTGTAACCACTGCATTGGATGCCACAACATCCTGTCTGGCTGGCAAAGCATAAAACTGCCTTTGAGGCTGAGCTGAACTAGTACTCTGATGACCACCCCTCGAAGGGCCACTACCACCATGCCCACGGCCTGTGCTGGCGATGGTGCACTCCTAGCTGGCTGAGAACCTGATGTAATACCATAAGTCTGCACAGATGCCTGGGGTCGAGGAAAAGGCTGACTACCTCCCTGAAGTAGTCTAGGACAATCCTTTATATGATGACTAAGCTCACGACAATGATAGCATCCAGAATTGGGTTTGCGCGGTACGTGCTACTGAGGTCGTGAAACAGACTAGCCTGGCTGAGAAGGCTGAGAGAATCGAGTCTGCTCATAATGGGGCACAAATGTGCTCCTCGAGCTGTGAGCCACAGACTGAGCTGGCCTATCAGAAGACCTCCCCTGAAACCCCTTGCCTCCAGATGAGGCAATAGGAAGTCCACCATATCCACGAGATTTCTTACTATCTCTCTCCAACTCTTCTTGCTCCAGAGCTCTATAAGACTCATATCGGCGAGCAATATCCACCGCTACATCAAATGAAGTACCTACCTCTATCTCACGAGCCATACTAGATCTCAAAGTAGCAGGAAGACCATCAATGAACCTCCTAACCTTCTCTGACTCCAGACGAACCAAATCAAGAGCATCACGAGACATGTCTAAGAACCGAGCCTCATACTCAGATATACTCATATGGCCCTATCTCAACCTCTCGAACTGCCTGTGCCTCTCATCCTGCTGGCTACGCGAGAGGAACTTATCCATAAACCTCTGAGAAAACTGACTCCAAGACAGAGCAGGACCCTCAAGCTGGAAAACTGTATAATCAACTCCATGCTCCTCAAGATATCCCAAAGCACCTAATATCCGCTGGAAACAATCCAGAAAGGCCCGAGGATCCTCAGATGGAACTCCTCACAATCTCGGGGGCAGTAACCTGGTGAAGTGAAGAAGTCTGACTTGGTTCACCTCCGGAACCACAATCTGCCCTGGCTGACTTGCCTGAAGAACCTGGGGTACACTACCCACAGCTACTACCTCTGGAGTCTGCATAGCTGGAGTAACAAGCTGAACTGGGGTCTGCATACCTCGCATCTGAGTACCCACTGGTGGGCCAACATAAGAAACTACCTGGGTCGCGGGAGATCCCTGTGGTGCAAGAGTCTGAAGGATACCCAAAACCTTCAATATAGTATCCTGAAGTACTAGTGTAGCAATAAATCCCTGATCAACCTGAACCTCTAGCTGATCCTCAATCTTTATATCATCATCATGATCTACAACTCTCGTGGCCCTAGATGCTCTAGCCCTAGGCTGGGTGGCAGTACGAATCTGAACTCCACGTCTGCCTCGGCCACGTTCTCTGCCTCGACCTCTCACTCGGTCGACACCTCTAATTCCACCTCTTGCGGCAACTGGTACATCATGTGGTGCCTCCGGCCCCACCTCCGCCTCCTGAGCTGAAGAACGAGTCCTCACCATCTGCGAGTTACATAGTGGAAAAAGATTAGCCTTGTTATTGAAATACTACGCACGATAAGGAGGGAAAGAAGGGAAGTTTCCTAAATGTCACCATAGCCTCTCGTAGATAGGTACGGACGTCTCCGCCCGATCAGCGAGATTCTATTTGACACTGTTCATGATTCATAAACACTCTAAACCTATGGCTCTGATACCAATTGTCACGACCCAAAAATCCTAATAGATCGTGAGGGCACCCAACTAACCAAGTTGGGAGAACCCACTTGATTTGTGAATAATTAGAATAAACTCTACTACGAAATGTATAAATATTTCAATAATATCCCATAAAAGTAATAAAGAAGTTGAAATATCCCGACAATAAAAGGTATAAGTACTTCCCGAATCATGAACATCTAAGGGTGTCGAATAAGTTATACAACTCCAAAAATTTAGGGAATACATCATAGAAAAATATAAACTATATAGGCGGCCACCACGGACGAAGGGTTGGCTCACCGCTAATAAAGAAATGCTCCACCTCGGTCAACCACGATGCTCACTAGTAGATGGTGTCGAATCTGTAAGACATAAATAAACCAACAAAGAAAAGGAAAGGGGGTGAGTCGAGTGACTCAATAAGCGGGGACGGGGCTCCAAGTAAAGTAGCAAGTTGCTCATATATGGAAAGCAAGACAACTCAAGGTTATGGGAAGTAAAGATAAACCATTAATAATCAAGTAATATTCATACTCCGTCATCAAGTACCACGAACACTTTCATTGTAACTAGGGGGTAAATACATAACCACGCAATACTACGATAATATGCACGGAACTACATCGTGCTATGATAATATGTACGGAACTACATCGTACCTCAATAATATGTACGGAACTACATCGTACCACAATAATATGCACGGAACTACATCGTGCCATAATTACTGGTATAGAAGGATATATTATATATAGGGTGTGGAGCAAGTCCACCAAGAAAGCGAAATACACTTACCTCGGTGCGAAGCTCACTAGCTACCCAATAATGGTTATCCCTTTTCGATTCTCCTCCAAAGGTTCTTTCTCTATTAGAGGAACTTCATACAATCAATACCAAGGCCAACAATTAGACATTACAAATCTTAAGCTAAAGGGGTTGAGAAATCAACTTAAAAGTCTACCCCGGACCTACATGATCAAATCCCAAAATTGAGCTTACTATTACGTTACCCATAACCATACGAGATCAATTATATAAAAAGTTGTCAAATCGGAACTAAAATGTTCATCTAAATTATAAAATTCTCAATTCTCAAAGTTAGGATTCAAACACAAACTTACACTTTAAATACCATAGTTTTAATGGTGAATATCTATCCTATCATGCTCCAGATTCAATTGTACTACTTATATATTAACATTCTAGTCCCAGATATAATACTTACAATAAAGTAAATAATTTAATGCCTAATAAACTACTAGACAACTGAAACAATTGATATACATCAACGATAGCGAGAAACAAAGTGTTCCTCCATTACGAAAGCCATAACTTCATCATTTCTAAGTAGCTCCCTTGATTAAAATAATACTATAACAATTTTCTCTACCATTTTCATCATTTGAACAATTAGTATGCAAATGTCTGCAACAACTAAAGATAGGAATTAAAAAAGAAAAAGCATACCTGAACGTATTTCCTATGAAAATCTTATATTCAGGACTGTGTTTGCACTTTCTTATTCCAGACTAAAATCCCCAATGCCAGCCGTCACTTTATCCTATAGCTTTCTCCTTATGAAATATTTCCTACCCTAATTTGCAAAAACAAGGTCTTTCATATGAACTAAAAAAATATGGGCTAGCAAATCTAGGACATATGGCCTAACTCATTAGCTCACCCATAGCCCAATTGAATAATCTTTCGTTTCACAAATTACATTTTTACCCTTAATAACTTTCTAGATAATTATATCATAAGTAGAAATTATTGGGACGTTACATGGGTAACTATCCAGGGGAGTCTAGTTCCTTTGCAGCACCTGGAAACAGGCAAGCATCATATTCAGGTTCTGATAATTCATATGGTTGTGCACAAGGAAGTAGGTACAGTCAGCCACAGGGAAAAATAATAACAACTATGGGAATAATGGCAACAAGAACTCTTACAGTAAAAGAAAATGGTGGTGTAACTATTGTAGGAAGTCTGGACACACAATGGACTATTGCCTTAAGCTCAAGAGAAATCAATCACAGTTACAACAAGTGATTCTACAGTTCATAGTCAAGGCAGTCTCTCTAATTTTCACCCAGAACAAATTTCTCAATTGATGGATCTACTTCAGCAAGTTAGGTTGGGACAGGAGGCTGCATCCCGTTATGAGTTTGAGGCTACTGCCAACTGTGCTGGTATATGTTGAACCCCAAAAATTACCCCGAAAAAGGATAAATTCCGGAATATCGACAGGATGGACTAACTCTTTTGGAGTTTTTGGAGTCGCCACCCAATTTAAGGAAAACGGGGAACCTAATTAACAAATGCGTGCAAAAACTCCGTTTTTATAAAAAGACGGTCTTTCTTTCAGAGATTCTAAAGGTAAGAGGTTTTATTAATTTTGGAAGAAGGTTTTTAAGGCACTTCCGAAATTCCGTAAAATACGGTTAATCCGAAAGGTTTCCAAAATATTTGCAAAAATATGCTTTTCTAGAAAATATATCTAAAATTATTAATTGAAATAAAACTTATTTATGAAAAATACTTTAATTTGCACGCATTTTGCTAATTGGCCTCAGTTTGCAATATATTAAATAACGACTTCAAAAATAAAAGGCAACGAACATAAAGTAAAGCAATATACAAACAATCAAATCTTATTGATAAATAAATATTCTACACATTTATTTGCATAAATATCTCTAAGAAAAGAAATGCAAAGTTTAAAAATAAAACCCGAGAAATGATCAACTCGCGGGACTCTTGATTTTTCTAAAATTTCTAAGTCTTATTTCTGAATGCTCGAGGCCGAATTCAACCCAAACGACTCCAATGCAACGGACTATCCCCATTTATAAATTAGCCAAACTCGTCCATAAATTATTCGTGCCAAAATGTACCTCGCAAAACAAACAAGTAAAATTGAATTAGTACGATAATAAGGTATAATAATTAATGAAATAAAATAAATAATAAAAGTAATAAAGTAATAATAATAATAATAATAATAATAAAATATATAATAATAATAATAGAATATATAATAATATTAATAATAATAATAGTAATAAAATAATAATAATAGTAACGGGGGTTGTTTTGCAAAATTTAGGCTCAGGTTTGTATGGCGCGTCGGATAGAGGCTCGTGATTTGGCACGGTTGCAAACACGGAGCCCGGGCCGTGTTGCCATGCCAAAGCACCAAACCCACTACTCTATTCGACTTGCTTTGCATTAATTTCATACTTTCATCATCGCCTTTTGCTTTAGGGACACGGGAACGGGACGGTTCAAGTGTAGTATCAAGTTCAAAATCCGTCAATTTATTGTCCGTCAATTCCTTGTGTAGGCCTCAATACATGTATGTATTTTTTCATTGGCCCTTAACGTAGTATTTGATCAAATCAGTTCAATATTCCATAATGGACAAAATTTATCCAAAATGGATCCCTGCACTCAGAAAACCCAGTTAATGCATACACAGTAGTCCAACCATATGAACGAGTCAAGTTGCATCTCAATAATCCAATAGAGTGGAATTGTTCAGTGAAATAATCCAACAGGATTGAACGGGTCAACACCCAATTAACAAAAAATGAACTAATCAATTGTAACAACAGCCATGTCACATGAGTCAACAACATAGCCAACACAACCATGGAAACAACCAGATCCATGAAGCAACAACATAGCCAACAAAACCATGGGAACAACCAGATCCATGAAGCACCAGAAATCAGTTTTAAAAAAAACATAAGCCCAGAATAAGATCATCATCGACAATCAGTGAATCGCCGGCGAGAACTCCGGCTGAAGCAGCAATCCAATGGGGAGGAGCGACTGCCTGGTGGGTCTCCGGTGGAGATTCCGGCGACCTTTGCCGGCGTCGCTTCAACTCCTCCTTTCCTTTAACTCAATTTCAGTGCCGATCGAAAACAACGGAACAAAAATAAACTTTCTGATGGTGGTTTTCTCCACCAACGCCCGTCTCCCTTTTTTGATCCGTTTTGAACCTCCATTTTCTCATTTAACAACCGACTATTCCCATGTACAGGTATCAGTAGACAAAATCAGAAAAAATGCATGAGTGAATGTTGATTGAGTCAAATCTCACTTTTTGCAAATGAAATAAAAGTTAAGATCTTGAGATGGGGTTGAAGCCAAAACAAAAAACAAGTTTAGGGTTTATTTGCAAATTTGATGGGTGGGGGTTAACAGTAACAAAATGAGAGGAAATGGCAAGTGTGTATTCCACCGTGGGTGTGTGTTTTGTTTTTGAAGAGATGAAGGGGAAGGGGTGACGGGTTTTTGGGATGTGGGGCAAGAAGATCTGATTTTTTGGTGTTGTGAGATGATGAATAATGGTTTTGCAGATGATGAATGAAAATGCGTACCTGATTTTTTTGGTGTGTTTTGTGATTTTTTAGATCTCCATTTTTTTTGTAATGTAAAGGAGAGGAGGGTTTTTTTAGTGGGGAAGATGATGACTAAAATGGGTGGTAGCTAGGGTTTAAGGGATAAGGATATTGACACGACCCGAAATCCGGTTAGGTCGTGCGGGCACCCGACATCCTCCCCTAGACCCGTCAGGCGAACCCTTACCAATTAAATTAGGAAAATAAATATAACAATTCATAAATAAGGACAAGACTTTAAAAAATTTACAGACATACTGATACCTCTAAGCTGTACAACAGAAATTACAGCTGACTACCCAACATGCTAGGTTTAGGGCTATCCAGACCAGACATCTAAGAGTACAAAAGAAGACAAATACCTCCTGAAGGGAGCAAACTGCAACTGAAATGATAACCAATAAACTGGTGGCCATCCGAAATAAAAGCTGCCTCACCCTGACAGCTGAAGTCGTCTACGCTCCTTCACAACGTGGCGAACTCAATCCTGGAGCGAACCTGCCGAAACGAAATAGATAGACAAGAAACAAACAACAAACAAGGGTGAGTCAAAAGGACTCAATAAGTGGGGCAGACTAGCCACCTCAAAGAATAGGATAGCATACAGGGAGAAAAGAAACAAATAAACCAGATTTCTCTTATTTAAATTATGAAAAGGCAGAGCCAGATAATAATTAGAAACACGTATGGAATCGCAAACTATTCAATAACCAGGAACGTAATACAGCCAGAAGATATAGGTATCCCGAACACATCAACAATCAGAAATACATCCTGTTGCGGCGTGCAACCCGATCCATATATTCATACCGCTGCGACGTGCAACCCGATCCATATATTTATACTGTTTCGGCGTGCAACCCGATCCCCGCAACTTAGAATACGAGCCAGAAATATATAGGCAAACTGTAATATGTCCACAACATGGTGTACATACCGCATACATAAAACACAATATAATACACACAATAGTCAGTATGCGGTGCAATGAGATGGGATGAATGCGGCATGATGCAATGCAGTCACATACTCTTGATACCTATCTCCGGCGCGGGACTCTCATCGTCTACCAGGAGATATATGCAATAGTGACCCTTCACCGGTGCGGGACTCTCATCGCCAACCGGGAAGTATATGCAATAATGACCCTTCGCCGGTGCGGGACTCTCATCGCCAACCGGGAAGTATATGCAATAATGACCCTTCGCCGGTGCGGGACACTCATCGCCAACCGGGAAGTATATGCAATAATGACCCTTCGCCGGTGCGGGACTCTCATCGCCAACCGGGAAGTATATGCAATAATGACCCTTCGCCGGTGCGGGACTCTCATCGCCAACCGGGAAGTATATGCAATGCTCAAAACCAGAGTGCAATACTCATATGTTCAATGTAATACCAACAACAGGCCATAACATATAATATAAAATGTAAATTCAAAGCTAAGGCGTAATGAGTACGCCTATCGGCAGCTACACACATAAAGAAACACGTGGTAGAAAATCCACGAGGCCAAGGGCCTCCAAAGAAATGGATACAAACACTTACCTCTCTCAAAAGTTAGCATTGCGACCAACAACCGCGTTATTCTTTGAATTTATTGCCAAACGATCCCACTGTGATCAATAAGCAGAAAAATATATCACATTAGGCTAAAGGCTTCATTCCTCACATCTTAGGGCAATCCAGGTAGGAACCTGATACCCTATTCGCATACGCAATACGCAGGCCAGGCCTATATACAGGGTTTAAGGTCACACAACCAAACCCCAAATAAATTACATTTATATGTTGCCCATAGCTCACTGAGTACGAATATATAATCAATTTCATTATCAGGGTTCATTTGACCCTTCAAACTATTAATTGAACTTGTTAAAACGATGTCTAAGATCCCTATTTTTACCGTAGAAATATATTCAAACACACGTAATAAGATAAGATAATGAGTTAACATCATTACCTAAAGATTTGGGGTAAAAATTCTACTTTTCTCCGACCCCTTTTCCCATTTTCTGGCATTTTTTTCATTTCTCTGCGTTAACTTTTGCATTTTCTGTTTCATTATGTTCATATTGCTCATTTCTGCCTCTGTTCTATATGCTACTCAATTTCCTTATCCTTAGCTTAAAAGCTAAGGAAATCACCGCCTACATTTTGTTTGTTTGTTTCTTCCTTTTCCTTTTTTTTTTTTTGTTTTAAAATTCGCTGATACGATAAAAATTAAAACGACACCCTACGATAATAGAATTAATTCAAACTTTTGCGTACAAGTTATACAAAATATATGTAACATACTCGCGAAGGCGGATCTCAAATCGGACTCCCGAAACTCAATATGCAAATTAAATGGAAAAAGATCAAATTATTTAACTTTCGGCATTTTAGCGGAACTAGCCGAACAACATCGAAATTTACTTTTGAAAGTTTACAAAAATCACAAATAATCATACGAACCTAACGGCAGTTTCGGATTTCGAATCGGAGCTCATTCGGCAAAAACCGAGCTCGAAAATCTCTTTTTAATATTTATCGCCAATAAAAACCGAAACCTTCTTCCGACGCCTACCAAACGAGGTCTGATTTAGCTCAGATTTTACAGACAGGTTCTAATGGATATTACGTGTATTTTAAAATTACCGGCATGCCAATCGGAGTCCTAACTTCCGAAACGACTGACCGAGGTCGTTTCAGATATATATATATATATATATATATATATATATATATATATATATATATATATATATATATATATATATATATATATATATATGGGTAAAATGATTATGGTATTTTAAAAATTGGGCTAGAAAAAGTGGGTGTCGCGTAAATAGGCCGGGATTCAAAATGAATGACAATTATGGCCTTTTTTACGTTAAAATTATTAACTTAATTTGTTATAAAAAAATTAACCTTATTTTAACATAATTAGACGCTAATTGAAAATTCCGGGACAAAATTTGGTGTCAACAGCTGCCCCTCTTTACCCGAAAAGGATGAAAGAGTTTTCTGGGTAAAGAAAGTTGACGTGAAAGCCAATTTTATCACGTAAAGCCCAGACTCGGATGCCTAGGATCAAAATGCGAGGCTTATGGACATGGCCGAACTTCGGTTTTCGAGTTGCCTACATATCTCGGACTGAAAGAGAATCATGCCATATGTAGTTCGACGCGATTTGAAGATCAAAGACGAGATAGTAACAACCACTCAAGCGCGGGAAAAGAGGCTTGTAATCACCCAAGTTATGAAAATGTGGTCGACGACACACCAATAAAGAGGGGTTTACACGGACATAGCTTCCACTGCACCTCGATAACCGAACCATCTTGTCTTCAATCTCAAACCTCAGATTCAGAGTTAACAAGAGACTTACCTCTAGGGTGGATGATTTATACGGGTGCGATTCTTCAGGTCTTTGTTGACGAGCCTAGCTCATATCAACGATTGCCCCGGTTCATTGCTAAGCAAAGCTCCATGTTCCAAACGCTGTTGCGGTGCTGCTAAAAATCGGTATCATCGATAAGTTCTTCCTTCGATCAACTGACAAAGTACTCCGCCTGGAGGACCTCTAAGCTGATCGTTATTCTGAAACAGTAAAGCAAAACAATAAGTAAAGCAAGAACGAATTGTAAAATGCAAGGCTTTCATAAGATAAGTTGACTAACGAGACATAATATCTCAAGTCGACTTGGCTAATCTATATCCTACGCAGGTAACATAACGTTCATCTATAAGGCGAACGAGCCCAAACATTCAATTATAAGGCGAATGAGCCTAAAACGTTCAATTATAAGGCGAACGAGCCTAAAACGTTCGATTATAAGGCGAACGAGCCGAAAACGTTTGATTATAAGGCGAACGAGCCTAAAACGTTCGATTATAAGGTGAACGATCCTAAATTTGATAGCAGCCTGCAAAACAAAGTTCCAAATTGGATTAGTTAAGGCAAGATGATGCAAAACAAATAAGCAAAACTGGGTCGTGTTGCTTGAATTAATAGTGCTGCAAAGCGTTGAATGCGTTCAGTTCTTATTGAATCCGATGTTCAATTTCTGCAAATTTAAAGTGAATGCGTTAGAAAACGAGTGAATAATAAAGAAAAAGCTATAATGAAAAAAGGAAGAAATAGATTTGTGCTGCATATGCGACGAGGCGAATGATCTTTGAGAAAGTGATGGTTGACGGTAGGAACAATAACAAAAGAGCCTTCAATTGCCTATGATAGGCTTCATAATAATGCCTCCAATTGCTTATGGTAGGCTTCAAATGATAACGATGTCTTCACTTGCTTACGATAAACTTGATAATAAGACCTCCGATTGCTTACAGTAGGATCAATAACAAAAGAGCCTTCAATTGCCTATGATAGGCTTCAAAACAAGGCCTCCAATTGCTTATGATAGGCTTCAATGCTAATGAAGTCTTCGCTTGCTCACGATAGACTTGATAATAAGACCCCCAATTGCTTACGGTAGGATCAATAACAAAAGAGCCTTCAATTGCTTATGATAGGCTTCAAATTTAGGCCTCCAATTGCTTATGGTAGGCTTCAATGCTAATGAAGTCTTCGCTTGCTCACGATAGACTTGATAATAAGACTCCCGATTGCTTATGGTAGGATCAATAACAAAAGAGCCTTCAATTGCATATGATAGGCTTCAAAATAAGGCCTCCAATGGCTTATGGTAGGCTTCAATGCTAATGAAGTCTTCGCTTGCTCACGATAGACTTGATAATAAGACCCCCGATCGCTTACGGTAGGATCAATAACAATAGAGCCTTCAATTGCTTATGATAGGCTTCAAAATAAGGCCTCCAATTGCTTATGGTAGGCTTCAATGCTAATGAAGTGTTCGCTTGCTCACGATAGACTTGATAATAAAACCCCCGATTGCTTACGATAGGCATGACGTAATTTGTAAGTGCAAGCTGCAATATCTTTGATAAATTGTCTTCCCATCCACTGGCGAAGCAATAAAGCAAATGCGAAGGCATAGTGCAAAGCATTTTCAACAATCTTGACAAATCAACTGGCAAGCCGGTCGGGCATGAAGCAAGGAGGGTCTTGGGGTTGATTGTCGAACAAATCAGCTGGCGAACCGGTCTGGCAAGAAGCAAGGAGGGTCTCGGGACTGACCTGTTAACCTGCTAAGCTAAAAGTAAAGCGGTTCATAATATAAAGCGAGTGCAAAGTCATAATTGAAAGCAAGTGCAAGGCAATTTGAACATCTTGACAAATCAACTGGCAAGCCGGTCGGGCACGCAGCAAGGAGGGTCTTGGAATTGATTGTCTACAAATCAGCTGGCGAACCGGTCCGGCACGAAGCAAGGAGGGTCTCGGGGCTGACCTATTAACCTGCTAAGTTAAAAGTAAAGCGGTTCATAATATAAAGCAAGTGCAAAGGCATAATTGAAAGCAAGTGCAAGGCAATTTGAACATCTTGACAAATCAACTGGCAAGCCGATCGGGCACGCAGCAAGGAGGGTCTTGGAATTGATTGTCTACAAATCAGTTGGCGAACCGGTCCGGCACGAAGCAAGGAGGGTCTCGGGGCTGACCTGTTAACCTGCTAAGCTAAAAGTAAAGCGGTTCATAATATAAAGTAAGTGCAAAGGCATAATTGAAAGCAAGTGCAAGGCAATTTAGCGTGAAATGTAAAGCAACGCTAAAGCGATTTAGTGAATCAACAGGCGTGAAAGTCCTTTCACAATCAAGAGAGAAGCCCCGCCTGGTGGTCAACCTGAAAAATGTAAAGTAAGACATCAATTTTAAAGCAAGTGCGAAGGCATGATTCAAAGTAAGTGCAAAGAAAAGCAGTGCAGTAATTTAGAGCAATGCAAGAGCCATTTGGCGAATCAATAGGCGAGATAGTCCCACAGAAGGAATCCTCATAGCCGATGGTCAACTTTGCCAGACAAATTTGGATGTGTGTTCAAATAATTGTTCATCCATAGTGAGTGATCCTTTCATTGTAAGCTTTCATGTTCCTGCTCTCAAAGAAAACTTTGTTAGCTTTGGGGAGGGAGAAAGAAGAGTTTGATTTGTGCAGACTTCATCCTGATCTTGCTGCTTCTGTTGCTCCCTCGTCTTCATTGGACTTGGATTTGCAAGTTGCTTTCAGAAACTTGGCTCATGAACTCAAATAGCCTAGACTTTGAAAAATAGAGGCAAGTTAAAATATTTTAATGCAATATAGCGAGTGAAACAAGCATGCAAATGAAGTCAAAGATGCATTTTGAAAATTTTGCCTTGACTTAAACTTGTAACATATTTTAAAACAAACTGAACGTCCTTTGTCTTAGACTTTGCACTGTTGCTTAACCAATTACAAAATTGTTGCCAACTCATCTTTAATAACCAATGCCGCTTCTTGCAAAATTCTGCCCCAGTTATTATCTTCCGCATCTCTAACTCATTTTGCAAAAATTGCCCCAGTTGTCCTTCTTGGGGGGAAAATGAAACTTAAATGCTAAAGGGTCGAGCCCGATGGGGGAGCCTACGTATCCCTCCTTGGGAATCAGACCGTGCGTAGTTCTGCATCACTGCTTCAGTGCCATACACCAACAAACAAAAGCTGCCCCAATTGAAGTTCTAACAGATAGTGCGATATCCAAAGAGCGCAGACAACAACTTTTCAGCGCGTCGGTTTAAATTGTTCAGTTGTTTTGCCATACGTTACAAGTAAAGCTTTGACAATTTTATCAATTTTAATTTTGCAATGGAAACAAATGCAAGCGTAAATAACATAATAAGAATGCGATGAATTTTATTTCAACTTTCATAAATTCAAAATGAGTTGATTCAAATTAACATAAGCTTTAAAGTACAATGCAATTCAGGGCCTCAAACTGAATTATAATTGAAAATAATGCTACTAAGTTCAATTGCCAAGTTCTTTCAAACAATGCCGTTAGCTTCTGGTGCTGAATCATTCACGAGCTAGAGCATCTACCATCAATCAGATCTCGAAACCTTTGCGTGGTGAATGGTCAGCCACTTCACAAATCCAGCATTTGCTAAAGAAATAAACAAAACAAAAGAAACCTCTCAAAGGGTAACTAAGATAGTTTGTATGTCATTCATAGGATTGCACACAAGCAAGCAACACCTAGTATTTAACGCATTTGAGCAAATAAAGCAAGGCCAATAATCAACATGTGACAATCACAAGTAGTTGAGCATAAATAAATATGCAAACGCGTCCTACCCTGCAAGGTGCCTCTTTGTGCCAGAGGTGGGCCTAAGACGCGCAAATAAGTGGTAACGAAAAATAGTTCATGACAGTTTTGAGCAATTCAGACTTAGAGTAAGCAATAAATAATAACAATAATCGATAACAATCATCTCTCCGCCTTGACACTGCAATTCCATTATCCCAACTAACTTCCAAAAGTTGGTGTCAACTCAAAATTTTAACACAACTCATGCCCTCAACAGCATCTGCACAAAATTCTAAACCCAAATGCCTAAAACCCGAAACAAACCTCCATAGCTTTTGCAAACATCCACACTCCTCCAAGCATAACTCCCAATTATTTTACAACATCCAGGGAGAAATTTCCAACTGCCTCTACAATACCAGACTGCAAATCACGAAAGGCGCCAATTGGCCTTTCAAAATAAAACCTCACTGGTCCTCGGCTTTAGACAAGCCTCTCAGCCTCCTAGGTTTTGCAAGGCTCACCGACCTTGTTCATAGGGCTCCTCACTGGTCCTCGGCTATAATCAAGCCTCTCAGTTTCCTAGGTAGCCAAGACTGCACTGGTCTTCAAGGAGGGACCCCACTGGTCATTCAAAGACACAGGGGCTTCGCTCTCCTAGTATGCGACAAGCATACTTCAATTTTTATATAGTTGCAGCTGGATAATCAACATAGGCCTGCACACACGAAAAGCCACTCACGAGAGGGACCCCACTGATCTTTTTAAAGACACCAGGGGCTTCGCCTCTTAGATCTCACTACACCAGTCCATCTCCAAAACACAAACCAACTAAATCTGCCTAACTTCCCCCGGACAGCAATTCTGTCTATAATCTCAATTCCGCTAAATTCTTCCATTTTCTGACCTAAAAGACAACATAGAAGATAAAATTCCAAATCTGATTTTGCTCAAAACATGGTTAGGACTGAGGATTCGTAATTACATAGCACGTAATATGCATTGTCGTTAGGTTTCAAAAACCAGTTGACATAAGGGCGGTTTCCTGACTATGGAGGCGGTACCAAGGACCGGGTCCAGACTAAGGTGTAAATGCATGCATGCTCCTAAAAGCTCCATCTAAGAGTGGGCTAACGGTTGAGGCTAACAGGTGAGTGGCAGGCGGATAACTCCCACGACAATCCACCGGTACACCAACTCGTCAAAGGGTTCTTTAGTGGAAGAAGTTGCGGGTGCGTATGCACACACCTCGCGGATATTTGAGTAAGAATGCAAGAGGTTCCCAGGAGTGGGGGAAATATGAATGGAATGCCAGTTTATATGTGCGCAAATAAGAGTGTAATGACATGCTTTTCGTGGCACACAAACAACAGATATAATAAAGCAAAAATAAATTAAGCATGCTAGTTGCAAATAATTGGAAACCTTTATGGTCAAAACCTTTATTGCTCCCCAGTGAAGTCGCCATGCTGTTGAACCCCAAAAATTACCCCGAAAAAGGATAAATTTCGGAAATCGACAGGATGGACTAACTCTTTTGGAGTTTTTGGAGTCGCCACCCAATTTAAGGAAAACAGGGAACCTAATTAACAAATGCGTGCAAAAACTCCGTTTTTATAAAAAGACGGTCTTTCTTTCAGAGATTCTAAAGGTAAGAGGTTTTATTAATTTCGGAAGAAGGTTTTTAAGGCACTTCTGAAATTCCGTAAAATACGGTTAATCCGACAGGTTTCCAAAATATTTGCAAAATATGCTTTTCTAGAAAATTTATCTAAAATAATTAGTTGAATAAAACTTATTTATGAAAAATACTTTAATTTGCACGCATTTTGCTAATTGGCCTCAGTTTGCAATAAATTAAATAACGACTTCAAAAATAAAAGGCAACGAACATAAAGTAAAGCAATATACAAACAATCAAATCTTATTGATAAATAAATATTCTACACATTTATTTGCATAAATATCTCTAAGGAAAGAAAGGCAAAGTTAAAAGATAAAACCCAAGAAATGATCAACTCGCGGGAGCCTTGATTTTTCTAAAATTTCTAAGTCTTATTTCTGAATGCTCGAGGCCGAATTCAACCCAAACGACTCCAATGCAACGGACTATCCCCATTTGTAAATTAGCCAAACTCGTCCATAAATTATTCGTGCCAAAATGTACCTCGCAAAACAAACAAGTAAAATTGAATTAGTACGATAATAAGGTATAATAATTAATGAAATAAAATAAATAATAAAAGTAATAAAGTAATAATAATAATAATAAAATATATAATAATAATAATATAATATATAATAATATTAATAATAATAGTAATAAAATAATAATAATAGTAACGGGTGTTGTTTTGCAAAATTTAGGCTCAGGTTTGTATGGCGCGTCGGATAGAGGCTCGGGATTTGGCACGGTTGCAAACACGGAGCCCGGGCCGTGTTGCCATGCCAAAGCACCAAGCCCACTACTCTATTCGACTTGCTTTGCATTAATTTCATACTTTCATCATCGCCTTTTTCTTTAGGGACACGGGAACGGGACGGTTCAAGTGTAGTATCAAGTTCAAAATCCGTCAATTTATTGTCCGTCAATTCCTTGTGTAGGCCTCAATACATGTATGTATTTTTTCATTGGCCCTTAACGTAGTATTTGTTCAAATCAGTTCAATATTCCATAATGGACAAAATTTATCCAAAATGGATCCCTGCACTCAGAAAACCCAGTTAATGCATACACAGTAGTCCAACCATATGAACGAGTCAAGTTGCATCTCAATAATCCAATAGAGTGGAATTGTTCAGTGAAATAATCCAACAGGATTGAACGGGTCAACACCCAATTAACAAAAAATGAACTAATCAATTGTAACAACAGCCATGTCACATGAGTCAACAACATAGCCAACACAACCATGGAAACAACCAAATCCATGAAGCAACAACATAGCCAACAAAACCATGGGAACAACCAGATCCATGAAGCACCAGAAATCAGTTTTTAAAAAAAACATAAGCCTAGAATAAGATCATCATCGACAATTAGTGAATCACCGGCGAGAACTCCGGCTGAAGCAACAATCAAATGTGGAGGAGCGACTGCCTGGTGGGTCTCCGGTGGAGATTCCGGCGACCTTTGCCGGCGTCGTTTCAACTCCTCCTTTCCTTTAACTCAATTTCAGTGCCGATCGAAAACAACGGAACAAAAATAAACTTTCCGATGGTGGTTTTCTCCACCAACGCCCGTCTCCCTTTTTCGATCCGTTTTGAACCTCCATTTTCTCATTTAACAACCGACTATTCCCATGTACAGGTATCAGTAGACAAAATCAGACAAAATGCATGAGTGAATGTTGACTGAGTCAAATCTCACTTTTTGCAAATGAAATAAAAGTTAAGATCTTGAGATGGGGTTGAAGCCAAAACAAAAAACAAGTTTAGGGTTTATTTGCAAATTTGATGGGTGGGGGTTAACAGTAACAAAATGAGAGGAAATGGCAAGTGTGTATTCCACCGTGGGTGTGTGTTTTGTTTTTGAAGAGATGAAGGGGAAGGGGTGACGGGTTTTTGGGATGTGGGGCAAGAAGATCTGATTTTTAGGTGTTGTGAGATGATGAATAATGGTTTTGTAGATGATGAATGAAAATGCGTGCCTGATTTTTTTTGGTGTGTTTTGTGTTTTTTTAGATCTCCATTTTTTTTGTAATGTAAAGGAGAGGAGGGTTTTTTAGTGGGGAAGATGATGACTAAAATGGGTGGTGGCTAGGGTTTAAGGGATAAGGATATATATATTATATATATATATATATATATATATATATATATATATATATATATATATATATATATATATATATATAGGGGTAAAATGATTAGGGTATTTTAAAAATTGGGCTAGAAAAAGTGGGTGTCGCGTAAATAGGCCGGGATTCAAACTGAATGACAATTATGGCCTTTTTTACGTTAAAATTATTAACTTAATTTATTATAAAAAATTAACCTTATTTTAACATAATTAGACGCTAATTGAAAATTCCGGGACAAAATTGGGTGTCAACAGTATACACTCACCTAAATTTCCTACTTCTTCCACTCATTCCAAAAATCATACTTAAATCCTTGACTCAGGAGCTTCTGAGCACATGACATTTGATAGCATTATACTTTTCAACATTACTAGCCTAAATAGTCCAGTCAATATTAATTTTCCTAATTCACAAAAAGTGACTGTTACTCATGTTGGACAAACTGTCATTCACCCTAATTTGATCCTAGATAGAGTACTTTTGGTACCTTCCTTCACATATAACCTTTTGTCTTTACAAAGGCTATGCCAACAATTTGGTGTTGCACCTACCTTTTCTGCTTCTTCTTGTTCCTTGCAGGGCCTTTCTTTGAGTAGACCTATGATTCTTGGTGACTCAAAAGCTGGGCTCTACCTTCTCCACACTCATCATGCACCTGAATCCCTGTACAGAAATAAGACAGATTCAGCATTAGCAAATCATTCTAATGTTTCCACTTGCTTGCCTAATGTTTCTTCTGTTTCTCCTTATAAGAATATTTTGCATGAAAGATTGGGACAGATGCCCGTTTCAAGTATGAAGTACATTACTTCTTTGCCCTCTAATGCTACTTGCCAATCAGATTTTCCTTGCTCTATTTGTCCACTGGCCAGACAGCATAAACTTCCTTTTTCCACTAGCACTAGTTCTAGTTCTCATATCTTTGAACTACTGCACATTGACACTTGGGGACCCTACAAAGTCCCTATACATGATGGTTTTAAATACTTCCTTACAATAGTGGAAGACTATAGCAGGGGTACTTGGACTTATTTGCTAAGCACAAAAGGCAGTGCTTTCACTATGCTATAATATTTCATCTCTATGATTGAAACACAGTTTGACACAAAAGTGAAGAAGATCAGGTCAGATAATGCTTTGGAACTAGGCTATAGCATCACTGCACTGTCTTGTTTTGCTGCTAAAGGTATTATCCATCAGACTAGTTGTGTGGCCACTCCACAACAGAATGGGGTTGTAGAGAGGAAACACAAACACTTGTTAGAAACTTACAGGGCCTTAATTTTTCCATTATAAGGTCCCTATATCCTATTGGGGAGACTTTTTCCTAACAACAACATTCCTTATTAATAGGTTCCCTACTAAGCTACTCAACTATAAATTCCCTTATGAAGTACTTTTTCACAAGCCCCCTGACTATTCATTCCTCAAATGTTTTGGCTGTCTTTGCTATGCTTCCACTCTTTCACCACATCGAGGGAAGCTGGACCCTAGGGCTGTTGCCTGTGTATTTTTGGGTTATCCTAATGGAACAAAGAGTTACAAAGTCTTAAACCTACACACTAAGGAAATTTTTGTGTCCAGAAATGTTGTTTTTCATGAGACTATTTTCCCTTTTTCTATTCCTAAGTCTGTTGACCCCTCCACACCACTCCAAACTCCACCTACTTAATATGACTCACCATCTTCTGCTCCTGATAATGATTACCTTGATCCAACCATTTTTTCCCATGTTCCCTCTTCTCCTAACATCTCTGTCACTACTCAAACTTCTTCCCCTGTTTCCACTTCACCTTTAATTCCACACACTGTCCAGCCTACTTTGCACAGGACAATTAGGACATGCAAAGCCCCTTCTATCTAGGGGACTTCATTTGTGGTGCCCTCCATTTAACAGATGTTTCCTCTACCTGCTTCCTTTCCCCTGCTCAATTTTCCTTTCATGCTCTCTCTGCTGCTAATCAGCAACTAGTTTCTACACTACCCTACATTCAGGAGCCTAGTTTCTATTCTCAGGCAGCCTCACACCCTGGTTGGTAGGAGGCTATGAACAAAGAATTTGATGCCCTCAAAGCTAATGACACTTGGGAGGTTGTTCCTCTACCTATTGGCAAGAAAGCTCTTCCCTCTAAATGGGTTTACAAGGTCAAATTAAAATCCGATGGTAGTGTTGAAAGGCTAAAGGCACGCCTTGTTATCAGGGGTGATACACAAAGGGAAGGAGTTGATTTTACGGAGGCTTTCTCTCCCGTTGTTAAAATGGCTACAATCAGGTGTGTCCTAGCTATTGCAGTCAAGAAGAACTGGGGGCTCTTTCAATTAGACGTGAACAACGCTTTCTTACATGGTGACCTCCATGAGGAGGTCTATATGAAGTTTCCAGTAGGTTTGGTACCACCTGCCCCTAATCTGGTTTGCAGACTAAAGAAGTCGTTATACGGGCTACGCCAAGCTTCGCGGCAGTGGTATGCTCGGTTGACGGCAGCCCTGAATTTCAAGGGTTTTACTCACTCTTTAAATGACTACTCTTTTTTTACAAGAGATCAGGGGACTCAGTTTCCTTAGTGGCTGTTTATGTCGATGACATATTGCACACATGTAATAACCCTCAGGAGCTCACAGATTTGAAGTTTTTTTTAGATGAGGAATTCAAAATAAAGGATTTGGGGAACTTATCTTTCTTCTTGGGTATGGAAGTGCTTCGTGAAGCCCATGGTCTGATTTTGACTCAACGGATGTTTGCCCATGAACTCTTTAGTGAGTTTGATTGCCACCTCTCCGTTGGATCCCACTGTTAAGCTTCAGTCCACCGTTAGTACTCCTTTTGCCGATCAGACTGTCTATCGTCGTTTACAAGCTCAATTTTTTTACACATACACGACTAGATCTGCCGTTTTCTGTCCAGCACCTTAGCCAGTTTATGCAGGCCCCTCGTGATCCTAATCTTCTTGTTGCTTTTCACTGTCTCCGCTATCTCTCAAAAGATCCTGGCCTTGGTCTTTTTATGACTGTCTGACCTTCTTTGGATCTCCTTGCATTTTGCGACTCAGATTGGGGTTCTTGCCTTGATTCTCGTCGATCTATTAGTGGTTTTTTTATCAGTCTTGGTGGTTGTCCTGTCTCGTGGAAATCTAAAAAGAAGCCCTCGTCTCTTTGTCTTCTGCGGAGGCTGAGTACCGGTCTATACGACGTGTTGTCGCCGAAATCACTTGGTTGGTCAGGCTTCTTGATGATCTCTCTGTGCCTCCTCATCTTCCCATTCCCCTTCACTCTGATAGCCAAGCGGCTATTCATATACCTAAAAATCCCATTTTTCACGAGAGAACCAAGCACGTGGTACTTGATCGTCACTTTGTTCGACAACAATTTCAGGCTGGTCTCATCTCCTTGTCCTTTGTTCCTTCCCATCGGCAGCTTGCCGACATTTTTACCAAACCATTGTCTGGTCCTCTTCATCGTGACCTTTTGGGAAAGTTGGGTGTCCGTTCCTCTCCTCCAACTTGGGGGGGGGGGGTGTTGAGTTTAGTGGTGCTTCGGATCATGGTATACATGAAGAGGAAGCGACTTGGATCCCATTAAGTCACCACCGACTTTACTCTGCCACGTGGGCTGATCTTAGGCCTTCATTTTATTTCCTCAACTTGTAAGCTTGTCCGTTGAAATTTGTAAGATATTTTCAGTGATCCATTGCCACGTAGGATAGGCAGTTATTCTTTTCCAGTTGTGTGTATATATATATATGTTTAACCTAGATCCGATTTTATGCCAATTAACAATTAAATTTATATTTGCGGAGTCACGATCAATAGTTTAGATTAAGAGTTTAACCAAGTTTAATATGGAATGGCGCTGATTACTAGATTATCGATATATATGCACGATTTCCAATAATGATAATTAACGATATGGAAATAAGATATAATCGAAAATGACTAAGGTTAAAGTGTTAATAAAATAGATAGAGGTAACCGTATTGGATCGCTTGATCTCGGTGAGGATTCCTCGTTACTGATTGTACTTGAAGACTAGAGAGCAAAGTATCCAGCGAATGTAAGCAAAGAACAGTATTTGAGCAAGGGTAAGTGAGAGTATTCTTATTGATGTTGTAGACAGAGAATATAAAAAGTATGTTACAATGATTCGGTGCGAATGCTATTTATAGGTCTGATAGGTGCTCGTTGGATTTGTAACCGCTGGGCACGTATTCGTTGGATATGTAACTGCTGGATTGTGTAATCACTGCCTTTATGACCATTCATTAAGTAATCGTGCATGATTAGGCTTATAACTGTTCATTCAGATCGTGCTGATCTGGGAAGCGTTACATTACTGCTCTGGGTCTGCTCGTGGTAACCGCCTGATTAGTTATCTGTCCTGCTGGATGTCTGTCCGGGAGAACCTCTGCCCGTGCCACGTGGCAGACACGTGTCACTTTTTAGGTGACGTCAGTTTTTATCCAATACAATATATACCTGCAGCTTGTGTTGTAAGCAACGAATGAACATAAATGAATAAAAAATTTAGATTTTGAGTTTTCTCTCAATTTTGCACATCAATTTTCACAGGATACAACCATGCATGAAGATGACTTGATAATATTGGCAAATACACTTAAAGATATGGAGTTCTTTTTCTTAGTAGATTTAAGCAGTGCTGCTTATGAATGATTTGCAGTGTTGCTTATGAAAGATAATAAGTTGCTTGTTTAGTCTTTTCCAATGTCCAACAAAAAAAATGTTTCAGTGAATATGATCTTCGCATTAGTCGTCGGACAAGTGTTCTATACAATGTTGTGTCATTTGAATTTCGGATTATTCATCTTCTTTAGGTTCTTTGTGCTCGTGATGACCATCTTCATTTACAGCTTTTTGGCAGAAACCGAACGTACGTATTCCAATTGAAGAGACCAAATTAGAATCATGCACCACATTTGTTCCATCTGACATCCAAATGACGTGGGAATTCCTCAAGAGATTCTTTTAGGGAGGAGAAATGCGACTACCGTTATACATTATCTATTGGAAATAAAAACAATGTGCTGGGAAAATTATCCAACTTTCTTCATTTCTTGATGATCAAGTACTAGTACATTGTTGTGTATATATGCAGACAAGGGAATAACAAACTTGTCCAGCTGTCCCTTTCCTATTCGTTAAGCTATAACAGAAAAATATTCTACTTTATTTACACTTGTTAAAATTAATAATAAAACTAATAATGGGAATAATTATAAGAACCTTCTAGAGTTGGCTCGTGTGCTCTGTGTGTGAGTAGTATCTATTGTCCGCCACGTGTACCCTCCAGATATGAAGTAAATCAATGGTCCAGATTTAGTCTTGACTTTGGAAAGACAAAAGGTTGTCTTCCTTGTTATTTCCGAAACAAACCCTTTGACTGCTAAGACTAAGACTGTGTCTCTTCTCTTTCACAGAACCAAAAAATGATCAACCATTGTCGTCTGTGTCTGTTATCTCTTCTCCAACATTATCATTAGGGCACAGATTCTTCTGATGAAATGTTGTAGAAGAATTAAGATTCTACAAACGTTACCATGTTTAGTTATCCACATGAAAAAGTTGTAACAATGATAAAATAAAGGGAAAAGAGAAAAGTGCAACAAAAGAAAAGATTACACTTCAGTGTTCCATGATGGTAAAAGCTAAAAAATATATCAAGATTTATAATAGTAACACTATTGGAATTGAAAATTGTGCCATTATTCTATTGCAGTTTATAAGATAGGGAATGGCTTACAAGTTACAATGGTATCTCCTCCCTCTACAAAATACAAATTGTAAACTATTCAATGTTCACTGCAAATACCATCTGAACTTTATGAGAGCCATCCGACCATGTTATAATCCCAAAGTTGTACCCTTTTGATGCTTTCTTACCATCAAATGAAACTTCAAAAGAAGCTTTCTTTATTCCTTTCTCAAAGGCAATTTTTCTTGGAGAAACCTTTACAATCAAACCAGGTGGAGCAATAATTGAAGAAGTATATGTTGCATTTGGAGAACCTACATTTGTAGCAACTCTTTTGACTTTCACAACTCCTTGATTTTGCTTAAGTTTATCTGTAGAGATTGAAGGATAATTTATGTTTGATATGAGTTCCTTTTGACTAGCAGCACTATTTCTTGGGCAATCAAAATTATTTTTCTTTGATACTACTAATCTAAGCTCTTTTTCTGTGTAGCCATAATAACAAAGAAAGTTAAAGTAATCTTTCATGGTTGTTTCAAATACTAGGCCTGGGTCTAGAGCTTTAGTAGGGCTTAATTCTCCAGCACCTATTTCATGTGGATTTGCATGAAGACCTGACGTATTTGTCAAGTGCTTTCTCAGATTGTTGGATATTGTTGCTGTAGAGATCAGGACAAAGAAAATTGATCAGTTACAAGCAAAAGTTGAAGAAGATTAGGTAATGCGTTTATTATAAGAAATGAGAGGAAATGAAATGAAACTACATCTCTATTAAGCGTGGAAGGATCTCATTTATCCACCACACTCTTTTGCATCGAAAGTAATCACAATCAACAAAAACATTTCAGATTTCATTCTCCTCGATACTCTTCAGAAGATTTCCCCTATTTTGATAATATATCATGGAGTATTAGATATTTTGAGTCAAAATATGTCATATATACCTGTTGTCATGATAGCAGATTTGATCATTGAGAAGCTCCATTTTGGATGAATTGACTTAATGAAGGCCATGGCTCCACTAACATGTGGACAAGCCATAGATGTTCCTGATGTTATCCCAAATAAAGATGATCCTTTTTCAGCCTTATTTGGGATCATTGCTGATAAAATTCCAACACCAGGAGCACTAATATCAGGCTGCACCACCAAATGTTAAAGGTTATACTGTTGTAACAATAGTTTATTGCTCCTTTCATTTCTATTTGAAATTTGATTGTTTTAGTAAGTATAAGTCAGATAAGTATGATAAGTTTTTGTTCAATATCAAGAGTCAGATAATCAAATACTGATATTGTTGGGTTTAATGGAAGAATGTGAATGGAAAATGGGTAAAAGGTGAAAAGGTTTCCTTTTGTAGGGAAATGCACTTTCTCCCACATTGGTAGAGGAAAAGTATTTTGTTGGGTTTAAATAGAGATTTACTTCTCTTAGCTCTTAAAAGGGTTGAGAAGAAGGGAAGCCTCGCGCCGTCGTCGTCGCTCGTCTCGGCTTCGGATTCGGTCAATTGATTGAATTAAATTTTTTGGACCAACAAAACTAAAATATTAATTATATTTTATCCGTTTGTGTAACGGGCAGCTCCGTTTGTGTAACGGACAGCTGAAGTGAGTCAGCAACGGGCAGCTGAAGTGAGTTCAGTACCCGGGCAGCTGAAGCAACATCAGCAGATTAGTTCCTCCACATTTTCCCTCCACGTCTTCTCATTAATTTCGGTCATTAGTGGTAGATTAATTCCTCCACATTAAAGTCAGTCATTAGTGGCAGATTAATTGCTCCACATTGAAGTCGGTCATTAGTGGACAATTAAGTCTCCCACGTTTTCTCATTAATCACCAGGTGTCTCTTCACCTGCCATTGGATGTCTATATAAACTGGTCATTTGTCAGTCTTTGATCACGACAGACAGAAGACAGATAACATAGAACACAGACATAGACTGAAGTTCTGAGATAGAGACTCCACAGAGACTCAAACTCGGACAGATAGAGACGTAACCTCGGACAGAGGATACGTAACCTCGGGCAGAAGATAGAAACACTCGGGCAGAGAAAATCACTGACAGAAAGTATATCTCACTGCATCCCCTCCCTTTCTGCATATTAAGTGAGTCGTGTGATTTGCTCCGTTCCTTTGTGTTCGCCGTGTTCTAACCGTTTGAAGTGCCGCTACGGTAGAACTGTTATCCCGTTCCATCCTGGGAGAAATTAACCCGTGAACCTTGGGCATCGTGAGGGGGTTAGATTTCTTAAGGAGACACAAGTAACTTGTGGGCTCGGGATTGTCCTATTACTAACAGATTATATATTGCAGGTATTATATCTCCTAATTTTATTTAAGTGCCGGAACCAACAAGCTTAAGAAATCTATTGATATTTATTTTCTGCACTTAAATAAATATTGTTTAAGGAGACTGGTTAAGGAGACTAAAACCTTTGTGGTTTTCTGCTCCTATACTGAATATTAATCTGCTCGGGGAGACTAAAACTTTTGTGGTTTTTCTGCTCCTGTACTGCATATTACTCTGCTCGCGGGGATTAAAACCTTTGTGGTTTTTCTACTCCTAATTACTGTGAAATAATCTGTTTGTGGAGACTAAAAATCTTCGTGGTTTTTTCTACTCCAATTGTTAAACAGTTTATTGATATTGTTTCTGCTCGTGTCATTTTGCAGAGATGACAAACAGAGCGGATCCATCTGTCCCTGTTGGGGGAACTAATGCTACCACAGTTTCTGGTGCTGCTGCAACGGTTATGCCACCTGCAGAGAAACCGGGGAAGTTTTCTGGTGTGGACTTTAAGAGATGGCAGCAAAAGATGTTCTTTTATCTGACCACCTTAAGCCTGCAAAGGTTTATTAAGGAGGATGCTCCAGTCCCGACTGATGAAACACCTGAAAACGAACGCTTCCTCGTGATTGAGGCTTGGACTCATTCTGACTTCCTATGCAAGAATTATATTCTTAGTGGCTTGGAAGATGACTTGTACAACGTTTATAGTAACGTTGAAACGTCTAAGAAACTGTGGAATGCATTGGAAAAGAAGTATAAGACTGAAGATGCTGGACTGAAGAAATTTGTGGCTGCCAAATTTCTGGATTATAAAATGGTGGATAACAAATCTGTTGTGTCCCAAGTCCAAGAACTTCAAGTCATTATACATGATCTCCTTGCTGAAGGTTTGGTGATCAACGAGGCGTTTCAAGTTGCAGCCATGATTGAAAAGTTACCTCCTTTGTGGAAGGACTTTAAAAATTACTTGAAACATAAGCGCAAGGAGATGACCCTTGAAGATTTGATTGTTCGCTTAAGAATTGAAGAGGACAACAAATCAGCTGAAAAGAAGGCTCATGGAAATGCTACAATAGCGGGAGCAACTATTGTTGAACATAATCCAAATAAGAGGAAGAAGCCTTCTGGAGGGAAGACCAACCCTAGCAAGAAAAGGTTCAAGGGAAATTGCTACAACTGTGGCAAGAGTGGACATAAGTCCGTAGACTGTCGTACTGCAAAGAAGGACAGGAAAAATGGAAAAGGTCAAGCAAACATAGTTGAAGACAATAAACTGTCTCAAGGAGTGCAAGATATTGATCTGTGCGCTATGATTTCTGAATGCAACTTAGTTGGAAATCCTAAAGAGTGGTGGATTGATTCAGGAGCCACCCGCCATGTTTGTGCTGTGAAGGAAGCCTTTGCTTCTTATGCTCCCGCTGGACCTGAGGAGGCGCTCGCTATGGGCAATTCTGCAACGACCAAAATTGAGGGATATGGAAAGGTATTCCTCAAGATGACGTCTGGCAAGGTTGTGACTCTGACCAATGTTCTTCACGTTCCTGAAATAAGGAAGAACTTGGTGTCAACTGCACTTCTCGTTAAAAACGGATTTAAGTGTGTGTTTGTCTCTGACAAAGTTGTAATAACTAAGAATGAGCTGTATGTAGGAAAAGGCTACCTGACTGAGGGCCTTTTCAAACTCAATGTAATGGTCATTGACAATATGAATAAAACTGCAACTTCTTGTTATTTACTTGAGTCAAATAATTTGTGGCATTCTCGTTTGGGACATGTCAATTATAAAACCTTGCGGAAAATGATCAATTTGGAAGTATTGCCTAAATTTGATTGCGTGAAGTCAAAATGTCAAACATGTGTTGAGTCTAAATATACGAAACACCCTTACAAGACAATTGAGAGGGATTCAAAACCATTACACTTAATTCATACGGACATTTGTGACATGAAGTCAATACCATCTCGCAGTGGAAAGAAGTATTTCATAACTTTTATTGACGATAGCACTCGTTACTGCTATGTTTATTTACTTAGTAGTAAAGATTAGGCAATTGACGCATTCAAGCAATACAAAAATGAAGTTGAAACGCAACTTACCAAAAAGATCAAAATGATAAGAAGTGATAGGGGTGGAGAATATGAATCTCCTTTTGAACAAGTGTGTTCGGAATATGAAATTATTCATCAAACGACTGCCCCCTACACGCCTCAATCTAATGGGATTGCGAAAAGGAAAAATCGATCCTTAAAGGAGATGATGAATTCCTTGTTGATAAGTTCGGGTCTACCCCAGAACTTGTGGGGGGAAGCCTTATTCACGGCTAATCAAATACTCAATCGAGTTCCCCATAGCAAAACACTGTCCATTCCTTATGAAAAGTGGAAAGGAAGGAAGCCCAACTTGAATTACTTCAAAGTGTGGGGGTGTTTGGCTAAAGTGCAAGTCCCAAAACCCAAAAGGGTTAGGATTGGACCGAAAACAGTTGATTGTGTTTTCATTGGGTATGCTAGAAACACTAAAGCATATCGGTTTCTGGTTCATAAATCAGAAAATCCCGACATTCACGTTAATACGGTGATGGAATCAGATAATGCTGAATTCTTTGAAACTATATATCCGTATAAGAAGGAATGTGAGTCAATTGGTGAAAGATCCATACGACCTCGGGAAGGAAAGTCACTAAATGAGGAAGAACCAAGACGAAGCAAGCGTCAAAGAACTTCTACTTCATTTGGAGATGACTTTGTCACTTTTCTTTTGGAAAGTGAGCCTCGGACGTTTAAAGAAGCAATGTCTTCTTCAGACTCTCCATTTTGGAAAGAGGCAGTCAATAGTGAAATAGAATCTATTTTGAGCAACCATACTTGGGAGTTGGTTGATCTTCCTCCTGGAAACAAACCATTAGGTTCTGAGTGGATTTTCAAAAGGAAAATCAAAGCTGATGGCACTATTGACAAGTACAAGGCAAGGCTTGTTGTTAAAGGATATAGACAACAAGAAGGTCTTGACTACTTTGACACATACTCGCCGGTAACCAGAATAACATCCATACGGATGTTAATAGCGTTAGCCGCTGTGTATGGTCTGGAAATCCATCAAATGGACGTTAAGACAGCGTTCTTAAACGGGGATTTGGAGGAAGAAATTTACATGGAACAACCTGAAGGGTTTGTGGTTCCAGGTAAAGAAAAGATGGTGTGTAAACTTGTTAAGTCGCTTTATGGACTAAAACAAGCACCTAAACAATGGCATGCGAAATTTGATCATACAATGTTGTCAAATGGCTTTAAGATTAATGAGTGTGACAAATGTGTCTACATTAAGAACACTCCTAATTTTGTAGTCATTGTTTGCTTATATGTGGACGACATTAGGGGTGGGCATATAGCCCGAAATACCGAATTCCGCACCGAACCGAATTAGTTCGGTATTTCAGTATCGGTATTTCGGTATTCGGTACGGAATTCGGTATGAAATTTCAGTATTTCAGAATTTCAGTTCGGAATATGGTAAGAGGGGTTCAGAATTTCAGAATTCCGAAATTCCGAACTTTTTTGGGTATGTTATGTAATTTGTATAATACTCTAAATCATCATACCAAAATCCAAATAGCCCAACGGCCCCAACCTAACCCATTTCAATAAAGATTCACACTTTACTTTTTATTTCTTAATCTTAAATCCTAAATCAAAATCAAAGCTACTATTTCTTCTCCAACTCTGACCGTATTTCTTCAGACCAAAACCACTTTGACCATCACTTTGATGTAACTTGTAAGTAGGAAAGAAGAATTCTTACGACGATGAATATGATCTAATTCTACTTGTATATGTGAGTTCATTCTCATGAAACTTTACTGTGAATCAACTTTAAGAAAGTAACTTTACTGTCATGTTTTAAAAATTTAAAGTTTCTATCTTCCTCTTGCCTAATTAAATATTAGTAAAATATGTCTAAGTAAATGATGGTAGAACTCTTAAGCCTCTAACTTTCTCTGTTGCATATCTTCCATTAAAGGATTACTTTTAAGCTTAAGATTGACAGCCAATTTAATAACTCCAAATTACTACCAGGATTGTCAATTAAATTAATTGTTAGACTAACATAGACGACGCTAAAAGAAACTGAAATAAGAAAAATCATGGATAAACACTACAATAAAACTGTAAATATATTAACAAGTTATGATAATGGTGTTTTCTAGAATCCTAGTAGTAGAATTTATGCATAGCAGACATTGTGAATTTGTTTCGTTGATGTAGATTGCAAGTCAATTTTTATTTGGTATACCGTATACCGCACCGAATAAAACCGAACCGAAATATAAAATACCGAACTGTACTAAAGTAGTTTGGTATGGTATTTGGTATCGACCCTTTGGAAACCGTATACCGAAATACCGAACTGTATTTGATAAAACCGTTCCGAAATACTGAACGCCCACCCCTAGACGACATGTTGATCATGAGCAATGACATTGTCAATATCAATGCTACGAAACGCATGTTGACTAGCAAATTTGATATGAAAGACTTAGGAGTTGCGGACTTAATTCTAGGTGTTAAGATCCATAGGACTCCTCAAGGTCTGGAGTCGTCTCAAACTCACTACATCAATAGTGTTGTTGAAAAATTTAAATATTTGGATTTTAAAGTTTCAAAGACTCCTATTGATGTAAACCTTGCTCTTAGAAGAACAAAGGTCAAAGCACGTCGCAACGGGATTATGCACGTGTGTTGGGAAGTTTGATGTACGTCATGAATTGTACTCGACCAGATATAGCTTGTGCTATAAGTAAATTAAGTCGATACACGAGTAATCCCAATCAGACCCATTGGATGGCAATGAAACGTGTTTTGGGGTATTTAAAATACACTCAAGACTTTGCATTGCATTATAACAAGTATCCTGCAGTCATTGAAGGATATTGTGATGCCAATTGGATCACCGGCACAACTGATTCTAAGTCCACAAGTGGATATATTTTCGCACTTGGTGGAGGAGCGGTGTCTTGGAAATCGTCCAAGCAAACGGGTATTGCCCGCTCTACTATGGAAGCTGAATTTATAGCCTTAGATAAAGCCGGTGAAGAAGCTGAATGGCTTCGGAACTTTTTGGAAGATATTCCGTTCTGGCCTAAACCGTTGACACCAATTTGTATACATTGTGATAGTCAATCGGCTATAGGAAGAGCTAGGAATGTCATGTATAACGGTAAGAATCGTCACATACGACGAAGGCATAAAACCGTTAGGGACCTACTCTCTAGAGGAATTATCACCATTCACTACGTGAAGTCAAGGGATAATGTGGCGGATCCGCTTACAAAATGCCTAACTAGAGAGGCGGTTGAATGTTCATCGAAGGGAATGGGACTATGGCCAAGGACAAGTCATCACGGCGGCAACTCTACCTAGGAGACTGGAGATCCCAAGAACTAGGTTCAAGGAGAATACAAAGTTGTGTATGACGGTCCAACATTGTCAATTAAATATTTGGTCCATTCTCGTGATGAGACAATGTTCAAGTACCAAGGATAAAATGCTAAAGGCATTTTTTAATGATTATCTAAGTTTGATATTGTGGTTATCAAACAGTGTATATCTATAGGATTACATGTTTAGAAATCACCTATGTAAGTGTGAAGTGGAAGCCGCTTCAAGGAGAATTCTGTTGGCCAATTCTTTAAGCACTTATGAAACCAGGCGGTGTTCATGGCTGAAACGAACACAACAGTGAGAACCAAAGACGGTTAAGGGTTAGTTGTGTGACTTACGTTGTCTAGGTATACACCAAAGCTCAACGGTTCAAAGATATCAAATCTACCGGTTGACCGAGTATATCCGATGTATGTTCACTACGGAAAGTTCAAAGGGAAACCTACTTATCCAGATGCAACTAATTCTTTCTTGCAAATCACACAAGTCTGTCATGCATGTGTCCATACAGCCATTTCCCATTCATGTGGGGGATTGTTGGGTTTAATGGAAGAATGTGAATGGGAAATGGGTAAAAGGTGAAAAGGTTCCCTTTTATAGGGAAATGCACTTTCTCCCACATTGGTATAGGAAAAGGATTTTGTTGGGTTTAAATAGAGATTTACTTCTCTTAGCTCTTAAAAGGGTTGAGAAGAAGGGAAGCCTCGCGCCGTCGTCGTCGCTCGTCTCGGCTTCGGATTCGGATTCGGATTCGGATTCGGTCAATTGATTGAATTAAATTTTTTGGACCAACAAAACTAAAATATTAATTAATTAATATTTTATCCGTTTGTGTAACGGGCAGCTCCGTTTGTGTAACGGACAGCTGAAGTGAGTCAGCGTTGAAGTGAGTTCAGTACCCGGGCAGCTGAAGTGAGTTCAGTACCCGGGCAGCTGAAGCAACATCAGCAGATTAGTTCCTCCACGTTTTCCCTCCACGTCTTCTCATTAATGTCGGTCATTAGTGGTAGATTAATTCCTCCACATTAAAGTCAGTCATTAGTGGCAGATTAATTGCTCCACATTAAAGTCAGTCATTAGTGGACAATTAAGTCTCCCACGTTTTCTCATTAATCACTAGGTGTCTCTTCACCTGCCCTTGGATGTCTATATAAACTGGTCATTTGTCAGTCCTTGATCACGACAGACAGAAGACAGATAACATAGAACACAGATTCACGACAGACAGAAGACAGATAACATAGAACACAGATATAGACTGAAGTTCTGAGATAGAGACTCCATAGAGACTCAAACTCAGACAGATAGAGACGTAACCTCGGACAGAGGATACGTAACCTCGGGCAGATGATAGAAACACTCGGGCAGAGAAAATCACTGTCAGAAAGCATATCTCACTGCATCCCCGCCCTTTCTGCATATTAAGTGAGTCATGTGATTTGCTCCGTTCCTTTGTGTTCGCCGTGTTCTAACCGTTTGAAGTGCCGCTACGGTAGAACTGTTATCCCGTTCCATCCTGGGAGAAATTAACCCGTGAACCTTGGGCATCGTGAGGGGGTTAGATTTCTTAAGGAGACACAAGTAACTTGTGGGCTCGGGATTGTCCTATTACTAACAGATTATATATTGCAGGTTTTATATCTCCTAATTTTATTTAAGTGCAGGAACCAACAGATATAATTATATAAACATAGGGGGAAAAAAGAGTTTTAGAACCTTAAGAATATTCTCTGTAAGTGTTGCAGGTCCCCGTGAAGAAAAATCTGCAACTACTGGAGCTGGCTTAAACCCTCGAATCTCATTAGCCGGAAAAATAGTTGCAAGTGGGTTCCTATATATTTAAACGAATAGCATAAACAAATTTGAGATGGTCGTAGAAACACTCAAAAACTAACATAGAAAAATGGATAAAGCATGAATATAGAGGAGTACTATTCTTTTAATAAATGTCATTGCAAGAGAAATGAGGTCTTACTTGGAGGAATTAATATATTCAAGAATTTGAGCCCCTGCCAGCTTTCCAAATTCAGCAAATGGATAGTTGCCTGAATCAAATGGAGAGCTTTTCTCTTCCTCATCAATTAAAATCAATCCCTTTGCTTTTGCATCTTGCACAACCAATTTCTTGATTTCTCTTGAACTTGCCCAGTCATCATTCATACAAACGATTATTTTCCCAGCAACTCTTTTTGCATCCAATGACCCTGGCATACAATTCCTGTTTGCATTTTCTTTTTTCAGAAAGGTAACTCATATAATATTAACAATAATGACAACAATATATTAATAACAATAACAATTTTAATAATCTGGTTAGAATAACCTGGCTTGAGGAGTTAACGTGGGGTGAAAAGGAATGTCTTCACCAAAAGCAAGGGGATAAGTTTTGGAGCGACCAGTGGGGAGAAAACTTATACCTGTTCCCTATTGTTGCCAAAAGTCTTCATTAGGGAATTCAACTTAATTAACAAGGACACTATGTATAAGGATAACTTTGGTATTTTGTACACGTTTAACTTATGTGTCAAAAGTCTCCATTTATATCTTAAGCTTCGGTCAAATAATGTTTACCTTCAAAGAGACATTGTTTCCGAGGACTACCGTGGTTTGAAATTCTCTATCAATAGTAGAAGCAGCAACAGTGAAAATCCAAGGAGCAGAGTTTGTAACAGTGTAAGGATCGGGTCCCTCATTGCCACCAGAACAAACAACCATAACTCCTCTTTCAGCAGCATGAAAAGCCCCAATAGCAATAGGGTCATCTTTAAAGTCAGTTTGGAACACAAAACTCCTCCCAATAGATATTGAGATTATGTCAACTACATCTTTAAGTGCATCATCAATTGCTTTAAGTATTGCTGAACCTTGACAACTTCCCTCTGAACATGCCTTGTAAGTAGCTATCCGAGCAGAAGGTAACCCTCCCCTAGCAGTACCACTAGCTAGGCCATAGTAAGTTGCATTTGGGACAAATGCACCTGCTGCAATTGAGGTTGTATGTGTTCCATGCCCTACTTTATCTCTTGGTGATCCTTTATTAGGTTTTGATGGTATATTTGTACTTCTAGGTGATTTGGTGAAGGAATCTTCTTCAATGTTGTAAAATCTTGCTCCAATCAACTTCCTGCCAAAGATTATATATATATGAAGAATTTTTAGATAGAAGAAGATTCAAAGAAGATGATGAAATATTTTGTATGATACTCACGATTGTAGATTTAATTTTATCTCCTATAGGGCCTCTCTCTAACGTATTCAATGAAAAGTGGTGGGTGTTTGCTAACAACCATTTCACGTGCTAATAGTTTATATCCAGGACTAGGAGCGTGACGGAATGCTAGACGTTTGGTAATTTCTCCTCCGACCACGACAAAAATCTCATTGAAGCGGCTAATCCCATGTGTATTATATAGTAGAGTTAATAGTTGGACACTAGATCCCTTCAGACTTGAAGAATATGTAACGATAGCACCTATTATTTGGGTTTGATATATGAAATTTTACCGATATTATTTAGTACACATGACATTTCCATATGTTGAGCAATCTGGTTAATCTTCTATTTATAAATGACGTAAGTATAAGATTACATATACTTTTTATCGGAGTAAGTCATACCAAGCTAAGGTAAAAGATAAAAATGGTATTTTCTATTTCAAGTCAAGATTATTGCATAACCTCCTAAGTCCTAACAATGTGTTGAAATCGTCAAGTTTATTTTTGTTGAACATCTTATTAAGTGGATCCATGATAAATAAAGGTTGGAGAAAAGAAAAAGTGATGACCTATTGCAGTTTGACTTGTCGAAGTCAAATCCTTCCATGCAGACTCCTTTCCATCTTGATGGTACTTTTCCAATATGTTGGTCATCAAAACTAGGTGACTCGGGCCATATTCCTGAAAATAAATTGTACTATACTAAAATCTCAACATATTCTTCTATTTATCCGATTCGCAAGATATTTCTTTTTTTCCTTTTTTTGGTTTTAATTAATATACTCACATAGTCAATTCTTTTATATGCATGTAAAAGATTTTTACGTAAAACAAAAAATAAACAATAGCTACAAACAAAGGATTATTATATATACAAATTAGATATCCATGAAAGCAAAAAAGAAAAAGTTAAAACTTTACTCCCTCCATCGATTATATGCAATAATTTCCTTAATGATAAAAAAAACACGATCAAAGTGACCTTTTGTGACCAAAAAGTTAAAGGAAAATTTATGCATTTATTAAAAAGGACCTGTATCAATAACTCCAATTATAACGTCATTATAAGATGAACCATGCTTGTAGTGGTAGCTGGATGTATGAGATCCAATTAGACCCAAAAAGTCCCAAGAGCGTGTTGTGTGAAGTTGAAGTATAGGATCTGGAAAGACTGATACAACTTCTTCATGACCTGCTTTCCCAATTAAATAAAGTTAATACCAAATTTTTTAATAAATAAAGCGTGTGTCAAAAATAAGCGACTATCATGTTCATGGTACTCTTAATACCTAGAATAATTTTTTGTTCTCCTTAAATACTTTTTACATTCTTATCAATAATAAATTAAAGCAAGAAGAAAAGAATAAAGGAAGAACATTATACCAGACAATATGGTGGCTTCTTCTTGTGTAAGCAAGGCACAAAAGCCCCTATAAGCATGATGATAGGAATGCCTCAATGAGATTCTCTCACTTTCTTCGCTGTTCCAATAGTATTTTAGTTTGTACATGTAAAAGAAAAGAACTTCATTATTATTTCGTAGAAAAAATCATGGACACAAACAACAACAATATGCATGCTTAACTTCCAAACAGATTGGAATATGAATACTCGCTCACTAACTATATTGGACACAAACTTGTACGATTTTTTATAATGCTTTCTGCTTCTTCTTCGTCAATTATATTTTATTGTGAAGCCAGTTATTTATCATTGAAATTTGAAATATTGATAACCAGTTACAATCCTCATCGCATGGAAACATAAGGGATAATGAAATCTTTAAATGTTTCTTCTTTTTCCCTTTCTTTTTCCTTTTGTCTGATTAACAATTTACAATTTGTGACTCATTGTCAAGGTTTTAAACCTTATTAATTAAGGTTAAAAGGGCAAAAAAAGAAAAAAAAGAAAAGAAAAGGGACCCGCTAATTAATCTCTTTGTCTAACAGGAAATTCATATGTTTAATCCCTTTAAGGCTTATGTATGATCACATTGTAGCTGGATCAAGCTGCAATTTCATGATATCATAAATCATAATTACTTTATTTATATATCATTATATGTTTCAATTACGTAGCACTCTTTTCATTTTAGTATGTCCCAATTTTTTTTAAAAATATATAATAAAAAAATCAAGCAATTAGATAACAAGTATTAAAAGTCTTCTTGTTCTAAAATTGCATCCTACACTCCTTATATTTGTTGGTTATTATAGCCAAATGCAATTAAAAGAGCATAAAAGAAAGCATATGTATATAGTACTCCCTCCGTCCCAATTTATGTGGCACTTTTCGCTTTTCGAGAGTCAATTTGACTAATTTTTGAAGCTAAATTGGATTAGATTAACTTAATATTTTAATATTAAAATTTATATTTTTGAAAATTACTTGAAACGTACTTTAAGTTACAACATTTCTCATATTATTTTGGTGAAAAAATACGTCTTGAAATGTTGGTCAAAGTTCATGCAGTTTGAATCTCGAAAAGCGAAAAGTGCCACATAAATTGGGACAGAGGGAGTATATAATTAACCTTGGGATAATGGATGACAACATTCGAAGATGATATAACTCTGAAATTTCAGTAGAATCTCCGCTGTTGTTTAAAGGACTGCCCATATACACTATGTAAGGCTGCATCCAATCCAGCAAAAATTAATTAGTTTAAAGAAAAAAGAAAAAAAAAAAGAATTGAAGGAAGAGGGAGAAGGATATAGCACTACATGGAGATTGAAGCGTTGAAAGGAAAAATGAAAAATAGAGGAACATAAAACAAAAAATCTATTATAGATAATTAATTCCTTTTAGTTATAAAATAAACATGAAAAAAATTAACATGCTGGAATAAAGAAAATTAAATTTAAAAACAAAGAAGGAAACTTGCTCAATATGATTTGAGAAAAGGAAAAGGGAAAATACTCACGTATACTTCTCAGAAAATTCAATACTGGGATCAAAGTACATCCATGTAGAATTAAATTAAAATGTTTTTTAAAAAAATTAAAATTAAAATGTTATTAATATAGTTTACAATGCAGCTAGGCAATTAACAATAATTTGTTCATATACTCGAGATTTTTCTCTATAGTTTTTCAAAGTTCTAAAAGAAAATAAAGACAATACCTTGGGAGTCTGATTTGATGCGATGCAAGAAAGAAAGAGTGAAGAGATTACAATAATAGGAGAAAAATGAAAAAGAGAAGCCATAGCATAGAGCACGTAGCTGATGGAGAGTATACTCATGCAAGCAAAGCAAGTAACTTTCCTTGTCAACAAGAAGAGTATATATAGGCTTTATAGCATATTGCCTCTCTTCTATATCCATAACCCAAGTGTAATTAAGAGCCAACTCTATAGCTTTTTAGGGGACAGAGGCGAATCTAAAAAGTAATTTGATGAATTAACATTTTTTATACTTTGTATCAAAACATTGAGTTCGTAGATAGCGGTTAATGAGCTCAGCATGCTCAATTTTCTACTATTTGTATGCAAGCTCGCACTCGATCCTAATACTTGTATTTTCTTTATTACAGTATTATTTTGGATTATCTTCTTACTCATTAATATTGCAAAAAACTTGTTGCTCCCAACGCACACGCAAGTATACGTGGTCGACAAGTAATAAAATGATAAGTAGAGTATCGTTCCCACGAGGACTATTCAGACTGAGGCTTAACAAACAATTTCTAACAACTATTCAGGGATCTTTTCCAATAGTGAGAGTTTTAGTAACTAAAGAGCAGTAATTAAAATGATGGAAATTTAGTCAAACAATGGAGCAAACATTGGTTGTTAATAATATTAAGGAGACGGTCCAGGGTCAGAGTTACGAACAATCCAGTTGAGTTTTCCAATTGATTCCACTTCTTAAATCCCGGGTTACTAACTAACAGAGTAAATGTACCCGTGAAAACCTTTCGATTCTTCACAGTCTATGCAGGCTACTTCAATCCCTATATGTCTATGGGTTGAATCACGTGCACACATTAACGAATTCTGCAATTAGTTAAGCTAGGCGAGCAAGTATATGTTTATCCTATTCACAAATTGGTTCCCCGATGCCCGGGTTCACAAACTAGCCCTACTCTTTCTTATTGCGTTAATAAATTCCCTCTTTCGAGTTCAATCTAAAAACCATAGATAATGCATAATTATCGAGCTCCACTAATAACACAAGTGAAATCAAGAAAGAATAAGTAACCCGTTATGGGACTCAATTAATGGGCATCAATCTTCAAACATCAACTTTCATGAAATACTCTAACCCTAGAACGTAAGAATTAGCCACGCATACTCATAATCACAAGGCAAAGAATTGATGAAATAATGATGTAAATGATTAATAGATGAAAGAATAGGAATTAAACTCTTGTTCAATGAAGTATGGTGCTCTCAATTGCTCAAAAGTCTGAACTCCTTCTAAAAACTAAGTAAAAGAGTATTTATAGGGTTTACAAAGGCCTAGTAATAAGTTACACCTAAGCCTAGACGAAATAGGAAGTCCAAAAACGCTCCAGGGGCGCTGTAGCTGGCGCCCCGCGCCCCCGAACGCGCTGACCCAAGCAGAACCCGTCGAAACTTGCACGCCATGGCCCCGCGCCGCGCAACCAAACGAGCCAGAAGCTGGGCGCGGTGCCTGGCGCGGCGCGCCACCTAGGGCGCCAAGCCAATTTCCAGTTTTCTCCGTCCGCAGCTTGCTTCGTCCCGTGCCTTCGTGTGCTCGATCCAATCCTCAATCCAAATCCAATTTTTTCTTGCTTGATCATGTTCTTTAAAGCTCTAATTGCACTTCATGACAACCTACACACATTCGACATAAAAATCAGTGCAAAATCACATTCATTAACTAGAAAACGGGCGCATAAAATACTCAAACGTGAGGAAATATTAAGGAAATATAGGCATAAAATGCGAAACATCACCACCCCACACTTGAACCTTTGCTCGCCCTCGAATAAGTCACAACTAACTTCCCAACCTAGGTAGAACAGGTCTGCCTGTGACTATGGTTGATACCGATCACTGAACAAATGCACACATGACTACTATGGGTCCAACAAACATGCCAACAATATACCAAACTCAAAACATGAGAACAACCACCCCAAGATAGCTCAAATGCACAAACTCAACTCATTGCAACCATGCTCCAAAAAAATCACACCTATCTACTCAACCAAGAAGCCGCAACTTCACCTATCTCATGCAAACTATGTGCCCTCACCAAAATGAAGCAAGAGAGTGTCCCCCAAATATCACACACAACAATGAATATCAAGAATAGAACGGGGACAATAACATAGAAAGAATTCACTCCCTCTCAAGAAAATCTCACATATCACACACGATGAACCATAGGCTTGCCCGTAGTGTAGGACTCCACCAATGTAAGCTTACTCCAAATTGGGATTAACTAGGATTTTAAAAAGGTTGTAATATAGGCTAAGGGGCTGGTAGGATACATATGGGTAATAGTGACTACCTCCCTAAGCACTTTAATACATCACAATTAATTTAAGCACAAGTCTCATCAAATCCACCCAATCAACAACTTTCACACACACCTTCTCACAAAGTAGCAGATTGTTTCTTTTAAGCACACACTAGCAAGGATGGACATTCTTCTCTCTTTATTTCTTTCTCCAATTTTTTTTTTCTTTCAACTTTGCTCTTCTTCTTTTTTTCATTTGTTTTCTTTTTCTATTCACTTCTTTCCAACCTTGCCAATGCTCATAATCAACTACTACACAATTCATTTACATATTCTCCTCATTGGTTCCACTCAAAAACCTCCCAATATTTCAACCACAACTCCACAATAATATCACGTTATCAATTAAAGTGCGTAAAGAGTAAAGGGCCAAAAAAGAACAATTTAGAACAAGTGGGTAGGCTCAGGGTAAGGGTGCCAACAAAAAGGTCAAAGAGATCACAACAATCAAGTCCAAGTTGTATATGTAAGGGTAGGCAAATCAAAAGAAGGCCTGTATCATTTCCCGACTAGAGCAAACCTAGGATTTCGCTTTGCACACACACGAGACAAGTTCTAAACACCAATATGCAAACATGGAGTATAATAAGAATATGCCTCACAACACACATTGCACACGATCCACACAAAAAGGCTCCATCACAACTCTCAATCAAGCAAATAGGGTGAAACTTGTGGAAAATTAAGCACTAATGCACAAAGGTTCACAACAAAGTCAAGCAAGTGGACTCAAGCATCTCAAGGGGGGTTGTTCCATTTTTTTCCTCTAAGCATGCATCGCAATTTAAAATCAAAGGACACCACAAATAGCACATGCAACAAGTTCAAGTCCACCGGTATCAAACAAATCAAAGGCACCTAGCATTCTACCTATTTGTTTCGTCTAGGGCCACCTATAACTAACTAATCTAATCCTAATAACAATAAAAACTACCCGGTTCAAAGGCCTCCCCGTGGAAAAGAACTGAGGCCATAAGAAAAACCATGGGGTGGATGACATGTACCACTAACAAAGACTAAAAAGAAAATCTTTTTGGAATTTTTCATTAGTTTTCTGATTTTTTTTTCATATATTAAAGCAAGAAACAAATCAAAATAAAGTCAAGTGACAAAATAAAATCCTACTGTACATGCATCCCAAACCTCAAAAATAAAGGGGAGTTCTCCACCCCACACTTAAAACTAAGCAATGTCCTCAGTGCGACAAAGAAGAAAGTGCAAAAGTAAAGGAAACTTCCCTGAAGGCCAGCCGGCCTACACTGGGTGATGCGCTGGAGTGCAGTGCTAGTCCTCCTCCTCCTCCCCATTAGTGGCACCTCCCTTAGCATCAGTCTCCACAGCCTCACTTTCCGGATCACGGTCAACGATGTCCGAATCAGTGTTCTCATCCTCCTCCGGGGGCATCTCTACTGCCTGAGTCATACCCAGGCGTCTCGAAGACTTCAATAAAGGCACTGTGCGATCAAGCACCGCCATATCCATGCCAGCCTGCCGGGCCATGTGCTCCATCATCAAGTAGTGACGTGCGGACAAGTTGGCGTCTGTGTCCCGCCACTCGTCTGCCGTCAAGCACATTGGTGCAGTAGTGGTCACACCCTTCACCGCGGCGATATCAAAAGGCTTCTCAATGTCGGGTACAATGCGATCCCCGACCTCATTAACTGGAACTCCAGCCTGCTCCAGATACCGGGTAAGAAGGTTCCCAAAATACAAACGGCTACATGTCTTCGACTGCCTTTGCTCTCTCATCAATCTCAGCATGTAGTAGCCGATGTTAACCGGCCTCCCGGTCATGAAAAAGTAAACCATGCACGCCCGAGTCTTGGTGACCTCGGAATAATGAGATGAAGGCAAGATGCGTGCATTTATCAATCTCATCCACACTCGAGCTGTTTTCAAAAATTGCGAAAAGAACATGAATTTGTGTCTTCCTGACTCAGTTCGCTCCCACCTATGAGTGGAGCTCTCACCACACAATGTCTCCCGCATAGCCTTGTAATCAGGCTTCCTAATAAAGTCCCTCAGCTCATCATAGTCGGGGTCCTCTACCCCCAAGATAGCGTTCAACGCACTGTGGTCCAATCTCACCTTCTCACCCCGAATAGCAACCATATCATCATCTCTCCATGCTTCATCCGGATACCAATTGGCATAGAGCTCCTATACTAGGTCGAGGTTGGCATGCCGCGGACTCTCAAAGACCGAGTCCCAATGCAAGGCATGAATAGCATCACCCACACCTTGAAACTTTTGCATCAATCTCCTCTTGTCAATGGCTTGCTCAGGAATGTACCCCGCAAGCCTCACACACTTGTACCAAGCTTGGCACTCACCGTTCTTCACAAAAGAGAGACATAATCGCGTCTTGCCCCCGGGCCTTGGGATAGGCATCGCATCCTTAGGAATTCTAGCCTTGGCCTTTGGCTTGGCCTTGGGCTTGGCCGGTGCCTTGCCCTTTGCCTTGCTAGATGAAGGCCCGGCTTGGAGTGATCTCTTAGGAGCCGAGGCGGATGAAGAGCTTGGTTTGTGGGGTGTTACAACCATGGTGCCTACAACAAACAAGAATACCAATGTGAGATGTCAATTCAAACACAAGATTTCAATTCAAGCACAATTGGTAGGACACTACCCCACACTTATCGCTCATTCTATGTATCAACAATTCAACTCATAACACGAGCGACCCCACACTTAGCTAAAACTAGCATTGCACAAAATTGCCACGTTTGTGGACTTCATGATCAAGCTTGTGGGGGTTACAAAATAGCCAATTTTTATGCATGTGCGATACTCAAAGTTCATCTTGCGCCTAAGGATAGCATTGCTACTCAAGAATTCACAATATTAGGCAATTTTCATAGTTGAGGCTTTTTCACAAACAATTGGTGTGCACAATATTCAACTTTCAAATTCAATGGCTAATGCAATGTGCTAACCCTGCCAAATTATTGGGAGATCCCTTTTAACAAGTACACAAGCTAACTATGAAGCATAATAATCAATCTAAGCAATTTAAGATCAAAATTCTAATCACAAGCTTGCATACTACTTAAGGAATTTAACATGGAAAGAGATTGTTAACTTACATGTAATTAATGGAGAGAGAAGGGAGAGAATTTACTTACTTGAAGATGTTAGATTGAGTGGAGAAGAACTTGTGATTAATTTCAAGAATTAGGAGTGAGTTGGGGGAGATTTTGGGAGTGTTTTGAGAGAAAATAATGAAGAAAAGGGGAGGGGATCGGGTAAAGAGGGGAAAGAGAATCCGGGTCGCGGGTCAAAACCCGTTTGGACCCGGATTTTTTCGAATATTTTTCCTAGCGCGGTAGCCCACGCGGCGCGCCTCAAAGGCGCTTGGAAAACTGATCATTCTTCCTGCCTCGGCGCTTTGGGAGGCGCGGGGCGCTCCCATCGCGCCCAGGCTTTTTGCTTCAGACCTCCTTCAGGTGCGTTAGGAGGCGTGGGGCGCTCCCAAATGCGCCCGAGCAATTTTTTTCGTACCAATTTTTGATTTCAAGTGCGAACCCAAGTGCGAGACATGCCTCAAAGCATCCCGTACCCCTCAATACATCAACTGCATCTCGTTTAGCACTCCCGACACCTACAAAAACGATACAACAATACAAAAATTACGTGACACTATAAAACACAAAACAACTAAATTATTACAAGTACAAACTCCGGTTGCCTCCCGAGAAGCGCCTTATTTAACGTCGTGGCACGACGAGTATCAATCATGGATCCCTCAAAATAATGAAGGTACGATGATTCACCGAACGTCCCCAATAGTGCTTCACCCTTTGGCCATTCACCAAGAACATCTTCTCTGAATCGGGGGCTCTCAATTCAACCTCTCCATGTGCGGTAACACGAACTACTTCAAACGGCCCCGACCATCTAGACTTCAACTTGCCTGGAAATAGCTTCAACCTCGAGTTAAACAACAACACCAGCTGCCCGGGCTCAAACTGAGGATGGTCAATATGTTTGTCATGCCATTTCTTTGTCTGTTCCTTATGCAATTTTGCATTTTCATAAGCATGGAAATGGAACTCTTCAACCTCATGCAATTGAAGCATTCTCTTCTCACCCGCCAAGGCTATATCAAGATTGAGCTTTTGAATTGCCCAATATGCTTTATGCTCTAGCTCAACGGGCAAGTGACAGGCCTTACCATAAACAAGCCTATATGGAGAAGTTCCAATAGGCATTTTAAATGCAGTCCGATAGGCCCAGAGACCATCATCTAACTTCATAGCCCAGTCCTTCCTCGAGGCATTCACAGTCTTCTCAAGGATTTGCTTGATCTCTCTATTAGACACTTCCACTTGGCCACTAGTTTGGGGATGATAAGCAGTTGCCACCTTGTGGCGAACCCCATACTTGGCCAAAAATTTATTGAACAACCGGTTGCAAAAATGCGTACCTTCATCACTGATTATAGCCCGCAGTGTCCCAAAATGAGTGAAAATATTTTTCTTCAAGAATTTCACCACCACACTCGCATCATTTGTTGGAAGTGCCACAGCCTCCACCCATTTAGACACATAATCAACCGCCACGAGAATGTATTTATGGCCCATGGAAGGTGGGAACGGACCCATAAAGTCAATCCCCCAACAATCAAACAGCTCAATCTCCAGAATATTATTCAAAGGCATCTCGTGACGCCTAGAAATAGTGCCCGTTCTTTGGCAACGATCACACTGCTTAACCAAGGCATGAGCATTTTAAAACAAAGTAGGCCAAAAAAAACCAGACTGAAGTACCTTTGCAGCTGTTCGATCTCCACCAAGATGGCACCATAAGGAGAGGAATGGTAGCTATGTAGAAACGGCTCAACTTCTTCCCTTGGAATGCATCTCCTAGCTAGTTGGTCAGGGCCTATCTTGTACAAATAAGGCTCATCCCACACATAAAATCTGCTCTCATGAAGGAGTTTGCGCCTTCGCTCAGCTGTAGCCCCAGGAGGATACACATTACTCACAATTAAGTTCACCATATCAGCATACCATGGCACCTCGGCTGCATCTAAAGCAAAAAGCTGCTCATCGGGGAATACCTCTTTAATCTCAGGCCCTTCATCTACACGATCTCTATTCTCCAGCCTGGACAAATGATTAGCTACTTGATTCTCAGTCCCCTTGCGATTTCGAATTTCAACATCAAACTCTTGCAATAGGAGAACCCATCGAATTAGTCTAGGCTTGGAATCCTTCTTCTCAAACAAATACCGGATTGCGGCATGATCAGTGTAAACAACAACACGAGTGCCAACCAAATAAGATCTGAATTTATCAAAGGCACACACTACGGCTAGCAACTCCTTCTCAGTGGTGGTATAATTGGACTGGGCTGCATCAAGAGTCTTGCTTGCATAATAGATGGAGTGAAAGATTCTTCCAATTCTTTGGCCTAGAACAGCCCCAATAGCATTGTCACTCGCATCACACATCAATTCAAATGGCAAAGACCAGTCAGGAGCAATGATGATTGGTGCAGTCACCAACTTTTTCTTCAATTCTTTAAATGCCTTGAGACAAGCATCATTAAACTCAAATTTCATATCTTTCTCCAACAACTTGCACATGGGACTAGAAATTTTGGAGAAGTCCTTTGTGAAACGTCTATAAAGACCTGCATGTCCCAAGAAACTATGCACCCCCTTAACAGAGATAGGTGGTGGTAATTTCTCAATAGCCTCAATATTCGCTTTATCAACATCGATCCCTTGCTTTGACACCTTGTGCCCAAGTACTATGCCTTCTTGAACCATAAAGTGATATTTTTCCCAATTCAGGACCAAATTTGTTTCTTCACAACGGCTCAGCACAGCATCCAAATTTTTCAAGCAATCATCAAAGTAATCACCAACTACTGAGAAATCATCCATGAACACCTCCACAAATTTTTCCACCATGTCGGTGAAAATAGCCATCATGCATCGCTGAAAAGTCTCCGGGGCATTACATAACCCAAACGGCATCCTCCTAAATGCATAGGTGCCATATGGACAAGTAAATGTAGTCTTCTCTTGATCTTCGGGAGCTATCACAATCTGATTGTAGCCCGAATACCCATCCAAGAAACAATAATACTCATGCCCAGCAAGTCTATCCAGTATTTGATCAATAAAGGGAAGTGGGAAGTGGTTTTTCCTGGTGGCCTTGTTCAGCTTTCTATAATCAATGCAAATTCGCCACCCTGTGACTATTCTTGTACGAATCAACTCATTATGCTCATTCTTCATCACTGTCATGCCCCCCTTTTTTTGAACACATTGCACTGGACTCACCCACTTGCTGTCAGAGATAGGAAAAATAATACCAGCATCCAGCCACTTGATAATTTCTTTCTTCACCACCTCCTTCATGATTGGATTTAATCTCCTGTGCTGCTCTATAGATGGCTTATGGCCTTCTTCCAAAAGAATTTTGTGCATGCAGAAAGAATGACTAATCCCTCTAATATCAGCAATGGTCCAGCCAATCGCCCTCTTGCGCTCTCGCAGCACTGTCAACACCTTTTCAACCTGCACATCAGACAACAAAGAAGAAAGGATCACGGGTAAGGTATTACCCTCACCCAAATAAGCATAACGCAAATGCACAGGTAAAGGTTTGAGTTCAAGAGTAGGAGCCTTCTCAATAGACGGTTTAGCAGGAGTTAAGGTCAACGGTCTATCAAGCTCCAAATTTCTTCCATCCTGGGATGAATTTACTTTGCATATTAAGAATCTCCAAATATTCTTCAATGTCATCATCCTTCAGGATATCATCATCATCACATAAGAGTGCCTTTTCCAGAGAATCAACATTAGAGGCCAAGAATGACCTCTCCTCAGCAGTCAACTCATCATCTACCACATTTACTATGGACAACTCTTCATAATGGGAAGAAAGCTGGGTAGCTCTAAACACATTGAACACAGCTTCTTCCCCATTTACCTTCATAATCATCTTTCCAGCTCTAACTCTAATGACAGCATCAGCAGTAGCCAAAAATCCACTTCCCAATATGAGAGGAACCTCAGGATCAGCTTCATAGTCATGAATAATGAAATCAACAGGCAATATAAACTGACTCACTTGTGTAATCACCTAATTTTGGCACAAAATACCAAAATAATGTAAAATAGTTGTGTCATTATGATGTGATTCTTATCCTTTATTTTAGCCATTTAAACTAGTTAATTAAAAGAAAAGACAAAATATATACATATAAAAAATATTGTATTGTGAGAGTAAATGCTACTTGATGCTTTATCCTAGTTGAAATAATCCTTATGTGTGTTGCATTTTAGTTGATGTTAATTGTGATAGTTTGTAAGTACCTCTGGGCTAATCTAAAAATCAGGAAAAAAGAAAAAAATATATTGGCCCAAACGTTTCTCTGAAGTCCAGTCTGTATAAGCTGTGACCCGGGCCAAACATTTGGTTTAAAAGCCAATTATTGCCATTTTTGGCCATTTCTCCTAAAAAAATCCCTAGAGAAGCAAAAAGTTTGCCCAAATTTCCCAGCTCATCGGAAACCGCCGCTGCACCACCGCGAACCACCGTATCTTTGGCCAAATTACCTTCCCCGACTCCTCTTTGACCCTTCTCTCCAGTCTTGAGGTCGATTTTGCCAAAAACATAGCGAATCGGTGTAGCTCGAGCCCCCAAAGTGTGTCAAACTCTTTTTCAGTGGCCTTTTCGTTTCTTCCGGCGAACTGTTACATGTAGGTACTGTTTATCTCTCCTCTTTCCGTTTCTTTTCTTCTTCTAGCTGAAACGACCCCAAATGGGATCGTTCCAGTTAGAAGAAGAAGGCGATGGGTCGGGTGGTTTGACGTACGAACTGGGTCTGTTTTGATTAGGTGTTAAACGGCGGGATTGGTGTTTGTTTGGTGGAGTTGTGACTATGGGTTGATTGTTGGTGGTTGTTGTGATGCTATGAGCTTAAGGGCTGTGATGGGGGGGTGTATGGTGATGCCAAACAGCCGCTATGTTGTGTGTGCGTGCGGGATGATGTCGTAGTGAGGCGACGTTGTTTGACATTGAAATGTTGGGTCTGCGATTTGGACTTCAACCTGTCAAGGCGAGGGCAGTGGTGATGGCTCGTGGTGGCGATTCGAGGCAGCCAAGTGGAGGTGAAGCAATGGCGAAGCAAGGGCAGTGTGAAGGCAGCTTGGTGACGACTTTGCAGCGATGCTGTGTCAGGCAGTGGTGTAGTGGCGACGTCAAAGATGATGAGGTGCTGCGATGATTGTTGTTGTTTCTTGTTTGTGAGACAATGATGATGCTTCTGTGATGCTTCTCTGATTGTGTTGAGGCTGATCCGAGGCCGTGTTAATGGTGGAAGCAACGTCGAGGCAGTGGCAGTGGATGTATTGGCTATGTTTTAGCTCGACGGGTTAGATTAAGTTTGTCTTCTCTGCTTTGTTTTCCTTTGTCTCAGTGATTTAGCCATAGAAAGATAAAATGTCGATTAGTATCTTGGTTCGTTTAGTTCTAATAATATTTGTCAGCTTGGTTTATTGACATGAGAGTCGTTCACTGATTTTAGAAGGAAAGGTGTATTCTTGTCGTCTATTCACTGATTAAGCAATGAAAGTAGTTGATTTTCGCGATGATTGTTAATGTTTGAACACGAACTAATCCAAACCCGCTCATAGTTCCATTTTCATTATGAAATTTCAGTTGGTACTTGTACGTTGATTCATGTTAGTTTGATTGGCAAATTTCACTAGTTCATTGCTTAACTGTTGGTTTTTTGGCCTGTTTCGCCTTGTGTTAGTATTGTTTAAGTGCGATATTTGGATGTCATGGCCTAAAGTTACTTAGCTTGTCTAGTTTCTTTACATTCTGCTTGAGTGTGCCTTGGAAGCATGAATTGTAGTTTCGGCCAGTGTTTTAGTTCGTTAAGGTCATCTGCACACGAGTCATTTGTTGCATAGAAGCTTCATATTAATAAGCATGTGCTAGATTGTTTAGAGCGTGGCAGTTTGTGCGTTTAAGCTTGATAATGTGATGTGTTGAACATTGAAGCTGGATGTCTTAGGGATGGAATGTATGGATCTGAGTTCACTTGTCCTTTGGTCTAAATATGTGCATAGTTAATTATGGTGTATTATTAGTTTTTTAGGTGCTGTTTGGTTTAGTTTTGATAACTTTTGGTTTCATTTTAGTTGGTTTAAAAGCTGAAAATTTGTAAAGAAAAAAGAGGACTCAAAGTCAAACAATGAGACAAAGGTGGCAGCATAAAACAGATAAGATTCCTGCCATAGTTTGTTGTCTAGTATAGGTGGGAATGCATGCCAAAAGTAAGTCTTCAGTAGGGTAAAAATCTTGGCACATGGGCTTGTCCTTTTCACCCAATTTTTACCCATCCTCTTCTATTTGATGAGAGTTTTACTCTTCACAAAAGGCAAGACACAGCTGAAACACACACAGGAGATCTGGAAAGAACTTCTCTCTAAAAAAGGACACAGACACACACACAATAACATCTGCAAAAAACACTACTCTTTCACTGGCTTCAAATCTGAAATTGTTAGAGAAAATAGTAGAGTTAGATAAGAAAAAATACTAGAGTAAAATGGAGTAAAAAATAGAGAGGTTGAAAGAGGTTAAAGGAGTAGTTGCGTGACTGGTTGTGTTGCTTCATCTTACTATTGCTGCTGTTTGGTTTGGCTGAAGAATGTAACATTGCTAGGCTTTTGGGATTTACTACACAAGCTGCTCATATGTAAATCTTTATACTACCATTTATATGTTGTAGGATTTTTTTTTTTTTAAATGCGAAATAGCCTCTTAAGGGCCCCAGAAGAAATGTGTTCTAATGTGTGTATGACGTCTGCATTCTGTTGACATTTTAAAATTTGGGGTCATGATTATATTTCAAATATAGCTGCTATATCTTGTAGTTTAAATATTGTTGTTTATAACTGGTTCAAAATCAGCCATGATTAGGAATAAAATCAGTGTCGTGGGAAACAATGAGAATTGACCATGTAAATTCGTTAAAACTGAGTTAGCTTGCATAAATTTGGTTAAACCTGAAATGAAAGTCAATAAAGGACATCAAGTGCAAACATAAGTTTTTTTTTTCCGAAAGCTCAACTATTAAAAGAAATGGTTAAGGCTTGGCTTTAGCTCTGCACATGAAAATAGCTGAAATTCGCAAAGCTTGAAAACAATAAAGAAACGGCATCCAAGTGTGATAGGACAAACTTAGGCAAGATGCTGCGTAACAGTAAAGAAAAAACCGAAAAATCAAGAAGGAGAGTAATGGCGTCAATTGCTTTAGCGCGCACACACACACACACACACACACACACACACACACACACACACACACACACACACACACACACACACATATATATATATATATATATATATATGAGCATGGTCAGATAATGCAAAGTTCTGTGTATTACATTTACACACAAAGAGTGTACAATTAGGCAAGTTGATAGGTGGAATTAAAGATTAAAATAATAGCCATTTGTTCACTTGAAACTCACTCTTAAGTCGAGAGATTTCGAACGGGTGAAGTGCCTGCACGATTTAATCGATTTAAGTCGGAAGATTTCGAACGGGTAAAGTGCCTGCATGATCATATCTCGATTTGAGTTCCCATTTGGACGGACAAAAAGTAATAATAAATTGAAGCGTAACAAAATCAAGGCAAAAAATATAACAAACAAATTCAAAGAGTCGAAATGCGTCAATAAAGCAATTGTGCTTGCACAGGGCTCAAGGGTGCCTAACACCTTCCCGAGAGTCAACCGAGATCCTTACCCGGAACTCTGACGCAGACCATTTACGAGTCATAGGTGTTCTAGGTACACCACTTTGGTGACTTGGCACACCTTTAACTTGTCAAGTGGCGACTCCGAAAATCTCTAAAATAATTTGTGTACCTATCGACACCCGGTCACATACCTTTAAAAACTAATAAAGTTTTTCTTTTTAAGTTAAAAAGGGGTCGTGACAACTTGTACAAGCACATCCTCAATAATCCCCTCGGGGAATGTCACAGTAGTTGGTCGTGGTTCACCCAGGCCTTGCTTCCTGAAAACTGATGAAGGCATTAAATTCACACTAGCACCCAAGTCACACAAAGCTCGTCCAACCTCATGTTCCCCAATTTTCAAGGGAATAGTAAAACTGCCAGGATCCTTCAATTTCTGAGGAAGCTTGCTTCTAACTCTAGAACTACACTCCTCAGTGAGTGCAGCTGTCTCGAATTCAGTCAGTCTTCTCTTGTTAGCAACAATATCCTTGATGTATTTAGCATATTTGGGAACATCCCTCAAAAGCTCTACCAAAGGAATATTTACCTGAATCTGACTCAAGATCTCCAAAAATTTCTTGCATGCTGCATCAACTTTTTACTTCTGAAGTCTCTGAGGGAAAGGTGGTGGTGGTCTCACAATAGCAAGCTTAGGCTACTTTTCTATCACTTTCTCAGCTTCTTTCTCCACCTCTCTATCAGCATTAGGCTCTAACTCACCAATAGGCTTCCTTGGCTTTAGGGGAACTTCTTCTAGAGCTCTTCCATTCCTCAAAGTAACTGCTTGCACAAATTCCTTAGGATTTTTCTGTGTATCACTTGGCAAAGCACCCCGAGGTCTATTATTCTGTGCTCCAGCTAGCTACCCCATTTTTCTCTCCAGATCTTTCTGAGCATTGCTCAAATCTTTTATTGTTTGTGCCTGAGCTGCTGAATCATCCATGAGTTTTTGCTGCCCTGCAAGAACTTTTCTAAGCATATCCTCAACAGAATTAGACTGTTGTGGCTGAGTCTGCGACTGCGACCCCTGCTGTGGTGCATTTTGAAGATTATTTTGGGGTCTCTCATTGCCTTGTAGCTGCTCACGGTTATCCCTCCAAGAAAAATTTGGGTGATTACGCCAATTGGTGTTGTAGCTATTACCATATTGATTGCGACTTTGACCCTGCAACATGTTCTGATTACCCACATAATATACTGACTCTGGATTAGATGGACAGATGTCAGTGACATGATCTTCTCCAGAAAACTCATAAAAGACTTGAAGTTGTTGCACTGGAGCTGCTGGTTGTTGAGTCTGCGACAGAGCTAGCTTTGCTGATTTGATTGGAAATAGCCTCTATTTTCGCCCTCAGCTCTGAAACTGCATCTGATTGAAGTACCCCAACAGATTTCTGTGCAGTAGCTCTACCAACTCCCTGCCAATCAGGATTGCTCTGCGAAAACTTGTCAAGTAAATCATAGATCTGGTCAAAATTTAAGGCCAGTACCTGGCCTCCTGCAGCAGCATCTACCACGATCTTAGTATGCGCATTCAACCCCTCAACAAAAGTATGTGCAATAACCTCATTGGATTAGTTGTGGTGTGGACAATCTCTCAATAGAGCTTTAAATCGCTCCCAGGCTGAATACAAAGATTCTCCTTCTATCTGTCTGAAGGACATAATTTCACTCCTCAGCCGGGCTGTCTTGGCAGATGGATAAAATTTAGCCAAGAACTTCTTAGCCAAATCCTCCCAAGTAGTGATAGACCCAGGCTTTTCAGCCTTTAACCACTTCCTTGCTGCCCCAATCAGTGAAAACGGGAGCAACGTCAAGCGAACATAATCAGTAGGAACTCCCGATGGTGTATAAGTATCACTGATCTCCAGGAAATTCTGAGTGTGTTGCTGCAGATCTTCATGAAGTAATCCAGCATATTGCCCAGTCACATGCAGCAACTGAATCATGTCAGGCTTAATCTAAAAGTGCCCGGTGATAGTGGGCTTCACAATACTAGACGCCACTCCCACCAGGCTGGGAAGAGCAACATCTCGCACCGCTACTGCTCGTTCTTCTGCCATTTCAGTGGGCAAGGAAGCAAGTACAATTGCTAGTGCTACTGGTCGAAGAACATGGAACATTTTTTTAAAGTGACCAGTTCTTCGACCGAAAGTCGGTCAACCTTTCGACCGAAAGTCGGTCAACCTTTCGACCGAAAGTCGGTCAACCTTTCGACCGAAAGTCGGTCGAAGGCCTATCGACCGACTTTCGGTCGAAATGTTGGTAAATTATTTTGACCAACTTCCGACCGAAAATCGGTCGAAAACCTGTAAAAACTTGCAACATAAAATCTGCAATTAGCCCTACACCACCTGTAAATTCAGCAACACGCAGAAAAACCAGACAAAACACATTCATAAACGATATTCAACAAGGCTAACAAAGCCAAACAATAGAAACAAGTCTTTCAACATCAGTAACAGTGTTACAATTATCAAACAAACTTAACAAACAGTTTATGGTTCAACTATCACTACTACTAGCTAGAACCCGAACTAGACTCGGCATCAGACTCAGACGACGAACTGTGTCGACGTCTGCTCTTTTGCTTTCCTTTGCCTTTTTTTTTTGGGCGCTTAAGGAGCTTTTGCATCATTTCATGCATTTCTCTTTGATGAGCCTCATTTGCTAAGCGCATAGCTTCATTTTGTCTCTTCAGCTTTGCGATCTCCTCTTTCACCCGAGCCATTTCTCCAGGATCAGCAGAGCTTGAAGGAGCAGTAGAACACGAGCCCAAATAGTTCGATTTATGCTTTCCAGATGAATAGAGTGTTGCAAGGCCATATGCAGACCCCTTCTTCACCCCTCCATTAACATCCAACCATAAATTGGTTTCTTGCTCGAGCGTTAGGGGTGCTGCGGTACTGCTTCCGCATTCAGATTGTTGAGTCGAGGTCCACTCTTCAACGGGGCCCACACCCCAGAAAGACAATAGTGACATCTTCTGTGTTGCATCTAGGGAGGCCGTTATGCTGACCGTTTATCGAGGGAAAGCGGGTTAGTTTGGAAAATGAAAAAAAAATGAAAAAAAAGAAGAGAGAGAGAAGAGACACTTTGTTAAGAGGGGCAATTTCAGATTTTCAAATATTAGCGTGTCAAATGTCCTTTTCCCGTTGTCGGCAAAGATTTTAAAGCCAATTTCACGCCGTTATAATGGTCAATTTTGTGAAAAAATAAAATAGAAAAACAACGTCAATAGTCAAATTTCGGTGGCGTTGTCATGTCAAATTTTGTTCAAAAATTAGAAAAAATCAAATAGAGTCAGTCTTGTTTTGTAAAATATTGACAAGTTTTGTTTGTCTAGGCTAGTCGAATCATGTAAATATTTTATTTGAGTCGGCTTGTCCGTTTAATGTCAATAGTCAAATTTTGGTATCGTTGTCATGTCAAATTTTGTTCAAAAATTAGAAAATCAAAAAACGAAGTAGAGTCGTCTTGTTTTGTAAAACATTGACAAGTTTTGTTTCTATTTTTCTAGCCTAGTCAATCATGTAAAAATTTCGTTGGAGTCGGCTTGTCCGTTTTAATGTTGTTTTACAAATTTTGTCCAAAGTCTTCTCGGTCCTAATCCTTCATTTTAATAAAATAGGTATCATGGCTGCATCATCATCTAGAGTAGGAAAAAGGAAGTTTCCTGAGGGATCTACTCCGCCGCCTAATAAATGTCCTCCATTGTTGAGGGAGTGGTGGTACCACTTGAGGGAAAAGCAGAAAGGGGTTGTGAATGCGAGAATTGGGGAAATGACATATTTTCTTAACCCTAAGTTTGCCCAACGCCGGGAACTAGTAAATGCTTTGATTCGGTATTGGGAACCGAGTCAAAATACCTTTGTGTTTGGTGATATTGAGATGACTCCTACTTTAGAAGAGATCTCGGGTTTGACTAATGATGTGTTTAGGAAAAAGAAGTGCATAGCACCTCGCTTTGTGAGGGTCGAGGAGTTCCTACGGGACATGAGTCTGCGCTCTGATACACAGTTAGTGAGTTTGGCCTCAGGTTGGGTTAGTCTGGAGTATCTTTATGCTCTTTATGGGCGGGGAGATGGTTACACAGAGCATCAGCCGGAATTCATCACTATGTTGAGCCATGACCAATGGAATAACCTTAGGTAAAGAGCTTTCATTTTTGCTTTCCTTGGCCTCAGGGTCTTCCCGATGGAGAATGGACAAATCTCTATCCATACCTCTTGGATCGTGAGAGCTCTATTTGGGGGAGTTCGAGATTCTACTGTTGTGCCGATGATCTTGGGCAGTATTTATCGTGCTTTGACTCGATGCATAGAGAAAGGGGCCCGATTTTTCGAGGGTTGCAACTTGTTGTTGCAAGTATGGTTCGTTGAGCATTTGTTTGGCCGTTCTGACCCTACTCCACTACCCGATGCGCCTAAATGCCATTTGAACACCCATTATTATCGTGCTCGACATCTTGATCTACCTGAGAGCTTTGATGGGTGGGAACAGTACTTGAGCGAGCTCACTTTGGAGAATATCCGGTGGCAGGTTAGTTGGTACCCCTCGAAAGAGGGCATATATGGTAGTATAGATCGTCCTTTTCTAGTATTGATGGGTCATAAGAGTGCCGAGCCTTATTGCCCTACGCGGGTGCTCCGACAGCTTGGGCGCGTTCAGGGTGTACCCAGGGTAGAGGCCGTGGGAGAGTATCGCTTTGAGCATATTAGCGGTGAGTTTCCCAAGCACACTCAGTGGTTCTCCATTTGGGATAATATGAGACCTTTGACCCCCAGCACACAGGTTATAGACCGATTCAGAGGCGAGGTCACTCCCGAGTATGTTTTCTGGTTCGGCCGACAGCCTGCTTTGGTAGCTATGCCAGCGAAAACGGTTAAGGGACCGTATGATGAGGCACTCAGGATTGACATGAAGATAGAGATGCATAGGGTAGAGATTGAGGAGAGATATGCGGGTCTGGTCTACCATCTTCGTTCTGAGAGGGATGCCGCTCGAGCGGCTTTGGCTGAGAGTAAGGGTCTCGCACATCAGCACCTAGACACAGTTAGACGACTCCGTGTTATGCACTCTGAGGCATTGACAGAGCGGGATGCCGACAGGGCAGCTTTGGTGGAGAGCAGGAGAAAGGAGGATTATCATCGTCGGGATGCCATGGATGCTGGAGCTCGACTCGACAGGGCACTGGAGCAGGGAGAGCAGCTCAGGGGGCTAGCACAGAGCCGACTTCAGGATATACATGCTGCAGGACAGACTATCAGTGTAGTTTATCGGCAGGTTTATGACTCTGCTGTATATGTTGCACAGGCTATCAGTGACTGTAGGAGGTTGCCCGCGGAGGACCTACTTCCACATGTGCTTCCCTTCGTCACCAGAGTTGCAGAGAATTTGGCTGGATTGCGTCGCACCTTGGTGGAAGGCCCACCAACAGATCCCGAGGAGCCACCAGAGGAAGATCTCGACGAGCCATTTGAGTCAGATCCAGAGGAGCCAGCTGAGGCAGGGCCCAGATCACCTTAGCAGATATATGCCAGTCTGAGATGATGCAGCTCATTGCCTTTTGTCATTCATTTAGCATCTTGGACAGATTGTAGCTTTTATTATGTATTGGTATTTCTATTTCGAACAGTCGGTCTAGTTTTTTTATTTTAATTTGTAGGAGTACTACTATTGCCCCATGTTGTCGGCGGGCTTTTTATATTGTACTGTTTCGGCATTTATGAAAAGGAAATCATAAAATCCAAAATTGTGTCTCTTTATTATCTTAAATGCATTTTTGCTTTCTTTTTCAATCTAATTTTGGACCCCTTTTACATTTGAAAGATATATGATATGGAAAAAAAAAAAGCGAAAGAAAAGAGAGGAAAAAGGAGAAAGAAAAAAGGAAAAAAAAGAGAGGACCCGCTTTGTCTTGATTCGGGATGATGCATGACGACTTTAGGCTCGTAGGCGCGCTTGGCTCATAAATATCGTGTTTCCTAACCTGTTTTGTTTGCAGACAAGACTAGATTACCAGTGATTTGGTGCAGCGCTCTGGCATTACCCCACTCTCACACAACTAACTCAAAGGGACTTGAAATTTCATTTGGTAACATGGCCACTGAAGGAGACAAATCTGATGTTGGTTCCGAAGAAAATGATAGGACGACAGAAGAGGCCCTGACTCTGAAGCAATTCCTGGTAGACATGCATTATGCGATAACCACGGGACGGGCACCTCCTCCCATGCCAAACCTCCTAGATGGGCTTATGCCAACAGCTAGCCAGCGAGCACCAGGCACATCTACTGCGGTCGAGGATCTGACCTATCCCCTGGTTTTGGCACTAGTCATGGTCCAACAAAAGAAGCTGAAGTGCGCCCTCATGCGCCGCCCCCACCACCTCCACCTCAAGGGAAGTATGGACAACATCCACCACAGAGGCAGTATGGTCCACCCCCACCACAGGGACAGTATGGTCCACCTCCGCCACAGGGGCAGTATGGCCCACCTCTCCCACAGGTTCCAATTTTTCGGGGCCCAGCTAGGCCTGCTATGGCCAGGTCTAACAGCGAACCACATCTCCAGGCTGGGGATCATCATTATGATCAGCACCATGAACCCAATTTCTGACACAGTGACTTATATGATCAGGGGTTCCGCCGCGAGTCTCAAGTTGAGGTTGATCGATCAGGAAAGCTTGATGAGAGCGAGGTTATGAGAAAGGTGAAGGGCCTAGAACAAGCAGTAAGGATCATTCAGGGCTATGGAGATCATACCAACATTTCTTTCAAGGATCTTTGCCCCTACCCCGAGTTGCAATTTCAAAAAGGGTTCATAGTGCCAAAGTTCGATCTATACACCGGGCAAGGAGGTCCAAGAGTTCATATGAAGACCTACTGCAACAAGATGAGAGGGGTCAAGAAAGATAAGTTGTTGATAGCCTACTTTTCTGAAAGCTTGGGGGTGCAGCTGCCGAATGGTTCATGAGGCAGGATGTAACTAAGTGGTTGGCATTTGATGACATGGCACGGGCATTCTACGACCAGTACAAGTACCACATTGAGGTTTGGCTAGATCGATCCTCTTTTGATGCGATAAAAAAGAAGCCAAGTGAAAGCTTTAGGGAGTACGCCCTCAGATGGCGCGAGCAGGCCGCTCGAGTGAGCCCCGCAATACCGGACGACGACATGGTCTGTTTGTTCATCGAGGCGCAGAATGAGGCATTCTATGGTGCATTGATCGCTGCCTTTGGGAAACCGTTTAGTGAAGTCGTCAAGATGGGAGAAATTCTTGAGAGGGGAGTCAAAGCTGGTAAGATTGTGAGCCAGACCGCACTGAAAGCAACCACACAGGCTGTGCAAACAGGGGCAGCAGGGTTTGCTAAGAAAAAGAAAGAAGATGTGGCCATGGTAGGGTCGGGTTCGCGAAGGTGGAACGAGGAGCGATACAGTCATCCTAATTCATACCAAGATCCACAAACACCCCATTTGCAACACTATTACCCACCACAAAATGTACAATATTCCATACCTCTACCCCAATACTCTGTACACGCTGCGCAGCCATATGCCCCAACATCTTATCCGCAGCCACACAGCCTACACACCCCATTCACCAAGCTCCACATAGTCATTACCAGGCTCCGCCTAACCCTACCTACCGACCAAGAGGTCCTGCAGGCTTTCGTCCAAGGGCGGAATCCAAGAAGGCTCGAGAAGAGAAAAGGAGGGAATTCACACCAATTGGGGAATCTTACACCAGTATCTTTGAGAAATTGCGAGCTTTGAACATGATAAAGCCAATTCAAGGAAACATGAATCCTACTGGGAAAGTGGACCACTCTCGGCATTGTGATTACCACTCGGGCGCACCAGGGCATGATACAGAAGATTGCTATTATCTCAAAAGAGTGGTGCAAGATTTGATTGACAACAACCAAATCGTGATTGAAGATGCAGAAACGCCAACATTAATCGCAATCCTCTGCCAGTCCATGATGTACACATGGTATGTACATGCGAAGGAGGATTTGAAAATGAATCTGCAAGGCCAATAGTGTCAGTCGATGCAATAACAATTGGGGTAGAAAAGATGCATATTACTTCAAAGACAAGTCCTGTTGTGGTGTCCGGAGGAACAAAGCCATCTGTCCAGTTGGATAAGCCCGTGTTAACATTGAAACGAGCTGTTGAGAAAAGGGAAGGGGTTACTGAGAAACCAAAGCTGGTGATCTCAAGGGCCATCAGAAAGGAAGGAGAAGCAGATTCTGCTACCAAACCAAAGTTGGTTATAAATAATGCACCTCGGGAAGATGATTTCAACAAAATGCGCGAGCCCATTGTCATAAAGAGGGCATCCCAGTTCCATGTGACAGATAGCAAGGCTGTCCCATGGAACTATGCCAAGGCAGTGGTAACGTACATGGGAAAGGAGGTTGTAGCAGAAACAACACAAGTGGGCGGTCTAACTCGTTCTGGGCGGTGCTTTACCCCGCAAGAGTTAAGAAAAGCAAAGCAAGCTAAGGAAAATCAGGGTCCCGTCAAGGAACCTGTCACTGAAAAAGAGGCAGAAGAGTTTCTAAAGAAGATGAAAGCGCAAGATTACTCTATTGTGGAGCAGCTGAGGAAGACCCCTGCTCAAATCTCTTTGTTGTCCCTGTTGATGCATTCCGAGGCGCACCATCATGCTCTGTTGAAAATCCTGAATGAAGCTCATGTATCTGATAAAATGACTGTTGGTAACTTGGAGGTTGTTGCTGCTCGTATCTTTGAAGTCAACATGATCACTTTCACTGATGAAGAATTGCCTATGGAAGGCACAGGCCATAACAAAGCTCTGCATCTGACTGTTAAGTGTGACAACTCTTACGTCACGAGAGTGCCGGTTGATGGTGGGTCTGGTCTGAACATCTGGCCATTGTCCACTTTGAAAAGATTGAAAATCAACGTGGATAGAATTCGAACCAATACTATGAGTATCTGTGCTTTTGATGGAGAAAAAAGACAGTCAATTGGTGAGATCGAGCTGACATTGACGATTGGGCCTGTGGACTTTGCTATTGATTTCCAAGTGCTCGATATGGATTTGTCTTACAATCTACTGTTGGGAAGGCCCTGGATTCATATGGCGGGCGCAGTACCGTCAACTTTGCACCAGACTGTGAAGTTTGAGTGGAACCGTGAGATGATCATGGTACATGGAGAGGGAGATTTGTCAATCTATAAAGACCCGTCCATTCCAGTTATCGAGGTCACCAATGATAGCCCAACTCTGATGTACCAAGCCTTTAAAGCAGTCAATGTGGAAGAAGTTCCTGAAGGCAAGCCTTTGCCCCAAGCAAGATTGTCAGAAGCGGCAGTCATGATGGCTACAGAAATGTTGAAGCATGGTTTTCAACCAGGAAAGGGTCTCGGGGGATCACTCCAAGGAATGTCGCACCCAATTAATCCACTTGGCATTCGAGGTACCTGGGGTCTGGGATACAAGCCCACAGCTGCAGACAGAGCAAGAGCTAGGAAGATGAAGAAACAAGAATGGTCCCTTGAGAAGCCTGTCCCTTGCCTCGCTCAGTCATTCACGAGGTCCAACGAGGGCAAGTCTATTTCCAAGAATGCTGAGGAGACTAAAGAACAGAAGAAGCTCATGTCCGATCTGAGGCACGTCTTTGGCATCACCATGGTGCAAACTGGCGAAGGATCTAGCAATGCAGAAATCCAGGACATTGGCCCTGATGTGAAGCTGAACAACTGGGAATCCATGCCTCTCCCCACTAGGAGGGGCTATTGGTAGCAAGTTTTGTTATCCTTTCTGTATACTTGGTTATCCTAAGGGTTGTAATCCAAGTATATTTATTTTGCTCGTTATGATGTCAAACCCTTTTATCTTTTAAATTCAATGAAAAGCAAGACATGTTCTTGTCTCCTTATTCTATCTCTTTACTTTCCTGATTTTTGTTCCTTATTTCTTTCTGTAGCTATGTTTCTGATGGCCTTAATAACATGACATGCATGCTGAAATCACGCCCTGATCTAAATACACAGTTTAACTTGGTCTCAATGAATCAACCAAAAATTGAGGAAATACATGTTGGTGGTTGGAATGATTATGAAGTAACAGTTGAGGAGGTAGATGATATGGAAGAGACGGATACCGCAGAACTGTTTGAGAAAGAATATGATGAGGAGGGAGCTGAGAGTGAAATAAATGGGGAATTAGAATAGTTTGAGAACAAGCCTAAGCCCAATCTATATGACACGGAAAATATAAATTTGGGAAGCCCTGATGATGTTAGGGAAACTAAGATCAGCATGCACGCTGTACCGAAAGTGAAAAATGACATAGTTCAAGTCTTGCTTGACTATAGAGACGTGTTTGCTTGGTCATATGATGACATGCTCGGTTTGAGCACAGATTTGGTGGTTCACTAGTTGCCGATTAATCCTGGTTTCCCTCCGGTCAAGCAGCTTCGGAGGAAATTCAAGACAGATATGAGCAAGAAAATCCATGAGGAAATCAAGAAGCAGCTATCTACGAAGGTGATACAATCTCTTCAGTATTCCACTTGGTTGGCCAATGTTGTGCCGGTGCCGAAGAAAGATGGGAAGAGAAGAATTTGTGTTGACTATCGAGATTTGAACAAGGCCAGTCCCAAGGATAATTTTCCTTTGCCTAATATTCACATTCTCATAGACAATTGTGCTAAACACGAGATCCAATCTTTTGTGGATTGCTATGCCGGATATCACCAGATCCTGATGGATGAGGATGACGCAGAGAAGACAACATTCACCACGCCCTAGGGAACCTTTTGTTACAGGGTCATGCCGTTCGGCTTGAAGAACGCCGGGGCAACGTACATGAGAGCCATGACAACCGTCTTCCACGATATGATACACAAAGAAATTGAGGTATATGTGGATGATGTGATTATCAAATCAAGAACGGTAGAGGATCATGTTAAAGACCTCAAGAAATTCTTTGAAAGACTCAGAAGGTACAATTTGAAGTTGAACCTGGCCAAATGTGTGTTCGGTGTTCCAGCTGGAAAGTTGTTGGGTTTCATTGTCAGCAGGCGGGGCATTGAATTGGATCCTTCAAAGATCAAGGCTATACAAGAGTTGCCTCCGCCAAAGAACAAGAAAGAAGTCATGAGTTTCCTTGGAAGATTGAACTACATCAGTAGGTTCATCGCTCAACTCACCACCACGTGTGAGCCAATCTTCAAGCTGCTAAAGAAAGATGTTGCAGTTAAATGGACTGAGGAATGTCAAGCGGCCTTTGACCAAATTAAGCAATACTTGTCAAATCCACCAGTGTTGGTCCCGCCGGAGCCAGGACGACCTTTGTTCCTCTATTTGTCGGTGATGGACAATTCATTTGGTTGTGTACTGGGGCAACATGATGCCACAGGCAAGAAAGAGCAGGCGATCTACTACATGAGCAAGAAGTTCACGGATTACGAGGTCAAGTACACTTTGCTGGAAAGAACGTGTTGTGCCCTCACATGGGTAGCACAGAAGCTGAGGCATTATTTGTTGTCATACAGTACTTACCTCATATCCCGGATGGATCCACTAAAGTACATTTTTCAGAAGCCTATGCCAACAGGAAGCCTTGCCAAGTGGCAAATGTTACTCACAGAGTTCGACATAGTTTATGTCACCAGAACTGCAATGAAATCGCAGGCTTTGGCTGATCATTTGGCCGAAAATCCAGTGGATGATAAGTATGAACCTCTCAAGACATACTTTCCTGATGAAGAGGTAGACACAATTGAGGAGTTGCCTTCTGAAGATGATCATTATTGGAAGCTCTATTTTGATGGGGCATCTAACTCCAAAGGCGATGGTATCGGGGCTGTTCTCATATCCCCGATGGGTCATTATTACACGGCGGCTGCGCAACTTCATTTCTGGTGTACCAATAACACGGCAGAATATGAAGCTTGCATCATGGGTCAACGCATGGCGATAGACATGGACATCAAAGAACTACTAGTGCTTGGAGATTCTGACCTACTAGTACATCAAATCAAGGGTGAATGGGAAACTCGAGACGTGAAACTCATCATGTATAAACAGTATTTGGAAGATCTTTGCCAAAGATTTGATTCGATTGAATTTAGGCACATCCCAAGAATGCACAATGAGTTGGCTGACGCTTTGGCTACATTAGCATCAATGCTTAGTCATCCTGACCAAACTCACATTGATCCTCTCGAGATTCAAGTTAAGGATCAACATGCTTATTGCAACATGGTTGAAGAAGAACTTGATGGCGAGCCATGGTACCTGGACATCAAAAACTACATCAAGAATGGAGAGTATCCAGCGCTGGCAGAGAGCAATCAGAAAAGAACCCTCCGTCGTCTTACAAATGGTTTCTTTCTAAGTGGAGGGGTGTTGTACAAGAGAACCCCAGATCAAGAATTCTCAACGAGGTGCATTCCGGAATCTGTGGGCCACACATGAATGGCTATGTGCTAGCCAAGAAGATCTTAAGAGCGGGTTATTTCTGGCTCACCATGGAGCGAGATTGCATAGGGTTTGTGTGGAAATTCCACCAATGTCAAGTGCACGGCGATCTGATACATTTACCTCCCTTAGAGCTCCACACAATGTCCGCTCCTTGGCCTTTCGCAGCATGGGGAATGGATGTCATTGGCCCGATAGAACCAAAGGCATCGAATGGGCATAGATTCATTTTGGTCACCATTGACTATTTTACTAAGTGGGTGGAAACAGCGACATTCAAGTCGGTAACCAAGAAAGCTGTTGTCGACTTTGTTCATTCGAACATCATTTGTCGATTCGGTATCCCCAATACCATCATCACCGACAATGGGGCTAATCTGAACAGTCATTTGATGAGAGAGGTATGTGAAAGGTTCAAAATTGTGCATAGAAACTCCACACCATACCGGCCAAAAGCAAATGGCGCGGTCGAAGCTGCAAACAAAAACATCAAGAAGATCCTTCGAAAAATGGTGGAAGGATCTCGAGATTGGCATGAGAAGTTGCCATTTGCTCTTCTAGGTTATCGCACAACTGTGCGCACCTCAATAGGCACGACCCCATATGAACTGGTGTATGGGACTGAAGCGGTCATTCTAGCAGAAGTCGAAATACCATCCTTAAAAATCATTGTTGGAGCTGAGATCGAGGACACTGAATGGGTCAAATCCCGCTTGGAACAATTGTCTTTAATTGACGAGAAAAGGCTGAATGCAGTATGTTATGGTCAACTATATCAGAAGAGAATGGCCAAAGCATACAACAAGAAAGTGTGCCAACGCAAGTTCAGTGAAGGCCAGGTAGTCTTGAAGCGCATCTTTCCACATCAGGAAGAAGTGAAGGGCAAGTTTTCTCCAAATTGGCAAGGACCGTATGTGGTGAAGAAGGTGTTGTCCAATGGTGCTCTATTCTTGACAGACATCGAAGGCACGATGGCTGAAATGATTGTTAATGCTGATGCAGTGAAGAGGTACTACATTTGATGTTCTTGGATTGGGATAGTGAAAGTCTTTGTTTCCCTTATCCAGATGATGTATCCCTTTTGTTAGCCTTTGGCTTTGTATTGCTTTTGTGAAACCTTATTGGGAATCCTGTAATTGTAATGAAATGAAATGAATGAAAGAAGGATTCAAAACAACAAATTTTGGCATTAATTTGCCAGAGCTACGTCTGACCTGATTCCTCTCAAAAAGATACGTAGGCAACCATTCTGGTGCGGTCAAAATAGGGGAGAGTTCCATTTTTCCCTATCTCATATTGACGCAAAGCTTGCCTCAAAGTTTGCGGCCAAATTCAAAGAAAATCCAAATCCACAGTTTCTGCTAAACTGGGGCAGAAGTTTGTTTTTATTTTATTTCGTCAATAAAATAAAAACAAACTTCTATTATTCTTACCATCTTTTCACATGTTCATGAGACATTCGGCATTTCAGTCTCGAAATCAGGAAGAGGATCAAAGCGCCCAAGACATTATCATCAGCAAAAAGAAAAAAAAATAAAAGAAGAAAAGAAAATGAAGTCTTGCCGGTGAAAACCTGAAAAGGCGCCGCATGACAAACAGTGAGATAAAAGAACAAAGAGAGAGGTTAGTTGGTGAAAACCCCGAAAGGGGCACCACTAACCAAATGAGGGTCTTCATAAATGTCATCGAGATGGATTTGGAAAGTGGTCATGACCGAATGTTCCAACTGGGGAAAGGTCAAGGAAGAACTGTTGTGAATGATCAGGGTTTGAGGACAAGAAGCATGTCATGTTTATTAGGGTCATCACTTCCACCTCCAGATAAGTTTCTTTTTACATCTCTAAAAGGACATCATTCCGTTCGGATTTCCTTTTGTCCAGAATCCTTCCCATTTTTCACTTTTCAATCAAAATAACATCAAAACAAGCAAAAGAAAGTTTTGCAAAAAATTGTTTACCTGTTTTGCAGTTGTAGCAGAGCATGATCAGGACCCCCCTGATAATGGAAGCCAAATCAACTCTCGATCGCAAGATTGACGCATTGAGAATTTGCACCATGAAAGAGATCATCAGACGATAGGCAGACTTCAAGATCATCAAATCTCGCCTGAGCACCAATTTTAAGAGTGACAATGTCAGTTTTCAAGTCAGAAGCAGCATTCATAAGGGAGCAGTTTATTTAAGAAGTCGAGGCACCCACCTGGAGAATGAGGGAGTAAGTCTTAGAAGTCGAGACACCCACCTGGAGAATGAGGGAGTAGTCTTAAAAAGTCGAGGCACCCACCTGAAGAATGAGGGAGTAGTTTATTTAAGAAGTCGAGGCACCCACCTGGAGAATGAGGAAGTAGTTGTAGAGAAGTCGAGGCACCCACCTGAAGAATGAGGGAGTAGTTTATTTGAGAAGTCGAGGCACCCACCTGAAGAATGAGGGAGTAGTTTATTTAAGATGTCGAGGCACCCACCTGAAGAATGAGGGAGTAGTTGTAAAGAAGTCGAGGCACCCACCTGAAGAATGAGGGAGTAGTCTTAAAAAGTCGAGGCACCCACCTGAAGAATAAGAGAGTAGTTTATTTAAGAAGTCGAGGCACCCACCTGGAGAATGAGGGAGTAGTTGTAGAGAAGTCGAGGCACCCACCTGAAGAATGAGGGAGTAGTTTATTTGAGAAGTCGAGGCACCCACCTGAAGAATGAGGGAGTAGTTTATTTAAGATGTCGAAGCACCCACCTGAAGAATGAGGGAGTAGTTTATTTAAGATGTCGAGGCACCCACCTGAAGAATGAGGGAGTAGTTGTAAAGAAGTCGAGGCACCCACCTGGAGAATGAGGAAGTAACTTTTAAGAAGTCGAGGCACCCACCTGGAGAACGAGGGAGTAATTTAAAGAAGTCAAGGCACCCACCTGGAGAATGAGGGAGTAAGTCTTAAAAGTCGAGGCGCCCATCTGGAGAACGAGAAAGTAATTTAAAGAAGTCGAGGCACCCATCTGAAGAACGAGGGAATACATTTGAAGAAGTCAAGGCGCCCACCTGGAGAACGAGGGAATACAACTTTCAAGTCAAGGCGCCCACCTGAAGAACGAGGGAATCAATTTAAGTGAAAGAAGGAAGGCCCACCTGAATCATGATCGGTGGTTTTACTTTTTTTCAAAATCAAGACCCACCTAAGCCAGGAGCGGTGGTTTATTTTTAAAAAAATGAGGGGAGCAAGAACCAAGAGGCTCAACTCGGAAAGCATGAAGACTTAGTACAGAAATTGTAATTTTACATTTTCAGTGTTGTATTTTCATTTTCTTGTAAAGCAAGTGACCATGACCACCAACCAGTAACAACCAACAAGTGACCAGCAGCAACAACTCTAGTATGTCTTGTGTCAGTCCTAGTGTAGGTAGAAGCATCTAGAATCAGTCGTAGTGAGTCTAGGTGTTTAGTATCAGTCTAGTTTAGTTCTGAAAGTATCTAGAGTTAGTCTGTGTATGTCTAGAAAGTGCTTAGTTTTAGTCTAGAAGAGTCCGGTATCTGTCTAGATGCGGTAGTCCCAGCTACCGCACATAAGGAACTACACTGACCTGATTCCTTAGTCCAGGGGATATGTAGGTAACCTTGTTCTCGATTAGAACCGAAATTCAAGGTACGGTCACCATCTTGAAAACATGCTCTCGGCTAGAACCGAAAAGCCAAAATTAGTTGTTGATTAATTCTTTGTCCGAAAACTCTTCATGTTCCCGAACAAAGAGGGCAGCTGTAATCACCTAATTTTGGCACCAAAATTCATAAAAATTGCTCAGAATAGTCGTATTAGATTCTCAGGACGTGTCGTCAAATTTTTCTGGACTTCTAGTGTTTATTCTTATCTAAATTTGTCTTAATTGGAATATGAAATATGAAAATTGCCAAAAACTATTTGTTCTGTATTTAATTTTTGATTCTATAGTTTAATTGTGATAGTGTTGTAAAATATGTGGTTTATTTCAGTTAGTTGGTGTGTATAAATCATTTTTATGGCCATGTGTAAAACAATTGACAGCCCAACACATCAGCCCACGAGCCCAATTCCCCTTTGACCCGCCCAAATCTCGTTGAATCTCATCCGTTGATCTCATTGATCCAACGGTTTAGATTCACCCATCCCTTTCACATATAAATACCCTAAATCCCCTCATTTGCCCATTGCACACACATAAGGTCTTTTGACCTAAGGAAACTCTTTCAAAATACACGCAGCCCACCGGAAATCGTAACCGCCGGCGGCGCCGCCGGAAAGTCATAAAAATACATCTCCCGAACCGCTTTGAGCCCCTCTGTCCCGATCTGGTCTCGTTTTCCAGAAATTTTCAAGGAATCATCGTAAATCGGGTTTGAAAGTCACGACATAAGCTTCTCCGGTGACCCTTCGTCTTCTCCGTTTGAACACTCACACCTGGAAGAACTCGTTTGTGGTCCCTGTTTCTCTGTTTTTTCTCGACTTCTCCATCTCGTTGCTCCCCTTTTCTAACTGAGACGACCCCGAGTGGGATCGTTTCAGTTAGAAGAAGAGATTGACGGATTTCTTTTTATGAGCCTGTGACTGTTTGGTTAAGTTTAAAACAACGGGGAAGGTGATTTGTGTTTGGTTTGTCTTGATTCGCGAGGGACGAGTGAGGCCGTGTTTTGGATCTTTTGGCTTTGGTTGGTTGTGATTTGTCACAATGGTGCTGGGAAAGCACTAGGCGATGTGTCGAGGCAACGATGGGGTTGATTGTGTGGGTGCTAAAACTGCGATGGCGAGGGTTAGTGATGGAATAGCAACGTGAGCTCGTCTTGCGATGGCGACGTTTGTTTGAAACATTGCAACAATGATGATAAATCGTGGGAGGTGTCGATTCTGTTTGCCATGGTGGCTTGGCTGCTCATTTCTTAGCCGAGGGGTGTTGAGGAAACAGAAGCGATGGCGATGGTGAGGCAGTCAGCTTCGTGTTGATGCTGAAAAGGCTGATCCGAGGTTGTTTTGTTAAGTGATGTTGATTCGACGATGACAGTGGCGCGTCTTGAAGCTGATTTGCAGTGGCGATGGTGGAATTAGCAACTGGTTAGACAAAATTAGCCTCTTTTCCTTACTTTAGATCATGATTACTAGTGAAATCAGTGTGTGTTAGGATTTTAGTATTTGTAAAACATGTTCGATTGCTAGTTTGGTTTTTATGAGAAAGAAATTGACATGTGGTCTGATTACTTATGGTTTAGATGTTGACCAGTAGATTAGAGGGATTTCAATTAATAGTTGTTAATATATTGGCTTGAAGTTTACCCTTTTTAATTAATCGAACTGGTGTTGGTAGTTCATTCATATAAATCAAAGTATCATTTGCTTAGCTCTGTTAAAAGGCTTTGAATTGCACAAGTTCAGCTTGAAATATCTATGCTTTGTTAGTTGTTTGGTTCAGTCTGTCATTCATGATCAATAGGCGTTTGTTTTGCTTCACCTGCTTTTGAAACATGTCTTGGATCAGTATCACAGTGAGGGAACTTATCACTTGGTAGTTTTTGAGCATGAATCGTCATTGGCTCTTGTTCCGTTCATTAAAATGTCGTGTAAATGGTATTGTTTGAACATATTGGTATCTGATCATGGGAGTTGGTATTTGTTTTATGTTTGATTAGTTTGTGGACATGACATGTGAGTAAGACTTTCTGTTAGTTAAGGTCCATTTTTAGCTTAGTCTTTAAATTAGTTTGCGGGAGCTTCTAAGTTGAGTCTGTTTGGTTAAGAAGTAGAAGTTCATGGGTCATTTGGGTTTATGTTTGAGACTTAGTTAAGGATAGAATTTTAGGTAGTATAGGCCTTCAAGGTAAAATCTGAAATAGGGAATGAGTTTATTAAAATTTGGAGTCCATGGCCCTTTAAATTCCAAGGGAATCTGCCTCATTAATGAGGCAGATTTGGAAATGCTAAAAATAGCATGTTTCAGCTTTGTTTGTTTGGTTGGTGAGGGGTTAAGACACAAAAATAGAAAAGTTTTCAGCTTTGCATTAAATGGCTTAGGGCTTTGCACCCAACAACCATTTTTCCCACCCCTTTACATCATTTTCACCCATGAGTTTCCCCCCATTTTTTGGTGTGTCTCTCTCTCCTATATAAAGAGAGCATTTATTCTTCATTGAGGGCAGCTAGATAGACATTAAATAGAGAGCATTTACTCCTCTCAACTACCTTCAAAAAACAAAATTTCTTCAGATCTGAAAGTAAAAGAATAGCAAGAAAAAATACTTGAAAAAGAAAGGGAATAGCAAGAAATGGTTTGGGTTTAGGCTATTATTCAAAGGGTGTGCCGTTGGTGGTTGTTTGTTGCTGGTGATTACTTGGGCTGCTGGAGTGGGTCTTAGTTTCCTTGGTTGGAAGTTTATCTACACTAGGTAAATCTTCACTTTCTTATTTATTTTTATGTAATAGCCAGCCATGTTTGATGTATGAAATAGTGATTTAAACTTGGTTTTAAGTTTGTTTACGTATGCATAAATTTCTGATGAATGTTTTGATAAGTTAACCGTTTGTGAATCATGCTTAAAACTGAAATTTTGCGCAAATGACACTGTTATATAACCCTGGTACAGATCTGACTCCTAAGCGAAAACAGTGACTGTTTGTGCAAACATATTTTGAAGCAACTGCAGTAACGTTATTGCTTATACATTTTTTAAAGGAAGGTGTTTCATAAGTTTTCATGAAAGCATAAATGTTAAAAATGAGCAAGGTTGTGTAGAAAATTGAATTTACGCATTATTGAAAATATGGCCAGATCTTGAAACAAATTGACAAATAGTACGTATGCGCAATAATCATGAAAATCAAACTGCCTCGTTTAAAGCCCTAAATGTTCACGAAAGAGAACCCCAAATTTGCAAATCTGACCCTGTTTTAAGTTATCTCTTAGAAAAATGGCTATTCTAATTGAAGGGTAAAAGAACAAGTCTATATGTGCAAATTTTTTTAAAAAAAGGGGCAGTAAGTAAGAATGGGCTTTAGCCCAGACTTTGCATATGTGACCTGAATTTAAACATTCCCTTTGAGAACAACATATGTCTACAATTTTTTTTTAAAAAAAATTAGATAGCCATATTAACACATAACATTCACTAACTCTAAATAAAAAGTTATTTGACTGTAATTTATCTAAACCAGACGATCTTGGATGGGTGAAGTGCATGCACGACCATATCTGGTTTAAGTACGTTATACTTTGTAAATATTGAATCAAGCCGTATTTAAATAAATAAAAAAAATATGTCGAAAGTAAATGCGATACATACAATCAAAAATCAAGCTGAATTATAAATTCGAGTTTGACCAAAATAAACAAAAATACAAAAATTGAGACTCAAATTAAGGTTGATAAGGTTTCGAACGGGTGAAGTGCATGCGCGAAAATATTCGGCCGAGTCACTGAAAAATAAATAAATAGATAAAATAATAGTTATAACAAATCAAAGCGTAACAAATAAAGGCAAAATATAACAAAAAATTCAAAGAGTCGAAATGCATTAATAAAAGCAACTGTGCTTGCACAGGACTCGAGGGTGCCTAACACCTTCCCGCGAGTCAACCGAGATCCTTATCCGGAACTCTGACGCAGACCATTTACGAGTCATAGGTGTTCTAGGTACACCACTTTGGTGACTTGGCACACCTTTAACTTGTCAAGTGGCGACTCCGAAAATCTCTTAAATAATTTGTGTGCCTATCAACACCGTCACAGACTTTTTAAAACATATAAGTTTTTCTTTTTAAGTTGAAAAAGGGTCGTGACAGCTTGGCGACTCCGCTGGGGATGAAAGTGAAAACTGAGAGTCTCAGTCTTTAAACTTTGTCGCTTTCGGCTTTTGAATATTGTTTGTATATATTGCCTTGAATGTTACTGCTTTGATATGTTTGAACTGTATATACACAATTGTCTTCTCTCGTACACCTCTGAGTCTTCTGGAACACTGCACACATGCACGCCAGTTTCGCTTCGGCGTCTGGAATTTCTGTCGTGTCTCAGGACACAAAAAGTTAACCCTTTTTTAGGAGGAGGTGCATTGGGTTAGGCCGTTAGACGTTGTCGACCGGTACCCCCGAGGCACTTCCAAATTGCCAGAAATTATAGAACATGAACCCATTGAGTCACCTAGAGTTGAACCTGTGCTTTTATCTAGGCCGATTTACTTGTATGTCATTAGACTTAGTGAGGTGCGGTACACCTGTACCGCACTTGTCTAGGCTGACTCCCTCGTGTCATAATGGGGCCCATGCCCCCAAAAGACACATCATGAGCATATAATGTGTTGCATTTGTTCTAGTCTAAGGGTTGTTATGTTGACCGTTCACCGAGGGGCGAGAGCCAAATTTTGCAAAAAAAAAAAAAAAGGAAAATGATAGAAAAATTGGGTTTAGTCCCGTGTTTCGAAATATTTTTGTTTAGCCGTCATTTTACGCCGTTATAATGGCGAATTTTTTCAAGAACTCTTAGAGTCTAATTTTGTGTCCGGGTTTGGTCTCAAGTATTAGAAAATAATTTGTCATAGTTTTGCGCTGGTATAATGGCAAAATTTTGGGACCCTTTTGTCTTCGAGTTTGTGTCCAGTCAAGTTCATATTTTGAAAGTAATTTATCGGGGTTTTACGCCGTCATAATGGCTAATTTTTGGAAACCAATTTTGCGTCGTTGTATCGTCATAATTGCCAAATTTTATAAATACTCTAGGATTCTTTCTCGAATTAGATCAAAGAGTTTGTTTCAAATAAAAAAATTTTGTGTTTGTCTTTGTACTGCCGTAATGTCCGATTTTGGAGTCACCTTTCGGATAAGAAAAATAGTTTGTTCCATAATCCGTTCTTAAGTTCTGTTTCGAATCTCCGGTTGAGTATTAATTTTTCACTAAAAAAAATATTGTTTTAGGGTCCCGCTTTATTTTGTTCTGTTTAAGGTCAAGTCAGGGTACAGACGATAAATTGCAATTAGTAAAGTTGTATTTTGCGTCGATGCTCATGGAATAATCTGACTCCGCTAAAATATCGAGTCTCATTATTTTTACCGTCCGGGTGTACCCACCCAATATATCAGTTTGTATATATCTTTTGACTCGTGCATCACGTTAAGCAGTTTATAGAGTCTGTTTCGTGTCGTTTGTTTAAATTATGTTTGTTTAGTCAAAAAAGAAAAAAATCATCCAAGTTGGTCCTTGTTTGGAATTACGCGCCGCTTTGATTTGCGTCCTCATTTTGTCTAATGCAACATGTAGAAATATTTTGGTAATACTATCGGTACACGCGGCTTGCGCCGCGAACCATTTCGGGATGACGCATAACAACCCTAGGCTTGCAATATGTGATTTCTTTGTGCTAACCCGGGTTGTTACCCAAAGTTTCGAAGTTTGTGCTATTTAACAGGCGCTCTAAGATTGGTTCTGATCAACGCTTGAGGAGGCAGAATGAGAGGTTAACCAGGGAGGTCAAAATATGAAATAGTTGATGGCGGACACAGGTCATGTCATTACTATGGAACAGTCCCACCAGAATACATGTCCCTTGCCTTGTTGAATGTTTCACAAGGTCCAGAGTTTGATGAAATGAGAAATGACATAATTTCTCGTTGGATCTGAGGCACGTCTTTGGCATCAACATGGTGCAAATTGGTGAAGGACTCAGTAATACGTAAGTCCAAAAATCGATCCTGACGAGCAACTGTGCGACCGAGAATCGTTATAGCTTGTTTTGTTATTCTTTTTATGTACTTGGTTATTTTAGGGTTGTAATCCAAGTGCATTATTTGCTCGTTTTGATATTCAAACCCATATATCTCCAAAAAAAGGATCGAGATCCAATTCTTGTCCTAGATTCTGTCTTTTGTCTCTCTGAATTTTGTCTTCTTTTATTTTTGTGATGGTCGGCCTTAATAACATGACATGCGTACGGGGTCTACTTCTAGATCTAAACACGGAGTCCGACATATTTTCTCAATGAACCATCAGAATTGTGAGGGAAAGGGAGTGAAATAAGTTGGGAATTAAATCAGTAGTCATCCGATAAGGGAGATCGGTGAGAAGTTCAAAATCGTGCACGGTCACTTCGACCGAATTTGAAATACCAGTTTTGAAAACCATCGTTGAAGCATAAGTTGAGGACATGTGTGGATCAATCCAGGTCAATTCATTGAATCGTTATTTGTGCGAGGCATTCTCAGGTCGGGATGACGAACGGCTTTCATTTCTGCTATCCAAACACTATACCATTTTTCTACCCCTTTGAGCCTTGTGTATTTTTCTTTGGCTACCCTCCTTTGGAATCAATATGATTGAAATTGGAAAAATGAAAAAAATAAGAAAATATAAAAAAAAAAATTGAAAAAGAAACAAGAAAAATCTACCTCAGTGGTAGAGCTACGTCTGACCTGATTCCTCTCAAAAGGATGCGTAGGCAACCATTCGGGTGCGGTCATAACAGGGGAAAGTACATTTTTCCCCTAATCCTTGTTGACGCAAAAGCTTGCCTCCAAGTTTGCGGCCAATGTCAAAAAAAATTCAAATCCCCAATGTATGCTAAACTGGGGCAGAAGTTTGTTTTTATTTTATTTTAAAAAAAATAAAAAAAATAAAAACAAACTTCTATGTTTTTGTACCATCTATTCATATGTTTCATGAGATATCAGTCTCGAAATGGAGGAAGAAACTCAAAGCGCCCCAGTTTATCCTAAACTGGGGCAGAAGTTTAAGTTTATTTTTAAAAGAAAGGAGAAAGTCAATTCCTTTTGCTTTCTTTGTGTTCATCTCGGGGGAAAGTATCAATATCTCTTATGTTTGCATATCAGAAAAAAGATAATTCCTCGGGTTTTCAATAAATTGGGGCCTCTGTTAGTTATTATTTTAAAGGAAATGATTCCAAGGGTTGTAATATTTTACCAAGTCGTTTCATGAGATGCTTTCATTCCGCTCTTCAAACCAAAAAAAAAAAGAAAAAAAAAAAGAATCCCCAATTTGCCTAGTCTGGGGAAAGGTTTTGTTTATTTTTCAAAAGCGGTGATTTCAAATATTGTAATGCTCATTCTAGTCGTCTTATGAGATGTTTTTGAGCTTTTATGCTGAATCCTTTTCTTCAAAGCCTAACCAAACCCAATGTTACAGTCCAAATAAAGACCCTTCTGACCGATCATTGAGTATGTCAAGCCGAGTAGGGTATCAAGGGATAAGTCCCATGTTGTAAAGTCGCTTTCTTATAAGCTGACAATCGCATTTAGGAGCTGGGAGCACCAAGGTCATTAAAGGAGAAATTCTCCGGAGAATCAAGATAAAGGCCGAAATTGAAGGAAGAAAAGAAAGACAGGTTTGAAAATCAAGGAAAGATCGAAGGTCGATTGGGAAAGAGCGAAAAAAAATGAAAAAAAAATAAAGGAAAAACGAAGTCTTGTCGGTGAAAACCTGAAAGGGCGCTGCAAGACAACGGTGAGTTAAAAAATAATAATAAAGAGAGAGGCTAGTCGGTGAAAACCTGAAGGGGCACTACTAGTCGAATGAGGGTCGTTAGATTTACCATCAAGCAAGATTGGAAAAAATGTGAACAAAATCAGGGATAGACTATGTGAGCGGATTAAGAATTGATTCCAAGTACATGTCATGTCTTCAGTCCTTTACCTCTCCCGTAAGGGATGTCATTTTTCGTATTTTTGTTGGAAGCTTTTTCGTTTCCATCATTTTGTCTTGCTTCAGTTCGTGTCAGTTTCTCCAACATCAAACAAGCAAAGAAAGTTTTGCAAAGCTTGTTATAGTTTCATAGTTGTACTAGAGCAAGTCAGGACCAACCTTGATAATTGGAGCCCAATGTTTCACATCGGCACAAAGTATGCCACACCAAGGAGTGTACCATGAAGGAGATCATCAAAGGATATGCAGATTTCAAGATGTAGTTAAATTTTAAATCAAAGCCTGCCAAGCAGCAATTTCAAGCTTTCAACAGTCAAAGCCCGCCCGAGCGGCAATTTCAAGTTTCAGAAATTTCATTCAAGTCAAAGCCTGTCAAAGCGGCAATTTCAACTTTCAAGTTAAAGCCCGCCTGAGCGGCAGTTTCAAGTTTCAAGTTAAAGTCCGCCCGAGCGGCAATTTCAAGTTTTCAAGACCCACTGGATCAGTTGGAGCTTCAGACCAGTTCATCAGCTTGTGAAGAATGAGGAAGTAGTTTTGAGAAGTCGAGACACCCACCTGGAGAATGAGGGAGTAGTTTAGAGAAAGTCGAGGCACCCACCTGGAGAATGAGGAAGTAGTTTTGAGAAGTCGAGGCACCCACCTGGAGAATGAGGGAGAAGTTTTGAGAAAGTCGAGGCACCCACCTGGAGAATGAGGGAGTAATTTGAGAAGCCGAGGCACCCACCTGGACAATGAGGGAGTAGTTTTAAGAAAGTCGAGGCACCCACCTGGAGAATGAGGAGTAGTTTTGAGAAAGTTGAGGCACCCACCTGGAGAATGAGGGAGTAGTTTAGAGAAAGTCAAGGCACCCACCTGGAGAATGGTGATGGGTTGATTGTTGGTGGCTGTTGTGATGCTATGAGCTTAAGGGCTGTGATGGGGGGTGTATGGTGATGGCAAAGCAGCCGCTATGTTGTGTGTGCGTGCGGGATGATGTCGTAGTGAGGCGACGTTGTTTGACATTGAAATGTTGGGTCTGCGATTTGGACTTCAACCTGTCAAGGCGAGGGCAGTGGTGATGGCTCGTGGAGGCGATTCGAGGCAGCCAAGTGGAGGTGAAGCAATGGCGAAGCAAGGGCAGTGTGAAGGCAGCTTGGTGACGACTTTGCAGCGACGATGTGTCAGGCAGTAGTGTAGTGGCGACGTCAAAGCTGATGAGGTGCTGCGATGATTGTTGTTGTCTCTTGTTTGTGAGACAATGATGATGCTTCTGTGATGCTGCTCTGATTGTGTTGAGGCTGATCCGAAGCCGTGTCAATGCTGGAAGCAACGTCGAGGCAGTGGCAGTGGATGTATTGGCTATGTTTTAGCTCGACGGGTTAGATTAAGTTTGTCTTCTCTGCTTTGTTTTCCTTTGTCTCAGTGATTTAGCCATAGAAAGATAAAATGTCGATTAGTATCTTGGTTCGTTTAGTTCTAATAATATTTGTCAGCTTGGTTTATTGACATGAGAGTCGTTCACTGATTTTAGAAGGAAAGGTGTATTCTTGTCGTCTATTCACTGATTAAGCAATGAAAGTAGTTGATTTTCGCGATGATTGTTAATGTTTGAACACGAACTAATCCAAACCCGCTCATAGTTCCATTTTCATTATGAAATTTCAGTTGGTACTTGTACGTTGATTCATGTTAGTTTGATTGGCAAATTTCACTAGTTCATTGCTTAACTGTTGGTTTTTTGGCCTGTTTCGCCTTGTGTTAGTATTGTTTAAGTGCGATATTTGGATGTCATGGCCTAAAGTTACTTAGCTTGTCTAGTTTCTTTACATTCTGCTTGAGTGTGCCTTGGAAGCATGAATTGTAGTTTCGGCCAGTGTTTTAGTTCGTTAAGGTCATCTGCACACGAGTCATTTGTTGCATAGAAGCTTCATATTAATAAGCATGTGCTAGATTGTTTAGAGCGTGGCAGTTTGTGCGTTTAAGCTTGATAATGTGATGTGTTGAACATTGAAGCTGGATGTCTTAGGGATGGAATGTATGGATCTGAGTTCACTTGTCCTTTGGTCTAAATATGTGCATAGTTAATTATGGTGTATTATTAGTTTTTTAGGTGCTGTTTGGTTTAGTTTTGATAACTTTTGGTTTCATTTTAGTTGGTTTAAAAGCTGAAAATTTGTAAAGAAAAAAGAGGACTCAAAGTCAAACAATGAGACAAAGGTGGCAGCATAAAACAGATAAGATTCCTGCCATAGTTTGTTGTCTAGTATAGGTGGGAATGCATGCCAAAAGTAAGTCTTCAGTAGGGTAAAAATCTTGGCACATGGGCTTGTCCTTTTCACCCAATTTTTACCCATCCTCTTCTATTTGATGAGAGTTTTACTCTTCACAAAAGGCAAGACACAGCTGAAACACACACAGGAGATCTGGAAAGAACTTCTCTCTAAAAAAGGACACAGACACACACACAATAACATCTGCAAAAAACACTACTCTTTCACTGGCTTCAAATCTGAAATTGTTAGAGAAAATAGTAGAGTTAGATAAGAAAAAATACTAGAGTAAAATGGAGTAAAAAATAGAGAGGTTGAAAGAGGTTAAAGGAGTAGTTGCGTGACTGGTTGTGTTGCTTCATCTTACTATTGCTGCTATTTGGTTTGGCTGAAGAATGTAACATTGCTAGGCTTTTGGGATTTACTACACAAGCTGCTCATATGTAAATCTTTATACTACCATTTATATGTTGTAGGATTTTTTTTTTTTAAAATGCGAAATAGCCTCTTAAGGGCCCCAGAAGAAATGTGTTCTAATGTGTGTATGACGTCTGCATTCTGTTGACATTTTAAAATTTGGGGTCATGATTATATTTCAAATATAGCTGCTATATCTTGTAGTTTAAATATTGTTGTTTATAACTGGTTCAAAATCAGCCATGATTAGGAATAAAATCAGTGTCGTGGGAAACAATGAGAATTGACCATGTAAATTCGTTAAAACTGAGTTAGCTTGCATAAATTTGGTTAAACCTGAAATGAAAGTCAATAAAGGACATCAAGTGCAAACATAAGTTTTTTTTTTCCCAAAGCTCAACTATTAAAAGAAATGGTTAAGACTTGGCTTTAGCTCTGCACATGAAAATAGCTGAAATTCGCAAAGCTTGAAAACAATAAAGAAATGGCATCCAAGTGTGATAGGACAAACTTAGGCAAGATGCTGCGAAACAGTAAAGAAAAAACCGAAAAATCAAGAAGGAGAGTAATGGCGTCAATTGCTTTAGCACATATATATATGAGCATGGTCAAATAATGCAAAGTTCTTTGTATTACATTTACACAAAAAGTGTACGATTAGGCAAGTTGATAGGTGGAATTAAAGATTAAAATAATAGCCATTTGTTCACTTGAAACTCACTCTTAAGTCGAGAGATTTCGAACGGGTGAAGTGCCTGCACGATTTAATCGATTTAAGTCGGAAGATTTCGAACGGGTAAAGTGCCTGCGCTATCATATCTCGATTTGAGTTCCCATTTGGACGGATAAAAAGTAATAATAAATTGAAGCGTAACAAAATCAAGGTAAAAAATATAACAAAAAAATTCAAAGAGTCGAAATGCGTCAATAAAGCAACTGTGCTTGCACAGGGCTCGAGGGTGTCTAACACCTTCCCGAGAGTCAACCGAGATCCTTACCCGGAACTCTGATGCAGACTATTTACGAGTCATATGTGTTCTAGGTACGCCACTTTGGTGACTTGGCATACCTTTAACTTGTCAAGTGGCGACTCCGAAAATCTCTAAAATAATTTGTGTACCTATCGACACCCGGTCACAGACCTTTAAAAACTGTACAAGCACATCCTCAATAATCCCCTCGGGGCATGTCACAGTAGTTGGTCGTGGTTCACCCAGGCCTTGCTTCCTGAAAACTGATGAAGGCATTAAATTCACACTAGCACCCAAGTCACAAAAGCTTGTCCAACCTCATGTTCCCCAATTTTCAAGGGAATAGTAAAACTGTCAGGATCCTTCAATTTCTGAGGAAGCTTGCTTCTAACTCTAGAACTACACTCCGTGCAACTGTCTTGAATTCAGTCAGTCTTCTTTTGTTAGCAACAATATCCTTGATGTATTTAGCATATTTGGGAACATCCCTCAAAAGCTCTACCAAAAGGAATATTTACCTGAATCTGACTCAAGATCTCCAAAAATTTCTTGCATGCTGCATCAACTTTTTGCTTCTGAAGTCTCTGAGGGAAAGGTGGTGGTGGTCTCACAATAGCAAGCTCATGCTACTTTTCTATCACTTTCTCAGCTTCTTTCTCCACCTCTCTATCAGCATTAGGCTCTAACTCACCAACAGGCTTCCTTGGCTTTAGGGGAACTTCTTCTAGAGCTCTTCCATTCCTCAAAGTAACTGCTTGCACAAATTCCTTAGGATTTTTCTGTGTATCACTTGGCAAAGCACCCCGAGGTCTATTATTCTGTGCTCCAGCTAGCTACCCCATTTGTCTCTCCAGATCTTTCTAAGCATTGCTCAAATCTTTTATTGTTTGTGCCTGAGCTGCTGAATCATCCATGAGTTTTTGCTGCCCTGCAAGAACTTTTCTAAGCATATCCTCAACAGAAGTAGACTGTTCTGGCTGAGTCTGCGACTGTGACCCCTGCTGTGGTGCATTTTGAAGATTATTTTGGGGTCTCTCATTACCTTGTAGCTGCTCACGGTTATCCCTCCAAGAAAAATTTGGGTGATTACGCCAATTGGTATTGTAGCTATTACCATATTGATTGCGATTTTGGCCCTGCGACATGTTCTGATTACCCACATAATATACTGACTCTGGATTAGATGGACAGACGTCAGTGACATGATCTTCTCCAGAAACCTCACAAAAGACTTGAAGTTGTTGCACTGGAGCTGCTGGTTGTTGAGTTTGCGACAGAGCTAGCTTGCTGATTTGATTGGAAATAGCCTCTATTTTCGCCCTCAGCTCTGAAACTGCATCTAATTGAAGTACCCCAGCAGATTTCTGTGCAGTAGCTCTACAAACTCCCTGCCAATCAGGATTGCTCTGCGAAAACTTGTCAAGTAAATCATAGATCTGGTCAAAATTTAAGGCCAGTACTTGGCCTCCTGCAGCAGCATCTACCACGATCTTAGTATGCGCATTCAACCCCTCAACAAAAGTATGTGCAATAACCTCATTGGATTAGTTGTGGTGTGGACAATCTCTCAATAGAGCTTTAAATCGCTCCCAGGCTGAATACAAAGATTCTCCTTCTATTTGTCTGAAGGACATAATTTCACTCCTCAGCCGGGCTGTCTTGGCAGATGGATAAAATTTAGCCAAGAACTTCTTAGCCAAATCCTCCCAAGTAGTGATAGACCCAGGCTTTTCAGCCTTTAACCACTTCCTTGCTGCCCCAATCAGTGAAAACGGGAACAACGTCAAGCGAACATAATCAGTAGGAACTCCCGATGGTGTATAAGTATCACTGATCTCCAGGAAATTCTGAATGTGTTGCTGTGGATCTTCATGAAGTAATCCAGCATATTGCCCAGTCACATGCAGCAACTTAATCATGTCAGGCTTAATCTAAAAGTGCCCGGTGATAGCGGGCTTCACAATACTAGACGCCACTCCCCCCAGGCTGGGAAGAGCAACATCTCGCACTGCTACTGCTCGTTCTTCTGCCATTTCAGTGGGTAAGGAAGCAAGTACAATTGCTAGTGCTACTGGTCGAAGAACATGGAACATTTTTTTAAAGTGACTATTTCTCCGACCGAAAGTCGGTCGAAAGTCGGTCAACGGCCTTCGACCGACTTTCGGTCGAAAGGTTGGTAAATTATTTTGACCAACTTTCGACCGAAAATCGGTCGAAAACTTGTAAAAACCTGTAACATAAAATCTGCAATTAGCCCTACACCACCTGTAAATTCAGTAACACGCAGAAAAACCAGACAAAACACATTCATAAACGATATTCAACAAGGCTAACAAAGTCAAACAATAGAAATAAGTCTTTCAACATCAGTAATAGTGTTACAATTATCAAACAAACTTAACAAACGGTTTATGGTTCAACTATCACTACTACTGGCTAGAACCAGAACTAGACTCGGCATCAGACTCAGACGACGAACTGTGTCGACATCTGCTCTTTCGCTTTCATTTGCCTTTTTTTTGGCGCTTAAGGAGCTTTTGCATCATTTCATGCATTTCTCTTTGATGAGCCTCATTTACTAAGCGCATAGCTTCATTTTGTCTCTTCAGCTCTGCGATCTCCTCTTTCACCTGAGCCATTTCTCCAGGATCAGCAGAGCTTGAAGGAGCAGTAGAACACGAGCTCAAATAGTTCGATTTATGCTTCCCAGATGAATAGAGTGTTGCAAGGCCATATGCGGACCCCTTCTTCACCCCTCCATTAACATCCAACCATAAATTGGTTTCTTGCTCGAGCGTTAGGGGTGCTGGGGTACTGCTTCCGCATTCAGATTGTTGAGTCGAGGTCCAGTCTTCAATGGCCTTTGTAGCTCTTTCCTGAAAAACAAAAATATATCAACGGTACAAATATGAAGTATAAATGTTGAAGGATTGGCGCGAAAAAAGTTTGAATTTAATAACTTACCCAGGCCTCTTTTGCGCGGGGCTCGACCCAGACTTCTCCGCCCTTTTTATCACTCTTGATATGTCGGATCTTGTGCATTTCAAAGATTGGAATTGTCCGATTTTCTTTCTTTCCTACAAATTAAAGAAGAGAACAAGTTAGATAAAAAATAAACGATTATAGTAATTCATATAAATTAAATTACTTTACCAATCGCATCTTCTGCGTCGCAGCGCTAACTGAGCCACCGGTGTGGAGCGATCCACCCTTACTTGATACTCGCGCTTTCTTCCCTTGTTCGCTCTTCTTCAAAAATTCGAGAGTCTCCCAATATTGCTGCAGCTCTCTCCATTGATGATAATGGAGGAAGCCGGACATTTTTCCTTTTTTACGCGCAACATACATTGCGTTCTTGAATAACTCACCGCATTTCTTTGGGAAGTTGGAACGGACTTTATAGTCCAGAGCCGGATGCCACTTACACTCAGCCTGGCAATATTCATCAAAATATATTATTTAAACATAATCATTAGAAAAACCGCAATTAGTAATAAACCTGATGCATATTTATCACCTCAAAAGCCTGCATTATCCGCTGCTTTACTTGAGGGGGCACAGCGCCCCAGGATGGCCACGATTCTTTCCATTGAGATCTCATGCATCTCGTCAGTAAAGGAGTAGCATCAGTGTTGGGGCAAAAGCTACATAAAAATCAGAAGCGTTAATAGAAATACTAACAATTAAACGTTAACTAATTACTAAATAGATAAGAACTTCAAAAATAAGATACTTACCTGTTATCCCTCTCGGGATAAATAATCAACCGCCCTCCTTCCCATGTGCCAGGCTCACCAATGTAATAGGGCGATCTCGGATCATAGTACATGATCTCCTGCTGGACCGATGGGCCGGTAGAGCTAGATGGGTCTGAAGGCGGCTGAGTCGACCCAGACGGAGTAGTGGACTGTGTGGGATCGCCCTGTGTGGGAACGGCCTGGGTCTCAGTCATGTCATATCTACTAAAGTCATGCCGCCAACCAGGATGCAACTGAGACATGCCAGGTGGGCTGAAAAAATCTGGACTGTATCCTGCAGGGGCTCCTGTAGGAAGCGAATGCGGCACCTGAGAAGTAGGAGTGTCATCGGCCGGCTCACCTGATGTCTCGCCTACCTTTTTATTTCCCTTCATTCTTCTAAAATATTTCTTCATACCTGTTGAAACATTCACATTACTTTAGGAAAGAAAAAGTAAATACGTAACATACTAGCTTCTTGTTGTCATTTGGAGTAATTAATTACTTAGTGTTTTTGTATTTTAATGATAGTAATGTTATATAATTTGAGAAATTTTACCACGATGAGACATCAATTAAATAAACACATTCCTTGCACAAAATAAGAATACATATATCTTCTTGTGTTTATACGTACATTAAACTAGCAAATTAAAAAGACTAAACATCAAAGTAAAAAAAAGGTCAATCATCATCATCAACCAATTCTTTTTCCTCATCCTCATCGTTAAATTCTTCCTCGGTTGGCTCGTCACCATCTGTATATTCATCATCCTCATTTGCCCTTGAAGTTCCTTCTCCAAAATTAGCCAGGTTTTTTCCTCGACTACCTACATATGCATCTAACTACTCATATATGCCATCAATATGTTGCAACTGGTCGGCTAGTTCATTGTCCGCTATCAATTGAACGGTTGAGACCTCGTTCTGGTATGCAACATCTAACAGATCAGGTACTTCAACTAATCCCACCGGTTTTACTTTTAGAACTGCCCACCAATGGGCTTTGGCCTTTGATTTTGTTGTGTTCTTTGTCCGAGAGTAAGGAACAAACCACACTTGCTTTACTTTCTGTGCAATGATGAAAGGATCATAGTGTCCATATGACCTTTTGTGATTAACCTCAACTAACTTAGAAGACGGGTCTACCCTCGTACCTCTGTTACTGGGGTCAAACCACTTGCACCGGAAAGAACAAATCTTTTATGAGGCCAACCGACACTATACTGTACCTCTAACATCTCCTCAATCACACCGTAGTACTCAAAGTCTCCCCCTGATCACCAGTTCCTACTTTCACGAACACACCATAGTTGTATGTTTTCTTACCCTCCGACCGCTGCTTTGTATGAAACTTGTACCCATTTACGAAGTACGTATTCATCCTTTTGTATTTATAATATGGGCCGTGGCATATATGTCGCAGAAAATCAAAGTTGATGTTATTCACCGGATTATTCACCTATACAAAAATTCAACGAAGTTGTGTAAATTAATATTTTTATCTAAATATAAGAAAAATTTAAGAGTTTGTTAAGCACTTACAAATTCTGTAAACCAATTTGTAAAATTTTCGTAAACTGCCGCATCACCAAATTCAGCAACAAAGTGACTGCATTATGAGCCGAAGAAATTTCACGTTAGATAGAATACTTATGAAAGGCGAATATTAGGCGGTACCGTTAAAATAAAACATACTTGTAATAAGGCGTGACCTTGGGACAATTCAACAGCACATGTGTTGTAGCTACCTTCCTGTCCCATTCATTGAACTGGTATACTTCGGAAGATGTATTTCCCCTGCCTGGTTGATTGAATACAGAGAATGGTGGGTAATTTGGATCACTATTATCTCCCACATCATGCCGATCCGGCCTGGTGCGCAAATATGGAACATCCTTGTCGAAGTAGTATAAGCAAAAATGAGAAGTTTCTCTAGCCAGATATGCCTCGCACATTGACCCCTCGATTTGGTTCCTGTTTTTCACGTCCCGCTTACACTTACCAATAATTCTACAATAATTATTGTGTTAGTGGAATTACGTTGGCTTTATTAAAACAATAAAAGATGTGGAAGCTTACCTCTCGAAAAGGTACATCCATCTGCAGTGCACCGGGCCTCCTAGCCGAGCCTCTTCAGCGAGGTAAATCGGAAGATGCTCCATCACATTAAAGAACCCGGGGGGAAAGATCTTTGTCAGCTTGGTGGCGACTACAGGAAAGTTCTGTTCCAACAAGTTAAGATTATCTTCCTTCAATGTCTTACTGCAAAGCTCTTTAACAAATAGGCTCGTCTCTATTAGTGGTTTCAAAACTTTATCAGGCAAGCCATTGAATGCAATTGGGAGCAAGTTTTCCATGAATATGCGACAGTCGTGGCTTTTCATGTGATGCACCTTTCCGCCAGTCATATCAACACACCTTTCTAGGTTTGACGCATATCCATCAGGCATCCTCAAATTACTCACCCACTCACAAATCATTCTTCTCTCATCCTCATCGAATGTATAACAAGCCTTTGGCAGGAAAATGTTGTTGCCTTCGTGGATTACCTGTAGCTCGGGTCGCCTACATAATAGCTGTAGGTCCAACCGTGCCTTCAAGTTGTCCTTTGTCTTGTTCCGGACATCCATCACAGTATTAAGGATAGCCTCGAAAAAATTCTTCTCGATATGCATTGGATCCAGATTATGGAGAAGAAGATTATCCTTCCAGTAAGGCAGCTCCCAGAAAATGCTCTGTTTAGTCCAATTATGTTCAACCCCATAACCAGGTGCTTTAGATGGCAGTTCTTCAGTTACCTTAGGAAGCTCCTTAACCCTATCCCATATCTCTATGCTTGATAACCTTCGAGGAGGCTCCTCAAAATCAACCTGATTCTTCATAAATGCACTAGTGTTATTCCTAAAAGGGTGTTCCATTGGCAAGAATCGACGGCAACAGTCGAACCATGTGCATTTACCTCCATATTTCAAAGTGAAGGCTTTTGTATCTTCCATACAGTAAGGGCAAGAGAGCTTACCTGCAGTGGACCACCCAGACAACATTCCATAAGCTGGAAAGTCATTTATAGTCCACATCAAAGAAGCATGCATTTGGAAGTTCTGTTTCGTTGATATATCATAGGTTTCAACTCCTTCATGCCAAAGTATCTGCAACTCATCAAGCAAAGGCTGCAAATATACATCAATAGAGGCTTTCGGGTTATGTGGACCCGGTATTATACAATTCAAAAACAGATAAGGACTGGTCATGCACATTCCGGGAGGCAGGTTGTAAGGAGTGACAAATACGGGCCAACAAGAATAGGGCATAGAGGAGACATCAAAAGGGGTGAACCCATCATAACATAGACCCAACCTTACATTCCTTGGCTCACTAGCAAATGTCGGATACACTTGATCAAAGTGTTTCCATGCCTCACCATCAGACGGATGGGATAGAATACCCGGCTGCTTGGTACGGTCATGATGCCATCTCATGTGAGGAGCAGAACTCATTGAAGCATACAACCTCTTTAACTGAGGTATAAGGGGCAAGTAATGCATCGACTTAACAGGCTTCGGCTTCTTTTTAGGATTTTGCTCAGGCTTGTATCGAGGCTCCTCACAAAATCTACATGTCACGAGGTCTGCATCATCCTTATAATACAACATGCAACCATCAACACAACAATGAATCTTCTCGGCAGAAAGGCCCAACTGGGAAACCAACTTCTTAGTGTAGTAATAATTAGTTGGTAAGGACATCTTAGTCGTATTGAGTTCATTCATAAGGCCAATGATGGAATCCATGGCAGCTTGAGAAATACTAAAATCTGATTTGATACTTAGCAATCTAACAGCAACCGACAACTGGGAATGAACCGAGCCCTCATAAAATGGACGACTTGCTTCCTCCAACCGTTTATAGAATTGATTAACCTCAGCATTGGGAATGTGCTCAATGTTTGGCTGTGATGTATCCAGCTGAAGGGGATCATTAGCCGGGTACATCCCAAAAGCATCATGTACCAGATCCTCCATTCTATAATTATTAAGGTCAAGTTCCACAACCGGAGAACTCCTACCGCCATGAATATTTTCTAGATTTTGAAGGTGCTCCTGCAAATCCCACGGCTCTCCATGATTATACCAAACGTAGTAATTTGGCATAAACCCCTTCTTATAAAGATGTACCTCTACATTCTCCAAATCTTGTGTCTTTACGCATTTGCATTTTTCACATGGACACTTAATTTTGCCATGCCTTAAATAATCGCCTGTTGTGCGGGCTATATCAAGAAATTCCATAACAACCGCTACAAACAAAGGCCTCAACCCTCGCCGCTCGGGAAAATTTCTATTATCCATCCACAAACGACGTCGATTAATGTCCATATCTACACAAACATTCCAAGATTGAGAAACAATATATATGATTTTTTTAAATATAAGATTATCAATTTTTAATTACTAAATTATAAAGTTTTATGTCATGCTTTGCCTAATGCAATAAATTTTTTATCTTAGCTTGCCACTTTTTTGTAATCACTATAGCAAGATTAATGTGGTCGGGTTTGTTAATGCTCGCAACTTGTTTGATGAAATGCCTCAAACAAACAATATTTCCTTATAACACCCTATTAATTACTATTATCAAAGCAATTCAAACCAACAAAAACTTATTCATTTTAGGCATAACATGTTCATCTTTTCAACAATACCAAAGCAACAACACATTCCAAACACCACTACCAAACAATTCCAACAATCCCCAACAACTACAACAATCCCAAACAACACAAACCTAACTTTATAAGAGCTAACAACACCAAACAAGTTCTTCAACATCAACAATAACTACAATAAACAAATTTACTAATAATTAGTACCTATGCAACATTATAGGCAGAAATTTAAAAAGAAAAAATTAAAAAAACAGTTAAATTCGGATTTAATAAAAAAAATCAAAAAACTTACCTCGATGTTGATTTGTGCTCCAATAGCACCTAATTATGATTCCCCACTAGTTATATGCTTAAGAACGACAAAAAAATTGAGTTAAAAAGTTAGGGTTTAAGTTTTAGAAAATAGTAAAAAAAACACTAAAACTAAGAATTTACCTTGAATTTCTTGTTATATGTAGTGTTTAGGAGGGTAAAATGTGTTTGATTTTTAAATTTAGGGGTGGGTTATGGTGGTTTTCGGATATAGAGGTTGCGGGGGGGGGGGTTAGAGAGAGTTTAAGTGTTTTGGGGAAGAAGATAGAAATGGAGAAAGAGGGGTTCTGCGCAGAATTAAAACGGGCCTATCGACCGCACGTTCGACCGAATTTCAGTCGAAAGGTGTGTAGGTCAAAAAAAAAAATTTTGTTCGACCGAAATTCCCTGTTATTTTAGTAGTGACAGCAAGAGCTTGGAAGAATTATCTGAACATGCAAAATGCTTATGCCATGTTCATGTCACTACACTAAAGTATAGAATAAGCAACATTATTTTAGCGACAACTCTATTATAATATTGGCAATTAATTTCATCTCTGCGCTTTATTCTTCTTGATAAAATTTTATGTCCAGTGGTCTATATAAAAGTACAGGAAACCCCTTTTCATAGCCAACGCTATCTTGACAATAATACATTGCATTTAACTAAGCTGTAAAATGGAAATATATTAAGGATCGAAAGGTCAAAGAAATAACAAGAGGTAAAGAAGAAATCATATTGTTCTAATAAGTAACTAGGTAACTTGCCCGCGCATTGCGCGGTCTTAAAAATACTTTCGTTGATCTTATAAAAATGACTGTTTCCTCATATCGAATATTAAAAAATAACAAAACACATTTATTGTTCGTGTAAAGAATAAAAATATATGAGTACCTCATTGTTAATTAAATGAAAGGGTCGATCAATTTTGTCATTTCTATATTCCATAACAATAAAAGATTACATCGTTGATTGATTTTTTTAATAATAATTAAGCTTATTTTCTTTTACTTTTTCTATAGTTAAGAGTATAAAACATTCAACTTATGTTTTCAGTGAATCTCATCGATAGAAGATCTTCTAAAATGTAAAATCAGTCCTCATTAAGTTGATTAATGATAAGTATAGATAAGTTAGAAATCTAAATTTGAGTTTGAGACGCATTTGATTCATTCTTTTACTACATGTATTTCATCATAATTTGACAACGACAAATTTGTCATTTATACTTTTCAACCACTAAATATGCTACTTATCAAAATAAAGATAATGATATTCAAGATAAAGATGAATACATACGTAGTCTAATGAGAGAATAGAATGCATATATTTTATTCTTTTTCTTCATACACACTAACACACAATTTTTGAATTGTTTTGTTTATTTTTAGTCCTTTCTTGCAAAAACTCACCAATTAAACTTCTATTGATTTTTTAACCTTGTTAATACATGATTGAACAATATGTTTACCAAAAACCGAGTTCTACAATCTTGGCTTGTTCTTTTCAATAGTTTTAAAATACTGAGAAGCACAATAGATATTTTTCTAATCAAAAGATTCATAGAGATTACACCATCTAAAAATCAACACATTTCAGAAACTTTAGAATGTCATGAAATTATGTGATAGGAGGTATAATTGGCATAGAAATATTTATTTTTTATGTATGTGTGCATACAGAAACATAGCAGCATGTACTCAAATACAATATTTTTATCGTCACACGTAGTACATGTATATAAGAGAATTATTTACTTACGTGAAAGAGAAATTTTAACATTCCATTAGAATGAAGAAATTAATAGAACCGAAAACGAAAAGAGAAAACTTTGTTGCATGAATTTTGCATCTTCTTCTCTTCTAATCTTTATTTTCCGTTTCCTTTCCGTTTTCCTTTTTCGTTTCTTTCCTACTTCCCTGTGAGCGCCTTGAACAGTAATAACATGTACTCCTACTAAATCAAATATAAAATTACATAAACTATTAAACAACCTATCATAACATAAATCCCTACTTCACCATAGACATATTTGGAGTGATCTACAACAGAGATCACTACCAAGAAGCAACCTAATTGCATTTTCTACGAGATGTAGATACAAAAATTAAGCCATACAATTGGTTCTAATATCGTCCGGTTGTACCTCATCACTGTCCTTTCCTTTCTCTTTGTTCTTCATTTCTCCTTTCCTTCTTCCTCACAACATCAAATGATTAAGCAGTATACATAAGACTATAGTCCCGGATGTACCTCTTTCTTGTGACTTGTTCATTGGACATAATCACAACATTATACTCATTGCAAGACGGTTAGTTGTTTCTTTAGCGACATGTACTCGCCTATGGAGAGAACCTATATCCTTGGTATTGGTTTCCTTGAGAGGGTCACCACGAAAAACCGGCTTGGTTATCAGTAAGGTCAGATTCATAAAAGACTAAGTAACTTAGAAAGGCATAATAGGATTTGATGCTCAATCACTTTGGTGGTTGCAACCATCATGGTTGCTTGATAATCAGCATCAACATTTTGGGCACGATCGTTTTTCTCCGTAGAAGATGGATTGGCATGATAATTGGTTACACTAAAATGCCATATATAGAAGCATTTGACTCTTCGTTTTTCTCTTCAATTAAGTTGTTGATCATTTACATTCTTAACAAAATCACATTTATTATTCATTGAATTTCACCAAATAAATACCACATTCATCCACAATTAATACTGCATTCATCCATTATGGTCCGTTATACATTGAATTTAAAATAATAAATGATGAAGTCTGGTAAAAATAATTTCAGTCATGGAATAAAGGGAAATTAAAATGAGAGGAAAAGACTATATTGAATGAAAAGGATGAGAGAAAAAGAAACCTTTGTTTTCTTTATATTTTGATGGAATGATGGTCATAGAGACATGCCACATCACTTGCATATAGAAGGGTCATATATACCCCTCTACTATCAAATAGTATTAGTTATAACTCACCTCCGTTATAATTTTGCTTGGTATCTACCCCTGCCGTTAAGAAAACTCACATATTTGCCCCTACTTTTAACGGAGCAATGTTTCAGCCTCACTACTGCCACGTGGCGCGCATCCAAGCAATGATCCATTTTTATTTTTTAACTCAATTAAATCATTCTATTTCTTGTATATGTTTAATTTTATAAATTATTTATTTACTTAATTTTAGATTTTTAAATTCCAGCCTCACCTTTTTATTATAGCCTCAATTAGTAACCAAAACCTTTAACCCAAATTAGAACACCCAATAACCAATCTCGGGTACAATTAGCTAATGTACAAAATATAATATTTTACAGTTAATTTTGTCACGTGTCTAACAATTAACAAAAAAGATTATATCTTGATATTTTTTAAGAATTTTCATGGGCGAGTTTGGGGTACCAAACAGCGGTATTTTTTTTTTTAGTTCTTCTTCGAACGATATTGTCAAGCCAAAATATGGAGAGTTGGATTATATACTTGGATATGATTTTTTTGGGCAAAAAATTATAAATAACTGCCTATATATAGTGTATTAATTTTCGCTAACCCCAAATAAAAATAGCATAGCTTTAAGTCAATTATACCGGAAAATCAAATACTAAAAGCAAAAAATTGATAAATATTTGTTGCCTAGAATTAAGACTATTTGTCTCTTTAATAGATATTAGGCGTCATCTAAGGGAACCGATCAAACTGAATCCCACGAATTATGGCTGCTATCTTTTTAGTTTTTAGTTTTATGAAATTCAACGTCTCAATTGAAATACATATCACATACAAATATGATATATACATGATGCGTAATAAATTCATATAAAAATATTTTAATAACTAAATTTAAAAAAATGCATAATACGGAATGGATACATACTACATATCATGTCTATATTATGTTCAACATAAATATAATGAGTCATAAATAATAGATGAATACATGATAAATAATAAGAGTTTATTTGCAAAAATATTAGTGAATAAATAAATATTTAATACACTCTATATATATATATATATATATATATATATATATATATATATATATATATAGACACACACACACACACACGCATGCGCATTATATTAACACCATTAAAATTATATTTGGTGCATATTAAGTATATATTTGAAAAAATATATAAATACGTTATATTTGTACAAATAAAAAATATAGCTTTTGCACACTGTTAATAATACATAGATATATTGGTAAAAAAAAAGTTTCAAATAGTTGATTTGATGAAATTTTCACAAATAATTATTAGTAGCCACAAATGAAAGCACCAGAATTTCAAAATTAAAAAAAATTAAAGGAGAGAGAGAAGAGAGAAAGATGGGTGACATTAATTAAAGATTCATCCTTAATTAACCAATGAGTATGATCTATTTGGATAAACTAGCTGCATCATTTTATAATTTCAAAAATCTAAAATTAAGTAAATGAATAATTTATAAAATTAAACATATACAATAAATAGAATGATTTAATTGGGTTAAAAATAAAAATGGATCATTGCTTGGATGCGCGCCTCGTGGCAGTAGTGAGGCTGGAATATTGCTCCGTTAAAAGTAGGGGCAAATATGTGAGTTTTCTTAACGGCAGGGGTAGATACCAAGCAAAAGTATAACGGAGGTGAGTTATAACTAATATTTAATAGTAGAGGGGTAGATACGATCCTTTTCCGTTCTCAATTAGAAGATATATAGATATAGATATAGATTTAGAAAATTTTGGGATCGATAAACTATAGTAAATGGAAAAGGAAAGAAAGAAAAATGAATAAAGTTCGCAGTCTAAGAGAAGTGTCGCATACCTTTTTAAAGGTCATTTCTTTCTTTGCTAATATTTGTTTCGATGGTTTTACTAATCGTGACTCTTCGATCCTTTATAGGTTGGGCCATCGGGGAAATGAGAATAACATTGTTATAAACTCTTTTAAGTAAAAAAGGAAGTCGTAGTTTGATTTGAAAGACTCATTTTCACTACTTTGCTGTAAAATTAATAGAGGCTTCAAAAAACGCTCCTGCATGCGCCATGGAATATCAAAAAATTATATGTTGTTCAATAAAAGCGGCTACTTCATGCGTGTTGTTGGAAAGTCTAAGGTATTTTTATTGTATTAATAAGAAATATAAAAAGTTGGTAGTAAAATTATCAATTGGTTACAATATTGATTCGGAATTGTATCATTATCAAAATTTCAATATCGGTTACAATATTGATTAGTTATTGTATCATTATCATAGTGAAATAAACTTCAATTATATAGAGTGAAAATGTGGAATAACTACAAATTGGAGGAAACCTTCTGTGTAAAAGTTGTAGAAAAAAATATAAAATCCTTGCCAAAGAACTATGCCATATTGTAATCACCTAATTTTGGACAAAATTCAAGATAATAGCTAAAATTAATGTGCCAATTTGTCTAGGTATTTTTCTTAATTTTTGTAGATTTTGTCAGTTTGTTTGGCCATTTTGGTTATTTAACTAAGTGAAATTACCGAAAATTATCTCAAAAAATATATGATGTGAGTTTTGCTAGATTTTATCCTTCATTTTAGTTGCTTTAGCATTTAACTAAAGGAAAAAATTAATATCAAAAAAATATTTGTCTTTGTGAGGTAATGCTTAGTTGAAAAGTTTTTACTAGTAAAATTATTTCTTGTGTGTTTTCCCATCAACTGTCGGTTTAATTAGTTAGTTGTGATGTTTGTTTAGTTTCTAGTTGGCCATTTTATAAAAGGGAGGAAAAGTACTAGCCTAACTGTGCAACCCGATTGCCCAATCCCTTGACCCGGCCCAAGGTCCATAGTATAAAAGCCAAAAACATTGCCATTTTTAGTCATTTTACTATCCCCAATCTCCATCAGACTAGAGGGAAAACTTCACCCAATTCTACAAGCCCACCGTGAAACCACTGTGCTCCACTGTCATCCAACTTCCTCTGGCCAAAATTTTACCTTCCCCGATCGCCTTTCACCTCCTCTCTCCAATTCTCGCCTCAATTTTCCCATGAGACAAGCGAATCGATGTCGATCGGGACCTATAGTTCGGCCAAATCCCTAGCTCCGGCGAAGGTTAGTTCTCCAGAAAGTTTACATTTCTTCAGGTTCGCTTTGTTCCCTTTTATTCATTTATGGATGGTTTCGCCTGAAAACCCACTTCGTTTCTATTATTTTGGGGAGTACCGTCGCGGCAAGGTGGTGGTTTCGCACGATGATGGGACTGAAGCAGTGGTGTTGATATGACGGGGCTGTTTTCAGTGAACACAGTGACGGGGATGATGCTTTTAATGTTTTGCTGTGGTTGCGAAACTATGGCTGTGATGGGGGGTGTATGGTGATGGCAAAGCAACAGCTTGTGAACCCTTTAATGGTAAAAAAAAACTGATCCGAGGCCGTGACGAGGGCTTGTGTCGCTGCGATGGCTATTGGTAGCTGCTGTGGTATTTGAAGCCGATGCGATGGTTCGAGGCAGCTGCAACGACATCAAGGCGATGATGATTTTGTATAGGCGAGGCAATAACAGTTGGTGTTGCTATGACGGGTGAGAAGTAGATCCCCCATTTTGTTTTCTTTATTTCCTTTACTGTCATAGTTTAGTCAATGGTTCGGTATCGAACATGAATATCACGTGTAGATTGTTCGAAACAGCCATGTTCTTGTACAAGTGAAGTTTAGTTTGTGAATTATGAAAATGTTGTATATGCCATCGTGCCTGAGATAGTATGATCTGTTCTTTAATTTTGAATGTGAAACTGCTAGCTCCCACTTGACCTCTGTTGTACCATGAACTTGTCGCTTCCTGTCACGTTCCCGAGCATTTATTTGTCTTTGCCTTGTCCGTTAACTTTGTTTGTTTAGACATGAGGTCCTATAATTGTTGCCATTGCTTCATTGTTGGCTTGGTTTTAGTGATTAATCAGTAAAGTGAGCATTCGCTTTTAGTATGTCCGATCGGAGTGTATGTATTATTTTCAAGTTTGTTACCTCTTCATTGGCTCACTGCCAATCTAAGCTCACATGTGAATGTCCCGTTGTTTGCTTCATACAAGTGTGAAGTCTGATTCTTGAGAGAGTTCCTAGAGGGAATGGAGAGTTTCATGGATTTGCTCTTGTTCATATTGCTTTTTATCTGAATATTGAACTGTTAGATTAGATTTGAGAAGTCTGGTGAGTTTATGTTGTTTAGGGTCTGCCTACTAAGAGAGTTTATTTATCTTAAGTTGATAATCTTGTTTAACTTTGTTGCTTCGGATTTTTGTGTCAAAAGAGAGTCATTAGCTTAAATTCAAATCCTGAAAAGGAAAAGAAAAGAAAATTCAAAAGGGAATCCAAAAGTCAAGTAATAGGACAAGTTGGGACAGCTTTAAAGAGAGATTTTGTGTCCTTTCTTTTGTTGTTTGCTGCCAGCTTTAGCATGCCTATAGTAAATTTTCTAAGGGTAAAAAACATAGGCACATGGGGTGTGTTTTCACCCAAGGTTTTACCCCCACCCCTTAGCCTATTTAGCTCTTCTTCCTTTCTTCATTTTAGGGGGATACACACACAGACAACATCTTATACACACACAAATCTGGGCTGAAACACTTTTCACTCACACACTAAAGAAAATTCAGATCTGGAAACACTCTTTCTCCTCTAAAAGAGAGCAATATTTTTCAGATATGAAAGGTTTGAAAAGAAAGTAAAAAAATAGAGTCTTGAGTGTAAAAAGAAGAAGAGTCTTCTGGAGTTTTATTTTAAGTTTAAGGTTTAAAGTGAAGTGTGAAAAGAGTTGTTCTTAAGTTGGTGTTGCTGCTGTTGCCGGTGTACCATTTGCTAGTTTGGAATTGTGGGCTTAAATTTGTATCTTCATGGCATTGCTTGGAAAATCCTCCTAGTAGGTAAACTTTCCAACTTTTGTATGAATATTTTGCTGTGGAATGGTATAGAAGCAACGCTTTAAAGGCTTAAAAGAAACTCTTGTTTATTTATGTTTTCTCTGATGAATGTGCCTATTATGTTAAAGACCAAAATGAGAAAGGGTTGAAGTTTTTGTGCTAAATAGTTATCACGTTTTAAATATTATGCTAAATGGTTGTGGTAAGTGGATCAAGATTTGGATTAGTCTTTCACTATTTTGTTTTAAAACCAGCCATGATCAAGAAGTAAAATTAGATCTAAAACATGAAGTACTTTTTTTTTGGCAAAAAGAAAAGAATTAGGCAAAAAACGGGATTTGAATGATTAACTGCTCAAATTTTGTAAAACATATCTAAATAAGTTGTCTTTCATGCGAGAATGATGCAGTAGTTTCGCTTAAATGGTATTGAACTTATGTACTTGGTTTAACTTGCAAATTCAAGTAATAAAAATTAGGCAACACTTAGGCTCGTATGTTAAAGGGAAACCTTTAAGTGAATAATGAAGCTCACTACTTTAGGACAAGAATTTGGCAGTGAGTTATAATTAAGGATTGAGATAAATTTGCTCTAGTATTGACACTAATGACACAGATATACTCGATTAAGCAATTTCAAGTAGGTCGAAACAAGTTTAAAATAATAGCCATTTGTTCATTTGAAACTCACTTTTAAGTCGAAAGATTTCGAACGGGTGAAGTGCCTGCACGATTTAATCGATTTAAGTCGGAAGATTTCGAACGGGTAAAGCGCCTGCGCGATCATATCTCGATTTGAGTTCCCATTAGGACGGACAAAAAAATAATAATAAATTGAAGCGTAACAAATAAAGGCAAAATATAACAAAACAATTTCAAAGAGTCGAAATGCGTCAAAAAAGCAACTGTGCTTGGCACAGGACTCGAGGGTGCCTAACACCTTCCCGAGAGTCAACCGAGATCCTTATCCAGAACTCTGACGCAGACCATTTACGAGTCATAGGTGTTCTAGGTACACCGTTTTGGTGACTTGGCACACCTTTAACTTGTCAAGTGGCGACTCCGAAAATCTCTTAAAATATTAGTGTACCAATCAACACCAGTCACAGAGCCTTTTAAAACATAAGTATAGTTTTCTTTTTGAGTTGAAAAAGGGTCGTGACAGCTTGGCGACTCCGCTGGGGAGGAAAGTGAAAGCTGAGAGTCTCAGGCTTTAAAATTTGTCGTTTTTCGGCTTTTGAATATTGTTTGTATATGTTGCCTTGAATGTTACTGCTTTGATATGTTTGAACTGTATATACACAACTGTCTTCTCTCGTACACCTCTGAGTCTTCTGGAACACTGCACACATGCACGCCAGTTTCGCTTTGGCGTCTGGAATTTCTGTCGTGTCTCAGGACACAAAAAGTTAACCCTTCTTAGAGAGGAGGTGCGTTGGGTTAGGCCGTTAGATGTTGTCGACCGGTACCCTCAAGGCACTTCCAAATTGCCAGAAACTATAGAAAATGAACCCATTGAGTCACCTAGAGTTGAACCTGTGCTTTTATCTAGGTCGATTTATTTGCATGTCATTAGACTTAGTGAGGTGCGGTACACCGGTACCGCACTTGTCTAGGCTGACTCCCTCGCGTCATAATGGGGCCCACGCCCCTAAAAGACACATCATGAGTACATAATTTGTTGCATTTGTTCTAGTCTAAGGGTTGTTATGCTGACCGATCACCGAGGGGCGTGAGCCAAATTTTGAAAAAAAAAATTAATTAAAAATGATAGAAAAATAGGGTTTAGTCCCGTGTCTTGAAATATTTTTATTTAGTTGTCCTTTTACGCCGTTATAATGGCGAAAATTTGTCAAATTTTTTTAGTCTCATGTTACGTCCGGGCTTGGTCCCAAGTAGTAGAAAATAATTTGTAATAGTTTTGCGTCGTTATAATGACGAAATTTTGGGATCCTTTTGTGTTTGAGTCTGTGTCCAAATCAAGTCCATATTTTTTTAAAAAAAATAAAGGTAATTTATCGGGATTTTACGCCGTCATAATGGCCAATTTTTATAAACCAATTTCGCGTCTAATTTGTGTAATATTTTTGTGTCGTTGGGTCGTCCTAATTGCCAGATTTTGTAAATACTCTAAGATTCATTTTCAAATTAGATCGAAGAGTTTGTTTCAAAAATCATTTGTGCCCCATCTTTACGATGTCGTAATGTTCGATTTTGGGATTGAAAAAAAAAATCATAATTCGTTCTTAAGTTCAGTTTGAATCTCGGGTTGAGTTTTAATTTTTCATTTTAAAAAAAAAAATAATAATAATAATTGGAAGCCTACTTTATTTTGTTTTGTTTAAAGTCAAGTCAGGGTATAGACGATAAATTGTAATTAGCTAAGTCGCATTTTGTGTCGATCCTCGTGAAATAATCCGACTCCGCTAAATGTCGAGTCTCATTATTTTCACCGTCCAGGGTACCCGCCCAATGTGTCAGTTTGTATATATCTTTGACTCGTGCATCATGTCAAGCATTTTTATTTTGAGTTTGTCTCGTGTCGTTTGTCTAAATTACGTTTGTTGAGTCAGAAAAAAGAGGAAAGGAAAAAATAAATATATTAATCATCTAAGTTCGTCCTTGTGCTGATATTGTATCAGTTACAATTTTGATCAAGGCACATAAGCAATCTTTCGGGGGATACGATCGGTACACTCGGCTTACGCCGTTAACCGTTTCGGGATGACGCATAACAAACCTACGCTTGCAATATGTGCTTCTTTTGTGCTAACCCGGTTTGTTTGCATAAGCTTTGGAATTTGGAGATTTGGTACGGAATTCTGGCATCATTCCACACATACACAACAGGATCAAAGGAACCCATTACCATGTCATTTGATAAGGGAAATTCTGAGATCGGCGTCCATGAACTTCTGGTGCTGGAAAACAAGAGGTTGACTGAAGAGGTCAAAAATCTGAAACAATTGGTGGCTGATATGTATATCGCCATGAACACGGGACAAGCTTGTTCTACCGTGCCAGTTAGTCTTCTAGGGCATGCCTCGACTGTCTTACATCATGCACAAGGCCCTACAGCTGAGGACCTGCAGTATTCTCCCGACTCTCCCTACTATAGCACAACAGATGTTCTGAGAACCTTCCCAGGGTGTCCTCCGGCACCACCACCTCCGGCCAAACAGAGGTGTGCTTCACCCCTGGTCTCTGTTCCGCCATTCACAGGCTTAGCTAGGACGGAGAGTCGTGGGAAGAAAGATGAAAGAGAACGAGGTCCAGGAAGGAGGGATGAGGAACGGTACAAACGGCTCCACTCACGCCATCGAGCCTCACAGAAGCAGCATTCGCAACACTACCCTTTACAAAATACAAAACATTCCATTCCTCCACTCCAAAAAGTGCGACCATATGCTCCAAATTTTTCATATCCGCAATGGACCACGCCAGCCTCACAGCCCACATACCACACTCACCAAGCTCCACATAATCAATATCGGACTCCACCAGAATTTCCATATCGATCAAGGAGACCCTCTACTTTCATCCCAAGACCCGAATACAAGAAGGCACGAGAAGAGAAAAAGAGAAAGCTCACGCCAATCAGGGAATCTTACACTAGTGTCTTCGAGAAGTTGCAGGCTTTGGATATGTTGAGGCCGATCTATGGGAATATGCATCCCACGGGAAAGGTTGATTATTCTCGCCGATGTGCTTACCATTCAGGTGCACCGGGGCATGACACTGAGGATTGCCATTTTCTCAAGAAGGATATCCAAGCTTTGATTGATAACGATCAGATTCAAGTTGAGGGTTCAGATGCACAAGATATAAACCGGAACTCATCGCCTATCTGTGATGATGCGCATATGGTGGGTATGGTGGATGTAGAAGATTTGAGAGCTGAATCTGCAATGTCGATAATACATGTTGGTGATGTGTCAATTTGGCCCAACCAAATGCTTGTGACAGTGAACTCTGCTCCTGAAATTGTGCTTGGGGTAGCAGACAGAGTAATAGGTGATGAAATGAAGAAGACGAACATGTCTCTTGAGAAGCCAATTCCATATCTTACCGGGTCATTCATCAGTCCCCAAGAGTGAAGTCTACCCCGATAAGGGTTGGAGATAGTGAAGAAAAGCAGAAGATGTTGCCAGATTCAGAGAATTTCTTTGGTATCAACATGGTACATTTTGGTGAAGGGCTCAATAATGCCTAACACAGGAAAACTATCCCTGACTTGCAATTGAGTGACTGTGAAATGTTGTAGCTTGTTTTGCTAATCTTTCTGTGTACTTGGTTATTTAAGGGTTGTAATCCAGGTGCATTATTTTGCTTATTTTGATGTTCGAACCCTTTTGTCTTTAATTCAATGAAAAGCGAGATCTTTTTCTCGTCTCGACATTATTTCTTTTATTTTCTTTCTTGGTCTTGTTTTCTTAGTATTTTGTTTTATGTTTTGTCGTCCTTAATAACATGACATGCGTGCGGAATTTACGTCTTGATCTAAACACACGCTCTGCCATTGTGAGCTATTTGAGTAGTAAAGAGGGGTAAAAGAGGGAGCGAAATAAGTTGGGAATCAATCGGTAGTCATCCGATAAAGGAGATCGGTGAGAAGTTCAAGATCGTGCACGGTCGCTTCGACCGAAGTTGAAATACCAGTTTGAGAACCATCAGTGAAGCAGAAGCCGATGATACGCGTGGATAAGTCTAGATCAATTCTTTGAATCATTATTTGTGCGAGGCATTCTCGGGTCGGGATGACTAACGGCTTTCGTTTCTGCTACCCAAACACAAAACCAATTTTCTAGCCCTTTGAGCCTTGAGTATTTTTCTTTGGCTACCCTCCCTTGGAATCAATTCGATGTGATTAAAGGAAAGAAAAAAAAAGAGAGAAAAAAAAAAGGGAAAAGAAAAAGAGAAAATAGGAAACAAAAAACAACAAAAATCTACCTCAGTGGTAGAGCTACATCTGACCTGATTCCTCTCAAAAGGATACGTAGGCAACCATTCGGGTGCGGTCATAATAGGAGAAAGTTCATTTTTCCCCTATTCCTCGTTGACGCAAAAGTTTGCCTCCAAGTTTGCGGCCAATGTCAAAAGAAATTCAAATCCCCAATATATGCTAAACTGGGGCAGAAGTTTGTTTTTATTTTATTTTAAAAAAAATAAAATAAAATAAAAACAAACTTCTATGTTTTTGTACCATCTATTCATATGTTTCATCAGATATCAGTCTCGAAATCGAGGAAGAAACTCAAAGCGCCCCAGTTTATCCTAAACTGGGGCAGAAGTTTAGTTTTTTTTTTTTTTTTTTTTTAAAAAAAGGGATTTAAAAAAAAAAGGGGAAAGAAAGAGAAGAAAGTAAATATCTTTTTTTCATTGTGTTCATCTCGGGGGATAGTCTCAATATCCCTTATGTCTGCATATCAGAAAATTCAAAAGATAATTCCTCGTGTTTTCAATAAATTGGGGCCTCAGTTAGTTATTTTAAAAAAGGAAATGATTCCAAGGGTTGTAATATTTTACCAAGTCGTTTCATGAGATGCTTTCATACCGCTCTTCAAAACAAAGAAAAAAAAAAGAGAAAAAAAATCAAAAAAAAAAAGAAAAAAAAGAGAGAGAAATAATCCCCAATTTGCCTAAACCGGGGAAATAAGTTTATTTTATGTTTCAAAAGCGGTGATTTGGAATCTTGTAATGCTCATTCTAGGCGTCTCATGGGATGTTTCTGAGCTTTTATCTTGAAACCCTTTCTTCATAGCCTAACCAAATCCAATGTTACAGTCCAAATAAAGACCATTTTGACCGATCATTGAGAATGTCAAGCCGAGTAGGGTATCAAGGGATAAGTTCCACGCTGTAAAGTCGCATTCTTATAAGCCGACAATCGCATTTGGGAGCTGGGAGCACCAAGGTCATTAAAGGAGAAATTCTCCTAGGAATCAAGACAAAGGCCAAAATTGAAGGAAGAAAAGAAAGACGGGGTCGAGCAGCAAGGAAAGATCGGAGGTCGATTAGGAAAGAGCGAAAAATGACAAAAATGAAAAGAAAAAAAAAGAGAAAAAAAAAGTGAAGTCTTGTCGGTGAAAACCTGAAAGGGCGCTGCAAGACAACGGTGAGTTAAAAGAACAAAGAGAGAGGCTAGTCGGTGAAAACCCGAAAGGGCACTGCTAGTCGAATGAGGGTCGTTAGATTTGCCATCAAACGAGATTGGGAAAGTTGGGTACACAGTCATGGATGGACTATGTGAGCGGATTAAGAGTTGATTCCAAAATACATGTCATGTTAAAAAGATCGTCATCTCTTCAGTCCTTTACCTCTCCCGTAAGGGACGTCATCATTTTTTTCATCTTTTGGTTGGAAGCTTTGTCGTTTCCATCATTTTGTCTTACTTCAGCTCGTTTCAGTTTCTCCAACATCAAACGAGCAAAGAAAGTTTTGCAAAACTTGTTATAGTTTCATAGTTGTATTAGAGCAAGTCCGGACCAACCTTGATAATTGGAGCCCAATGTTCCACATCGGCACAAAGTATGCCACACCAAGGAGTGTACCATGAAGGAGATCATCAAAGGACATGCAGATTTCAAGATGCAGTTTCAAATCAAAGCCTGCCCCAGCAACAATTACAAGTTTTCAGCAGTCAAAGCCCGTCAAAACGGCAATTTCAATTTTTCAAGTCAAAGCCCGTCAAAGCGGCAATTTCAAATTTCAAGTTTCAAGTTTCAGAAATTTCATTCAAGTCAAAGCCTGCCAAGCAGCAATTTCAAGCCTTCAACAGTCAAAGCCCGCCCGAGCGGCAATTTCAAGTTTCAGCCATTTCATTCAAGTCAAAGCCCGTCAAAGCGGCAGTTTCAAGTTTCAAGTTAAAGCTCGACAGTTTCAAGTTTCAAGTTTCAAGTTTCAAGTTTCAAGTTTCAAGTTTCAAGTTTCAAGTTTCAAGTTAAAGCCCGCCCAAGCGGCAATTCCAAGTTTCAAAGATCAACTGGATTAGTTGGAGCTTCAGACCAGTTCATCAGCTTGTGGAGAATGAGGAAGTAATTTAGAAAGTCGAGGCACCCACCTGGAGAATGAGGGAGTAGTTTTGAGAAAGTCGAGGCACCCACCTGGAGAATGAGGGAGTAGTTTAGAGAAAGTCGAGGCACCCACCTGGAGAATGAGGGAGTAGTCTTGAGAAAGTCGAGGCACCCACCTGGAGAATGAGGGAGTAGTTTAGAGAAAGTCGAGGCACCCACCTGGAGAATGAGGGAGTAGTTTAGAGAAGTCGAGACACCCACCTGGAGAATGAGGGAGTAGTTTAGAGAAAGTCGAGGCACCCACCTGGAGAATGAGGGAGTAGTTTAGAGAAGTCGAGGCACCCACCTGGAGAATGAGGGAGTAGTTTAGAGAAGTCGAGGTACCCACCTGGAGAATAAGGGAGTAGTTTAGAGAAAGTCGAGGCACCCACCTGGAGAATGAGGGAGTAATTTGGAAAGTCGAAGCAACCACCTAAAGAATGAGGGAATACATTTGAAGAAGGCTAGGCGTCCACCTGAAGAACGAGGGAATCCATTTCTGTAAAGAAGCAAGACCCATCAGAGTGATGGTTTTCAATTCAGCAGAAGCAAGACCCATCAGAGTGATGGTTTTCAATTTCCAGCATAAGCAAGACCCATCAGAATGATGGTTTCTAATTTTCAACAAAAAGCAAGACCCACCAGAATGGTGGTCCCAGTTTTATCTTTCAAGTCAAAGCCCGTCAAAGCGGCAATTTCAACATTCAGTTCAAAGCCCATCAAAGCGGCAATTTCAACATTCAAGTCAAGCCCGTCAAAGCGGCAATTTCAAAGCCCGTTAAAGCGGCAATTTCAATTTTCAAGTCAAAGCCCGTCAAAGCGGTAATTTTACTTTCAAGTCAAAGCCCGTCAAAGCGGCAATTTCCACTTTCAAGTCAAAGCCCGTCAAAGCGGCAATCTCAACTTTAGAGGCAAAGCCCGCCCGAGCGGCAATTTCAAGTTTTCAAGACCACTTGGGTAGTGGGAGTTGCGGACCATTTCATCAGCTTGGAAAGCATGAAGAGTTAGCTTAGAAATTGTAATTTTACATTTCAATATTGTAATTTCATTTTTCTTTGTAAAGCAATGACCAACAGCCAGCTAGCCAGCAACCAGCAACAAGTGGCCAGCAACAACAGTCTCAGTGTGTGTAGAAGTATCTCTAGTTAGTCCGGGTAATTCTAGGAGCGTCGAGTCAGTCCCAGTTAGTTCTGAAAGTGTCTAGAGTTAGTCTTTGTATGTCTAGAGAGTGCTTAGTGTTAGTCTAGGAGAGTCTAGTGTCGTTTTGTATGCGGTAGTCCCAGCTACCGCACGTGAGGAACTACACTGACCTGATTCCTTAGTCCGGGGATATGTAGGTAACCTTGTTCTCGGTTAGAACCGAAATTCAAGGTACGGTCACCATTTTGAAAAAACATGCTCTCGGCTAGAACCGAAAAAAGAAAAGAGCCAAAATTAGTTGTCGATTACGTCTTTGTCCGAAAACTCTTCATGTTCTCGAACAAAGAGGAGCAGCTGTAATCACCTAATTTTGACACAAAATTCAAGATAATAGCTAAAATTAATGTGCCAATTTGTCTAGGTGTTTTGCTTAATTTTCGTAGATTTTGTCAGTTTGTTTGGCCATTTTGGTTATTTAACTAAGTGAAATTACCGAAAATTATCTCAAAAAATATATGATGTGAGTTTTGCTAGATTTTATCCTTCATTTTAGTTGTTTTAGCATTTAACTAAAGGGAAAAATTAATATCAAAAAAATATTTGTCTTTGTAAGGTAATGCTTAGTTGAAAAGTTTTTACTAGTTAAATTATTTCTTGTGTGTTTTCCCATCAACTGTCGGTTTAATTAGTTAGTTGTGATGTTTGTTTAGTTTCTAGTTGGCCATTTTATAAAAGGGAGGAAAAGTACTAGCCTAACTGTGCAACCCGATAGCCCAATCCCTTGACCCGGCCCAAGGTCCATAGTATAAAAGCCAAAAATATTGCCATTTTTAGTCATTTTACTATCCACAATCTCCATCAGACTAGAGGGAAAACTTCACCCAATTCTACAAGCCCACCGTGAAACCACCGTGCTCCGCTGTCATCCAACTTCCTCTGGCCAAAATTTTACCTTCCCCGATCGCCTTTCACCTCCTCTCTCCAATTCTCGCCTCAATTTTCCCATGAGACAAGCGAATCGATGTCGATCGGGACCTATAGTTCGGCCAAATCCCTAGCTCCGGCGAAGGTTAGTTCTCCAGAAAGTTTACATTTCTTCAGGTTCGCTTTGTTCCCTTTTATTCATTTATGGATGGTTTCGCCTGAAAACCCACTTCGTTTCTATTATTTTGGGAGTACCGTCGCGGCAAGGTGGTGGTTTCGCACGATGATGGGACTGAAGCAGTGGTGTTGATATGACGGGGCTGTTTTCAGTGAACACAGTGACGGGGATGATGCTTTTAATGTTTTGCTGTGGTTGCGAAACTATGGCTGTGATGGGGGGTGTATGGTGATGGCAAAGCAACAGCTTGTGAACCCTTTAATGGTAAAAAAAAACTGATCCGAGGCCGTGACGAGGGCTTGTGTCGCTGCGATGGCTATTGGTAGCTGCTGTGGTATTTGAAGCCGATGCGATGGTTCGAGGCAGCTGCAACGACATCAAGGCGATGATGATTTTGTATAGGCGAGGCAATAACAGTTGGTGTTGCTATGACGGGTGAGAAGTAGATCCCCCATTTTGTTTTCTTTATTTCCTTTACTGTCATAGTTTAGTCAATGGTTCGGTATCGAACATGAATATCACGTGTAGATTGTTCGGAACAGCCATGTTCTTGTACAAGTGAAGTTTAGTTTGTGAATTATGAAAATGTTGTATATGCCATCGTGCCTGAGATAGTATGATCTGTTCTTTAATTTTGAATGTGAAACTGCTAGCTCCCACTTGACCTTTGTTGTACCATGAACTTGTCGCTTCCTGTCACGTTCCCGAGCATTTATTTGTCTTTGCCTTGTCCGTTAACTTTGTTTGTTTAGACATGAGGTCCTATAATTGTTGCCATTGCTTCATTGTTGGCTTGGTTTTAGTGATTAATCAGTAAAGTGAGCATTCGCTTTTAGTATGTCCGATCGGAGTGTATGTATTATTTTCAAGTTTGTTACCTCTTCATTGGCTCACTGCCAATCTAAGCTCACATGTGAATGTCTCGTTGTTTGCTTCATACAAGTGTGAAGTCTGATTCTTGAGAGAGTTCCTAGAGGGAATGGAGAGTTTCATGGATTTTCTCTTGTTCATATTGCTTTTTATCTGAATATTGAACTGTTAGATTAGATTTGAGAAGTCTGGTGAGTTTATGTTGTTTAGGGTCTGCCTACTAAGAGAGTTTATTTATCTTAAGTTGATAATCTTGTTTAACTTTGTTGCTTCAGATTTTTGTGTCAAAAGAGAGTCATTAGCTTAAATTCAAATCCTGAAAAGGAAAAGAAAAGAAAATTCAAAAGGGAATCCAAAAGTCAAGTAATAGGACAAGTTGGGACAGCTTTAAAGAGAGATTTTGTGTCCTTTCTTTTGTTGTTTGCTGCCAGCTTTAGCATGCCTATAGTAAATTTTCTAAGGGTAAAAAACATAGGCACATGGGGTGTGTTTTCACCCAAGTTTTTACCCCCACCCCTTAGCCTATTTAGCTCTTCTTCCTTTCTTCATTTTAGGGGGATACACACACAGACAACATCTTATACACACACAAATCTGGGCTGAAACACTTTTCACTCACACACTAAAGAAAATTCAGATCTGGAAACACTCTTTCTCCTCTAAAAGAGAGCAATATTTTTCAGATATGAAAGGTTTGAAAAGAAAGTAAAAAAAATAGAGTCTTGAGTGTAAAAAGAAGAAGAGTCTTCTGGAGTTTTATTTTAAGTTTAAGGTTTAAAGTGAAGTGTGAAAAGAGTTGTTCTTAAGTTGGTGTTGCTGCTGTTGCCAGTGTACCATTTGCTAGTTTGGAATTGTGGGCTTAAATTTGTATCTTCATGGCATTGCTTGGAAAATCCTCCTAGTAGGTAAACTTTCCAACTTTTGTATGAATAATTTTGCTGTAGAATGGTATAGAAGCAACGCTTTAAAGGCTTAAAAGAAACTCTTGTTTATTTATGTTTTCTCTGATGAATGTGCCTATTATGTTAAAGACCAAAATGAGAAAGGGTTGAAGTTTTTGTGCTAAATAGTTATCACGTTTTAAATATTATGCTAAATGGTTGTGGTAAGTGGATCAAGATTTGGATTAGTCTTTCACTATTTTGTTTTAAAACCAGCCATGATCAAGAAGTAAAATTAGATCTAAAACATGAAGTACTCTTTTTTTGGCAAGAAGGAAAGAATTAGGCAAAAAATGGGATTTGAATGATTAACTGCTCAAATTTTGTAAAACATATCTAAATAAGTTGTCTTTCATGCGAGAATTGATGCAGTAGTTTCGCTTAAATGGTGTTGAACTTGTGTACTTGGTTTAACTTGCAAATTCAAGTAATAAAAATTAGGCAACACTTAGGCTCGTATGTTAAAGGGAAACCTTTAAGTGAATAATGAAGCTCACTACTTTAGGACAAGAATTTGGCAGTGAGTTATAATTAAGGATTGAGATAAATTTGCTCTAGTATTGACACTAATGACACAGATATACTCGATTAAGCAATTTCAAGTAGGTCGAAACAAGTTTAAAATAATAGCCATTTGTTCATTTGAAACTCACTTTTAAGTCGAAAGATTTCGAACGGGTGAAGTGCCTGCACGATTTAATCGATTTAAGTCGGAAGATTTCGAACGGGTAAAGCGCCTGCGCGATCATATCTCGATTGAGTTCCCATTTGGACGGACAAAAAAATAATAATAAATTGAAGCGTAACAAATAAAGGCAAAATATAACAAAACAATTTCAAAGAGTCGAAATGCGTCAAAAAGCAACTGTGCTTGGCACAGGACTCGAGGGTGCCTAACACCTTCCCGAGAGTCAACCGAGATCCTTATCCAGAACTCTGACGCAGACCATTTACGAGTCATAGGTGTTCTAGGTACACCGTTTTGGTGACTTGGCACACCTTTAACTTGTCAAGTGGCGACTCCGAAAATCTCTTAAAATATTAGTGTACCTATCAACACCAGTCACAGAGCCTTTTAAAACTTAAATAAGTTTTTCTTTTTAGTTGAAAAAAGGGTCGTGACATATATCATCTTAAATAATGGTGGAATGAAGATTTATGTAACCGTGAGAGATGAACATGGACGTTATATCTCATTTAATTAATGTCCTTAATTAATAAATGATTTAATTTTTTTCGGTTACTTTGAGTATGTACTTTATTAATATTTGAATATATAATGAAATATGTACTATTCGTATAAGCATCCATCTGACCATCTCTGCTTAATTAATTGTTCAAATACTCTATTGATTAACGTAACATTTGTGATTTAAAAATGAAACAATATTTGAATAATGTAAATAACAACATATTTGAGTAATTGTATTTAGAGGTGACTCGATACAACATGGAATTTGGTGGAATAAAAAAAGATTTTTACTATGCCATATATCCAATAATAATAATAATAATAATAATAATAATAATAATAATAATAATAATAATAATCAATCAATCAATCAATTATTATCGTAAAAGATTACTTTTTCCGTTCATTAGACTCTCTTAAACAATAGTAATAAATAAACTCAAGATTGGGGGAGGGGGGGGAAGAAGAAGATATTCAGTTTACTTTGCTAGCAATCGGGCACTACGTAGATTAGCCAATAATCAAAAGGAAAAAAATGACATAATCCATCACAACTTGATTAGATATCCGCTCTTATAGAATTCCTCTATTGATGATTACCAAATAAAAAAAAAGTTGTGCTGCAGCATTAAGAGCAAAAATGTTTATCATTCGGCTAACCCAAACGACCAAACTGCAGCACTACAACCCCCCCCCCCCCCCCCCCCCAAAAAAAAAAAAAGAAGAAAAAACACATTCCCTAGATTGAGGTTTTCCGAGATTAAATAGTACACTTTGTTGATAGTATATCTCGCCACCGGTCTTCTTCTAATTGAAGCTTTGGTGAAGAACGAATTCACTATTTCAGGCACTTATAATGAGGAGAATGTATTATCTTTTTCAATGGAGTAAACAGAAAAATATAGCTATTGAAAGGCAATTTTTGAACTTAGAAATATAAAATAAAAGTATGCTGAAGAATAAGTTTGCATTCTGCTTATATAGTGGTGATGTTCAAGGATTGATGGAGTCCTTTTACCTTCTCATTAATTGAGAGAGAACGTATGCTTGTTGCCATTACTTTCAAAAGGAAGAAAACGGTTAGGAGTATTTAAGATGAAATATAAAGCACAAGACGGATAGGAGTAATCATGATTAATGAAGAATTATGTTTTAATAACCTTTCACCAAACAATTTGAAAGAGTGATTTGAGAAGGATGGAAAAAGGGCAAAAGAGATGAATCCTTGGCCATAGAGCTATGCCACCTTACTTTTCTATAGTTCTCAATTAGTATATAGATAGATAGATAGATAGATAGATAGATACTGTTTTTCTTGAATAAGTTTCAAATTTTGATTTCAAGGACCTAGGAACGTAACATGGATCATAAGGACGTGATCCAAACCTTTGCTCTAATACCAACTGATACCATTCGAGATACACAAAATAGTGAAATATAAAATTAACAATTATTGATATCAAAAGTAAGATAGATTTCGATTAAAGTAATCAAGCCTAGCAACAAAGAATTTAAGAAACATATTCTAAAAAATATTTTCCTTTATTCCAATTATAAATTGTTCATAAAAAATTGAATCAAATAAAAAATCAACTAAATTTGAAAGAAAAACTAACATTTTTTTGGGTTATAATTATAGGGGCGACCACTTGCCCCTACACTTCCTACGTTCTCCCAGCTAATTGCTTTGAAATGTTGTCTAGGAAATAGCAGCACTCGACCTCAATATCCTAGTTAGTTGCTTTAAAGTCTAGCCTAGCTAGACAACACTTACGCCCAACCCCTTCCCCCAATCTTCTTGCTAATTTCCTTAAAGTCTAGCTTTGGAAGCACTTGCCTTCGACTAGCTCCGTCACCCAATCTTCTAGGTAGCACTTGCCCTCTACCCCTTCTCACATTCTCCCAGCTAATTGTCTTGAAGTCTTGCTCTACCTCTTCTCACATTCTCCCAGCTAATTGTCTTGAAGTGTTGCTAGGTAATACTAGCTCCACCTCTTCCACAAATTTCTCACATAATTTAAGTGTAGCCTAATCAGTTTCCTCCTACTTTTTTGTATTCTCCGGACTAATTTTCTTGAAGTCTTGACTAATCAATACTTCAAAAAATTAAAATAAAAGAAAGGAATAGAACATGAGGTCATTTTGCTAAAACCATAATAATTCTTAGAACCAGTGAATTTTGAGGATACCATGTGTATTTTTTCATGACGAGCCATCCCTAACCTTTTAAATTAAAACTTTATACAATTCTAATAGATCTCCTCAAGTTGGAATAAGATCCCAATTGGATTCTTTCCTATCTCTTCTAATATTTCGATGCAAATTCATATTGCACTCACAATTTTACTGAAATAATTATAAAAATACATCGATCAATATTTTACCATAGTGTTCGTGTGTTTAAAAAGATACTGATAGATGTCGATAATACTCTGTCTATCCCATGTAGGTAACAATCACTTATTGAGAATTAAAGGAAATTTTTTATTGATAATGATTTTTGTTACTTTCAAAATTATTTTGACGATTAATTATTGTGATGTGTACCTTTCTTTTATACAGTTTGGAAATATATAAAATTATATTTCAATAAAGCTGAAGGTTTTATGATAAAGTTCACAGTTTCACTATTCCAAAGACGACGTTGACCAATAGCTAGTAAGCCCTAGCTTTCTGCCTATAATATAGGAGTAAACAGGAGCAATATTCAGTTTTCATTTACTAACCCTAAGAAGAATAGTATCTTCCAAGATGTCAATAATGGCCTCCAAGCTGTTCGACCTAAAACCAGATAATGTCATCGTCGAAATCCTCTCTGCGGCCCTAAAATCACTCAAGCCCTCCGTCTCCCAAAAAAGCCGCAAGCCCGCCGCCGCCCTGGAGCCCTCCCCAGCCCAAAAAATGCCCGAGCCCTTCGCCTTGGAGCCCTCCGCAACCAAGAAAAGCTCGATATGTCCACCACCCAAAAAAAACTCATTGCACGTTGCGCAAGTGAGGGGTTGTTGTTGGTAAATTAACGTTCCTTCTGGATGGTGATCTGATTGATTGTGAAAAGAGTGAGGTAACGCTTAATCCTTCAATTGTTAAGAAGGTTGACCATATGCAGAGCAATGAAGCATTGTTTATTTTGTTGGTTGCGCATGTTTATGAGTTCCATATGCTGACTAATGATAAGTCTTTTATAAAAGAAAATAAAGACAATACCTTGGGAGTCTGATTTGATGCGATGCAAGAAAGAAAGCGATGAGATTACAGTAATATATAGGAGAATAATGAAAAAGAGAAGCCATAGCATATGTAGAGCACGTCGCGGGGGAGTATACTCATGCATGCAAAACAAGTGACTTTCCTTGTCAACAAGAAGAGTATATATAGGCTTTTTGGCATATTGTATGTCTGCTACATCCATAACTCTATAGCTTTTTTAGGGGACAGAGGCGAATCTAAAAAGTAATTTAATGAATTACATTTTTTATACTTTGTACCAAAACATTGAGTTCGTAGATGTTGAGCTATCCGCGGGAAGGTTTGGCCCAAGATAGGGGTCAATGAGCTCATCATAATCAATTTTCTGGTATTACTATATATTTGTATGCAAGCTTGTATTTTCTTTATTACAGTATTATTTTGGATTTCTTCTTACTGATTAATATTGTATGATATTACTATTACTGCAAAAAATATCAAATAAAAGGAAGAGGAGCACTATTCAAATGACTTCTTTGGAAAGTGCAAAAAAGTCGGAGTACATAACAAGCAAGCATTTTCGCTCTATATATGCATGCAAAAGTGTTGTGTTATATGGAGCACGTCAAAAGTTTGCAATAGTAATATTCTTCCAGCCACCTACGTATGTGATCCCTATTTCACTTTTTAACGTTGATCTTTTTTAGCACTTAAAGTGTTTCTGTAAACTGTTTATTTATTCTTATTCAATGTGGAATTAAATTATTATTAAGTACATTAATCAAAGGCCACTAAGTGATAAGAGACATACAAAACACTACTAAAAAAATTGTATTTTTTCGACTACCACTGTTCGACCGAAAATCGGTCGAAATAGCTGTTCGACCGATTTTCGGTCAAACAAAAAAAAAATTTGTACCTATCGACCGAATTTCGGTCGGTCGGACCACCCGTTATATTTTTTAGCAGCGCCCCTCTCCTCCATTTCTATCTTCTTCCCCAATGATCAAAAAACCCTCTAAACACTCCCCAAACGTGAAAAACCCGAAAACCGCCATAGCTCACCCCCAAAATCAAAAATCAAACACATTCTACCCTCTTAAACACTACCTATAACAAGAAATTCAAGGTAAATTCTTAAATTTAGGGTTATTTTAATTACTTTGTAAAACTTAAACCCTAACTTTTTAACTCATTTTTTTTGTAGTTTTGAAGCATATAACTAGTGGGGAATCATTAGTAGGTGCTATTGGAGCATAAATCAACCTCGAGATAAGGTTTTTTTTTATTTTATTAAATTCGAATTTAATTATGTATTTAATTATTTTTTAACTTTGGCCTATAATGTTGCATAGGTAGTTAATTATTAGTTAGCAAACTTTATTGTAGTTATTGTTGATGATGATGAACTTGTTTGGTATTGTTAGCTATTATAAAGTTAGGTTTGTGTTGTTTGGGATTGTTGTAGTTGTTGGAATTGTTTGGTAGTCTTGTTTGGAATGTGTTGTTACCTTGGTATTGTTGAGAAGATGAACATGTTATGCCTAAAACGAATAAGCTTTTGTTGGTTTGAATTGCTTTGATAATAGTAATTAATAGGGTGTTATTAAAAAATATTGTTTGTTTGGGGCAAAAAAATGGCAAAATATTATAAAAAATCATACATATTGTTTCTCAATCTGTACTTTGATGTTTTTTTTTTATAGGCTAGTTTAATGTACTTATATAATTATAAACATAAGAAGATATTTGTATTCTTATTTTTGTGCAATGAATGTGTTTACTTTGTGCAATGAATGTGTTTATTTTTGTGCACATGTGCTAGTATGTTACATATTTACTTGTTCCTTAAGTAATGTGAATGTGTCAACAGGTATGAAGAAAGTGTTTAGTCGAAGGAAAAAGGCAGGTGAGCCTTCAGGTGAGCCGGCACAGGACACTCCTACCTCACCTTCCTACAGGAGCACCTTCAGGATACAGTCCAGACTTTTTCAGGCCACCCGGCATGTCTCAGGTGCCGCATTCGCTTCCTACAGGAGCACCTACAGGTTACAGTCCAGATTTTTTCAGGCCACCTGGCATGTCTCAGGGCCATCCTGGTTGGCGGCATAACTTCAGTAGTTATGACATGACTGAGACCCAGGCCGGTCCATCCCAGGGCGTTCCCAGACTAGGCGATCCCACACAGTCCACTAGTCCGTCTGGGTCGACTCAGCCGCCTTCCGACCCATCTAGCCCTACATGCCCTTCGGTATAGCAGGAGATTCCTTACTATGATCGGAGATCGCCCTATTACATCGGTGAGCCTGGCACATGGGAAGACGGGTGGTTGATTATTTATCCCGAGGGGGATAACAGGTAAGTATAGTATTTTTGAAGTTCTTATCTATTTAGTAGTAAGTTTTTAAATGTTAGTATTTCTATTAACCCTTCTGTTTTTTTATGTAGCTTTTGCCCCCAACACTGATGCTACTCCTGTGGTGACGAAATGCATGAAATCTCAATGGAAAGAATCGTGGCCATCCTGGGGCGCTGTGCCCCCTCAAGTAAAGCAACGGATAATGCAAGCTTTTGAGGTGATAAATATGCATACGGTTTATCACTAATTGCAGGTTTTTTTAATGATTATGTTTAAATAAAATATTTTGATGAATATAGCAGGTTCAGTATAAGTGGCATCCGGCTCTGGACTATAAAGTCCGGTTCTAACTTCCCCAAGAAATGCGGGGAGTTATTCAAGAACGCAATGTATAATGCGCGCAGAAAAGGAAAAATGCCCGGCTTCCTCTATGATCATCAATGGAGAGAGCTGCAGCAATATTGGGATACTCCCGAATTTCAGAAGAAGAGCGAACAAGGAAAGAAAGTGCGGGCATCAAGTAAGGGTGGATCGCTGCATACCGGTGGCTCAGTTAGCGCTGCGACGCAGAAGATGCACTTGGTAAAGTAATTTAATTTATAAGAATTACTATAATAGTTTATTTTTTATCTAACTTGTTCTCTTCTTTAATTTGTAAGAAAGCAAGAAAATCGGACTATTCCACTCTCTGAAATGCACAAGATCCGCCATATCAAGAAAAATAAAAAGGGCGGAGAAGCCTGGGTCGAGCCTCGAGCACAAGAGACCTGGGTAAGTAATTAAATTCAAACTAAAGTCGCGCCAATCCTTCAACTTTTAAACTTCATATTTGTACCGTTGATATATTTCTGTTTTTCAGGAAAGAGCTACAAAGGCCGTTGAGGACTGGACCGCGACTCAACAATCTGAATGCGGAAGCAGTACCCCAGCACCGCTAATGCTCGAGCAAGAAACCAATTTATGGTTGGAAGCGGTCGGAGGGGTGAAGAAGGGGTCCACTTATGGCCTTGCAACTCTGTATTCATCTGGCAAGCATAAATCGAACTATTTGGGCTCGTGTTCTACTGCGCCTTCAAGCTATGTAACTCCTGAAAAAATGACTCGGTTGGAACAGGAGATTGAAGAACTGAAAAGACAAAATGAAGCTATGCGCTTAGCACAGGAGGCTCATCAAAGACAAATGCATGAAATGATGCAACAGCTCTTAAGGAACCAAAAAAAGGCAAAGGAAACCGTGATAGCTCGGGAAAGGGAAAGAGCAAGAGCAGGCGTCGCCACTATTCGCCGGCTCAGTCTGATGCCGAGTCTAGTTCGGCTTCTAGCCAGTAGTAGTGATTGTTGAACTTTAAACTGTTTGTTAAGTTTGTTTGATTATTGTAACACTTAAACTAATGTTGAAAGACTCCTTTCTATTGTTTGGCTTTGTTAGCCTTGTTTGAATATCGTTTATGAATGTGTTTTGTCTGGATTTTCTGCGTGTTGCTGAATTTACAGGTGGTGTAGGGCTAATTTCAGCTTTTATGTTGCAGGTTTTTACAGGTTTTCGACCGACTTTCGGTCGATAGTTGGTCAAAAAAAATTACCAGCCTTTCGACCGAATTTCGGTCGAAATTTTGTTCGACCGAATTTCGGTCGAAGAACATGTCACTTTAGTCCATGTTCTTCGACCGAAATTCGGTCGAAGTCGGTCGACGTTCGACCGATTTTCGGTCGAAGAGCTATTTTCGACCTTATTTGGGTCGACCACCACGATCGGTCGAAATACGGTCGATGTGTCGACCGTATTTCGACCGATTTGGCAGTCGAAAAAGACAGTTTTTTTAGTAGTGAAAGTTGGCGCAACACAGATTTTAGGATGTGGTTTTGCATATTTTGCTTTTCAAGAGTAATGTCAAATACATTACATATATCGAACATGTGACCCCTAATTTTGGGAAGGAAAAAAAAAAGAAGAAGAACTAAAACCAGAGCTCCAGATAAATAGAGTAGTAATTTCTTGAAGGAGAGGAGACTATAAGAATCAACAAAATAAATCACTTTACAGCAAGAGTTTGGAAGAATTATCTGAACATGCAAAATGCTTATGCCATGTTCATGTCACTACACTAAAGTATAGAATAGGCAACATTATTTTAGCGACAACTCTATTATAATATTGTCAGTTAATTTCATCTCTGCGCTTTATTCTTCTTGATAATAATATTGTTAGTTAATTTCATCTCTGCGCTTTATTCTTCTTGATAAAATTTTCTGTTCAGTGGTAAAATTTTCTGTTCAGTGGTCTATATAAAAGTACAGGAAACCCCTTTTTCAGAGCCAACGCTATCTTGACAATAATACTTGCGTTTAATTAAGCCGTAAAATGGAAATATATTAAGGATCGGAAGGTCAAAGAAATAACAAGAGGTAAAGAAGAAATCATATTGCTCTAATAAGTAATACTGTCAAAAGAATATGCTGGGAGGGCGGATACATCTGTGGTTTGTGCCTGCTCCAATAAACTTGGAATGATTCACATCTTAATCATGCACCAAGGATAGGAAAACTATTGCTAGTAAAACCTCATAAGACCGAAAAAAATCCACTCTCACCTGAAACCCTCCTGCTCAGGTGCAGGCAGAAATGTACGGAGGAGCTTGAACTAGCAGTCACTGCTTTGGATTAACTTAGTATAAGTTAAACAGTTGCGCCGGCCAATTTCGTGTTCTACCAGAAGGATCAACTCCTGATAGCTCCATGGAAATGTCAATGCTTCGATGTTGAACAGCACGAACAACGCTGATGCGACATTGTAATTTTACCACAGGGCAGGCATCAGTACCGACTGCTGACATATTATCAATGTTCAACTCTCCTGAGGATACCATTGCAACTGGTTCCGAGAAAGTGAGGACAGTCTGCGACCAGTGAGTGCTGGTAGTATAGGGAGATGTGGACAAGGTAGTTGGCTTTTCTTTACAGAATCTTTCTGTAAATCCAGTCTCAAACCAAATGACAACTCCATAACACCACGTTGTTACAGGTTTTGAACCTGTCGATTCATTTCCAGAAGTCTCTCCTTTCAGCTCAAGTTCAACTTTTGCAGTAAAATCCATCTCCTCAGACTTCATTGTCACCAGATCAAAATTCTGTTCAGAACGTATACTGGAATGTCAGAGGATTACTGAAAAATACAGAGGTTTTTCTCTAATTTTAATCTGTTTAACATGGTATGCAATCGAAAATCACTTTTTCATGAGGGAGGGATTCAGTGGGAAAAGCCAGGGACAAATTTTCTAGCAACAGTTGTGTCTTCACAATTTCACCTGATTCTGTCGTGTTTTTTATTTCTCAAATAATATATCCACATAACTATTTAACATTAACAATGAAGTTCATATAGCCTTCAAAAGCTCACACTTAAACAATTTCTCCGGGCTTCTATTAAACATAAGTGGATCCTAGAATCAAGTGGAAAGATGAACACTGGGTAAAATTAATCAAACAATGGGCTAAAGATATTTTAGTTTAGACTGTCATGACAATATGTCTAAAATCTAACAGACCACTGATATTGATATAGGACCGTAAGAGGTCAATAAAGTTTTGAAACACAGTTTTCATGCTCTTCCAAGCAGCTAAGAAAAGACAAACCTGAAGAACCGTTGAATTGGTTATTATATCACAGCTGTCAACAACATCAACTTTTGGAATTTTGGAAGCATCTTTATCGATTTCCTTGCCTATACAAGACATATTAAACCCGTAAACATTTTCCCAAAATGGAATGCTCATACCACCTCTTCCGAATCCTGCAACAAACTAGGAAAAGGATGTAGAGATAGGTGTTAGTTTCAACCTAGAAACAAATGATGAGTTAAACACATGCAAGAAAAGCTTTCAAGGGTTACCATGGTTGCTGTATCCGGAAGAACAGCACCTCCCGGCTTCAAAAATAGATCACGTGCATACAGGACAGAGCTAAGCATTGACTCATAAAGCAGGCAATAACCCATCCATTCACTCACTAACACATCGACACTGTGGGGCTGAACTTTCTGGGTCTTCTGTAGCTCTTCAACCATACCTTGAACCACTTCCATTACACCATTGCCCTGACGAGAACCTTCATTCCCGCATCCATTTCGCAAAAGGGCATTGTCTTTAGCAATCTAAAATATAAAGTAAAATAATTGGAAAGTATGGAAGTCAGTAAATGAAACTGGAGCTGCAAAATGTGAAGATAAAATGTTGACTCCAGAAAAGCAATGTGACAATTTGATAATGAAAGATTGATGACCTGAGCTGCCACAGCTGCCATCTTTTCACTTGCTTCAACTGCAATCACCTTTGATGCACCTGCCTGGGCTGCAAAGAGACTAGAAACGACATGAATTAGACTAATTGCACGACTCCTCTTTAAATCTAGAAGTTGAACTCTTCTTCATAATTTAGTTAATGTCTAAAGAAACGACCAAAAGGAACAGTATCGGTGACCAATTAGGCATGCATTCAAAAAATCTGATCACTATTTTTTTTTTTTTTTTTTGAGCAAGGTAAATTCAAAAAATCTGATCATTTCGGAGGTCTTTGACCATGACTACACTGCAAATACTGAAATAAGTATTTTCAAGTTGAATTTCCGTCATCATTATTTGCAATTCAGTACTTGAAATACTAGTGAAATACTGAACTTGTCGAGGAGTTTTTCAAGTGAAATACTGGTTAGCACCCACAAAACTTCCACTTCTTATCCAAAAAGAATTTTATGTCTCAACACATTTTCAACTTCCAACTAGTTTGATTTTTTACTTCAACTTCAAATGCTCTTTTTCAGTTTTAATCAAATACTGTCCAAACGCCTACTTAGCTATTTCATACTCTGATTACTCAATACAAACAATGTAATAACAGAAGGGGCTCAGAAGTTAAATAACGCTGACAACACACCATACAACCACTGAAACAGACTGATTTATGCTCCAATTGCAAAATCCAGTATTCTACTGCTACTCTATTTTTAAGAGGATATTCAATTAATTACTCTATTTTTAAGTGGATATTCAATTAACTAGGACCTCAGTTAGTCTGGCCAAATGAACTATCTGCAGGGACCTTTGCATGGGCACCTTATAATGCTTGAATAAGAATATCAGTGCCAAGGGAATATTTCAGCAAACAACTAACTAAAGATACACTACTTCTCTTTGTTTTGATAATGTCGAATACTTACACTACGAATAGCTGTAAGGATGGTTTGCTCGCTACAAAAACATATGGGAGCCTAGAATGAAATAGGACAACTAAGAGATCATTTAGTGGGCCAATCTGCAAAATTCCTCATACTAGCAATTTTTCCTATATTCCATGTCCACACAAGAAAATAAACATATGGACTTTCAAATGTTTCTTCTTTGGTTTGTGCATGCTCCTCCCACTTGTGGCTCATCCAACTATCCGAAATGTATTACTATTTCACCTTCTGAATCAAGGAAATGAAATCAATGTAATTTTAAATCTCCCTTCTTCAGCTTGGGGTACTGTAATATAAGAATACAAATACATTTAAAGCTTAGTGCTTGTTCACTATATCTTCTTTCACTCCCAACTACCTCCTTCTTAGTTTTTGTATTCCTCTTCTTTTCCTCCATTTCTCCCCTAAAAAGTAGAAAAAGAAAGCTCAAGGTCCAAGTGCTCACAGAAGAAAAGGACCTAGAAAGGATTTAGATGACCCAACTCTTCAAAAAAAAAATAGATACCAAATCTTCAAAAAATTGAATCAAAAGACCAGCTACAATGGTAAATATTGTAGATCAGGTAAACATGAGAAAAATCTCTTCTCACCTCAATATGCCAGTACCACAACCTACATCCATGACTACTGCACCTTTTAAGAGAGAAGGATTCTCCAAAATGGCTTGCCGATAAGCATCAGTTCTTACCTGCATAAGCCACAATATTGACAATCTTGTTACCTAATATTTCAGTGGTGCCAGTTCATCCCAGAAAAAGAACACAATTATTAATATGTCTCAGGCACAAAGAGGCGGAATGAAATAGCTTTGCCAACAACACAACTATTTATGAATCCAACGAAGAACCTACATCAGCTTCAGAACAATGTTTTGGCGGCAACAGCAGGAAATGAATGTTAATCAGATTTGAAAAGTTGATGGAAGAAAATAGGCTTTAGCGTGAATTAAAGAGAATGGAGAGCAATGCGGTTTATAATATGGATATCGAGACTTTCTAAATTCTAATGAAGAGAATGTGCAAGGCAGAATACAATGTTTGAGTCTGGATCTTACATACTTCGATTATTACAATTGCATATTATTAGTGCTTTTTCTAGTAAAATTATTGTCTAAAAAATATAAATAAATTTAAAAAAAAATTAAAATCCCCAAGGATCAGATAGCAAAGCAGAATAACTAGAATAGATCATGTCTGATGTTTTCTTGTTTCCTTAGGTTGGTGAAGCATTGAAGCATGTTCAACTAAATACTGGCTTCCATAATCTAGTATACTACAAATAGAATTAAAGAAGCCCAATCAACATTTAGCTTAACATGGGACAAAACAATTTGATAGACTGTATCTTTCTCCAGGAAAAAATACAGTTGCTATCCATAAAAAACCTGGCCAAAGCCGAACCTAATAAACATGGAAAAGGCTTAATCAAGGGAAACAAGTTCATCGATCTCAGCAGAAAGTATGCAGGACAGTAACCAATAAGTTACCTTATCACTTATCATGTCCCTGTGGATACCATATGAACTATAACCACCAAAATAGTTTTTATTTACGTCAATAATCTTTTTTGCTGCAACTTTTTTGAGATATACTCTGGAATCTTCAGTCCGGTTCATATTCGAAGAAACACCATCTTCTGCAGCGACAATTCCATTGTCTAACTTCCCCAAAGAATTTTCAATCGGTTCTAAGCTGAAGAAGACTCTACCTTTGTTTTCTTCTGTTTCAGACTTAAAATCATCCTCATCGATGCTAATTTGTTCAAATTCCTTAATTAACTCCTTTTTGTCGACACACATAACATCGTCAACATCATCACCCTCATCATCTTCATCAAAGCGATACAAAAGTGCATCCTCATTCAAGAAAGGCTTTAAAAACTCATCATCATTCCAAGGGAACGATCTGTCATCAAAGCTAGTAACCTCGTGCAAATGATTCAGTAGATCTTCGTTTGACTTGCACGAAACTCCACAACTCCAACATTTGTTCTCAGCAACCTATTATCACAATATATATATATGGAAAAATTTTAAAAAAAATAAAAAAAGCCATTAGTTTCAATTGATTGCACAACAACTACTACTACGATGCCTCAATCCCAAGCAAGTTGTGGTCAGCATATTCAATCATCACTGAACACGTTACTCATTTAAACTTATATCATGCCAATAATAAGCAAATACAAATACCAATAGACAGTAACCTTTTTGATAACCAAGAAATCCCTAATGGCCAGTGGCGCACGATTCAAAACTCGGTTGATAATGAGCCCACCCCTCTACCATTCTCCACTTAAATACCAATTTTTCACTCCGTAACGTGCCCCTAACCCACACATGAAAACCTGAGTTCTTACAACTAGACCAAAGCCGGGGGCACAAAAACATAATCTCAACTAAACTAGAAGTTATAACTAACACATTTGAAATAAGCAATGTATTGAATCAATTACCTTAGACCTAACATAATTAATGAGCTTAAAGCAACCATAGAAATCCAAACCAAGACTAGTCTTGAGAGCGTTAAAATCGAAACGGTGTATGGATAAGCAATGCTCAAAGAGGGAAATGCTGGAATTATGCAACGAGTCACAGAACAAGCAGATTAATTCAGAGTTCATAGCTTCTTCCTCGTTTTCTCCAAAATCATCCCAGTTTTGGTCCTCTTCCCTATCATCGTCTGAATTTTCACCTTCTATTTCCATGTAAATGGTGGATTCTTCCATTGAATTTGCCATATGAATTTAGCAAGTTCTTGAATGGTAATGGTTTTTTGTTGGGAACTTGTTTGGGGGAAGTGTAAGAAGAGAGGTTGTCTAAAACCCTTTAAAACCCTACTCTTTTTGTTACTCTATTTTGTCCTATATTATAAGGGGAAATGATTTTAGTACCCCCAAGGTTTTCACAATCTCACTCCAAATATTTACTTTGGAATTTATTAACTTGAAAATGTATTGTTTGTGATAAGTATTTTATATCCCACTTAGTATGCCAAAAACAAATGTGGAAAAAGTTAGGATGAGGGAATTATGGAGCTGTCTCATACCAAATTAGGCAAAAAAATGGAAGTTATACAATGTTGTTATTTAATTTTGTAACATAACTTGTCATAAATAAAATAAAATTTTAAAAGTACGAAAAAGTAAGGTGTGTTTGGTACATGGAAAAAAAAATGTTTCTACGTCTTTTCTTGTGTTTAGTAGAATATAAGGGGAAAAAATAATTTCTTGGATTCCTAACCTAGCCCCCGCAATTCACCCCCACCCTCACTCTTTTCCCATTAACCACCCAACATTCTCCACAACAAAAACTTCACCAACCTGAACCTTACCACATTCACCCCAATCTCACGACCCTACACATTTGTGCATCGCCGACGTGAAAACGAAGAGGAGTTACTACGCCCGTGCTGGTGTGAAAATAGAAAAGAGATATGATTAGCAAGGTTAGAAAAAAAGATTATGCTGGTGTCGGATGGTAAATGAAGAGGTGATTCTGAAATTGCTGTGCAATGGGGGTTGGGGAGTGAGAACTCGAAGTTTTCAGATGAATGAAGGTGAGGGTTAGGGGTAAATGTGTTGTAGGATTAAAGGCGGGGGAGAAAGGTGAAGGGTTAGTGGTGGGAGGTAGGGGTGGGGGATTTGGTGGAGCATGGGAGTGGGATTAGGGGTTTGTGTGTTTAAGAAATACTTTCTCTTCAATTGTTTGAACTTTTTTTTTTTTTTTTTTGCTCTATTTGGAGGAAAATAAGTAGTTTAGGAAAATATTTTCCAACTTAAATAAACCAGCCAAACATAGAAAAATGAGAAAATATTTTCTAGACAGTATTTTCTCCTATACTAAACACACCTTAAGTTTTGAAAAAATCCAGACATCTTATATATCGTCCTAAGATGGATCAACGAGAAGTGGGAACCCTTTTTCTTGGTTTTTGAGATTTAGCGTCAAGATATGTTTTGTACAACATCGGCTCATTCGATATTTAAGGGAGTTAAAATCGAAAATCAACAAACTCAGATATTATCCAACAGATATGCATTCTTTAATTATGATAAAATCATTCTTTCAATTATTTGTCATAGTAAGCTTTATAAGACTAACACTCATGTTCAATCATCAATGATGATTTGACTTTAGAGTAGGCTTTGGGTTGAGATATTCTAAGATTGGTTCATTTATACCCGTGATGTCCTGAGTAACACAACCTAATATTAAAGTGTCAAGTTGATACATGAAAGGTAATTGATTGATTAGTCTATGCAATTTACTATGAGCATGATTGAGTAAAAATTGGACATCAATAAATACCTACTTGGATAATTTACTATCAGATGAAAAACATATGATTCATAAGGTGCAAGTGAAATTCATCATTGGTTGTGGTTTGATCCTAACATATGTTGTGATATATATATATATATATTGTCATTCTATGTTGTTTTGTTGTAGAGTGTCAAAGTAACATTGCAGTTGATAATATTTATTGGCCAAAACTAATATATGTAGTATTTCATAAAAAATAAATTTAATTTTCAAAAAAAATTTAATATATGATTCAAAATCTACAAAGTTTATATTAACTAATTTGAGACCCCTCTTTTGTCGCAAATTAACATCCCTTAAATTATCATAATCACTAAGTGAGTATAATGATATATTTGGAATATTCAAATCTTGAACATAATATAGTCTTGTAATTATTAAGAGGCTATTTAGCTAAAAAAAATTGCGAAGATAACTTTCTATGGTCGGTCTGCCACACCACCAACCACCATAGCACAGCTATCAATTTCAAGTTTCAACAACCACCATAATTGACGACCTGCACTCCCCAACCACTGTTATATTGCTAACAACCACCTGTCATACCGCTGCAACTATAGCCACTGCCGACTACCATCACAACCACTATCCACCTCCTTATCGCTCTGTTCTCATAGCTGATATCACTAGCCACCATAAACCACAACATTAAAATCTAATATTTTTGTGTGGGCCTAAATCTAGTTAGGTCGTTCAAATAAAATTTGTAGAGTGGTTCACAAGCAAATCGTTGTATCAAAGTTATAATCGAACAAAGATTAAAATTAAACGAGGCGAATGCTTGATGAAAGTAAGTAAACAAGGGAAAGAACAAATGAGTTGCAATGCAAACAAACGAGCCAAGGCCTAAAAGAAGATATTTGAGCAAAGCATAAGAGTGTTGTATTTCTAGAGTCATTAATGACTTTTAACTATTACAGATAGCTATTTATAGCTTACAAAAGATGCCAAGGTAATAAATGTACTTTAAGACAGTTAATCTCTTGTTGATCATGGCCAGCCCATGGTCTTCCTCTTTAATGCAATCATAACGACGACAGTTGCAACTTTACCAAAGAATAATTGTTATATCGAGGGGTATATTGGTGCAATCTGGATGAGCACTCGAAGCCGTGGAGGATTCATGATCGACATCAAGAACTCGGAGTACTTTAAGAGGACATGGAAAGCAAGCTCTTAAGCAACATGAGAGCGCTCGAGGATAGTGCTCGAGCAGGAGTGCTCGAGCAGGAGAGCTCGAGGAGATTGCTCGAGGAGAGTGCTCGAGTAGGAGAGGGCCCGAGCAAGATTTCGCCCTACGTCCTGAGCTCGAGGCTTATGTAATTTTTCATCCAATACATTTTCGATGAAAACTTAAATATTATATTTGAATTTTACATATTTCTTAAAAAAATTATAAAAATTCAAGATCCAAATTAAAAATGCGGTATTTACATAAATATACAATCTAACGCTCTTTTTTACAGTAAAAAATCAATATTATTCTATTTTTCAAAACATAGCAATATTTTTTCAAAACCTAGCAAAATACATATAAAAGGTTAATAAAACCCTAGATCCACCTCCTACCACTCCCCCAGCCACCACCCCCATCACTGCCACTGTCGCCGCACATCGGCCGTCGGTCGCCGCCAGACGCTAGTCACCAATTTATTTATTTTTTATTTTTATTTTTTATGGATCTGTGTGTATTTTCACTGTATGTGCAATGTATGGACAATGATACATTGTGCATACAGTGAAAATACAAGTAGACACACACATACGATTATTGTATGGATGTATATTCGTTGTATGGTTATTGTATGCGTGTTCACTCACCAGACATACACACCATATACAAATCGATAACCCAAAGTTAATTATTGCATGATAAATGTATATTCATAGTATATACAACACATACACCACACATACGCATGTCACACGTTCCTACCATCAACAAACACCAAACATACACCACAACCACCCTATATCCGCTGTGTCCCACCGGGGAAAAAAAAGGAGCAAAGTAGAGCGCTGCTGGGCACTCACCGAAAATCGGCGGGTTTGCTCTGCTATAGCAGATCTATAGCCATCGGACCTCAGGTGACCCGGATTTGGAATGGAGCGACGGGGAAAAGAGGGTAGGGGGAGAAAAATGCGAACAACAACAGCGACCGAGAACACAAGCAGCGACGCGCGACCGGCACCGACAATGGTAGGGGAAGGGGAGCGGGACGCCGGCGACTCGGAAGGGGGGAGGGGCGGCGGATGTGAAAATAGTGGGGCGGGGTTTGGAGAGAGAGAACGTAGGGCTTTTTAAAATCGTGCTATATTTGGTAGCATTGTAAACAGGGTTGGATTTACATACTAGGTAGGGGATGCCACGACACCTGGTAGCTTCGGCCAAGGCTTTGTATATATATGTATATTTGTATAGGAATTAGTATAAATAGAACAATTGGCACCCACTGAACAAAAGTCATCCTTGCTGCCAGTGTTAGATTACTCCAAGTTTCTCCCTGTGCAGTTGGGATCGAGTCCTGCTGTAGTAAGTTTTCCCCTTTAGCATTTTTTACTTTTTTCAATTACAATGACCATCCACCCTTTATACTAGTCCCACCCTAGGGCCTAAGTAAGAGGCTATCTCTTTTTCATGTTTCCATTTAAAGCTAAATCTCTTTTTCTCTCTTTTTTATTTTCTTTTTATTGTTGTTTTCTTTAATTTATTTATACTATTAAGCTTTATCTTTTATCATATTTTTTGGTAAATGGCTTGAATGATTTTAATTAATATATTTTTTTAATTTTTCAATCAAGAGAATAATTTGAGCAATATTTTACATTGACTTTTGGAACAATTAAGTAGCTTAATTAATCGATTTTTTTGAATAAATTCTCATAGCTTGAAAATTTGAAGTTTTTGTTATACAAAGAAATGCGATAAAACTTGACAATTTAGATGAAATAACTAACATGAAATTATTGAAGGTACATTAGCTTAGTCAATAAAAAAAATAGATAGTAACTAAGCTATTTTTAAGTAAATTTTATAATTAGGACGGTCGTTCATGAATCTTTTTTGGTAATTTGCAATGTCTTTTATAATATATTATTCAAAACAAGCGTGAAAAGGAATAGTTGAATTAGAGCTAAGTTATTATCTATTATAAATAAAATGCGGCTTAATTAACTTAGTCAAAGTAAAAAAAAACCGACCGACCCGTCTTATTATTTTGTCTTAATGACGAAGGGTTGATATAGCGAGTGACACCTGCAACGTTCTAATCCTGGATCCGTCCCTGATTGTAAAAAATGTTACTATATTTCGTAAAATTGTAAAATATTACTACTATATTTTTTTAAAAAAATTTCTAAAATGAGAGTGAATGTAATTTCCCCATTAAAATCGAAATATTCAAATGTGTTTAGGTTCAAACATTTGAATCATTAAAGAAATAGGAGTAACAAACATAGCCCAACACTATATTTGTAGACCAACTTCAGACGCCCATAGATTTAAAAAAAAATCTCACTCATCCAAATGTTTGATTTCCATAGAGACAAAAGAAAAAGGGAATTGAATAAAAGAGCTGCGACTTGCGGCATACAAATCTGAAAGCTTTCCTTATTAGTTACACACTTCACATTCACACTTTAATTGAAACATTCTTCCACAAGTCTTGGTATTTACTTCAAATAAATAATGCCCTTTTGACCTCCTTCAAATTTCACTCAATCTTGTACTATTCAATTCTAAACTTGGATTTCTTTTTGGTTAATGTAAGTGTGAGTTGCTAATCAAGTGGGACCATGGAAGAGTAAGTAACATTTTTAAAAATCTGTGCTTTGATACTTATTTTAGATCCTATAGTTGCTTTGAAGTAAAAATCTGAAGTTGTTAGGCAGTTAAAGTTCAAGATTCTTGATATGTTATGTAGATTTAATAGTAGACAGTTTAATTGTATGTAGGGAGAATGATACAGAGCTTCTACAAAGATTTCGACGAGATAGGCGGATACTTTTGAATTTCATACTTTCAGGAAGCTTAATCAAGAAAGTGGTAATGCCTCCCGGAGCTGTTTCCTTGGATGATGTGGATCTCGATCAGGTCAGCGTTGATTTTGTCCTCAATTGTGCAAGAAAAGGTATGATATCTCGGGCATCGATCATCGATGTATTTAATTGAACAAGTTCACTTCATTCAACTAGTTTAGTTGCCTTATTTTATTATCTTTTTATTTATTTCTAGGTGGACTCCTTGAGTTGTCCGAAGCTATTAGAGAATATCATGACAGCAGTCTGTTCCCTCATATGGTAATATTCGGACTTGCCACGTACATTATGTTATAAATGGTTGCTATTTATGAATGTTTCATTTCTCGCTGATCTGTCTTGTAGTTTAGAATTCTTTCCATTAGGGGATTGTTATGCAGCAGTTTTTGCCTATTGCAGAACATTATATCGCGCCTTTCATTCTTTTGATGGTTTCCTTTTGGCAAAAGAGTAATGCAGGTTCAACTGATGAATTCTTTTTAGCTACAAATCCTGAATTTTCGGGTTCGCCTCCAAGAAGGTTACCTCCGCCTGCCCCTATTGCCACATCACTACCTAATTTGGCAACACTCTCAACGTCAGAGTCTATTGATGATGAACCATTTGAAGAGCTGTCTAGTTTATCCAAATCTCAATCTCTCAAGTCCACACAACAACAAGAGTTGACAGTTGATGACATCGATGATTTTGATGATGACGACGATCTAGATGAAGTTGACAGTCGAAGGTATTCAAGAAGAGTTCTCAATGATGCTTCTGATCTTGTGCTTGGATTGCCGTCATTTGCCACCGGTAAGCCTGCTTATTATAGGTGCATGCATAGAGTGGACTGGTAACTTCTACTTTCATAATTGCGTGGCCATCTTTTTGCAGTATTAGGTGACAATTTGTAGACTCTCTACCTCTAAGGAGCTATATTTGTAGTAGTGGTTACACCAGAGATAAAGAATTTGAAGGGAATAACAGTTCAATATTCTATGCCACTATTTCTTGGTCATTACATGCTACTTCACTTGTAGAACCCACAATCTTCTTCTGAAACATTCTCTCCTCATGCTTTTATGTGGATGGATGGGAAATACTTCTAATTCTAGGCTGTTTTTTAACTAGCTATTGGTGATGATGACCTCCGTGAAACAGCATATGAGATCCTCCTGGCTGCCGCTGGAGCTTCAGGGTATTTTTCCCTTTTCTGTTTCTTGGGTTGAAACTTACTTCCATCTGATTAAATTAGAGGCATTTAATATGCATTTTGTATGTACAGGGGCCTCATTGTACCATCAAAGGATAAAAAGAAGGAGAAGAAATCTAGATTGATGAGGAAGCTAGGGCGGAGTAAGAGCGAAAATGTAATGACCCAGTCTCAACATTTATCTGGACTGGTCAGTTTGTTGGAGACGATGCGTGTCCAGATGGAGGTAGGAGAATGACCTTGTTACTTTTTCTTGTAAACTTATAATGACACTCTTAAAGTGGTCACTTTTCAGTTCATCCTAAATGAGCCACTTTATTATAAGAAAGAACCACTTTAGTTCTACTAACTGAAAAGACCATTTTTGTGGAAATTTTACAGCTCCACAAAATTTTGCCCTTCTCTCCCATTTAAATGGCTTTCCAGTCTCTTAGATTCTTTAAAAGCTACCAATAGCTTACGAACTTGCTCAACCATCCTCAGAAATGCCTGCTGCCCTCAAGTGATTCATAATGGGTTGTTGATAGTGGTTTGCTGCTGGGGTTGGTGGTGAGGAAACATATTCAAATGGAGAACAGATAGTGGGAGGGAGTGGTGAAAAAAGAAGGTAGAGGAAAAGAGAAGTTGGTAGATCTGTTGCATTTGTAGTCAAGTAGATGATTTTGGTTGAAGAGAAGGTTAGACGGTCTTTTGCCTGTTTGTGAGGTTTTGTTAGGGTTTGTTCTTTAAAGAAGTTGAGATGGACTTGTTCCGGGAAGTGCTGTGTCTTGGCTTCAGTTTTGCAGTGTCTGTTAACGATACATCCTTAGGTTCCTGTGAAGCAAGGTGACATTAGTGGGCACCTTCCTCAAAGTAAAAATAATGCTACACCCAGCAAGTTCCTTTTAATTTCTTTTTCTTGGTGGGAGAGGCATCACTTTCCAATTGAGTGGGGAAACTGTTAATCAATGACTCTAGATTATGTTAATTATGTCTTTATCTTGTGAAGCCAGGTATACTAATCTTAGCTTTGATTTAAGTGAAAATTTGCAGATCTACAAGAAAATGGTAAAAGGAGTTACTAAATTTTGATAAAATGACTTTGAACTGAGGAGTGACAATGTTTAAAAAAATGATGATTGCGTGCTCAATTATTGAGAAATTTACAGTTTCATACATGCTGGGTTCTTACTTGATTATTACATACAGATTTCTGAGGCCATGGACGTCAGGACAAGACTTGGGCTCCTTAATGCGATGGTCGGAAAAGTTGGTAAAAGGATGGATACAATCTTGATCCCATTGGAATTGTTATGTTGTATTTCACGCACCGAGTTTTCTGACAAGAAGTCGTATATTAAGTGGCAAAAGAGACAAGTAAGCAATGCCTTTCCCACACTATGAAGACGTAAATTTTGTCTTCTCTCCTTTTCTTCCTAATAACTGCAACGAGCTTAGGTTGTCAATTTTATGTGATGAAATTCGTAAATAATATATTTAACATTTCTGTTACATATTTCCCATTCTGTCAGTTCAGTTAAACATGTTGGAGGAGGGGCTCATAAATCATCCTGCTGTAGGGTTTGGGGAATCTGGGCGAAAAGCAAATGAACTAAGGGTTCTTTTAGCTAAGATAGAGGAATCTGAGGTTGGTACTTTATCTCTATGACATATAGTTACTATTCTACTAAGCTCTATTCCACTGTTTCTGAAGAGAAATTTCTGCTTTATTATAAATGCTGAACTTAAGTATTCGCAAATACTAGTTTGGCCATTAGTATTTGCAAATGCTGAAGTTAGATACTTAAACTTCATTTGCGAATGCTGAACCTTAATATTTATACTTCAAGTAAAATATTAAAATAGTGACTTCTTGTGTATTTGAAGTGAAATATTAGTTCTGCATAAAGCTTCACTTTTCACTACTTTTGATCTCTGCTTCAACTCAAATATTGTCCAAATGCCTATACTGTCTAGTTTCAGTGGCGACTTAGGATTTGAAGGCAGTGGATACACATGCGTTAACCAACACTGTGTCTCTGAGTTTTGAGTAACATTATGCATTTAGTTGGTTTGTTAGTTCCAATTCGACTTTTAGTTTGTAAACAAAGAAAGCAATTTAACCAAAATGACTTTTGGTTCTGTGAATCTTTCAAGAATTTAGTTTTCTGTTAAGTTTGGGGATCTCCTATATTTACAAACAACAAAGTATGTAACCTATCTTTCTTTCTATAGTGGAATCACAAATTAAATCATAATTTACCAGTTCGCTAAAGGTCGATGCAGTGAGTGTAACTTGTGGCTTATTGGATTTCACAACAACAACAACAATACCCAATATGTTCCCACAAGTGGGGCCTTGTTGGATTTGATTTTCTTAATTTATTGCCAAATATAGTAATTATTTAAAATACTAAATAGATGGATTGAAACTAAGGATGCACTTCACTTCTTTCAAACAAATTAAACACAGTTTTGATTTACTTGGAAGTTTGATTTTTGAAGCTTGATCTTCTTTCTGAACCTAGGGTTCCCTTAATATATGTGTCAAAATATAGAAAGGTTTAAAATAAAAGTTCGAGTTGGAGAGGGGATTTTCATCTTTTAGATTGGAGGGAGGGTCTTTTCATCTTCTAGATTAGGGGAATAGGTAAAGGAGAAAGGTAGAAAAAGGAAACATAAATAGGAAAGAGGGATGACATTTTGCGTGAAGGAAAGTAAAAGGACCAAAAAAGGTAAAAAGGGATAAGGAGATTTTTTTTTTTTTTTTTTTTTTTTGATAAGGTAAAGTATGTATTAAAGTGTACCAAGAAGGTACTAATATGTGCAACAGAGTTTGATCACATGTTATATCCCAAAAAACTCAAGTAAATCAATGTATTGTGCCATATTCTTTACCATGGTATTCCTACACCAAAAATATGGATAAGGAGAAAATGTAAGATAAAAAGAAAAACATATGAGTTCAGCTTCATGCCTAAGGAGAAAAGAAATAGAAAAATTGGTTTGAACTTTGAACTTCTAATTCAGTCATAAAGAAGACTTTATATTCAGCTATTTTAACGGTGCAACCAAGCTTCTTTCTTATGTATATACATATATATACATATGCTTCCAATTATATACCTAAATGTACACAGTACAAGATGGAGACTATGGGTGCACATGCACCCTGGAAAACGACTACCTACATCTACATGTCTCTGCTATTGTCTAGTCTACCAAACGTGGTATTGCATTCTGCTGGCTAACTTTTAAATTTCCTATCATGACCTACATAATCTTTTGTTATCAGCTTCAAGTTATTCTGATTAATGCTAAGCTTTACTAAGTAACTTCTTCTGATAAGCTGTTCAAGTGTGTATACTTGAAATGGACATGTTTTATCTTCGGGTACTTCTATTTATTCTTGTCTCTTCTCTTCTACTCTCTTCAGTTCGGACTTCTTTTTTGTTTAAAAAAGAATCTTATTTCCCATGGAATAAGTTCAAGGACATGCTGTCATTGATGTTTGTTCTTGTTAGGTTGTTTGATGCTCTTTATCATCATCATCATGTTGTGCACTTTCATCCTTTTTGTTTTCTCAATCTAAGGACACTTTGATTTCTTATACTATGAACACCTATTTCCTGGGAAACAAGATTAAAGAAAAAAAAGGATGCTTTGTGATCCTTTACCATGTAATGTGCTGTAAATTATTATTTCTTTGTTTCAGTCTTTTCCTCCTCCTGCGGCTGAGCTTCAAAGGACTGAGTGTTTAAAATCATTGAGAGAGATTGCTATTCCACTGGCAGAAAGGCCAGCTCGAGGTGACTTAACTGGTGAAGTATGCCACTGGGCGGATGGTTATCACCTGAATGTCAAGTTGTACGAGAAACTACTTCTCAGTGTTTTTGATGTTTTAGATGAGGGAAAGCTCACAGAGGTCAGTTAAAACCCACTTAAATGTCATTATCTCTTAATAGTTACGGGATTCTGTTACAGAATTTCTTGCCTTTCTTGCTATGCCCTTACTGCGCCAGGATAATGATGACCATCTTGTTTCTTGTACTTTAGAAAGTAATACTCTTAATGGTCATTTGGTTTACTGTCTAGTTATGTGGGGTTTATAATGCATGCATTGTTTATGCGGTGAATTATAATGCATGAATTGTTATGCGATGGATGATAATACAGTGATTGTTATGCTGCGGATAGTAATACATGGTTTGTTATATGGAGATTGCCTAATTTTAAGGCGCTTTTGTCTTTAGATACCCTTATTGTTATCCCTCATTCTATCTTGTATAAAATAACACATAGATTCTATTAAAATAATTAGGCAAGTGTTTTTTAAGTATTTGACTTGCAGTGCACCCAAGAGTATGTCTGAGCGGTCAATGAAATGGGTAAAAATCAAGGGAAACCACGGTTCAAATCCCAACAGAGACAAAAAAAGCTAGGTGATTTCTTCTCATCTGCCAAATCTTAGAGACAGAGTTACTCGATACTTGTGCTAGTGAAGGCAGAAGGTGTCCCTGAAATAATTGACGTGCTTACGACCATTATAATAAAAGTATTTAGCCTGCAATGGCTAGTGAAATTGTGTGCAATCAAATTCATATCTTAAACTGATAGAATATTTCTTGGGATATGTTTCTTAGAAATCACTTGATAATATTTATTATGAAGGTGCTCAAGTAGACTTAGTGTGCTCCACATATGTTACTCTCTGGAAAAAGTCTCTTGCTATCAAATAATGTTAATTCTGACAACAAAAAATAAGTTATTTCCTTGCTTTACACAATAACCTTTATTTTCCCTTATAGAAATACTGAACAGTAGTGCAATGAATAGTATGAAGTGAGTACATTCCTTTGGAAATGCGTTTGTAGCTTTGATGAACAATTAAAAGTTCCATCTTTTCCTACCAGGAAATTGAAGAAATTTTGGAGCTTCTTAAGTCTACGTGGCGTATTTTGGGAATCACAGAAACCATCCACTATACTTGCTATGCTTGGGTGTTATTTCGACAGGTATAAAATGACAAAGGTTTACTGGTTTCTATTCAGATTGCTTAAAACATTATTAGCATTTGCTTGACTACTATTATGCTGATGGTATATTAATCGTTTGAACTAGACTTTGCTATTAATTATTAGAGTGGATATGGACCACAACCTCTTTGGTAATATTGTGGCATAACCTGCAAGTTCCTATCTAGAAAAGAACCTGATATTTCTTGAATCTATTAGGAAAAGCACGTGCCATTCAGCTGACTGAGTTGCTAAAAGATTGAAAGCCTTTGTTCTTTTATGTTACTTAGTTTGCCGATTTCCTCTTGGTGTTTTGGCCTATGTTAACATTCAACGCCAATTTACTTCAGTTTCTTTTCCATAAAATGAATCTGGGGGTGACAAAAAATAATAAGGATTTCATTTAATTAGTTACTTGTGAACAATTTGTATGTTATTTGGGAAAATAATCTTTTTGGTCAATGTTATTTCTTCAATTCCAGTTTCGCTCTTTCTGTTATTCAACTGAGGAATTTGGCGTTAATTGAATCAAATGTGCTGTTATGGTCAAATTACAACTGACTTAACCTCAGCAACGGGCGATTCTGATTTTCTATATACAAGATCCTCATCCTATCCTCGATCCATTTATTTAGCCTCTGCAGTTATACGGAATTTGTGTTTATTCCAATCAGCGATAAGCTGTTGGCAATAGTTATGAATTGCTTCCATCTTGTTGAGTTAACTGTTTGTAGTATCATAGTTATGTCATGTTGCGACCAACTTCTTTCTTGCTTGGTTACCCTTATTTTATGTTTGACTACTCGTTGAATCTGATGCTTCCATCAATTCCTCTTTGTTTATTTTCTTGTGCGTGATGGTCCTATTTCAATTTGTGCCCCTTGTGTTGTTGCAGTTCGTCATCACGGGGGAACAAAGGATCTTGCAATATGTCATCGAACAGTTAAAGAAAATACCGTTAAAGGAACAAAGGGGACCACAAGAGAGAATGCACTTGAAGAGTTTGCATTGTAGAGTTGAAATTGAAAAGGGATTTCAAGACTTGACTTTCTTGCAGTCTTTCTTGTTGCCTATTTCAAATTGGGCTGATAAGCAGTTGGGTGACTACCATCTCAATTATGCTGAGGTTCATGAACAATCTCTTTTACTTTGGTCAGGAAATTGCAAATTTTCTATGCATGACAAGATTTTGGTTTTAACATTGCATTTACATGAATGTGTTTTCCTCTTTTGAATTTTTGTTTTGTGGTGATAAAGATACTGATTAACTTACCAATAAAAAAAGAAGATAAAGATATTGATCAACTTAGAGTTTGAACCACAAGAGTGCATGCTGTTCATGCAATTTAAAACTAAGAAACTAAATTCCAAATTTACACTTTCCCATGAATAGTGGTTTCCAATATCTCAAATTTGCTTCCTTTTTTTTTTGGCCGAATTTAACCTCCTCTGGGATATTATTTAGCTCTATTTAGTTTACTATATAGAAAGGTTGTGCCTAAAAACTAGATAATTATTTTGAGTAGTTAAAATGCCTGGACTATAATTTTTAAATCATACAGATTTGAGACAGCATCATAGAGAGATAGAGTATCATGTAGCTGAGGTACGAAGCACTCCTGATCGATTTCGAATTGTTATGGTCTGAAGCAATATGGTTATTTGGTGGTTTGCTACTAAATGCTACTTCTGAGTCTTCCCTTTCTTCAGATGATGAACAATTGAGATTTCTGTGGAATGAAACAAAATCATCATAGTAGCTTTTTTGGTTTCCCAGATCCGGTGGCCCAATCCTCTGGGTTACTCCAGACCTTGCACTAAAGGGGTTTGGTGGGGTGTCTGTGTGTTGGTGGGGAGGGGTGGGAGAACGATAAAGAAAGACAACAGGAGAACATACAGAAAAAGAAGAAAAAATTGAATAATTCAAACCTAGAATCAAGTTCAGTTCAGCCTTCAGCTCACAATCATGAGAAAAAGAATAGCAGCTAGTCTGCATAACATGGCGAATAAGAATTTAAATGTGAAAGAAAATTGAGTTTGTGGTGCAACAATTGTTTTCATTTTCATCATACACCGGGCAGAGCTGCTGAGAGGTTTTAATGCTATTCTATGTTTGTAGAAGATCTGTTTATCATGACGGTAGCATGTCTTCTAATCATGTTATAATTCTTTTGAAATGATCAATGGTGTTGTTTTGGAGTTAAGTAATAGTTATATTGATGAAAGGAAACGGGGAAAACCTGATACAAGGTGTAATCAAAAGTTGAGAATCAATGAAAGATTATGATTTTCTGGGAAAAGTGAGCAGTCATTTGTGGTATTTGGAATCTTATGTGAGCTCCAAAATTTTAAAAAGAAAGAGAAAAGGATCCACAAATTTGCGAAAATGCATTCTTAGTCTCTTCTAAAGCCCTTTGTTTTGTTTCTTGTAGTGAAAAAAGATACCTTGTAGTTCATAAGGTTCATATTGCTGGTGTGTTTCACTCGCTAGACCCTTTCTATAAGTTTGAGGGAGCTGTAATTTAAACTTTATCAAGCCGAAATAACTCATATTGATATGAAAAGAAAAAGAAGGTTCTCACATCTTAGTTTTGTTTAGGGGTCAGCGATGATGGAAAACACTGTGGCAGTTGCTATGCTTGTCCGAAGGCTTCTTCTTGAGGAACCTGAAATGGTATGTCCATATACCTACCGTTCACCTGTTTCTGGTGAAATGGTTTATGTTTGTTCTGGCTGAAAATAGAACCATATGCTAGATGTGCTGTCTGTTCATTCAATTTAACCCATAAGAGTCACATGCAGGGATGCTTAGAAATAATAATGTCGTATTCAATTTTGTTGTTTATGCAGGCAATTGAGTTTGCACCAATATCAGATAAAGAGCAGATAGAGATCTATGTGACATCTTCAATCAAAAATGCATTTACAAGGGTAAAGAATTGTTAATTGTTGGAAAAATTCTGAAATTGGTTACTGAATATAATTGCTGCTGTTCAAATCCTTCTATATATTGGCCAGAAGTGCAAGTCTAAAGATTGGTTAGATTAGTTTTTTCAGATGGTAGAGGACCCTAACTATGAACTACCGTACACGTCGTGTGGATCTTTGAATCTTTTCTTTGTTCTTTTATGTTCTTTCTCTATGAGCCACATATAACTGTCATTGCAAAATCCTCATTCTATACATCCTAAGGAGCTTATCTGTTCAATAAACATTATATATACCAATGATGAAGTATGTTAAGGGATGTGCATGACGGGTTCAAGAGGTGTATTTGATTTATAGTAGCCGTTTGGCCATAGATACCAAATTTCTTTTGAAAAAGAGTTTTTGAAGTTGAACTGAAAAACAAACTGTATTTAAAAGTTGAAGTTGTGTTTAGATAAGAGTTTTTGCTTGAAAAAAGTTGAAGTTTTGTGAGTGGAGAAAATTGATTTTTTGAAAACTTGAAAAAGTGGTCAAAAGTACTTTTTGTTTTTTCAAAACTGTTTTTGCAAAAATCTCCAACAACTATGTTACCATTCTCAAAAAAAAAAAAAAAAAAAAAAAAAAAAAAAAAAAAAAAAAATCTCCAACAACTGACAGTTTTCATGGACAAACATGTTTTTCAATTTTTTTTTTTGAAAAAAGTGAAATGTTTTATATGGACAAACGGGTTCGCTTCATGTCTAGCTTTGGACTTACCTTTCCATTCTAATACCAAATGTAATATCCAAGTCTAGCAACTAGTCCAAGATTTGCTGGTTTTATAATTTTTATCCAAAGACTTTGTAGCTCAAAGTCTCTCAACCCCGCATGACCAATTAGAGGGAGAAGGCATTCCCCCCTTAATAAAAATCTGGTAGTCGAAACAAGTAGTGGGTTAAATATGTCTTGTGACCTGTTAAACAGCCCATACAAAATTCTCAGATATTGACATGGAAATAGTCGAAATCATGAAGGGGCCAACCAACACCAAGTCTTCCCTCCTATTCCACAGCTAACACAGAAACTTTTCATATGAATGATGAATCTCGCTTTATTATAGTGTATTTGTGTTGAATAGGAGTCTCAGATGACAAGACAGGTGTTTTCATATTTCTCCACAGATGACTGTATGCACATTCGTCCAAAAGTTACGTTTGATTGATTTGCTCCCTATGGTTCTAACAATACAAGTAAACCAACCATCCCTGACTTGGTGGACTTTTCATACTAGAGTGCGAAGTTGATTGTTGGGGCCATCTATGAATGCTCCGTGTGCATTATAGCTAGTTTCTGAGTGTTATTCGGTTTTGTGTTTCGCCTAGATTGGACACGAAGGAAATTTCTCTGTTCGTGATGAATCATCGCTTTGTGCAGATAATACATGATGTTGAGGGAATATCTCATGCAACAAATGAACATCCTCTGGCATTGCTTGCAGAACACACAAAGAAACTCTTGCAAAGAGATAATACTATTTACATGCCTATCTTATCTCAAAGGCATCAAAATGCTGCTGCTGTTTCTGCATCCATACTTCACAAGCTCTATGGTATCAAATTGGTAAGCTAATGGGTAATTTATCTCTTGGAGTTTTGCTGGTAGCTTCAGTTATTCATGGCAATATGTTTAGTATGGAGGTTTGAGTTAGTGTCAATCATTCAGAGACCATTCCTTGATAACGCGGAACATCTTACTGAGGATACTATAGCTGTCTTTCCTGCTGCTGATAGTCTTGAGCAGTATATAATGCAAGTTATCGTATCTACTTGTGCTGATGGAACTTCAGATGCTTATTGCAAAAAGTTAAATTTGTTCAAGGTTAGATAACTCTTCCTGGCTTCTTTATGAATTTTAATGTTGGATTTACTTAGGGTGACGTAATTTTGCAAATTATATGAAGGACTTCCAAGTGAAAGATTTATAGACAGTACATTTAGCCTATCGGTTGCAATTGTTTTCTGTCTTCAGCATTCTAAATGCTCAGAGCCTTTTTTTTGTTGGTGGCAGAATAATTTTGCTGAGTTTCCATTTGTCATGCCTTTTATTTTCATAATGAATTTGGCGACCTCCTTAGCTTTTTCTTGTTTTTATTCTAGATTGAAACTGTGTCGGGGACTTTGGTGCTACGATGGGTGAATTCACAACTTGCAAGGATTTTGAATTGGGTTGACCGGGCTATTCAGCAGGAGGTAGTAACTTAGGGAGTTGCTAAATCTATTGATTGCATCTCATTGAACAATTATATTATTTATTAGCTTTGCGTTGGTCATTATACATCCTTCTATTCTCTGTGCCATATTTAGATTTTTTTTATCTCATGTCTTAACTCTCCTTTTCTTTTTGTGAAAAGTAAAATTTAAATGGGGCATCTCCCTTTTTCAATTTTCACTCTTGTAATATAAAGAATAAATTGAGATCCCCCTAATAAAAAGTTGCGCTTTTAGCATATTAAGTAATCACCTTCCTATGTTTTTTCAGCGATGGATACCGGTTTCCCCTCAACAAAGGCATGGGAGTTCAATTGTTGAAGTCTACAGGATTGTGGAAGAGGTTCACAAATACTCTGTTCTTTGAGTATTTATTTTTCACAATTCTCTATTACAATTATAATTTCAATGCCATAAGGTTTTCATTTTTCTCTATGGTACCATACAGTTCTTTTTTTTTTTTTTAAAAAAAAAAAATGTTTCTCGGTGGTATCATTTGATGAAACAAACATGGTGAAGTTATAACACCTTTTTTTCAGCAACATATGGGAGAACAATTTCATGTTCAATGTCGTTGTTTAATACATAAATGAGTGATGCGGTATTCAGTCTTTTTATTTACCCTTGACTGCCTGTGCTGGTTGAATTATGGATCTTCCATAGATGTAGAAAAACAAATGACTATGTTTGGCATAGCTTATAAACAAATGAGAAACCTACAGTATCTTTGTATGACCAACACAGACTGGAATGATGGTGATATGGAAGAAGAGTTGAATAGTGTGTCGGTAACAATGAAAGTCATTTATTTTTTGATTTGTTTTATATACAACGGAAGTATTATCTTAATATATTCCAGGCAAACAACTTTTAGACAGTAAGCAGACTTCAAAACAATATCCCATGAAAGCATACTGCTTATAGCAAAGAAGCTAAATCTAGCTTCTAGACTTTTGTGCTTGAAACTTTAAAGCAAAGTTTGATCAGCAACTACTCTCAGCTACAAGATTACGTTTGTGTGTCCTCCATGTCCTTGTTATCTCTAGCATGTAGCTTCATCTAATATTGGTGCATTTTGCGAAACTTTAGTAAAGAATTTTTTTCTTTTGGAACATATACACGTGGAGAAGTTCTCTACCTGGTGTCAAGGGGGTGGGGGTGGGTGGGGAAAGCACAATAGTAAAATAAAGAACAGGAAGTTAACTTAATAATGTGGCTCAGACTGAACCTTTTGCTTTGATCATTGTTGATTCTGATAAGCTCACCGGAACTTTCAAATGCTTTTATAAGACACCACATTTGTAATGAATTGAACTATTTTGTCACTGCAGACGGTTGATCAATTCTTTGCTTTGAAAGTTCCAATGAGGCCAGGAGAACTGAGTAGCGTCTTTCGCGGCATCGATAATGCATTTCAAGTATATGCAAAGACCGTTTTAGATAAGATTGGTATATAGTTGCTTTCTTGACGATTTTAAAGAGTTCTTCTATCTTCAAATTTTACATCCCTGCTCTTTCTTTTTATCAGCTTAATGGTTCTCCTGGTTCATTTTGCATCATGCACTCTGGCTTGATGAATCATATATCAAAGTAAGGGAAAGATGGAGGGGCTTTAGGTTATTTATCCAACAAAAAAAAAAAAAAAACGAGGGGCTTTAGGTGTTCTGTTTTCTGTAGTAAGCTAATCCATTTTACACACTAGGGAGGGACCTCTTTACATTACAAATTCTAAGCAATCCTTGTTCCGGAACTGAAAATATTCGGGCCAAGTAACTAATAATTGGAAGCCCCTGTTTCCCTCTTTTCTTGGTCATGATATGGATGAACTGGCAATGTTCCCTCCAAGTTTTCACTGACAGAGTGACAGGAGTTAGCATCTTCAGTTCACCAATAGTTTTTTTCTTTTTAATAAGCGAGAAATCCCCAAGAGCCAGCGGCACATGGTTTGGAAACTCGATTGATAATGGGCCATTCTTCTACCCTTCTGCCAGGCTTTTATCTGTGGCAGGGTTTGCGCATCACAAGTTGAGCTCTTACCACTAAACCAAAGCTCAGGGGGGCAGTTCACCAGTAGTGTTGAAGCTTATGTTTAGTCGCCTTCTTTTATTGGCATTCAAAAGTTTTACCATCTGAATTATTATCTTCTTCTTCTCTGGCCATCTTCTTGCATTTGCATATCTTGCATATGTTTCTGCTGAAATGTTTACCTCTAAGTCAAATTTTGCATGCAGCTAATAAAGAAGACATCATTCCACCTGTGCCTATTCTGACGCGATACTCAAGGGAACATGGAATTAAGGCATTTGTAAAGAAGGAGTTGAAGGATACAAAGATACCAGATGTCCGGAAGTCTGTTGAAATTGATATGGTGGCAACATCAACACTTTGTGTTCAGTTGAATAGCCTGCATGTGAGTTTAACTTCTACTTACCCACTTTTGTATGATTAAGATCTCAAGCTGTTAATCATTTGCTCTCGTATGTTTGGCTTCCCCTTTTTGATTGGATCTGAAGGTTGTATTTCTCTGCCCTTGTTGAATTGGAAAATCATGGCTCTGTCTAGTTTCATTAGCTTGGAGCTGGACTTTAGCTGCTCCATTTCATAGTATTATGTGTGAGCTGTTGATCCTGTAGAAGGTTTAAAACGTCATCTGACATCATACATTAATTTTGAGAGGTTGTTTGTGTGGAAAAACTAATTAAGAAATTGAAAAAGGTTTGTGGAAACATTTATACTTTTGAATGTGATATTTTTCCGCTAAGCATTTTCAAAATCAATATGTGGAAAGTACTATAGAGGCAAGGAGTTGGAGGTTTGGCAACTAGTTTATATTATACCTTTTTGATAGATTTCAGTTGTATAAGACTGGTGTGTCTGTCCTTATCCTAAAAAAGACGGGCATCTCTGAGTTCAGATGTTTTCTCTTACTGATTTTGTTTCAAGCTACTTCAGTACTTCTTTCTGAAATACTTTAATTAAGAGTATTAATTTAAATCTTGTCCTTTCAATAAAGGAAGCCAAATGAAGAATTCTAGTGAATTGTGTCCTTCTCAGTCCTTAATGTCACGGAAAGCCTTTTTTGGCTAATCAATTAAGGTTTAGTTTGACCTGTCATCATAGTCTATTCTGATTGAACTCGTTTGCTGTTGTTGGCGTACATTTGAAAATTATACTATTAGTTATCAGCCTTCTCTCCATGCATGTAGGAATCAACTGGCTGCTAGCAGCAAACTGAGACATATCTAAGTCAATCACGAGCCATCTCATTACTTCATCCCCAAGAAAATATTTCTTCCTTTCTTTCTGCTTTGATGGCAGTACTGAAAACTGGAAAAATTAAAGCTTTCTTTTTCTGTATGTGATAGCTTTGATCTACATCAAAGCACCACTGAAGAATAAATATCTTCATTTGATGAGCATTCTTTGGTTATAACCTTAAGAACAGAATATTTCAGTGAAATGTAGGGGCTTCTTTCATGTATAAATGAGAGTTTCTAAAAGGAATTGATAGTTAAAAGGTAAAAGCACCAGTTGTGTATAGAAGTGGAAACCAACACTCTATTAGTAATTTCAGCATAGGAAATTTAAATAAAAGCTCATTGCGTTTTCAGAAGGGTTTTGTGGCTGAATTTTTAAGACAGGCCAAGTTGCTTTCTTCTGAAATTTCAGTTAAATCAACTTGCAATATATGATGATGTGTTTCTGCCCTAAATATTTCTTATTGCTTACCTCCGCTGATCATTAATCCTTACAGTATGCCATTAGCCAACTGAACAAGTTGGAAGACAGCATTTGGGAGCGGTGGACGAGGAAAAAGCATCATGATAAATTGAAAAGTAAGGAACAAATCCTTTTGAGTTTGGCATATATTGCCATGTCTTATTCTCTCCTATTAGTATTTAATTCTAACTTTGGATCTGATCACATTTTCTAACAAGTTCTGATAAATGGTAGAAAGTATTTGTTGTCTTGAAAGTTGCTCTCCATCTTTAATGCCTCTAATTATTATGAAGTGGAAAAACTGGAAGTATTTACTAACTTGCAAAGATGGGAAAAGAGATCATATTTCTGCACTTTTCTGAACCATTCTATTGGTAGACAGGGAAAAAAAACAGCAAAGGAAGACGTGGCAGGTGGAGAACAGGAGAATTCTCCATTTTTGGATTTTAGACTTCTGTTATACAGATAGTTGGATGGATGTGTTGGAAGTCACGAAAACTGTCAATGAAATTGTGTAGAATATTTGTAGCAGTTGTGTCGTAGTTAGGAATATTAGGAACTAGAAAGCTGGCCTTAATTTAATTAGTTCAAGATTCTCACATAAGTTCTCTTGTCTGTAGTTGACAAGCCAATTTCATTAAGTTTTTTCTCTCTTTTAGTGTTTAGACTTCCAAGGAAGGACTGAAGAATCAAGACCCAATGATGCTAGTTATTTCTGTTTTCATAGCATTAATAAAAAATGAAGAATTGAAGAACAGATCACGGAACAACAAGCCTGTAATAATAATTAAAAATAAATGTCGAGAGCAATAAATGGTAGTGATAAGTAAGAAAGAGAATCAAAACATAAGTCCAAAATCTGAAATAGCAGAAGAAAAATGAAACCTACATCGAAGAACAAGAAAACTCTTCTCGAAGAAAAAAACAGGAAAGAACCAAATCAAGTGAAGTAAAGAAACAAATGTAGGAAGGAAGTGCCGTTGCAAGTAGATATGTTTTAATATCTTTTACTGTGAAGTCCAATGAAGCGATCATTTCCATTTGGATGCTTTGCGCCACATCGTACAAAGCGCTCGCTTCTTGAGAGTTGCAACACTCGCTCATGAAAGCAAGCTTCATATTGCTATGTCACTTTACACGACGAAACAATCACTTTAATAACACAGTTTTGTTCTTGGCTTAGTCTTAATGATTTGGACTGACTGTAAATCATTTGAGACAGCTTCCTCTTTGTTACTTTAGTATACCTTGTTCCCTATTAGCACCTTCAATAATTATAGTATCACATTTATGAGCCGATATATATGGAGATTTATGTAAGATATGAGCAAACCATCTGAGATGACACATTCTTTCTCAATTTCTGCTACTTGATTATCTGTCAGATGTGATTGTTCCTATGTTTTTCAATATTCTAAGATTACATATTCTTCTTAACATCCATCTTTCTACTGCACTCATCTTGTAGTATCGCTGGTCTTACTACTATGCTGTTGAACTTGTTTTTGTCATGTCTTCCTATCTTAGGCCCATTATCCACTCCCATGTAACATTGTTGGTATAACCATAGTTCTATACTTTCACTTTGTTAATTTGTTAGGTATCTTTGTATTCCATAGAGCTCCAGTACTGCTCAGGCATACTCCGGTTGTCAACTTAAGCAACCCTCTTCTTTTATGCGGAGTTATGCTTTGGAAACATAAATGGAGTTATGTAGGAAAAAGAAAGAAAGGAAAAAACTGTATCTTGACAGCATTCTTTTTTTGTCCGGATTAGACACACAATGAGGTCAGGCCAACATAGAGGACATGCAGATAACCCTGGATATGTCTTATTTAACAGTGTCTGAGTTGACACCTTTTTCGTTTTTCATGTGATGTAGTTCACAAGATTTCCTTATGTTATATCCTCTTTCTATTCTCTTATATATTTAATTGAAAAGAAGTGCGAGATCAATACAACTATCCAAGTTTTCTCATTGAGGTCTTTTTTTTTTTTTTTTCTAAAAAAAAGAATGGTAACAGTGGTACGTATATAATTAGCACAAAGGCTGTGCTAAGGTCAAAATCGTATGTCTTAATGGTGGACATAGTCAAGGCTAGCAAGGCTTACCTTCTGCCTATGGTTTGAGTCTGAGGTCCTAATGATAGAAGGTCTCATAATTGTACAACTACTTGGTCCACTATCGCTCCATCATTATCCTTTAGTATGTCATTGCTCTTACTGATTTTTTCCTAAACAAACCCAGCTGAAGAGACCACGAGAAATTCCCAGAAGAAGGACTCATTTGATGGAAGCAGAAAGGATATCAATGCTGCAATTGACAGAATGTGTGAATTTACTGGTGAGACTTTTGTTATGTTCTACTTTCTTTTTTTTTTTTTTTTTTTTTGGGTGTGGGGTGGGTGATTTTCTTTCCAGGTAATTCCTAATTAGTTTTCGAGAATGTGCCAATTTTACAACTGAGATTTCTCCTTTGTCTTCAACTTTTTTTCTGGGTTCATTGCAATTCATAATACATTTCATCAATGTTTGCAGGAACAAAAATCATTTTCTGGGACTTAAGAGAACCATTCATTGAGAATCTCTATAAGCCCAGCGTTTCACAGTCTAGGTTGGAATCAATAATGGATCCACTCGATATGGTATTGCGTCTTATATTTGAGATTTGCCTATGCAGAGTAACATTGAATAACTGTGGAAATGGGGAAATGAAATAACTTCTGACGAAGTCCAGAAAGGAGAAACCTATTAGGCCAAAATCTCCATGGAGAACAACAAAGTCCACAGACAGCCCCCCCCCCCCCCCCCCCCCCCAACCCCTCCCCCCCCCCAAAAAAAAAAGAACAAGTAAAGAAATATCATTTTTAGACGCAAGTGAGTCTGGAGAATAGCAGTAAAAAGTAACTATCTCTTGAAATTCCAATACATGCCACGATGAACTGATCTCCTTTGCTCCTTCTCTGCTGCTCTCGTTGCACCTTCTTATCTCCCTCTTGTGATGGAAAGAAAGTTCAACTGAGTAAATTTTTGGTCTTCATATTTGTTCGAACCTCTCATCTAATTAGATGTTGGGATGCGAAAGGTTGAACTATAATTGTTGCAATACAAAATCTGATTCAGAAATCTGAACTTCGTTTATGTGAGTTGAGATTTTTTCTACATCTGCATAAATGACCTGTGGTGACATTTATCCTTGTAAGAAATACCACGCAATTTCTTTTATTCTACAGCATATCAAAGTTAACATTGAAATTTGAGAGACAGTATCTGCATTCAACCTTCTTCTGAGCAAAGAAATTTTGCCATTTTGATCCTTTACTTAAATAATTGTAACAGGGACACAAACATAATTTGGGTTTAACTTGCATTAGTCCATTTTGCTGAGCTGGAATGTAATTCCCACTTTTCATGTATATATTCGAAAAAAAGAGAAGCTGAGATGGTATAACTGTCTTTAATATGTGCAGGTTCTTAATCAACTCTGTGATGTAATAATGGAGCCACTCCGCGATCGGGTTGTGACAGGACTGCTACAAGCTTCACTGGTATGTTTACTTATTGCTGCTTGCTTTTTCGGTTTTTAACTCAAGCAGTGTTCTAATTCTTTGGAAATTGTATTCCACCAGGATGGGCTAGTCAGAGTCATATTAGATGGAGGACCATCACGTGTATTCACCCTGGGTGATGCTAAGCTGTTGGAGGAGGACCTAGAGGTCTTGAAGGTATTCAAAATGGTTTTTTGTTGGATATGCTTAGGATTATCTACCTGAAGATATTCAATCTAATTTTTGTCTACCTGATATCTTGAATTTATGAACTTACAATATAGTTATTTCTCATCTACACTTGCTTTTTGTGGAAGGAATTCTTCATTTCGGGTGGGGACGGGCTTCCTCGTGGAGTAGTTGAAAATCAAGTTGCTCGTGTTCGGCAGGTGATAAAGTTGCATGGTTATGAGGTTAGTAGAGCAATATCATCCATAATGGAAGTACTATGATTAGCAGAACTAACTGCATAAAGACACTGATACATCTGGTCACTGATGATTTTGCCTCCTTGCTTCATCATGGCTCTATTATGATATTCCTATATGATCATATGCATTTTCAGCATGCTTGTTTTATTGCCTGATACGTTAATTTGTATAAGATGTTGTAACAGTAATATTCATTGTGCAAAAAGTGATGATATGTATACCTTTAAAAGTCTGCTTGCTACTCAGAGATTGTTTATAAGGCCATAATTTGCACTAATCCTGGTAGATGTCTAGGCTGATCTTATGTGGTTTCTATGTCACACATTTTTATTCTGATTCTTCTCTGCAAGAATGTTAGATGACTTACTTACAGAGTTTGTTTTTTTAAATGGTCCCACAGACTAGGGAAATAATAGAAGACTTGAAGTCTGCAAGTGAGTTAGAAATGCAGGGCGGAAGGGGCAAATTAGGTGCTGATACAAAGACCCTACTTAGGATCCTGTGTCATCGAGGAGATTCAGAGGCCTCACAATTTGTCAAGAAGCAATTCAAGATCCCCAAATCTGTAGCTTAGTGTACTTGTCTTGTATACTTTTAGTGTACCTAGACAAACTCTCATTGAGATTGTATCATAGACTCTCAATTTCTTTTCTTTTCTTATTTTTCATGATCTCATTTGTCGATGAAAACAATCTGCTGCGACAGATTTTTCTTCTTCAGATGCATAGTGTTTTTGTTTTTCTGATTTCATGTACATGTTAGGTGTGCATTTTTTTTTGCGTTTGAAAACCTGTTCGAAAGGGTGATGTATGTATAAGTTCTGCTGTCATGGTACTAAAAAAAAAAAAAACTTATGCTGCCATGGGAGAACACCTTTGTACTTCTATTTTAAAGATTTTGAAAAGTGAGTTCCATTGTTGGCTATTTGTTGCAGTGTTGAATCATAGAGTTACCCTTTTGTCCCTAAAATCTAGTCTTTATCATTGGTATAGCAATTACTGATGAAATAACTATGACATTTGGCTTATTAAAGGAATAAAAGCAAAGGAAATATTTTTCTTCAGGTGGTAAAAGTATAACGAGTTTTATTAGTTAGTTTACTTTGCTCCTTTTTCCTTTAGTAACTCCAAGTATCCACTGTATGATTTCCCACTTCAACTTAACATGGTTTTTGTTGATACGATAAAGTTTTGGAAATACAAAGTGTATTTAACTGAACTGAATAAGATAACTGATTAATTCAAGGTTTTGTTCTACCAATTTCTTCTCCGGCTGACAGCAGCTAACGATTACTCTATCTTTGCCGCTCTAAGGATATACCACGCTGGAAGTGAGATGTTACAAATAATTTACCTTTTAACAAATGTTAAAAACTCACAAAGCACGTATCAAAAATTTAAAATTGAACAAGAAAAATCCTGCACAACGCCAAACTCAACAGTAGAACGTATGCACGTAACTCATACTCGATCACACGCACACTATATTTTCTCCAGCTTTCCTCGTGTGTTATAGGCTATTGCCTAGTCGCTAGTAGTAATACATCTAACAACCCCTGTTTCAGACTCTTGAAAAATGTAATACAGAGGGGCCACCTTATTTCTCCATAATAGATTCTAAACATCACGAGAGAATAGCTCTCTTTTCTATAGTTCAACCAAGAGATTATGATGAACATTCAAACTGAGACCTTCACGTCCATGTACACGTTTGGGAGATGAATGGAGATGACAGTAAAGCTACTCAACCCATTAACACGCACATAAGAGGGATATGGTGAGAACCTTGGGATAGTCAAGTCAAAGTTGGAGATTTTACTTAAGTAAATTGTTTTACCACAGCAGAAATTTGGAAGAGACACTAAAGCAATAGAAAAAACTTTAAGATAAGCATGGCAAGGAATCTTCTTAGTTCTTATATTGCTGTTGGACATGTGAAGCATCAAGAAAGCACGTTACTCGTCATCTTTGTAAGGGTACTCCTCAGGAACTTGCTTCAGAAGCTTGAGCTGCAACTCAAATGCATCATCCCCTCTAAGCATATCACGAAGCCATGTGACCTCTGTTTTCATGGACACCTGAGCACAGGGAAAACAGATATAAAATTTATTGCAACAAATCTTAGTCTAAAACAAAATCAATAATCAACCGATCCCAGTCATTAACCTAAACCAGAAAGCTAGCACAGAATACTATTCTTTGTCATATCAATGCATTTAACTTCTTTGAGCTTTCTTTGGAAATAGCACATTTGGCACTTAAGTGGACAATCTGGAGGTAAACAAATAGAAGAGCATTGAGGAAGTTGAAAAATGTACATACTACAGAGGAACCTTTTTGTTTTTCATTTTTTATCACTCTTAATTAGTGCACCATTAATGTTCCAGTAAGCAGAGACGATTGGCTACTATTTGTGGAGATCATGAATTGTGTAATGATTCTCTATTTTTTGTAGGCATATTGTATAAGGCGCAACCCCTTGTCAACAATGTAATACTTATTTCATAAAAAGAATTCCTGTGACAGCTTCCACTAAAGAAGCTTTGTGATCATTTTAACAGATTATGGAAACAAGCACCTTACTCTTAAGTCTTAACACATAGCAAACAGCAAGAACACAAGGTCAAAATTCACATGGATGTACTGTAGCATGATACAATAATGAGAAGACGCTAACAATAAGATTACAGGATTATGACGATAAACATTGAACTGCTGAAAAAAAATGTCAGAAAGAGCAGAAACCAGTTCATTCCATATTGCTTAACAATTACAGACACTCCTATACGAAAAAGGAACAAGATAAGGAGGGAAAAAAAGATATGCACACAATACTTGCCATTTCAGGCAACAAAAAATAATAATAATAAGAAGGCTATGCATGTTGTGCACAAGATAGGTCATTGTGACAAAAGATAACGCTAATTGGATAATCAGTTTGTATCATAAGACAGAGCCTACCATCTCCAATGCTCCCCTGATTACTCCACTTAAGATGTTACAATAGTATAGACCTTGACAGGTGTCAGGGAGCTCAACAAAGTCTACCAAGGGGTTGTCCTCCAAAATAAGACTGCACGTTGTTCCCTCAACGTCCCAATTTGTCACCGTTGCAGTGACTCCTAGGAACATTTTGAGACCAACCTGTTTACATGAGCAACAAGAAACCACGTTTGGTCAATAAGCACTGACATCTACAGGCCCAAAAAGTATAAAGGAACAAAAGAATGATATTAGACTGACTAACTGTAGAGTATAAAGAACAATGAATCTCATCAACCCACAATATCGTCTAGAAGCCTAAGCTTTTAAGTTTCTAGCAATCCCCAAAATAAAGGGCTGAGGGTACAAGAGTGAGAGGTAGATGCATTTGCTGCCTCAAGCTGCATATTTGTAAATTTGATATGTTTTTACCAGTTTCCTTAAAAGCAGTTACTCCATCTTTAAAACAATGAGGTGATGCATAGCGAGGGGTTCCTTCCTTCACAAGGGTGAAGCGAAGCACTTTTGTTTTTCCTGAACAAGTACGTAGTGAATATACTGATAGAAAAAGTAGTCTAGCAATAAGATGGTGCTAGTACTATTTACAAATTTAGGAATCCTTGTAGACAAAAAAAAAAAAAAAAATAGGATTCCTCATGTACATGGTCTTATCCATGTAATCTATGAAATCCACCATGCTATTTTCATCTTTGATATCCTGTAGATTACGCCAAAAGGCCAAAAACGATAAGCATCAAAAAGTAATCTTCTGTACAGGAAAACATGTTGCATCTCAAAGTGAAGCAACTTTGAGGAAGCATGTGCCTCAACCATAAGGTGCAGCGCGATCAAAGCAAGAACCGAGATGCAGTAATTTTTTTTTGAATATAAAAGATCAAGAAAGGGGGGGTAAAGTTAGGGCTTTTAGTCATCTAAATACTAGGATTACTCTCCAAATATGCTCCAATGTTTTCATTACTGTGTTTCTTCCTCATACATTGCTTCATATAAACATAGTAAATTGATTAGAATAAAAAAGAGAGACCTTGGCAATGACATCAGCAGACTCCTTGAAATCAACACACCTTGAGACATTAGACTTTGCTAGGAACTCATCAATTAGCCTTATTCCTATATTATAACCCCTGCCAAATTCACTCAAACTTCAGTTTCCAATAGAATTACGAATAAATTAAAATAAAAAGAAAAGAGTAAAAGTATAAAAGTAGTACATTTGATCAAGCTGTTTGTTGACCTCGTCAACCTCCTCAAGATCAGTGAGCAATTGGCGCACAATTGCTCCATATGTTAGAGTGAACAGCTCTGCGTTCTTTCACACCCCCAAATAAAACATAATTAGTATTCGATATTAAAATAAAAAATCAGGATCAAAATTAGTGTGTGTATACCACTCGTTCGACGTTGGCGAAAATGGCGTCACCGGATCTGGGTGCCACTGGAGCCATGCTATTTCAGTTGCTTTGCTACTGCGATCGGTTACTCCAATTCTCACTGGATGGATGCTGCCTGATTATTACTCTGTATCCCAATTTATGTGGCAATTTTTAACTCAACTTTAGACTAACTCAATATTTTAATATTAAAATTATTATATTTGAAAACTAATTGAAACTAATTTAAGTTGCAACCTTTCTCATATCATTTTGGTAAAAAAATACATCTTAATATATTGGTCAAAATTCTTGTAATTTGAATCTCAAAAATAAAAAAGAGTCACACAAATTGGGATAGAGAGTAATATTTTTAAACTTGTTTATTTTGTAGAGATTAGAAAAATATATTAATTTTTCTGTCCCAATTTAAGTGTCTAACTATTCTTTTTAGTTTGTCTCAAAAAAAGTATCTCTTTCCATATTTGGTACTCCATCCGTCTCACTTTGTTTGTCATATTTTCCTTATTAGTCCGTCTCAAAAGATTGTCATACTTCTAAATTTGAAAACGATTTAACTCTAAACTTTCTTTTTGACTCTTTTATAACCACACAAATATCCATGAATTATTTTAGACTACAAGTTTCAAAATTTTTTCCTTCTATATTAAACTTTCTGCCAAGTCAAACTACGATAAATAAATTGTGACGGATGGAGTATCTCTTTAAATCCAAAATTTGTTTTGGACCACAAGATTTTCACACACCTTTAATTTTACACTACAGGATTTGAAAGTCTAACTTATTTTCTTAAACTATGTGACCAATCATCCCCAGACACTTAAATAGGACGAATGGAGTATTAGAGGCCGTTTGTTTTTATTAAGACTAAGAGATCTGAATCTGAATACACATCTGAATATTAAGATGTGATATTAAGATCTAAACAATGAATGATTAAGACAGATTGTTTTTTCAATATCTATAAAATTGTTTAAATATTATATCCACGAGATATTAGACTATAAGGTGGTAATTTGTGGTGGTATGACGATGGTTTCTGGTAGCACTGATTGTTAGCAGTTGTGGTGTTGAAGGTGGTTGTGTGATAGTGGTGGTTTGATGGTAGAGGTGGTTGGTGGTAGTGACTAGCAGTATTGGTGGTGGTAGGTAATGATGGTGGTGGTGGTGGTGCTTGGTAGTGAAGGTAGTTGTTTTTGTGGAGGTGGTTAGTATTGGATGGCGATGGTGGTGGTGATCATTGTGCTAATGGTGATGATAATGAGGGTGATAGGTAGTGGTGGTGGTTATTGTGATTGTGGAGGTAGTCAGTGGTAGCAGTGGTGGTGGCAATTATCGTTGGTGGAAGGTAATGGTGGTTAAGGAGTTGTGGTGGTAGAGGTGATGGTGGTTGATAGAGATAATTGTGGTTGTGATGGTGGAGGTGGTTAGTGTGGTAGTAATAGTTAGTGGTTGGTGGTTGTAGCAATGACTTATGATGGTAGAGGTAGTTATGGTTGTGGTTGATGGCAAGTGGTGGTTGGTGGTGGTAGACAATGGTGGTAGTGGACTGGTGGTGGTTGTGGTGGTGGTTGTAGTTGCCAATTGTGGTCAGTGGTAGCTAGTTGTCGTAATATATGGATTGCTAATGAATCTTCAAATGATATTAAGACTTTATCCAAGATCTGAATGATACAGATCTATCAAGAGCCATTAAGTGGTTAAATCTTAATAAAAACAAACACACTTAATGCCATGAGGTATGAACCATTCAGATTCAGACATCCATTAAGTGTAAACAAATGAGGCCTTAGTATACTGTATACATGTTTTTTTTCCAGTATATTGTTTACATGTTACTACACATATTATTGTTTTCTCATCAAGCCAAGTACAACTATTTAAGCACAAAGTACTTCCTTTGTAAAATGCATAAATATATCAAAGGTTTAAAGCTGATGAATTATCACTCTAACTACTTTTAATTGATACATTGAAATACTAGTGTACCACAACCGGTAACTTGAACTTAAAAGAAGGTTGAACTCCGGAATCATGAACTACTATGAATTGATTCCCAATGTTAATGATTGCATTTCGAAAATTTTACTGAGGATTGAGAAAAATGTGTCAACCTAACATTTTGGTATTTACTTTTTTGTGTCTCTTTCATGTTTGGTAAAATATAAAAGTGCTTTTAAACCGGAACGAGCGACAAAAAAACCCTACTATTCTATGTTAGACTTTACCTGCTTCTTTCTATGTTGTGCCTTTTGTAAATGGAGCTGTATAAGTTGCACTTTCAAATCTCTAATAAGAAGAATGGCTTCTATCTCGTCCGGCATTCTTATTAATGTTGCACGGCGCCCTTTTGATATCTTTGCATGCGCAATGTCTTTGCACCACAGGCGGGCTAGACGAATGTCAGCCGCTCGGCCGAGTGTCGGTCGTACGCGGAATGAGTGTCAGCCGGCTGGACGAGGGCCAGTCATGCGCGGGACGAGTGTCGGTCGCGTGCTTGAGGCGAGGCATTGGCCATGCGCTAGGTGAGTGCTAGGCATGTGCTAGATGAGGGTCAGCAAGATGCTGGACGAGTGTCAGTTGGGCGCATGCTAAGTGTCAGCTGTGTGAGCTGTGTGCGGGCACGAGTGTCAGTGCCGCACGTTTTGAAGCTATAGTGGGAATCTTGGAATATATGGTGAGGCCCTTGCTCCTAAGATGCTATAGAGTGTGCATACCAAGTTTGGTGTCGTTCTGAGCTTGTTTGCCTATGGGCTTGACTTAGCCAAGAAGCAGTGATATTGTCGTAATTATTTTGATCTTCCGAGGGCTATATCTCTTTCCACGAGTATGGGAATGAGATGAAACTTTATGGTGTAAAGGCAATCAAGAGGAATCTCTAGGAACAAACGACACCTTATTTGGAGGTCGTAGTTGAAACTTAAGCCCTTGTATGATTCTCTGGACAAAGGATGTCAAGTGTTAAGACATGGGTTTATCTTTTTAAGACATATATAAGGAGGGGCAGACATGGTGACAACCTACCAGCTCTCCCCGTGCACCGGGAAGTCGCGCTAAGTGAGCTGCCTCGAGGAAGGACCTCAAGGGCCTGCCTGGACATCTCAGAGGAGTGTTCCATGTATCCATACAAGTCAGGCGACTCTATGGACGGCATGTGGCCACAGGGCCAACGTTGGGCGCACAACGGGCGGCAGAGGCTTGACGGGAGGAAAGACTAAGCCCCACGGGCTGTCTTCGGATAAGATAAAGACCTATGTGTCGATTGAGTACTCGAGGAGCTATCGAGAGTCTCGTGTATTGATTTGCGAGCATGGCAAGAGTTCAACCATCCAAGCAAGGGCTCGTTGGCCTAGACGTGCAGTCGTGGGGCGACGCTGCACTACTCAGGAGGAGGCATGATGCGACGGCTACGCTTGCCAATGTCAGGAGGCATTAAGAGGTATCTTTGGAGACACACATGACGAGGGCCCAGAGCTAAAGAGTTGTCCTACTCGGGCGAAGCATAGCCAAGTGTCAGGGCACAAGGCGAGGGCCAAGCTTGAGGATTGCACTACACGCGCAAGAGCGACGCTTAGTGCTAGGCGAGGGATGGGCATGTCCTAAGCCAACCCCGGATGTGCACACACTAAAGTTTCTGCATATGAGATGCGCACAAGGGAGGACCTTCAATAGCACAGTTGAAGCTAGGCCACTGAGGCGAGCTTCCTAGAAACTGGGATAAGGAGCAGGCTGGCTCGTAGTCAGGTGGGACTGCGGGCGCTGCACGGGCCAATTGTGTGCCACTGTTATTGGGAAGGTTGAAGGTGCAACCTGTGACATTAAACATGTTCCTATGTACTCGGCACTTCCTCCGTATCCACTGTTCTCTTTGCTTGTTCATTACGACTCTTGAGAATGCATTGTGTCTTAGAGGATTTATCCTGGTGCTGTCACATAAAATCGTTTATTAAACTTTTTGGACCAGTCGTCTTTATGCATTGACATGTCAAACTTTTCCTTGATGGGAGAGCCTTTAATCAGAACCAGTCACATACTTCTCAAGTCTCAACCCATCTAAATGAAAAAAGAAAAGAGATGCTAGAAACTGAGGGAGAGGGAGAGAGAGAGAGAGAGAGAGAGAGAGAGAGAGAGAGAGAGAGAGAGAGAGAGAGAGAGAGAGTCAGCAATTTAAATTCACAAAGAGCTAATGAATCATCTCAACGGGCCTCTACACTGAGCCAAAGAAGTATAACCAGGTACAAATGAGTGTTTTCCTGAATTGAAACCGTGGTGTCTCAATACACCTAATCACTGTGTACATTTCTTTCCACCAGTTACATCTCCCCACATTCAGCGATCACACACGCCAGCTTTGGTTTGTTGTTGGCTCCAACAGCCACATTCTCAATCTTTCTGACCACTAGAAGTCCATCTCCCACAACACGCTGTAAAGAAAGTGGAAACACAAATAAATCTCTGACATAAGAATGGAAAAGTTAAGAAGTTTCTTATTTTTAGATGAAGAGCAATTGCCAAATGTTTGACAAGGGAAAACCTCATTGCCGAAAGTATTTATCAGAGTGAATTGGATATAATTTATTTAAACGAGAATGAATCTTATGGCATGTGACACACAGATAGGCATTATCTGGCACTAATATAAGGAATTCATGACAGGTACTCAATCAATGAGTTTTCTGTCAAGTTGTTGATAGAAAACAAATTGAATTGAGACTCTACCATGAAACATAGACAAATAGTAATGGTAGAAGCTAATGCAAAAAGAAAAGCATACCCCAAAAACAACATGCTTGTTGTCAAGCCAGTCGCACTTTGCACATGTGATAAAGAACTGCATGGAGCAAGCAGCAGAATCAGAAACATACCCCTTTTTCAGATCTAATCCCTTTTTTCCCCAGATAAGGGTGACTGGATTGATAATAGGAATGATCTTTATGACTTACCTGGCATCCATTAGTGTTTGGTCCGCTATTTGCCTGCCAAAATAAGGATTTCATAATTCACATCAAAACAGAAGGTATGGACGGCTCTTGAACAATCAAATTTCACAGATACGAAAAAGTAATAAAATCAAGCCTAATCATCAAATTCTTAACTTTCCAGTTTTAGTTTGTCAACTCATGTTTGAGTTTGATGGCAGGCATCGAAGGTTGAGTGATATCATAAAATTATATGCACTTAGATCCACAATATGACTAGATTTTATTAGAATTAAGCAGAATAACACTGTAGAATATTTTGAAATATTCCCAAGGATACCGTAGAGATCTATATAGGCAATACCTACTGGTTGAGAATCTGTTTCAGTCATGTTAGCACTTTTAGTTTAGCTCTTATCCTTTCTAGGAGACGTTTTGTATCTCAGGTTCTCTATGCTATAGTATTCCCCCATTACTATATAAGTTTATGCATTTACAATAAAAGCTTACATCAAGTTATACAGCTTGTAAAGAAGAATAATTTTTGAATAAGCAATTTTCAGCCTGTTGGGTCTCAAATGGACTATGCCTCGAGCTGTTCTAGATCTTCTACAAGCATGGAATTATAGGGGTCTTAGAGGTATCCGTTGGAAATTATGGAATGCTATCCCCGCAACGATCTGGTGGACAATATGGAGAGAAAGAAATGCTAGAATATTTGAAAACAAAAAGGAGAATATACTTAGTCTTAAGCTCAAATGTATCATTTTGCTTTCTTTTTGGGATAACATGGGCGATATAGATGTTTCTCAGGATGTTGAGGCCATGCTTGATTTTTTCAATTCCTTACACTCTGTTATAGTTAACAGAAACTTGTAATTTCTTACTAAGCACACTCTTGTTGCTGGTTATACATTTATAAACTTTACCATATCAAAAAATAATTTTTGAATAAGCTACATAACAGTTACACAGATTTTTCATAGAAGATTGTGATTCACATTAGCAACAAAAAGACACGTGAAAGGAACAGATACCATTGATAATAGGCCAGGACCAGTGTGTTTGGCGATAAAGTTTTCATCCTCAAACTTGCTTCCATATATCGAAACACATCCACTACCATCACCCTGCATAGGAAAGAATAAGGCAATATAAATACTAAAGATATAGTAGAACAAAGGCTTTATTATAAAGCTAATGTCGTGTAGATAAGTGAAACCATTTGACAGCTAAATATTTGAACTATGAATAAATAGGAATTGGATTAGACTAACACATCAAATACTGATTGTGAGCAAAAGAAATTATGAGCAACCAATGATCTTTGAATAAACAGGATTGTGTAGAACCCTCCCTTGGAAATTATGAGCAACCAGTGATCTTAGAATTCTTTTCCCTGGTTTGAGTAGAACCCTCCCTTAAAATTATATGTACAAATCAAGAAAGCAGGATTCAAAAAGAAGCACTCTCATTTATCCTGATAGATGATGGATCAACGAGGAAGGTACAAGAGATGTGCACCAATAATTATGGATGCATAATAGTAATGTGCATAAACCAAGATGCTCAGAAAAATTTCTAATACATGTCAAACAGGTGTTAACACACACTTGTCAACCAGAGAAGCACATAATTAGGGTCTCTCTCTCTCTCTCTCTCTCACACACACACACACACAAAGAGGAGAAGGAGAGAGAGAGAGAAGCCCTTCACAAAGTCGTCAATCACCCAAATTCTTATGGCACTGGGAATCTTCATTACAAAACAGCCCTTATAAGAGTTTTATACAAGGTTAAGGCTAGAGAAAGCCACCTTTAGGAAATCACCACCTTGAATCATGAAGTCCTTAATCACCCTATGGAACTGAGAATTCTTGAAACCTTGTGGCACTCCTGCTTTCCTGCAAAATCAAATTTGTGTACGAGAAAGACAACATTACCAAAAGCCTAAATACATCCCCACTAGTCTGTTCACAAACAAAGTAACCCATTCATATACAACAAAAAGGGAATGGTTCAAGAAACATAATTTGAGAAACCGACCTGAATTCTCCCGTGCACAGTTGCCTGCAATGAAGCATTTGAAAGAGATTAGAATAGAACTTAGTAGTGAAAAACGAAATGATTTTGAAAGTTCACAGTCTCACTGACGGAAGGAGATACATATCCTACACTATATATTTTGTTTCCTTAATAACCAATGGCGCACAGTACGAAACTCGATAGATAATGTGCCCACCCTCTACCTTTCACCACTTAAACATCATGCTTTTGGCTGCGACAGGATTCCAACTTGTGACGTGTACCTAACCCACACATCACAAGCTGCGGTTTAACACTAGATCAAAGTCGTGGGGACATATCATAAATCTTAAGTATTTATTTCGCGCTTCTCATTCTTTAACTGCCAAATATGAAATCCTGAACTGGCTAATTAGACATGAAAACTGGATAAATTACAACAAGTTCAGGGGAGTCACCTTATAAATCAATATCAAAGACAACCTAACACCTTCAGTTAATTATTCCATTGAATTAGTTCACCCATAAAGCGTTAAAAAGTAAAATTTACACACCTAAATGCAAGTAAACAGGAGGTCCAAACCTACAACGAAATATAAAATAACCCTCATTAACATATTCTAAATGTAGAAACCCTGGTTGGATTAGTGGAGGTGCAGCCAAGCTGGCTCGAACCACAGTTAGAAAAACTTAAGTATTAGAGTATTATCTTTGAGAAGGTTGTAACCTGAAATTTTCAGCAGTTTTAGGAGCGATATCAGCGAAGAGCTCCATCTTGATGCGACCAGCAGGGATGTTGCCGATGGTTAGGTCGAAAAACACAACTGGGTTCTTTTGTACTTGTGGCCTTAAGTGCCACTCTACTACCCCTCCTCCCACGCCCCCCGACGCCATTTTTTCCCTAGTACACAATTTGCTGCTGCTGTTGGGAGCTTTTCTTGAAGCCAATGTATTCCCAGGGGAATTTTTCAAATTCTTATTACTTTGCCAAGGAATGTGATACTCTATGATTTTGATGACAAAGAAGTACACTATCTTTGTAATTTGGCTTATAATGATCCTACTACTTTCAGGTTGACTACTAACAGTCCACTTGTTTTTATTAAGTGAAGTGATACACTTTTAATCCTAACCCTTACACACACTGTTTTTTAACGGAGTCAACTTCCCTGTTGATTATGAGTATTCCCTATCTCTGAATAGGAGGCTGTGGAAGTTAGAATTCTTGAGAGGGAATTTGATTTAAGTGGACCGTTAAATTTTTTATAGTAATTAAGAAGCACTCAGAAAAAAAATTAACACCGATGTAGTTTATCATTTATGTGTTGTATTTTCTAAAATATAATTTCAGGCTCTACAATTAAATTTATATTTAGTTGAGCCACAGACGATCGTTTTATATCAAAACCAATCGGTTGATTGCTAAGCTTACGTCTACGAATTAAATCGTTCGAAGTTTTGAGAAGCAAAACGGGCAATAAACAAATTGATCAAAATAAAAAGGACGATAAACAACAAGTGATTAATAAAGCAAGTGATAGGCGAATTAACAGATTAGTTATACAGACGATAGGTAAATGAAGTGATTGATCGATTAAGCTAGAATTATGCGATCGAGTAATATAACTTAATAAGAAAACGGGCGGTAACCACAAATAATTGATTAATTAGCATTGATGTGTTCTTAGGCTATTGATACCGTTAATTAGTGATTTGAATTAGAGCCGATTGAGTAAAGCAACAATAACAATCAACCGATCAAACGAAAACAGTGATAACAACGAAAATAATAAATAAAGCAATAAATCTTATTGAGTTGTTTGGATGCTTGTGCTCACGCGGGGAAGGTAAACTTTGTTGTTTGGATGCTTGTGCTCCAACGGGGAAGGTAAACTTTGTCTCCTCCAAAGCAAAACCAAACAAGATTACATCAGCGCAACAATACAAATAGTAAAAAAAGTAATGGTAGCAAAAGTAATTTATGATGGCTAATAGAGAATATTCAGAGTGCTGAAGGGAATTCAGTTGTTCAGAGTAACGTAAACTATACAATGGGGAGGAGGATTGTATTTATAAGCGCAAACTCCTAAACCTAGCGAGAATCCTTGCTTTGCATGTTCCTTCATCACTTATCAGCGAGTTTGCCCCATGTTCAACGGCCTCCCGAAAATAGCGGAAGCAGTTAGAGATAAGGTTTATCTCCTGCAACCGATCGTATCATTGTTTTCGTAATTGCAGCGACTGAATTGTCGACTGGTTGATCTTCTCATGCCTCCCTTATTAAACAACTATTCGCAGGGAACTCGATGCTGACTTGATTTCGATATTTACACTACATTTGCTATGTCATCGATCACGTGCAGCAAGTGTGCGTCCAGATTTTGACCAATACATGTATCAAAAAAATTAATCATGATTTAAAATATTTATGACTTATTTTTAATATTTCATGCTACTCCGCATGTCGAATTTTATCTTTATGTATATTACAAATATACTCCTATAGTTTTTTTCGAATTTAAGATAGATAACAATACATATAATAAAAATCATGTACCAGTTCTCTAGAAATTTAACTAGTTCAAATAATATTCTAGACTTGTTCCCTCAATAGAATATTATAGTTGGGCAATAACGTATGGCTCAAACATTCTATGCAAGTTCTAGGATCCAAAAACTCTACAATAAGAACATTTTTTTTTCTCTCTTTTCACAACTCTTCCTTATGCACAATTTACACCATAATTTTCGTGGGCACTGCAACATCTTGCATGCATCATCACAAGGAAGAAAGACTTTATTTATGTGTCAAATTATTCCATATGATAAATTATAATTCTGTTAGGTACAACATTTTAAAATTATATGTAGTCCTGAAGCAGCGTGTAAATTACTTGGCTTGAACTATTTGGAGTGTAATAAGTAGGTAGATAATGAATTGTCAGTGGCCAATAAATTTGGGATATTCGAAAGTCACTAACCCCATTAATCAGGATTATTGTACGCCAGCGGCCCAGCTGTAAGCCCATAATAAGGGGAAAACCATTTCAGACTAAACCATTACACTCATTTACTATTTGAGTTAAGGGACACTTACAAAAATACCCACAAAATCAAAAATAATTACAGCCACTACCCACTACTTTTAAATATTACCCAACATACCTACTAAACTATTTACCCACTCTACTCATCCAGACTTGTATACCATAGTTTATACAGTATACCATAAAGGTATACACATATAAGATATAACAAAAGTATACAATAATAAATGCCCCTCCATACTTTTATACCATAATTTATGCAGTATACCTTAGGTATACACATATAAGATATAACAAAAGTATACAATAATAAATGCCTCTCCAGACTTTTATACCATAATTTATACAGTATACCTTAAAGGTATACACCTATAAGACATAAAAAAAGTATACAATAATAAATGGGTAGGTTGGTAAATACTTTTAGTTTTATGGGTAGTATAATTTTTAATGGGTATGACTTGTAAATACTTTAAATTTTATGGGTATAGAGTGTAAAAATCCCACTCATAAAATTTAAAGTATTTACAAGTCATACCCATTAAAAATTATACTACCCATAAAACTAAAAGTATTTACCAACCTACCCATTTATTATTGTATACTTTTTTTATGCCTTATAGGTGTATACCTTCAAGGTATACTGCATAAATTATGGTATACAAGTTTGGAGTTCCATTTATTACTGTATACCTTTGTTATGCCTTATAGGTGTATACCTTTATGGTATACTGCATAAACTATGGTATACAAGTTGGATGGGTATAGTGGGTAAATAATTTAGTGGGTAGGTCGGGTAATATTTGAAAGTAGTGGGTATTAGCTGTAATTATTTTAGATTTTGTGGGTATTTTTGTAAGTGTTATTGAGTTCAAAATTTAATATTAGTATATATTTAATAAATTTCTTAACGTGTATACAAGGTTTGATTTAAAGCTATTGAATTCAACTTCTACCTAGCTATATGTTATACTTACATGTGCTTATATGCTAGGGACTCACTATACTAGGTGTTACAGGGGTGGTTTTCATGACTAAAAATATGCACCACCTGTGCAGCAGTCAAGCCTACTTGCTTGGTTCAGCCTTCACAACACTTAGATAAAGTAGACAGTCTTGATGTCGTTCACAAAATATGGACAAATATAGCAATATTTGTAAGAAATTCCAACTCACACAATTGAATTTAAACGTAAGGCAACACAACAAACATATGAAAAACTCTTTCTCAACCATTATATTAATATGCTCAACAATACAATACAATACAATACAATACAATACAATACAATACAATACAATACAATACAATATACTCCCTCTGTTCCAAAATGGCTGTCATAGTTTTCTTATTGGTCCGTTCCAAAAGGAATGGCACAATTCTAAATTTGAAAATATTTTTGAGTTGAAACTACTACTTTACCCTTAATGAAATGCTTTATCGCCACATATTTATGTATGACTTATTTTGGACCACAAGTTCCAAAAGTCTTACCACATTTCTTAAACTCCGCTCCAAGTCAAACTATGACAACCATTTTGGAACGGATGGAGTAATACAGTACAAAGGACACAAGATCCTCAACAGTCTAAGACACCCTCACATTTTTCTCTCTTCGAAAAACTCTCAATTTAGTGCCTAAGGCTACAAAAATGGCTAACATACGTTTATATACAATGGGGGACTTCCTCGGGCAGTTTTCAAGAGGAAGGAGCGTGCCTGGCACATGCCAAAGTTGTTTTTGTTGAGAAGAGGTTTTGAAGAATGACAAATGAGAAGGACTCAGTGGTTCCGGAGGATAACCTCGTCCTTGGATAGAAGGACACGACTGATCGAAAAGATTGAGGGTTGCAAATCCCTGCGGAACTAGGAGTAGTGGCGCGTGAACGAGTATGCATCCTAGTCAGACTAAAAGAGGCGGTGCCCAGGCCGTGTCTTCGAAGTACGAATACGAGTTGGACTTGAACAAGGAAAGAGTTACAAGGAATCTTGTCTTACCATAATTACAAGATTTTTTTTTTGAATTCAACTAGGGTTTTGATGCCCATATAAATACAAGTAGTTGATGCAGCCGAAATTAGTTATTTTACAAATAGAGAGTTGAGAGCATACATCGGCGATCCAACAACTTTCAACGTGAGATAACTAAAGAAGACAACTGGTGGAGTTAAAGAGATTGAGTCTAGATATTATATCTAGATTTTTGGTCTGTAAGTTGTCTTGTTTTGAGCGATCATTGTTTTTACCTATTAGCTTAACTTAGAAGCAATTGTGTTAGGTAAAATTTTGAGAGATTACTTTATAAAACTAGAGTTTAGCTTTGTTGAGTGATTAGGATCTAGAGTGTAGCCCCTTGGTTACCGAATCTTGTAATCACAAACTTGCTCTTTGTGTTAGTGGATTGAGTTCTAAAAATCCCCGAGTATGGGTCGTGGTTTTTCTCCCTTGAGCGAGGAGTTTTCCACGTAAAAATACCTTGTTCTTTGTGTCTTTTTGTTTGTGTGTGTTGTGGTGTTTAAGTGCAAACTGCTAAGGTTCTTGACTCTGAAGAATCGAGTCCTTGTAGAGAAAATCGGAAGACACTATTCAACCCCCCCCCCCCTCTAGTGTCCTTAGGAGGTGTTTAGATTATAACAGTTTTTCCGATGTTTTGCGCCATCTCAGCCACGATCTACCCATGTTCGCGTTTTTCTCGGCGCTTGGCCTTGTCAGCCGCTCGCCCATGTGCGGTGCATGCTTGGCCGCATTTTTCATGCCAGCGCCTAAGGCTGACACTCATTTGTGTGCAGTTGACACTCACATTGCGCACAATCTCGCCCATACAGGTGCCTATGCTCACACAAAGCCAATGCCACGCCCTTGCTGCCTCACTCGCACATGTGCGCATGCCTTTGTCAAGTGTCATGCACAATGCCCTTGTCATAGCCATTGTCTCACCTTGGCCTCATGCCATGACCTAGTCTTGCCCATCATATACCGCCCATGTCATGCTCATATAATGCCATGGCATGCTAAACTTAGCCCACACATAGCCATACACACATCCGCCTTGCCCAGCTCAAGGGTTCCACCACTGCCCACCGGTCACCGGCGCCGCCCACCACCGGCATAGTCATTGCCCACATAGTAGTGTCATGAGCCACCATCAAAATCATTGACATGCCGATAGCCGGCCAAGAGAGGTCCTTGGCGCAGCCCCACACATTGGTCATGTCGGCCCTTCAACACCTCTACGCGCCTTATATATGTCGTAAAAATAAAAACCCAAGTCTCAGGAGTAGACATGTTTCTTCCAGACAATCATACTGCGCTAGTCTATGTCAAGACTTAACTCTTGGTCCTAAGCCTCCGTTTGACACCACTTTCACTCCAAACGCCAAGCCCACTGCCTTGTCAACACAATGTCAACCCTCAAAGTTAGCCCACATGCAATGACATATTGTTTTCACCAACACTTAGGTCAATGCCAAAGGACAACATGCCCAACCCTTAGCGAAATCATGCCACTCTAAGTCAAGTGATCAAGGAGCTAACACTACGCCTCTTAGTAAAAAATGGAGGATCCCAACCCTACCACACACCTTTATAATTACTAGTTTCTCGACACGCGCGTTGCACGTGTACTCGAGTTGTGTATTGAAAAAAAAATGCTATTTCGTTAATATTAGAAATTGACTAATGAGTCCTCTTCTCTTAAAGAAACAAATATAAAAAGTAAAGCATACACATCCAAACATTATTTGATTTAGTTATAAATTACAAATAAAGATATACACCAAAAGCTAGCATTGCTGCATATACTTAAGGGAGACATGCACATAAATCTAACATCATATTCAAATAAATATTCACGTGAATTATCACCAATCTCTGACATTTCTAATTCTTACTAAAAGTGTTAAACACACAATAGATTCATGAACATAAATAGGGGAAAACGTAGTGCAAATTTAAACCTCTACATCCGCAAAGAAGTGAACGTCTAGTTTGATTTCCTACACTGTGACGGGCTTTCTGTTTTGTGGACTGTAATCTATTACTGAAACATTGAGAAAACAAAGTCAATAATGAACAAATTCGATGGAAATTGAGCCAAATGACGACACTCCATTTATAGTAGAGAAGCAAAAAGAAAGAAATTATGAGTAATTAATCCTTTTTAACAAAAGGGACAGCTCTCACACTAAAGAAAGAACCATGGAGAAAGATAGTGAATAACCTCTTAACTGATTACATGTCTTTGAAACTAACTGCAATCTCCAATAAATGTTGTATCTCTAAAGATTTCTCGTCATATATAATGGTGTCTAAAATGACATTGGCTTTAAAGCTAAGGATGTATCTCAATACTTAAAAAAGAATAATGGAGAAAGGGTAATTGTTACGATTATGAAAAACGTATTAAGAGAATGCACAATCTTTGGAAATAATATTAATTCAACAACCAATATATAGTTGATGTATCTGAAGGGGCACGTCCTATCACAGAGGTTCTCCAAATGAGGCATCCCTTCCAATGAAACGGCTACTAAATCTTATGTTCGTTTGTAAGCACTGGCTTTTATTTTTTCGGCTTGGAAGGTTTTTTACGTTATTTTTTTTTCTTTCCTTTTTTGAAAACCAAGTTTGGCATTGTTGTATCCTAGAAGGACATAATGGTAATCTGACTTTTAAATTTTTTTTAAGTACATACTTTTATAGTAATATAATAATATAATATGATATAACGTAACCATTATAATCACTAAAATGAAAGTCATGCGTGGTTCCATATTTGTATAGATGAAATACGTTTCGCCAACATAGCTGTTTTAGATAAAGATACATGATCAAAACAGACCACTAAATTTTTTATACTAACAAAGAGAGTTCGTAGTTTTTTCTAATTGGGCATTAGTCATCAGACATCTCGTGGAACTTCCAGCAACCAAGTACTTTCCAAAAAAGTCGTACTCAAGTTCTAGAAACACCAATAACATGTTCACACATTTAGAGCTCTAGTGTCACTTATATATATTTCGAATCACCTTTCCCTATTGTTTTTTCAAGAGTCGCCTTTGTCTGCGCACGTGGGATTTATCAAATTTAATCTTGTCAAATATCTCGTTCATTTATTAGTTTCACTTATCTGTTAAGCTTTTGCGGGTCTTCCAAGTATCTATTATAGAATCTTCTTAAACCCTAATTTCCTCCAAGTTTCCTATTTTCAATCAAAACTTATTTTCCTTGGATCCCTTTTGTCCTTTTTGTCTTCTTTTTCTACGTTATCCCCTTCCAAGAAACAGCCATTTTGTACCTAATATTTTCCCAATCCGTACCTATTTAAACCTCTCATCAACAAATTTCATTTCCTACTCACTTCAATCCAATAACTACTAGTAGTTAATTCTTTGTAAGGTCTTTGCTCAAAGTTCCCTACCTTTCAAATCTAAGAAACAGGAGACACTATTTTGTAGTATCGGGTAACCACTTATCCAACTATATAATCTTAGGTTGGCCTTGTTATAAAATACTTGATTGTTTATTAAACCAATATTCATTAATTAGTTTGTAGTCTTTAGAGAGATATGGATTATAGGGGAGTTGCGAAATGCAAGAACAAGAAACAAAGGAAGAGAGATGACCATAATTCCAAGAACTCAATCAAAGTTGTGTACATTTCTACTCCAATGAAAGTGAAAACTAGTGCATCAAGATTTAGAGCACTTGTTCAAGAACTCACTGGCCGAGAATCGGATATAGTGAGTATCATGGAGAGTAATGGCACAACAGAATTTGAAGTCTTACAAGATCAAAATGAACTTGAGTTGCTGCCATCAAAGTCTTCATCATCGTCACCATCATTATCATCATCATCTTTACAGCTGCCAACAACGTCTACATCATCACCTGTGAACTCAGAATCTAATTATTTAATGGAACCTAATTTTGATGATTTATTTAGCAACCAGCTGGTGGAAGAGCACTTCCTTGCTTTATTGGCTAATTCATCAAATTTGCACCCGTGTGATTATTCATCAGCTGTTTCTGAGTTTGATGTTCTTGGAGACTATTAATATGCACTGTAGATTTCTTATGTCTTCTTTTGTTTATGATTGGGTAGACAAGACTCGAGAGGTGTATGGTACATATTTTTTAGTGATGAGCCGATATTCTCATAGATAGCTTTGTATCGTTATTTCGGAAGTATATTACGTAGACTTATACCGGAGTATGAAAGATATGGAAAACCTTTATCTCGACAAAACAATACCATCACAGTTTCAATAATCTAAATTTTGTATATTGTCACTGTGTATATTATTTTTGCACCATAAGGTCAGCAAAAAACTATCTACATGTAACCTTCCAAAAAAAATGTAATTTATAATTTAAAAATATGTCAGATCACTTTATTACAAGCTTAATGTAGAAATTCTTATTAGGAACCATTAATAATTCTCTTGTTGTATTGATAAATTGTCTAATATTTGTCCTCAACTTCTAACAAAGTTTCTATGTGAAGTTTAACAAAGGATAATTGCCAAATCATATCAAAAGTATTAGGTATGAGAAACATCCTAATGGCTAGTACGTGAATAATGACCCCAATTAGGGATTACATATACTAAAGTCAAGATATTTCGTGTGGTGGAATAAAATTAGTCCAGAATGGTGAATTAAATATTTTCCCTATATTTTTAGCTGTAGTGGGTGTTGCTCATCATATTGATTAGTTATCCTGTTAAATTTGGGCACATATCAGAGTGATGGTTAAGATTCTAAATAAAATATTCAGTTTCAGTACTATTTATAAGTATTTTTTTATAAAGATATGCCTTATATGATGTTTTTGAACACTAAAAGCTTGAATGGTTCACTTGGTCAAATATTGATTTACATACCCTGAAGAGTAGAGATCAATTTCTGTTAATGCATCTTTTTAATATTTTGTTCCCCTTCTTTTACTAATTAATTGGTCTAGCTTATTTGACTTTTGCTTTAAAAAAAAAAAAAAATTAGCGTGGGAGATTTGAACTTATGGCACTAAAGAAATTAAAAATTGTTAACCACTAGCTACCATCATTAGTTCTGTATAGATGTTTAGAACTTATTATATTTTGTTGGTTTTTGTTAAAAATATGGAGCAACAAAAAATAAGATTGAAATATGATTGAAAATGTCTCTGCTATTCTTATTCAACTTGGGGCTATTTATAGCCAAACTTAAACAAAAAAAAATCAGCAATTAAACCTTTGAAATCTCAACTACCTAACAAATATTTAAAATTCAAAATTTAAACTAAATAGTAGTAACTGTTGTGAAACAAATAGTAAAGTAAGAACAAGACAAAAGTATATGAGATGAGAAGGAAGAACTTGTATTCTCAAAGTGTTTCAAGTGTGTCTTCCATAGACAAAGTGTCCTCTATTTATAGGACTCCAATACATAGGAAGTTACAAGTCATTCCTAAATGAAGAATTAAGTAGGAGAAAGTGGGGAGGAATTAAGTAGGAGAAAGTGGGGAAGAAAGTGGGGTAGTAAATCATATGTTACAAGTGAATAAATGGAGAGTAGTGGAGAGTAGTGGTCATCCACATTTATATTACATACATGTATTTGTAACACTCCCCCTTGGATGACCATTTGGAAGATAATGTGCCTCGTTAAAACCTTACTAGGAAAAACCCGGTGGGAAAAAACCTAGTGAAGGAAAAAGAGTACACATATCCTATAATACGCATTTAGAGCTGCCTCATTAAAAACCTTACAAGTAAAACCCAAGTGGGATAAAACCTTGTTAAGGGAAAAAGAGTACAGCGCGTATTTTACTTCCCCTGATGAAGACACTCCTTGACATCTCGAAGACGACGCATTCCAATCTTGTAAACAAGCTTCTCAAATGTTGAGGTTGGCAATGCCTTGGTAAACAAATCCGCCAGATTATCACTCGACCTTATTTGTTGAACATCTATTTCACCAATATTTTGAATATCATGAGTGAAAAAGAATTTTGGTGAAATGCGTTTTATTCTGTCTCCTTTAATATATCCTTCTTTCAGTTACTCAATGCAAGCGCTATTGTCTTCATATAATATTGTTTGAATCTTCTTCAAAGGAAAACCACAAATGTGCTGAATATGTTGAGTCATTAATCTCAACCAAATGCATTCCCGACTTGCTTCATGAATAGCCAATATCTCTGCATGATTTGAAGAAGTAGCAGCAATAGTTTGTTTCACTGAACGCCATGAAATGGATGTACCTCCACATGTAAACAAATAGCCCGTTTGGGACCGACCTTTATGTGGATCAGATAAATAACCAGCATTGGCATAACCAATCAATTGTGACTTGGATTCATTCGAATAGAACAAACCCTTATCAATAGTGCCTTGGAGGTATCTAAGTATATGCTTAATACCATCCCAATGTCTTCGAGTTGGGGAAGAACTAAACCTTGCCAATAAGCTTACAGCAAAAGCTATGTCTGGCCGAGTATTGTTGGCAAGGTACATCAGTGCACCAACTGCACTAAGATATGGTACTTCAGCACCAAGAAACTCTTCATCAATGTCACAAAGTCGAAACGGATCTTTATTCACATCAAGTGATCTCACAATCATTGGAGTGCTCAACGGATGTGATTTATCCATGTAAAATCTTTTCAAGACCTTTTCTGTATATGTAGATTGATGAACAAATATTCCTTTAGGCAATTGCTCAATTTGTAGGCTAAGACAAAATTTTATCTTTCCAAGATCTTTCATCTCAAATTCTTTTTTTAAGCATTCCATTGCCTTTGGGAGTTCTTCAGGAGTCCCAATAATATTCAAATCATCAACATACACAGCTATTATGACATATCCAGATCCAGACCTTTTTATAAAAACACAAGGACAAACTGGATTATTTTTGTATCCTTGTTTCAACGGGTATTCGCTAAGGCGATTATACCACATGCGTCCCGATTGTTTCAACCCATACAAGGATTTTTGAAGCTTTATCGAACAAGCTTCTCGGGAGCCTTTAAATGCCTCAGGCATTTTGAACCCTTCGGGGATTTTCATGAAAATTTCGTTGTCCAATGAACCATATAAATAGGCTGTGACAACATCCATTAGATGCATATCAAGTTTTTCTCGTACTGCCAGACTTACGAGATACCTGAAGGCGATTGCATCCACCACGGGAGAATATGTTTCCATATAATCAATGCCAGGTCTTTGCGAAAATCCTTGTGCCACAAGTCGTTCTTTATATCTAACGACTTCATTTTTCTCATTTCGTTTTCGCACAAATACCCACTTATAACCCACTGGCTTTACACCTTCAGGTGTTCGGACAATTGGTCTGAAAACTTCACGTTTTTCAAGTGAAGTCAATTCTGATTGAATTGCATCTTTCCATTTTGGCCAATCATTTCTCTGTTTGCATTCATTGACAGATTTTGGTTCAAGATCCTCATTATGTTGCATCACATCAACAACAACATTATATGCAAAAGTGTTGTCGACAACAATATCATTTCGGTTCCATATTTTTCCGGTAAAGACATATTTCATTGAGATCTCTTTGATTTTAGTATTTTCAGGTACCCGAGCCTCTCCTGAAGAGGACTTATCAATTGTTATGTCTCTATGCTCTTCTTGAGCAATTACCTCCATATTTTGATCTTTTTGATCAATTGCTCCTTTTCTTTTTCGAGGATTTTTATCTTTGGAACCGGGTGGTCTACCACGCTTCAAGCGTGCCTTAGACTCACTTGCACTTATAGATTGTCCTACCGGGACATCAACTCGAACATGAGCATTTGCAGCTGGAATGTGGGATTTAGTAACCCTTGGTAGGTCAGTGAATGCATCTGGCAGTTGATTTGCAACATTTTACAAATACACTATCTTTTGAACTTCTTGTTCACATTGATTTGTACGAGGATCTAAATGAGATAGTGTTAATGCATTCCAGTCAATATCTTTTTCCAGCTGCTTATTCTCTCCCCCTAATGTTGGGAAAACTGATTCGTCAAAATGACAATCAGCAAACCTTGCGGTGAATAAATCTCCCGTCATGGGCTCAAGATATTTAATAATAGACGGAGATTCATACCCAACATATATCCCCAACCTTCTTTGGGGTCCCATCTTTGTGCGTTGTGGTGGAGCAATTGGCACATATACCGCACATCCAAAAATTCTAAGATGGGAAATATTTGGCTCCTGACCAAAAGCCAATTGTAGTGGGGAGAATTTATGATAACTTGTCGGCCTAATCCGAACAAGAGCTGCCGCATGCAAAATAGCATGACCCCATACTGAAATGGGTAATTTAGTTCTCATAAGCATTGGTCTAGCCATTAATTGGAGGCTTTTGATAAATGATTCTGCTAGACCATTTTGAGTATGAACATGAGCAACTGGATTTTCAACTGTAATCCCAGTTGACATGCAATAATCATTAAATGCTTGAGATGTAAACTCACCAGCATTATCAAGACGAATTGTCTTAATAGCATAATCTGGAAATTGTGCTCTCAATCTTATTATTTGAGCAAGCAACCTCGCAAATACCATATTGCGGGTTGATAATAAGCACACATGTGACCATCTTGTAGATGCATCTATTAAAACCATAAAATATCTGAATGGTCCACATGGAGGGTGTATGGGCCCACATATATCACCCTGTATACGTTCCAGAAATGCAGGGATCCTGATCCCAACTTTAGATGCTCTAGTAATTAGCTTTCCTTGAGAACATGCAGCACAAGAAAATTCTTTAAATTGAAGAATCTTTTGGTTCTTCAATGTATGCCCATTTGAATTCTCAATTATATTGCGCATCATATTATAACCGGGATGGACCAACCGGTCATGCCAAATAATAAAATCATTTGATTCATTAAACCCTTTGTTTACTATGGCATGTGATTCAATTGTACCAATGTTTGTGTAGTACAAACCGGAGGAAAGAGCGGGGAGCTTTTCAAGAACATATTTCTCACCCGACTTTATTGTAGTAATATAAAGATATTCAGTCTTTCCAACAGTTTTAGTCTCAATATGATAGCCATTTTGGCGAATATCCTTGAAACTTAACAAGTTTCTTTGAGACTTACTACAATACATGGCTTCATCAATAGCCAAACTTGTTCCTCCAGGTAATAATAAATTGGCTTTGCCATAACCTTCAACCAACTTTGTACTACCACATATTGTACTAACATTGGACTCTTTATTAATCAAATAAGAAAAATATTTCTTATCTTTTAAAATTGTGTTCGTTGTAGCACTATCCAAGAGACATATATCTTTGTTATAGAGCTTGAATCCAACTGAAGACTGGGGAATTTCCATTTTCTAGGCTTACCGCTGGGAAAGATTGAAACTTGACTTGTAGAATATTAGAGCTCTTCGTGCTGATAACGTGTTGTGAAACAAATAGTAAAGTAAGAACAAGACAAAAGTATATGAGAGGAGAAGGAAGAACTTGTATTCTCAAAGTGTTTCAAGTGTGTCTTCCATAGACAAAGTGTCCTCTATTTATAGGACTCCAATACATAGGAAGTTACAAGTCATTCCTAAATGAAGAATTAAGTAGGAGAAAGTGGGGAGGAATTAAGTAGGAGAAAGTGGGGAAGAAAGTGGGGTAGTAAATCATATGTTACAAGTGAATAAATGGAGAGTAGTGGAGAGTAGTGGTCATCCACATTTATATTACATACATGTATTTGTAACAGTAACTAATTATTCTAGATTTCTCGACTAATTATTCAAATAAAATCAAAACATGCATCCTACTATAATTATAAACTAATTATTCCAACATATCAAAAAATATAATTTTAACATATTTAATAATGTGGTAAATCTTATTTCTAAAGTTTTTAAAAAAATTTCTTTTCCTTTTTTTTTTAAAAAAATGAAATGTTCTATAGTAAAATATTATCTAAAATTTTATAACTCTAAATTAAACTTATATCTGTCAATAAAATTTTTGGCATCTATAACCAATGTAGTATATTAGAATAAATAACTAACATCTCGTTCACTTAAAAAAACTCTTATCAACATAGATAGACATAACTAATAGTAAAATTTTGGGGCCCTTTAACTAATGTCAAGCACCCTTTATAATGGCTTGAAAGTGATCTCTTTTTCTTTGATTCGAATATAGAAGATAATATGTTATCGTCCAGTTATTTTTCGTTAACTGAAATTGAAAGAATAACTATTTGGTTGATGTCATTCTTTGATCAACCAAGAAATTAGAAAATATATTAATAATCCATACTTAAATTGTTATGGTTGTAAAATATTACCACTAACAATATATTAATTTTTACAATCTCTAAAAATATTTAGTAGTGGTGTCCTGGGCCTTGCAACTATCCTACACCGCCTTACCACAGATATTGATGTAAGTATTCACTAATATTACACCCGCATGATGCGCAGAAAATATCAAATAAATTGTACAGTAAAGAACTAAAGATCCCATAAAATTAAAGTAAAAAAATCAAATGAACAACCTTAAATATGCATGATTCCAAACAAATAAGAATACATTATTTACTACATTTTTAATATCTTTTGAGTATGAAAAAAGTTAAATGCTAGAGATAACTTAAAAACTAGGCAGCTAAACTCCCTCTTGAATTATGACTTTTCTTTCAAGATGCCACTCAAACTTTGTGGGGATCCTATGACCCCTTTATAGTTGTTTGAAGTGTACAAAATAGCACCTCTTGCGACTGAGACCAGCTTTACAAAGATGGGGGCAAGACACACGCCAATCATGTTATACCTCTTTGTTTTAATGCCAGTTTACTTATTTTATTCACTACTTATTTATTTTAGTTTTTGTTTTCTTTTTCTTTCTTTTTTCTTTTCTTTAACTTTTTGTGTTTTAACCTTCTCACCCTCCAATGTCCTCCCTATGGCCACCAGAACAATCACCATCGTGCCACTAGCATTACCACCACAACACCAAGGCCAAAGCCACCACCTTCTCCGTAGTCACCAACGTACCACCACTAAACTAAAGTCTGAAAATCAGCCAAACCATCATCAAATTAAAATCTAAAGATTAAAATCACCACCAAACACCATTGAGAAGACAAAACATAACAAAATCCTAATAGCAAATATTACCATCAGATCAATGCACAAAATCTAGAAACATGATAACAGAATACTGAAGAGGGAGAAGAACAAAGAATTTGTGAACCCTCGTAAGATCACACAAGACTCCTATAAGATATCTGGGTACATTAAAGTTGAATTGGAAAAATCTACTACTCCCAAACCTTTCATAATTGGAAGCACATCAAGCTGAGAACCTATTACTATTATTGAATAACCTCCCAAAAACTTTCGTAATTTCAAAAATGGATTTTGCTTCAATCTTTGAATTGAGAAACATTGGGTGCAGAATAATTGGGGAGTGTCAATAACCAAAAATCTTACAGAAACTGTAAGATTTTGGGAATAGTTATGGTGGCTGCCAAGGTTCTGAGCAAGCTTGTAAATGGTTATTAAGTTATGGAGAAAGAGACAAAAGAAAAGAAAATGAACAATAAAGAAAATAAAATAAAAAAAAGAAAAAATGAACTTGAATAAAAGAACCCGATAAGTAATCAAATAGGGTTTCTCACGTGCCCCAAAATTCGTGCAAATTTCACATGTGCCACCTAGGCTCAAAAGGTGGTATTTAAACTATTTCTAACAACTATAGGGGGTCATAGGACCCCGCAAAGTTTCAGTGTCATTTTGGAAAAAATGTAATAGTTTAAGATGGCCTTTATGCATTTTGCCTAGAAATTATTTAAAGCAATAACACAGATTGAAGAAGGACATCATTAATAATAAAGTCCTCCTGGATATTCTGGAATTGTTTCCTTGAGAACCATGAGCTCCAAATTTCTAGAAAAATCATATTAGCTATGAACTAATTCGTGTGTATTTCAAAATATATATAATAAAGTGAATCTAGAGTATATTCTTTAGGGATGCTGATGGAGTTTGATCGGTTGTAGATATATTATTCTAACAAAAAAATCTCTTTTTTGAGTATATAAACTCATGTCTTTTTTTATTTTTTATCTATTAATCTATTTTACTCTTTTACGGTCTTTCAAGAGTAAAGGCAACCTAAAAATGAACTTTGCATGATCTCCTTTCACTTCATTATTTTTGTCCAAAAAAGATGGTTGTCTCCAATGTGATACAATTGATTGAGACTTCCTATATTCAGGCAATTTCTGAGAGATCCAACCTAGGATATATTATTAACACCTAGATCATGTCTTAATTTTGCTGGTCTCAGTGATTTTATCATGTGATGTAGTGGATTTATTAATTAATCTAAATATATAAGTTAAATAGAAATATATGAATGTTTGGCAATAATTAATGAAAAGTGATAGCGTTGTTATAGTTTTTTTTATTTTAAACTAATATACCAAAGAGTTAAATTAGGAGTTCATTTTTGCTCGAACTATTCCAGATAGTAGATCCATCGTGCAATATTTTTTTGGAAAATTTTATCACAAATTCTATAAGCCTAACTTAACACTTAATTATTATTTTTCAAATACTATTCCTTTTCAAATTCAAATACTTAGCAGATTTGTTTTCTTGCCTTTAATCTATATAGGAGAGTAATACTCCTACTAAACGTTTATCCTAGATTGACCATCAATATATTTAAATTTGGCTTAATTTAATATTAATACTAAAGAGTCCTATTATTTTTTTAATTGGTTGAAATTTTGCTTAATCTTAATACTCCTAGAATGTATTTAATTTTTGAAATTCAAAGAGACACATCATCATCTATATTATCCGAAGAGATGTTCATTCAATAAAACAGTTGAGCTTTTTCAGACATTATAAATATAAATTAACTTATGCTCTAATACTTCTCGTGGAAGATAACTTAACTCATTCAATCTAATTTAAATATTGATATCATTAATTTTGAAAATCAAATTACTTTAGGTATCTCCTTACTCCAACATAGCAAAAGAGAGCCCATCCGAGATGAACTCCGTTATCACTCAAAAATATTAACTTCTATATTAATAATAATTTTTTTAGTTTAACTAAAACATGAAAGAACATAAACAAAAGATAAAAGGTATCACAAATAGTTAATATGCCGAAGTAGATATTTAAGAATTGAATTTTTATATAAAAGTATAATTTTTATAACTTAATTACCAAACATAGCAACATTTTAACAAAATAACCATATATAGAAGAAAACACAAGTTAATTACAAATATAGCAACTTATGTCAAAAAAATATTGCTACATTTGTTCATTTCTTTATTTTGCTACAATTTTGGGGCCTTTTGTAAGTTTTAAAATATTGGTCCCTAATATGTAAGGTTTTTTCCTCATTTTCTATTTTATTTCAGCATTTCTCAATAACCCTCCTCTGTTTACACTTTTCTCGTGTGTTTCAGCCTTGTTTTTGCTCTTTCCTGACTGTATCATCCCTATTTCTTAACCGTTTCTCCCCATTTTTTCTCCCTCATTTTCTCCCCCACGTTCTCCACTATCATCCCTGTTTCTGAACTATTTCATAATTATTTTCAGTGTTTAAATTTCAATTTTTTTTCATTTTTTAGGGTTTTATTTTTTTTCCACATTTTTTTTTGTTTCACTGTCTAATGCTAGGGAACTTAGGAGTAAAAAGAAATATGATATATATATTTCTAAAATTGGGTCAAAATCTATTTTAAAACTAAAAGTTCCTGTTTCTAAGTCGAAAGAAACCCCGCAACAATTGAAGCGTGTAATGCGGTCGTCTGTGTCTCCTTCTATGGGTAAAGGTAAAGGTAAACTTGTGGTTGATGATGATGATTTTGAAGAAGATGCTCCACCGTTGAAGAAAGTCGGATTTTTGTGTTGGCTGATGTAGCATTATAGGTACTTCTGTTTCCTTTTTAGTTTTTTTGTTTCTGTTTTCTGTATCCATTTGTTTATTTTATTTATTCTTGTTGTATTTGCTATGGTATTAAATATAATTGTACTGCATTTTAGTGTATTTTCACTGTTTGTGTAGTATTTTACTATTTCTGTTGTGTCTTTTAGTGTTTCTGTATCGTATTATTACTGTTTCTATAGTGTTTTACCGTTGCTGTATTTTTTGTACTGTTTCTGTAGTTTTTCCTATTTTTGCAGTGCATTTACTCTTTCTTTAGTGTATTATTGTTTCTTTAGCGTATTTACTGTATCTGTGTCTTTTATTGTTTCTGCATTGTATTTTACTGTTGTTGTAGTTTATTTACTGTTGATGTAGTGTTTGTACTGGTTATGTAGGTTTTTTAGTGCTTCTGTAGTGTCTTTACTGTTTCTCTGTCTTTTCTTGTTTCTGCATTGTATTTTACTGTTTCTGTATTGTACTTACTATGTTTTAACTGAGTCGGATTTTTCCTTTTTAGGATGTATCATTTTATATACCCCGGAATTATTGGAAAGAGTTCCAACTACGACTTACTACGGTTGGTGATATTGTAACACATTTGAAGGATGTCTTAAGTCCGGTGCAGTTGAAAGTGTTCAAAAATACTTGTTTTGGTTATTTGTTACTGGTAGAACATTTATCCGTTCAGACTCGGTTGCTTCGGCCTTTGCTAGTGCGTGAGATTGAGTCCTTCAAGCCTTGTACGTTTGAGATTTGTGTGAATGGTTCATGTTTGCAATTCGGGTTGCGTTAGTTTGCATTAGTGTCAGGTTTAAAGTGCTCTGAGGATACACTAAGTTCTCTTGATACGAGTGGTCCAAATTGTTTGATGAGCAGCTACTTCCCGAACATAGAGAAGGTATCTCACGTAGATATTAAGAATTTACTCAACAGAAGTGGATTGGTGATGATGATGCAGTTAAGATTGCAGTTATGTATGTGACTGTGAATTTTGTGATGTCTGTATCTGATGTACAAACTGTTTCTCAGAAATATTTTGATTTGGTTGAATCCGGTCTTTACAAAGACTATCCATGGGGTATAGTTCTTTCAAGGAATTGTTTGACATTATTCACAAGAAGGTGAAAATTAGTAGTACATATTTTCGGGTGGTAGGTTTGTCTTATGCATTGTAAGTATGGTTTTATGAGTGTTGGACAAATATTTCTTCATCAGTAGCTATATGTGTTAGGAGTCGAACTCCTCGTATCTTGAACTGGAAAGTGACGACTAATCTTTCAAAGTATAACACAGTTTTTAAGATTTTAGATGACGGAGTCAACAAGGTATAGTTTCATTCTTTGTGTATCTATTTCATTCTTCATGTATCTATTTTCATTCTTCATGTATCAGTTTCATTCTCTATGTATATGTTTGATTTCTTTATTCTTTTAAATTGATTGGTGTACTGTTATGTATGGTGTAGCCGGTTTTTCGGCCTATGCAACCGACTATTGCTGAGTTGGCCTATGCAGCCGACTGCTACTGAGTTAGCCTATCATTTTCATTCTCTATGTATTGATTTTTGCGGATGCTATGCAAAATTCTACTGAGGATGATATTTCTATCCGCCATGGAGGGCCTCGTCCCTCCTCTCTTGCCGCTTTTGTCCACATTCCTTCTGAAGATGCTGGAAAGCAGACACATTCAAGTTTGTTGAATATGGCACAGGTGGTTGATTATGACGCTAAGATTGACATATTGACTCGTTCGGTCGAGAAGGTATGTTTAGTTTTTAAGTAGTTGAAACAGTTAGAAATATTTGTGATACTGTTTTTGGCACATTCTGGTACAATTTTTGTTTTTTATTTCAGCTCACTAATGACTTGGAGTTATTAAAGGATCATGTAAGCATTGTATTTTTATTGTATTGTGTTTATGTTTTTTACTTTGTTGAAATAATTAGAATTATTATCATATTGTTTTGCCTTTGTTTCTTTTGAAGGTTGATGATTATTTTAACAATGTTAAGGAATTCTTTAGTGAGGAGCTTAGAAAAGTTGTTGATGAAATTAAGCTACATGCGCAAGGACAGGTATTAATTGTTGAAGAAACTGTTTATTGTTTCTTGTCGATGTAATGTCGGTTTGAATTTTTTTTTTTTTTTGGATACAAAGTACTCAAAGTGGTGCATTTAATGCTCGAGATTCACCAAAGACACCACATGCTAGTGGTGATACAGAGAAGCTCAATTTGGATGATTTTGGTACTACAAAAAAGTTTAAATCAGATGTTGGTGATACAAACAGTTTTAATGTTGGTACGGCTAATGTTACTGTATGTACCTTATTGAAGTTACCTTGAAACAACTAGATACATTCAGATACAAACCGATACAGATAGTTTCAAATAGAAACAATTCAACAAAGCCAATGAAATTGTACAGCTACGATTTCTTATTTTTATGAATTATTTTTCCTTTTTTTTAAGCCATGTGCTACTGGTGGAGCAACTGATGTAGCAAGCGGCAGCGGAAAAGCTGTTTTTATGTCATCTGATACAATTCAAACTGATGATGGTGGTGTCAGTAATGTAGAAACAGTTGTTAGTGGAAAACTCGTTCCAATGCCCAAAACAGTTGCCACCAAGGTTCCTTTGACCCCTTCATTGCAATTCCCAAACTTCAACCTTGGTTTGAATTTCAGCCAAGATTTTCTGAAGACTCCTAAACCTGATGAGGTGCGCGTTTGCCCTTTTTTTTTTTTAAACGTATTGTATCTTCCCTGTTTATAAAATGTATCATATCTTGTACATTGTTTCTTGAACCTATTTTTGAATCTCCATGGTTTATAGGAGTTAATTGTTTGTTTTTTTTTTTTTTTTTTGTATCAGTTTTTCAAGGTTATTCAGTTGATGGTGCTGCATTTTGTAAGAAAGATACTCCTGGATCTTCTCATCCGACGAAGACTTTTGATGATTTCTTTGATAATTGGACTGACAAGCAGTTTGCAGAGATGGACCGTAGCATTGCAGATACCATTAAGAATGTAAAGAAACGCTTTCAAACTGACCATGTTGCTGGAGAACCTAGTGCCACTGTTGCTGAAGAGGCTGCTGATACTGTTGAAGTAGAGTCTGGTGTCACTGTTGCTGAAGAGGCTGCTGATACTGTTGTTGCAGAGTCTGGTGCCACGGTTGATGAATAGCATGTTGATACTGTTGCTGCAGAGCCTAGTGCCACTGTTGATGAAGAGCATGTTCAGCATGCCGCTGAAGAGCCTATTGAGCACGACGTTGATGTTGTTGATCGTGGTGAGGATTCTGATGTTATGCCAGTTAGTGACCCTGAGAACGAGAAGGCGAGCCCACGTGTGGATACTACTACACCTTCACAGGCATTGGAAAGGGTGAAATGTCCTAGTAAATATGATGTTTCACCTTTTCTGCGTGAGTTTGCTTATGGTGCCAGTAGCAATTATGTTTCGTCCAAACCTTTGATGTTGCAAAGGCATCCTTTTAGTATTGCCGTCATAGAGGATGTTGATGAAGAATTAGAAAATAAGTTTGTAGAATTTGTTGATGATCTAGCTAAGCGGAAAAGAATAAGGTTTGTTCCCCTTTAATGTTTTTTACTGTATCATTTATCGTGTGGATATTGCTATAATTCATTTTTTTTTTACTTTATATTTTTAGGATTTGTGCCTATTCCAAAACCGATAACATACTTCTATATAAGTTTAACTTTGGAGTCGAAACCGTGTCAACTCGGATGTGGTTCTATATTCTGTTGCATGGTGGTCATACGTTGCAGGATTCAATAAGTTCCTTTGTTTTTCTTTTTAGTGTGTGTGTGTCTTTTATCTTTAGCGTATCATATTATTTCTTTTTCTGTATCTATGTGTCTTGGATATTTAATGTATCTTTCCATTTCTTCTAGTGTGTGAGGGTGTGTTTCTGTTTCTTTTTTAGTATTTGTGTGCCTTTGTCCTCGTACCTTTCCTTTTTAGTTTTTTCATGTGTTTTTGAGTTTCTGTGTTTGGTATGTGTATGTGTACCCAAACTTTATTTTTCTGTTTCTTCTAGTGTGTGAGGGTGTGTTTCTGTTTCTTTTTTATTGTGTGTGTGCCTATGTCCCTGTATTGTTTCTTTCTCTTTCTCACTGTATCTGTTTTGTTCATTCATTTTAGTAACTGTAATTTTGTTCATTTCTTCATTGTTTCTGTAATGTTTCATCCATTTATACCATCAATTTTTTTTTTTTTTGAATGTTACAGCATGTTAATGTTGTTTTCTACTATTTGCGTAAGCAAGGAAAGTATCGATCAAAGACTGAATTATCCTTCAATACTACTGACTGTTGGTTTAAAACCATGATCGAGACCGTCTATAAGAAGTATGTGAATAGTGGGAAGGATGTTTCAGTGATGTCTGATGTTGATTCTGTTGCTAGCTACATTAGAGGCTGCAAAATTCTTACAAATGTGCCTTGGACAGAGGTTGACTATGTTCTGCCACCGCTTAATATAAAGTCTATCTGTCTTTGGGTGTTGGCTATAGTATCATTTCAAGGATAGGTGCATTGGGATATATGATTCAATGAGTGGTGGGGGTGCTCGTCATAAAGCGGCTGTTGTTGAAGTTGTTGAAAAGATTGCTGAGTTATTGCCACAGTATATCCTACTAACTGATTTTTACCAGTCAAGGCCCGACATTGATATTCTTACGAGTGAAGCATATGTTGATTCAAAGCTGGAGGATACTTTTGGGTTTTTCTTTGTTCAAGACCTTCTACAGAGTTCTGGTTCCATGTATGTTTCTTTTCCCTTTATTAGTTCAGATTATGTGAATCACATCTGTGACATAATTACTAACTATATGTATTGTCATTTTTTGTCACTGTTTCAGGGATTGTGGAGTGTTTATCATGGCGTATGTGGAGTACTTTATTTCTCCCAGTGATATCACAACTGTCCCTGACTTTGATATAGGCCTTTACTGTGGTCGTCTTGCAACGCTGCTTTGGGATTATGGAAAAATGAAGATTGATTTAGATGGAGTAAGTGCATGTGAAAATCCAGTGTGGCTTGCGAAGAGAGAAGGCGCTATAAAGCGTCGTTTATGAGTTGCCAATCTCAACCTTAGTTATGTTTCTTTTGTGATGTTTCTATGTATATGTTACTAGGACTAACCGTTTCTACTACCGTGTGTTGTTTGTTGTGATTACTGTTTATGTAATGACAGTTTCAGAATGTTTATTCTATAGCAATTGCGTTTTATTTTGTTCCTTTTCAAGTGTGAAACAATTTGATACAATTATGATACTGTCTGATACAGACAGGTAAATTGACATAGAAACAGTTGAAAATATCTTGACACACTCAGGAACCACTTGTAAAACTGAATCACTTCTGACCAATCAAATTCAATGACAAAGAAATAGTAAAATATAACTATGAAACAGTTTGATACGATTATTAAACTGTTCGATACAGACAACTAAATGGACACAGAAACAGTCGAAAATATCTTGAAACATGAAGGAACTACTTGTGAAAGTGAATCACTTCTAACCATTCAGATCCAAAGAGAAAGAAACAGTAAAACATAAAGGTGAAACAGTTTCATACAATCGTGAAACAGTTTGATACAGACAGCTAAATTGATTAACAGTTGGAAATATCTTGAAACAATCACGAAACAATTCTCAAACCGAATCACTTCTAACAAGTCAGATTCAATGACAAAGAAAGAACTAAAAAAGTTCTATTTGGGCTTCGGAGGATGTGTGCAAGCTTTCCTGTTGTGTCCTTCGCAGTCAAAATTTGCACACGTAATCTTTGTCCTTTTTGCATGTACTTTCCATTGTGGTTTGTATCTAGTTATTTTTGGCCTTCCTGGTGGTCGTCTAGAAACTGGTGGGAGTACTTCAATTTTTGAAACGAATGCTGGAATCTCCCATCTGCTTTCATCTGGTATCGGATTAACATGGAACTCGTATGTCTTTACCAGGGACTTTGTTGAGTAGTAGATGCAATTGTAATTCTCTTCTTCCAGGCCTTTCCAATTTAGAATAGCCAAAGCATGCACACATGGCAGTTCTTCCATTTGAAATTTTCCACAGCAACATGTCCGTTCATTCATATCAACAATGAATTTCTTGTCACCATCATAGAGAGCTGCTTGGTTTCCTATTGAATGTATCTACAACACACATGATGATACATGTTTGAAACAAAAAATACAAGGAAGATACAAGATGAAAGAATTTAGATGCAGTGGAAATGAAAAAGTTTCTATATTAACTTAAGCTGCATATCTGTGTTTCTATACCCATCCAGCATCATGTTGTACTTGAATCCAAGAGGTGTGAATGTCTCGTGTGCTTTCTTCCTGTTATCATCAGTCCAAGTCCTAATAAGTGAGCTCATGTACTCCGTAAATGCGACTACAGGCATATCACGTGCATCCCTGTTCACCGCATTCAAGGATTCTGCAATGTTTGATGTCATTGTAAATCCCCTATTTACTGTTGAATACGCCCTTGACCATTTATGGTATCCGATGTTTAGCAAGTATGCTTTGATACATTTATCCATTTTTTCCACACTTTTCATGTATATATCAAATTCCTGTATGTTGTATTCCTTAGCCATACTGAAGAATGTCTTATGGAGCTTATCTTCACATTTCTTGAACTTAGCCTTGAGGTTGTTCTACAAGTATCATATGCATGCATAGTGTGGGACCTGAGGATATACGATTGTAGTAGCCTTGATTATGCTCTCAATACAGTCTGAGACAAGACACATGTTTTATCTCTCACTGTAAGAATATTTGAACTTCTCAAAGAACCACTACCATGAGGCATCGTTCTCTGAATCAACAATTTCATACACAAGCGACAGTATGCTCCCTATGGAAAGAAATAATAAGATAAATATTTGAAACAGTATCACACAAGTACAAACTGAAATAGTCTGATTCAAATAAAAAGCTGAAACACTAAAGTATAGGCCTCAAAGAAACTGATACCAAAAAGCTGGAAATAGTTTGATGCAAACAGAAACAGTCTGATACAGATAAAAGACGATGAAACAGAGAAAATATATGGTCTTAAAAAGTCTGGACCAGATTTCAAACAGTCTGATAAAAAAATTGAAGCAGTTTGATACAAATAAACCATGTGTCTGAAAAAACCTGATACAAAAGCTGGAAATAGTTTGATATAAAATTGAAATAGTATGATACAGATAAAAGATGATGAAACAGAGAAAATATATGGTCTTTAAAAGCCTGATACCAAAGTTCAAACAGTCTGATACAAAGCTGAAACAGTATGATACAACTGACACATGCTGAAACAGAAAAATATTGGGCTGAAACAGTTGAAACAATATGATACAACAGGTAGCGTTAGAAATCGCTTTACCTACTGCGTCTAATGTACTAGCCGCTAGGAATTTTCCTTTGTGCGCTGCTTTTAGAAAGCTTCCATCGACGACTACGATTGATTTGCAATGTTGAAATCCCTTTATGGAAGCATTCAAAGCAACAAAAATGTACTTGAACAAATGCTCCTCACTTGCATGCAAAGCAACAACTGACACTAGGTTTCTTTGCTCTAACATATACATGTAACTTTGCAGCTTATTCTAAGATTCAGTTGGGTCTCCTTGTATCATTGCAATGGACATTTCTTTTGCTCTCCAAGCCTTCATGTAATCTATGTGTATACCGTAACACCTCTGCATATTGTCTATTATCTCTTTAGGCTTGTAGGTCGACTTTGGGTCATCGACCCTGTCCTTGACGATCATACCAATCATGCGTGATGTAAGTTGCGCTTGCTCATACACTCTTTCTTTGTATGGACATGTGTGTTCATTTGTGAATTCCCTAACTTTGAACTAACTTGATGAATTCAAGCTGGATGCCCTAAATTTCCATTTGCAATTTTCGCCTCTGCATATCAGGCAGTAGCTACAGATACAGAGAACAGCTACATGATACAGAAAGCTACAGATATTAGTTAACAGATACAAAATTATACAGCATGATACAAATACGATATACTTAGGTCCTGACACCCATGTATGATACAATCAGAGACGGTAGAGTTTTAGATTAGATACAATGTGATAGATAATTCACACACTGTATCTGATGTATAAACTGGTGCTGCTTGAAACAAAAGACACATTTCAGATACAACACAGTGATTCAAAAGACACATTTGAGATACAGACTGGTACTGCTTGAAACAAACTCACACAGTGTGTTACAAAATATAAAATAAAAAAATTCATATACACAAAAGACACATATCAGATACAAAGATAACAAGAACATTTCTTAGACTACTTATAATACAGTTAGACAAAAACAGATACAATGATACAGTATGAAATAAATTGATACAACATGATACAAAACACAAATACCGAGATTTCATACTTTGTTGCACTTGATCTCTCAACCTTAAGCTGAACCTTTTCTGTTATTGAAAATCGTTTCATGACCATTACTATAGTCTTTTTGTTAAGGTAGACTTGGCCCTCTAATATCTCGTTCTTCACGCTATTGGTAATTACTGCAACTTCATCTACGTCATGCTCATCACAAGTTTCTTTAATCAGTGGTTCTACCATTTCAGCACTACTTATAAGTGTATCATCAATGTTCTTGTCTCTAGTGCAATTGTTTCTTTCAGTATCAACACAGTCTCCTACTGTATCACGACTGTATCTTTCTGTATATCTATTCCTTATGCTTTGTCTATCACTCCAGAAACCTTGATTCTTAAAAATACCCTCGAGTGTGATACAAAGTGGATATATTTTTATTCCTTTTTTCTTTATTTTCAATCTTGTATACGCTAAAACACCCACATCATTGTGTATTTCTAAACTTAGACTTTTTTATATTACCTTATACTTTATTTTAACAATTTTTCTAGTCAGATCAATGTTCAGTTGCTTCGCAACTGTATCACGAAGCATCTGAAAGTTTGAATCTGAATTTATCGCGATCGCATCAACAACAAAATCAATATAATTGTCGAATTTGTCCCATCTTCTACTATGTTTTAATAGAATTTGTATATGTGTCATATCTATTGTAAAGTTTCGATTTTGATATGTTTAAACTGTAAAAAACGAGTAACAGCAAGGAGAAACAGACGCGAAACAGATGAGAAACAAACGCGAAACAGTGGAGAAACGGTAGCAGCTTTTTAAAATTTTGGATCGAAAACAGAGGACGGTGTGTAAAAACAAATAGAAACAGAAAATATACTATTTTGAGTAGTTGCAAAATTATTATATAGAAAAGAATTGGAAGCAAAAGTGATTAAAGAATTAGAAGCAGGTAGAGAGAAAAAAAAAATAGAGAAAAAGGAATAAGGGTTTCAGCGTGGGTGGAATTATGAAACTGAGTTGGAAAGAACTATTTATACATTGCCATTTTGCTAGAAAAATGTTGTTATGCGTTGTAATTTCAAAAATGTTGCTATTTTTTTGTAATTAAGGGTGAAAATTTGTATATTTGTGAAAAATCTCTGTAATTTTTAGTTGATATAAAAGTTTTAAACACTATCCACTAATAGAAGATAACTTCAAAAGAGAAAATAAAAAGTAGATAAAACTCATCTTGGATTAATATGATAAAATTTCTTTTTCTAGCGCCACAGGTCCATCGGCTACCTATGTGTATATATATAAACTTACCAACGCGAAGCAAGCTATTATTTTACCCTTCTCAAGTTGGCTATAACCTCATCATTTATGTTAATTTGCTAAGATTAGAATAGAAGCCTAAACGAAACCCCTTGATTTTTGCTCTAAATATAATACAAAGTTTAAGTCAATATAAGCAGGTTTATTTTTGCTGAAGCCTAAACGAATCGTTTGGCGGTATAAAGGTACATTTTTCCAACTACTTTTAAAATATTGTACGCTAATGTATCCAACCTAAACAATTTATTTCATGCTTATTTGCAGGTTATTTTACATTCAATAAAAAATAAAAAATATATTTAACACAAATAACATGGTATTTAACTTGAAAGAAATGCTACAAATATTTAGTAATATTGCAAGATGTTCCCATTGTGACATCATCGAAACAAACGATTATGAGACAGATGGTACTCGCTTTTACATGTTGAAGAAAAATGAGGTGGTCACTTCACATCTTTATTAAAAAATAAGACCTTTAAAAGAAGTGTAGCCAGTCAAAAGTTCAAAGTTAATATTTCTTTTGGTACTCTTTTTTTTTTTCTTTAAACGGTATTTTTCCCTCTATAGTTTATGCTTTGTTTTTTTCAATGCACTATTTTTTTGGGTTGGTTTATATCGTATTTTCTTTCTCATGATTTGTTTATTTGTTAAAATAATTTATGTATCGATAATGGGTTAACAATTTTATTGTGTATGATGTAAATATCTTTTGAAGTTGGAGGAGTTCAATGCGGAGAAAAAATATAGTAATGTTAGTTTCTTTGAAGTTAGAAAATACTTACTTGGTTGCCACGTCACAACCAATAGAGAATCAATCTTCTAATGTTGGACTTCACTTGCCGCAAAAAAATTTCTTGCACGGGCACTATATATTGAATTACCAAGCGATTTTCGACTACAAGAATAATGATCATGATTAAGCAACCCAAGAGACACAAAGAGACATATATCAAGAACATCGTCTTTAAAAAGATACTAGGCAAGATACAACATTACATATCCTATTGACTATAATTACAAGTAATATGTATAAACGACTTAACTAAATGGTTTATTCTTGCAAGTTCAAAAGAGATATCCAGTTATCATAAGTATATTTTGTATTCCCAAGTAAACGATTGTTGCATATATTTAGATGTTAATTACTAGATATATAATTCCTTCTCCTTTGTGTATAATTTATTATTGAATGGACAATGTGACAATAGTCATTTTATCCATTTAAATAATTGTTCCACATATCTCAATGTTAATTTATGCAGCACACAATTCTTTTCCTAAAGTACTAAGCCAGCGTTTGGATATAGATTTGGTTAAAACTTAAAAAATTGAGTATTTGAAGTTGAGTTGAAAATTATTTTTGGAACTTGAAGTTGTGTTTGGACACACATTTTCATTTGAAAAAAAGTTGAAGTTTGTGAGTGGAGAAAATTACATTTTCCCAAATCTCCCAAATACTACTCTCAACCAGAATTTAGAAATTTGAAGTTTTGGTTTTCAAATTTCGCACAAATCCTATGAACAAACCAAAAATTGAAGTAATATTTCAAATACTACTACCAAATTCTATCCAAATTCTTTTTTATTGACATAGGATACACGTGCAACACACGTACACAAAATTAGTACTATATAAATACTATTTTCAATACAACAAACCAAACATAGGATAAAACACAATGTCAGTATTATAATTCCAGTATTATAATTCCAGTATTACTAATCCCAGTATTACATTTCATGTCCTACCAATCCTTGTATAACTCCTTTTTGAACCATACGACCCCTTATTGACTTGCGGTGATATTATATCTGGCATAACCTTCTTTTTCCTGAGAGTAGGCTACATCACTGTCAAGTTGTCATGCCTCTGTTATGTTATGCCAAACATGACATAAGTTTATAATGCATAGACATAAAATAGAGCATGAATCTAGTTATTCACTAATCCTATAGATAGATTCTATAATTATAATAGATAGAAGAAAAGAAAGTGCAAATGAAGTTTGGATGAACTAGAGAATTAGGTGTGTAAATTCAACTATTGCATTGAAAAGCAACAAAATCACTTTCTGCCCGCAACAACAAAGTAAAACATTGTGAACAACTAATAATTTATCTCAAAAGTTGAATAACAAAATCTTCAAGTGAAAATTAAGAACACAAAATGCACACCATGAACTAAGATAATATGTTGAAAATAACGAAGATACCCAGAGTTGCACAAATTCACACTACTGGGAGCTAACTAATATAATTAACATGTTCCATGGTAATATGAAAAAAAAAAAGAGTTTTATTTGGGAACTCAATTAGAGTTGAGTTCGAGAGCGGCATGAATCAAAAGTGGTAGCAGTGTTATTCAAGAACCTTTTTGCTTTTTTCCATTCCATTGCTGAAATTTTTCATAGATTGATGACCTTTTCTAACCCTAATAGAATTTTAATTCTGTGAATTTGATTTTTGTGTCCGTGCAGAGCTTTGGTAAAATATTGTTGGACTAATTCCATTCCTATTCAGATTCCTTAGGTAAGAGTCCTATAACAAAGACAACTCTTACACTATCTTAAGTCTTCACATCAAATTATCTTCTAATTAGAAACAATGGCAATACATCACATGAATGTCTTTAGTTCCGAAGTACACATATTTGTTTGTTGGGGATTTAAGGCTGGTAAATGTAACCAGCTTTTTGATTTGTAAGGGTCTTTGCCGGCTCAGTCTCAAGAGTAATTTACTTTCATTCTCACTTACTAATTACTACCAATATTGTCATTCTTCTTTGACATGCTCTTTATTTTTTTTCCTATCTAAATTGTGCAGAGGATTACAAAAGAATAGCTTTCATATTAACCAAATTGAGTAGCAAGATCAAGAGAAGCTAGGAAGAGAGATAGATTTTTACTTAAAGTTTGATTGGTTTGATTGCAGGATCAAGAGAAGCTACGAAGAGAGATGGATTCCTACTATCAGTCTTGACATTAAGAAATTTTAGAGTTGTAACAATTTTGATTCCTTTTGAACCCTTTACAATTTGATTCCTCAATTTCCTACCTTCTTGCGCAAAAGTGTCTTAATTATTTAGGTTTATCTTTGGATGTTCTAATTATTTGCAGGTTTCATCACGTTAAGCAGAGGAGCACCTTTGATGATTTCACAAACTCTACTTTTGTACTGAAAATTACAACATGAATCTAATGCGGTTCTTTCGTTGTTGTATTTGATCAACCTTCCCGGAAAAAAAAAAAGATTTGTAATCTTTTGCACCATAATGTGATGACCCGCCACGTAGGCGCAATTTGGCACATATCTTCGCCACGTGGAAGTTTACATGTATAGTAGCCTAACACTTAATGAAATATTCTAAAGAGGTATGGAGAGGTGACTCTAGATCCTTATGGATTTGCTAGGAAGAATCCCTACTAATGCCTTAGAATATTCTAGCTGGGTAGAGTAGTCTAGAGAGGAACTTATTTGTAAATATGGAGATAATTATAGAGGGACCTGTATAATAATTAATATTTTCACACTAGCTCCTAAGTGAGTAGTATAAATAGAGGGGGAAATTCATTGTAAAACATCAAACAATCAAGCAACAATCTTCCAAATAACAAAAAGCTTTCTTTGGAAAATCTCTCTTGTTCATTTCCATTTTTCTAGCGATCCTTAGTAATCTCTCCTGACTTGGCGTAGCAAGATAGTGAGCAAATTGTCAAGTGCCGCACGATTCGCTTAGTTCAAGACTAAGTTTGTGACAAGGTGGTATCAGAGCGAAGGTTATGACTAAGGGAATGACCAACGTGGGGGGAAAAACAACCAACTCAATATTGTCAATGTTTCAACCAACGTAGTTCAGGAGTCCGACACCAAGAAAGGGCGAAGTAGAAGGAGAAATGCTAACCAGAGTAAAGAAGAGCCATCTAGTGTCGTCCCAAGCGAAGGTGTTTCATCCCTAGACCCACCAACTACCGAGGCAAGTGAGGAGGAAGACGAGGACCTCATGCCCCGGAAGGAGTGGATCTTGAAGGTCTAAGCGTGGATGAAAGCAATGGACATCTTTGACCAACGGTTGGAAAAACTAGAAGGCGCTTTCGACACTCTTGACAAGCACACTCTTGATGAGATTGAGGGCGTCTAGAAGGAGTTTGAGGGGCTTAAGCAAGCCAAGTTAGAGCTAAAATAGACCATCACTACCTTAGAGTGCAGGCTCATAGAGGCGCTGAGCACCATCGATGCCATGAAGGCAAAGATGGAGGCACTCGAGGAGCAGGTCGATGTTGGTGTGATCGAAGCAGCCAACAATGTAGTTGTGACGAGGGAGGCTAAGATCGAGGCTCCCAAGCCGCCAGTTTTCAAGGTAGTTTGTGACGCGCAAGAGGTAGAGAACTTCTTTTGACACTTGGAGAACTATTTTAGGCACAACAAAGTGAGGGACGAAGAGGTCAAGATCAACACTGCTGTGTTGTATCTCTCAGAGACTGCCATGGTATGGTGGAGTAGAAAGATGGCCGACATAGAGAAAGGCTTATGCAACATCAACACATGGGAGCACTTCAAGGTGGAGTTCAAACGAAAAATTTTCTCCAACAATGTCGTATGCGAGGCAAGGCGCAAGTTTAGGGAGTTGAAGCAGACAGGGATCATTCGGGACTACGTGAATGAGTACACCACCCTCATGCTTCAAATTCCAAACGTTACTAGTGATGACTTGTTATTCCACTTTATGGATGTGTTGCAAAATTGCACTAAGCCGGAGTTGCATGGCCGACAAGTCACCAACATAGACCAAGCCATAGTTTAGGCTGAGTCTTTGATGGATTTCAGACATGACAAAGCCAAGGGCAAGGAGTCAAAGGGTGGCCCTGCCAAAGATGGGGGAGACCGTGGTAGAGGCAAGGAGACGCAACATCAACACCCTAAGACTCAAGATGTCAACAAGTCTGATGACAAGAAGACTAGTCATCAGAGTTATGCCGAGAAAAGGCGTAGGCTGAGAAGAAAAGATGCTACATATGGGGAGGACCACATGAATTTATGAATTGTCCCGACCTAAAGAGTCTCGGTGCCATATTGCAGGAGCGAAATGAGCATAAATAAGAGGCACATCACATTTGTGTACGATTGGACTATATGGCGCTGTCACGAGGCATGCTAACAAGGCCAACGAGTATAGTACTCAATACATGGATCTCACTATTAATAATAAGCCCGCTCGTGCAATGGTCGATACTGGAGCAACAAACAACTTCATAACCGAGGTCGCAACAAAGCGACTAGGGTTGAAGCTCGATCCAAGCAACACCCACCTCAAGACAATCAATACTGAGCCAGTGAAGGTGTTGGGAATAACCAATGCAGTTAATGTCAAGTTGGCCAGTTGGTAAGGTATGACAACCTCCACTGTTGCCCCTGTGGATATCTTTGACATCATACTTGGGCAAAAGTTCTTCCAACAATGTCATACTATGATCGATCCCTACCTCCAACACCTCTTGGTCATGGAGCGAGAATGATCTTGCATGGTGCCTACAGTGACTATGACACAAGGAAAAGGTTAGGTACATCTTTTGGCTATGCAGCTTGTCAAGGGGCTCAAGAAATGGGAGCGAACATTCATAGCAACCCTTGCAAGTTTTTAGAGGATGATGGTGGTGAGCTAGAGACATTGCCTCATTGCATAGATGATTTGCTCGAGGAGGACAAAGACATTATGCCCGAGGAGCTACCTAAGCACTTGGCCCCAAGACACGAAGTGGATCACAAGATCGAGTTGGAGATAGGGCCAAGCCGCACACATTTTCCCCATACAGGATGGCACCGCCTGAGTTGGAAGAGCTTAGGAAATAACTGAAGGAGCTACTAGATGCTGGCTGTATCCGCCCATCGAAGTCACCCTTTGCCGCACCGGTATTGTTCCAGAAGAAGAATGATGAATCATTACACCTATGCATAGACTATTGGGTGCTCAACAAGGCCACTGTGAAGAATAAGTACCCTGTCTCGCTCATTGTTGACTTGTTCGACAGACTTGGGCAAGCCAAGTACTTTACCAAGGTGGATCTTCGCAAGGGCTACTATCAGGTTCACATTGCAGAAGGGGATACGCCGAAGATAGCATGCATGACGAGATACAGAGCCTTTGAGTGGTTGGTGATGCCCTTTGGCTTAACAAATGCACCAACTACATTTTACACTCTTATGAGCAAGATCTTTTCCCCTACTTTGATAAGCTCATGGTAGTCTAATTGGACGACATAGTCATCTGTAGCAATACCTTGAAGGAGCATGTGAGCACTTAAGGAAGGTTTTCCAAGTCTTGCGGGAAAATATGTTATACATCAAGCGGGAGAAGTGGGAGTTCGCGCAGTCGAAGGTGCACTTCTTGGGGCATGTCATTAGCAGTGGTGAGTTACGCATGGACGAGGCTAAGGTACGAGCTATCCAGGAATATGAGGCACCAATTAAGGTAACCGAGTTGAGATCTTTCATTGGTCTTGTTAACCACTATCATTGGTTCATAAGTGGCTATTCAGCCAAGGCTGCACCACTGACTGAGTTGCTGAAGAAGAATAAGTCGTGGGCTGGGATGGAGCATTGCCAGCATGCGTTTGAAGGCCTTAAGGCAGTAGTAATAGAGGAGCCAGTCTTAGCATTGCCAGACTTTGCCAAGACGTTCGAGGTGCATACATATGCTTCGGACTTTGTCATTGGGGGTGTCTTGATGCAGGATAGGCATCCTATAGCATTCAAGAGCCGCAAGTTGAATGACACAAAACGACACTACACAGTGCAAGAGAAGGAGATGACCGCTATCGTGCATTGCTTACGCACATGGCGAATTATTTGCTTGGGTCGAAGTTTGTGGCCAAGATAGATGACGTGGCCACTATCTATTTTCAAACACCGAATAAACTCACACCAAAGTAAGCTAGGTGACAGGATTTCTTCGTAGAGTTTGATTACGTGTTGGAGTATAAGCCGGGCAAAGGAACGTTATGGCAGATGCCTTGAGTCAGAAAGCCGAACTTGCTGCCATCACTTTAGCAAGTTTTGACATTTGCGAGGCTATCAAAGAATATATACAACATGACCCAACAGCCAAGCAACTCATGAAGTTAGCTACCCAGGGCAAGACATGACGTTTTTGGGTGGAATAGACTATTGATTACCACGGGACCGAGGGTTTACGTGCCTAAGTTTGGAGACATCAGATGGCGCATCATAAAGAAGAGCCAAGATATTATGTGGGTCGGCCATCCAGGCCAACGTCGCACTAGGCCTTGGTAGAGTCGATCTACTACTAACCATGTATGCGAGATGACATAGAGTGTTATGTGCAGACTTGTCTTGTGTGCCAATAGGATAAGGTTGAGCAGCAGAAGCCGAGAGGACTTTTAGAAACACTACCAGTTGCAGAGTGTGATTATGGACTTTATCACATGTTTGCAGAAGTCCGATGGTTACATCACTATCATGGTGGTTGTGGACATATTTTTAAAGTATGCCACTTTTATGCCCGCCTCAGCTAGTTTCACAGCCAAAGAAGCAACCAAGTTATTCTTCAAAAACGTGGTGAAGTATTGGGGTTTACCGAGGCACATTATTAGCGACCGAGATCCTCGCTTAAACAAAAATTTCTCGATGGAGCTATTTGAAATGCTTGGTACTGAGCTACACTTTTGTATTAGCTTTCACCTCTAAACATATGGACAGATAGAGAGGGTTAATGCCTTATTAGAGTGCTATTTGAGGCATTATGCGAGTGCACATCAGAAGGATTGGGCAAGACTCTTGGACATAGCCTAATTCTCTTACAACTTGCAAGGAAACAAGTCCACGAGTCTGACACTGTTTGAGCTAGCCACATGCCAACAGCCATAAAGTCCACATTCTCTACCTGCAGCGTTTGATGGCGAGAGTTTGGGGTCTCATTATATGGCCCAAAGGTTGGGAGGAGCAACGTGACATTGCTAAGTCCTACTTGGACAAGGTGGCTAAACAGATGAAGAAGTTTGTAGGCCGTAACCGGTGTCCCACAAACTATAAAGTTGGTGATACGGTCATGGTGAAGTTTAACCCGAGGCAATTCAAGTCACTACGGGGCATGCACCAAAACTTTATGCGCAAGTACGAGGGCCAATTCAAGATCGTTGCCAAAGTGGGCAAGATTTGTACAAGCCTGAGTTGTCCCCTCATCTTAAGATCTATCATGTCTTCCATTCCAGCACATGCTTAAGACATATCATGAAGACATGGATGATCCGAGCTGGATCCAGTCGAATCGTGCTCCTATCACCATCACTGCCTCGCATAGTCGAGATATTGAAGCTATCATTGACTATCAAGCCATACGAAAATAGGGATAAAAGGCCACAACCATGTTCCTTGTACACTGGTAGAGACAAGCGATAGAGGAGGGCACATGGGAGCGGTATGAAGACTTGTGGCAATTCAAAGACAAGATTCGAGAGTTTTTGCAGCAGCATTGCGCCGCGGTCGTTGCAATATCAGGTGAGGGAGAGTGTGATGACCCGACACATCATCATACCACGTAGGCGCTATTTAGCACATATCTTTTCCTTGTGGAAGCTTATATGCATAAGTAGCCTAGTACTTGATGGAATATTCTAGAAAGGTATGCAGAGGTTCCCTTAGGAAGACTCTAGATCCTTATGGATTTGTTAGGAAGAATCCCTAGGAATGCCTTGGAATATTCTAGCTAGGTAGATTAGTCTAGAGATGGACTTATTTGTAAATATGGAGATAATTTTAGAGAGAGACTTAAATAACGATTAATATTTACACACTAGCCTCTTAGTATAAATAGAGTTAAACCATCAAGCAATCAAGCAACATTCTTCCAAGTAACAAAAAACTTCATTTGGCAAATCTCTCTTGTTCATTTCCATTCTCTTAGCGATCACTTAGTGATCTCGGCTGACTTGGCATAGCAAGATAGTGAGAAAATTGTCAAGTGGCACACAATTTGCTTAATTCAAGACTAAGGTCGTGACAATAAGATCAGCCAAAAAGATCTACACGTAACCTTCCAAAAAAAGTATAATTTAAAATTTAAAAAATAGGCTTGACCACTTATTACAAGCTTAGTGTAGAAATTCTTTTTAGGAACCATTAATCATAATCTTGTTGTATTGACAAATTGTCTAATATTTGTCCTCAACTTTTAACAAAGTTTTATATGCGAAGTTTAAGTTTAACAAAGGATAATGTCAAATCATATCAAGAGTATTAGGTATAAGAAATATGCTAATGGCTTGTACGTGAATAATGACCCCAATTTGGGATTACATATACTAAAATTAAGATATTTCATGTGGTAGAATAGAATTAGTCTAGAATGGTGAATCAAATACGTTTTCTATATTTTTAGTTGTAGAGGGTGTTGTTCTCATATTGATTATTTCTCCTGTTAAATTTGGGAACATATCAGAGTGCTGATTAAGATTCTAAATAAAATATTCAGTTTCAGTACTATTCATAATTATTTTTTGATAGTTATAAAATAAAAATATTCTAAATTAACGGCTAGATATTACTCGAAACAGCATGTTTTGGATTGTACCACTTGATTTAATCGTTACCACTTTTCAAATCAGTTTAATTAAACTATTGTTCTATTATTTTATACACAATTAGTTTAAATACTACTGATTCAGGAATCAATTGTAAAAACTATATGTCCTAAGCAAACATATCTTGAAGATCAGAAGAATATTATTCTTCAGTACAGTCGTTACCCAAACAAAAAGAAGAAAGACGAAGTCACTCATATAACCAAAACCAAACAAGCTTCTCAGTAAGCCAGTTTACTTTATGTTCATTTTTGCATGAAAAAAAAATTGATTCTAGATGGGTAAAAAACTCTTATGGCTATGGTCAAAGCTCCAAGAATTCTATGATCATAATTTAGTTAGTGAATAGATGTTGTCATATTATAGGTGATGTAAATTGATTATCTTGAGCACACTTTTCACACTTTAGCACTATGAGCCCGTATGGCTTAGCTTAAAACCTGATCAAACCAGCTTTTATATTTTTAACTTACATGAGTGTTTGGTTACTGCAAAACTGCTTAAAATCTAAAAAAAGTTAAAAGCCATAAGCTGGCTAATCCCAACTTCTGGCTTTCGGCTTAAAAATTGTTTTGGTTTGACCAACTATTTTACCATTTTATCCCTTATATTTTTGATGATTCTACTAATACCTTAACTAACAAATGCCATAGATTATATTTTCTATTTTTTTGTTTATTTTAAAGATATTTTAATCATTTAACATAAAAAAACATATTTTAACCAAACATCTCAGCAGTTTTTTATTTTTTTTTATTTTCAACACTTCTATCCAAATACGTAACTGCTTATTTATAAAAATAAGTTCAAGTACTTAAAAGTGTTTTTAAGCACAATTGATTAAAAGCTACTTTTTTAAGCCAATTCAAACGGGCTTTATATAGTTAAATCAACTCAAGGTAAATGAATTCCAACCATTTAATACGTAGTGTATTGTGCATAGCTTCCAAGTGTTTTCTTTATGTAAAATATTTTGACCGCTTGAGATTTTATGTTTGCGATAGTTTATGCTTACTGAATATGTTATAACGTCTAAATTGAAAGTATTGTTCTACTTTTAGTTTGTCTAATGGGGCTTTCATAGTAAAAATGCATGCACATGTTTGTGCTATTCGATTCATTTATGACCTTACACTTAGACACTTTTGATGTCATTCACTGCCCTAAGCTTGATGCCCTTATATCTTGATGTCATATTTTGGTTGATTGCACTGTTCCTTTTGGTGCTTTAGATTGCTAGCATTTTCGACATTAAGCTAGCGTTTGGACATAGTTTTTGAACAGTTTTTGGGGCCATTTTTTGGGATGTTTTGGGATTTCCTAAAAATTCAATCAGTTTTGGGAGTTTTTGGAAATCTCCTCACAAACTTCAAATTTTGTTCCAAATAAAATGTATGTCCAAACAAAATTTCAATTTTCCAAGTTCTAAATTTCAAATCCCAAATCATGTCTAAACGGGAGCTAAAGGTAGATCGGAAAATTGACATGGTTATGTATGGAGCCGTCCTTATGTATGTTTACGTTAATCGTACACATTCACATAATAGTCCTTGATTTAGTTATGAAACTGGATGTTGTATTTCTATTATAACTTGCTTGTGCTAATATTTGGATATTATTGATAACATTTATTGATTTTCATATTCACTCCTCCAAGCTCAAGTTTTACATACATGAACATGACTCTTGACTTCACCCATTGATAGTCATTTTCCTCACTTTTAATGGAGAGTCATACCACACTCAGGTAGACGCATAATTTGATTATTTTAGGTAAGTAGGTTGTAACCCATACTTTTATTTTGTTTTAAACTTTCAGAAGTTCTTAGACGCACCTTATATTTTATATGTATATAATTTTCAGGTAAGTAATGAAAGAACTATATTTCGAGAAGCAATGAGCTAGAAAACTATGCTGAGATATATTATATTTGCTTTTATTTTCGTAACTTGTCTTTATTTTCTTTTTTAAAAGATAAAGAAAATAGAAAGTGGACTTTACTTTTCATCCTTGTTTTCTTTTGAAAAAGCTAAAGTAAGTAAAATAGTGGACCCAACTCCACTTGTTGAGTTTTAAAAATTCTTATTATTGAAAGTTTTGTAAGTTTTTATTGAGAGTGATTTTAGTTTTCCACACTCTTATATAGATAAATACCACTTTCTCCATCACAACATAATTTATGAAAGTATTAGTTCATCTCGAACAAAAAATGGATAAGAAAGCATTTGTAAAGTTTAAAAATATAACCAAAATAATTTTAAGATGCGAAACATATATTTGTCCTTCTAATTATGGTATTCAATTGAAGACAAACAACAGATTTTTTTTAATTATAAAAAGACATTTTACAAATAAAAAATTTCCATGTCCTAAAGCTAAAAACTAAAGCAGATCATTTTATATTAACAATCCCACACTAAAATAAAATAGTTTAGGAAATTAATTATTTGGTTCTGTTAGGTAGATGAGAGAAAGTGGACGGAAAAAGCCATTTCTCCTTTCCTCGTATTTTCCCATTTCTCCCCAAATGTGAAGTATCGGGTCATTTCTACAGGCTCCGAAACACATTTTTATCCTATGAGATTTTCACAGATAATATCAATTTAGGCTCCCAATTTTAATTATAGCACCTGAGAACCGTAGATTTTGACTTCACAACTCGAACCAAAACCCTAACAATCAGGTATGTATTTATTTGTTTTCGTGTCCGTATTTTGCCCTAAAGCTAATATCTGTTTGTTAATTGTTTTATTTGTGATGAATTTTGGTAGTTTTGATCTGGAGAGTAATTTACTGCTTTGCATTTCCATTTGATTTAGTTATAATGCTTTTGGAAATATGCAGGTTTTGTTTTTGATAGATTATTGTTAGCTTATGGGTCGATAATTTTAGTCTATTGGGCGGTTGTTTTTTAAGATGATTTTTTGGTTATTCTGATCTGGAGTGTGTGTCGTTTCGTTGTTTTTGTTGAGGAGATAATTAAATGAATTAAAGTGTGTTCTTTCTAATAGCTTAAGCTTTTATACGAGATAATTATACGATTCGACATGGTATTAGAGCAAAGCAGTTCACAGGTCCTCAGTTCAAGTCTCACTGTCACCCATTGTTAAATAGAACTTCCACGTGCTAAAAGGTACCTCCACCATTATTAAAAAGAATTTTTGTGGGATAACACTGGGTATGATGTTGTTGTTGTTTCACATGCTGAACAATGTGCTCTTTCTAACCGCTTAAGCTTTTAGATGAGGTGGTTACACACAATTTTGAAATATGTATGATTTAGTGAATTTTTTTAAAATGTATTCACCAACTTGAAATCATCATTATGCAGGTTTGGTCGTTCTGTTGGATGTGAATTTTAGGCTCTGTTAGTGATTTTTCTGGATTTTGATACAATTAAGCATTATAGCGACCCGTTCTTGTTCGGCTGTATTCTCTCTCTTTTGCTTAGTGGGGAGGAATATGCAGAAGAGTGGGAATCTTGCTAAAAGTAATTCTTTGAGAGTTACAACTCAGCAGTCTATTCGACGTCTGGGCTTTTGTTCCCAGATTACAGCGGGGCAGCATTCATCTCCGATTGTTTTCCCTGAAAAACGAAACAAAGGAAGGAGTTCTACACGTGGAGAAGTTAGTGTGAGTAATAATGATCCTAAGAAAGAGAAAAATCAGGAGCACAGGATTGACATCGGGGATGAGCAATCCGACCTGCTTGGATATGAAGTATTTTCTGGAAAGCTGGTTTTGGACAAGGGAAAGACGAATAAAAATTTGGAGTTAGAAGCATCAAAGGAGGTTACTAGCCAGGATGCTGTTGAAGCCAAGCTTACTAGCAAGGCTTTGGTTTGGGGTTCTGGTATGCTGCATCTAGAAGATGTTATTTCGGTAAGGTTCTTTAAGGGATTATGGGTTTTGTCAGAATTTGTATCACTTCCGTTTGAGTTTTCCTAAGCAGTAGGTTCTGCACATTCCACAGGTATCTTACTGTCCTGGACTCCGTCATTTTACCATCCATTCATATCCCCTGAGAAGAGGTTCTGGTGCACTTTCTTGTTTTCTGAAAACTCGAAGAAGCCAGAAAGATTTTCGCTTCTTAGCTTCTTCGTCCGAAGAAGCACTTCTATGGGTCAATGCGTTTGCAGATCAACAGTGTTATGTGAATTTATTGCCTCATCCTCTGGCTTCATCAAAGAAGCAGGCCTCTGATTTGGTTACTAATGAATTTCCCCTCGAGTCATATGTACGATGTAAAAATCCTCCTAAAATGCTTGTCATTTTAAACCCAAGGTCCGGCCGTGGTCGTTCAAGTAAAGTATTCCATGGCAAGGTTGAACCTATATTCAAGGTATGTTCTGGAGCTGTAATCTGTTGTTTTCAATCAGATAAATTTTTTGATACTCTAAATGCTTGAAAATATTATTGTGTCGCATCGATTGATCTCGTTGGATGTCATTGTAATGAGGGATTTCTCTAATAGCATTCTCTCTTAGCGCCAACTGTCAGCGCTGTTAGAAAGGGGGTGTACTTGTTCATCGCGATGTCCGTGCTATCTGATTTGTGACATCCCCCAGTATCGCTAATGGTCATTAGCCTTTGCTTTGTAGTGTTTATCCAAATAGATAGTGGCCTGGTGCTTGTCCACATGTCTTATATTATATTGCATCCTCTCTGTCAAAACTTGCAAAGTACAACTATAACAATTACAGCTCTTCCTAATTGATTGAGAAAAAGCAACAGTGAATTTTACTCATAAAATAAATTTAATAACTTCAAATGTTGTCAGCGGAATAACTATTTTTCTTGATGAAGTCGAGAAAGACTCAATTTATATAATAATATCCTTTTTTCCAAGTTTAAAAAAAAAAGCGTGAAATCAGCTAACTTGTTTCCGATTGATGCTCTGGCATGTCCTATGGGAAGCACTGTTACAAAATCTTATAAATGCTTCTTACTAGATTTAAAGGTCTGAGGTTTGAAGTCTTTACTGTTTGACCTCTCACTTTTTTCTTCTTCGGAATAAGCCTATAAAAGATGTAATCTAAATTGGTGTTGTTATTCCTCTAACTATTATAAGATTCATCAACTTACCAAATGTCGTCACACAAGTGGGGTCTGGGGATGGTGAGGTGTACGCAGACCTTACCCTCTACTTTGTGTGAGATAGAGAGGCTGTTCCCGGTGGACCTTCGGCTCAAGAAGGCGGTTTGAAACAAGTTTGGACAAAAAATACATGAGTAAAAAGGTAGGAGGATAAAACAGAAGAAAATAGAAGTATCGACAATACAGTAGTAAAGGTAACTAACATAAAAGAAGCTACAATAGTAATAAATAGAAGAATAAGATAATAATAGCATACTAACAATAATCTTGATAAGGAGAAGAGGAAGCAAATAATGTATCCTAAAAAACCCCTATCACTAGAAGGCTTTAACCCTAAGAACTGAGACTATCTTTGTAGAATCATATGAGAAATTGCTCGACTATCTACTGGTCTTCTACCCTAATTCTCGATCTCCATGCTCTCCTATCTAGGGTCATGTCTACCGTGACCTGCAGTTGTACCATGTCATATCTAATCACCACCCCTGATTCTTCCTCGGTTTACATCTACATCTCCTTAAACCTAGCACCGCCAACCTCTTGCACTTTTTCACTAGGGCATATGTGCTCCTCCTTTTCACATGCTCGAGCCATCTCAGCTTCGCTTCCCACATCTTGTCCACCAAAGAGGCCTCCCACTTTGCCTCGTACATATTCGTTTTAGTAAGTTCGCACATCCATTAAGCTTCCTCATTTTTGTTTTTTCATCTTCTGAACGTGTGTGTTCTTGGCTGGCCAACACTCTGTCCCATTCAACATAGCTAACCTAACAACCGCTCTATAAGTTTTGGTGCCACATTCTTATCACATAGGACACCACATGCGAGCCTCCATTTCTTCCACCCCACTCTAATATGATGTGTGACATCATCATCAATCTCTCAATTTCCTTGGATTATTGATCCAAGATACTTAAAACTTTCTCTCTTGGGGATGACCTGTGTATCTATCCTCACTTCCACATCCGATTCATGTGCTATGTCACTAAACTTGCACTCCATATACTATGTTTTAGTCATGCTCAACCTGATACTATTATAAGATTCTCTTCTGATTTTTCCTGGTTTTAGGGCAGAATTTTTTATGTGTAATATGTCGTGGAGCCGGTTGTGGATCTCCTAATGATTTCATAAGGTGCAGATTACTACATTAGGAATGTTCTGTTTCTGTCACATATGCTTTCTGCTGTTGCATTCTTTATATTCTATTTTTCAGAATTTATTTTTGGGTGACTGTTTTCTATTCATCCTGATACTCTGACTGGATATTCTTGTTAGTTCTTCTTGACTCAAGTATTAGCTTTGTTTCTGTTGAATTAACAGCTTGCTGGGTTTAAGTTGGAAGTAGTCAAAACCACATCTGCAGGTCATGCTAGGAAACTTGCAAGCACGGTTGACTTCAGCACATGTCCTGATGGTATTTTCTTAACGCTTTCTAGCTTCTCCTTATTCAGTTTTAGTTGTCTAAGATTATATTCATCATTGTTTTTATTATGTTCTCTGATTTGCAAATGTTTCAGGTATTATATGTGTAGGTGGCGATGGAATAGTGAATGAGGTTAGTTACAGCCTCTCTTTCTTTTTCCACTGCTGTTTATGTCTGCATATATAGGTCTTTTCTTCTCGTTTATTGCATCAATAAGTCTATTTATATGCTCAGAAAGTTTATTCAAGTAGCATTAAATTGAGATAGCTATCGTGGTATTATTTTAGGCATGCTCAAAGTTACTTGATTTACTATTTTTTCCTTTAATATCATTTTTCTCTTCTTTAAGATAAAGGCAGGCTTTATGTAAGGGTTGGGGATTGTTGTTATTGAGTGGATTGAGACATTTGACGACTAGCTTCATTGGATTTAGTACAATTATTGACCTTGTGCAGAGTTCCCATACCCTTCAAAACAAAATGTAATGTAAGTTCTGTTAATTGTGAGGTAGATGCTTTTCTGTTGAGATGGTGCTTCGTTTATGGAGTGTCGGGACTGTATGTATTGAATATTGCAATTTCACCTAAGGGGTTGCCAATCTTGTTAAAGGCTGCACAAAAAGGTTGAAGCATAAGCAACGCGATACAACCCTTCGTTGTTGAAATTCAGCAAAAATAATCATTCTTTGAGGCCTAAAAGGGGAGAGTCCTTTGTACAATAAGCTTAGTGAACAAAGCCTATATAAAGGGGTTTATCTCAAGTTTGATGAGTCTCCTAGATATCTTCCATTAGCTTTCCTGCATTCTTCAATTTTATTTTTTTAAAATGTTGTTTTTTTTTTTTGGTTACATTCTGCCTCCTCTTATTTTGTAAGCTAATTTGTTGAGCTTCTTCATCGCCCTATATGTAGTTTTTTATTTTGTGGTGAATAGAATTTTCACATCCTTTGAGCTATGGTCCTAAGCTGAACTGCATACTGATGATAATAAGAATGGTTTTACTATTGTTTCTTGACATTTCTGAACTGCTAACTTGGTCACTAATTCTGAACGAAAAAGTGAAGTATTCCAATTTTTGCCGGGTGGAATTAGTTAAGCTTGCTTACTTCTTTCAGAAAAATAATTTAAACTTGCTTACGCAACTCTTCTATTTCAGGTTTTAAACGGGCTACTCAGTAGGGATAACCAGAAAGAAGCAATTTCGATTCCAATTGGTATCATTCCTGCTGGTTCTGATAATTCCTTGGTCTGGACTGTGCTTGGAGTTAGGGATCCAGTGTCCGCTGCCATAGCAATTGTCAAGGTATGTTTCATTTTTCTTTGATGCGTCTTGGATCTGGTCGATAGATGTCGGTTTACAGATTTTCATTATTTTTCTATTTTTGTTGTCCGGAAAAACATTAGGAGTAATTGTTTTACCATGCTCAGAAAAACATTAGGAGTAAATGTTATCCGGAAAATATAACAAGATGTATTTTTTTTGGAGAATGAATAACAAGATGTAAAATTATTGGAAGAAGGAAGAATGAGTTTAGAGGAATTGGAGCGACAACGTAGAAAACAGAATAAGATGATTATTTGGTACTAGCATTTTTCTAGAGAAAGATATTCGATAAAACTTTTTACTTTTACTTATCAAAAAAAATATTCGATAGAACTTTGATTTATAGATGATCTGTTCAGATAGTGAGTAGAATTTTCTAGTAATGATACTGATGGATCATTGTACGGAGATAGGAAGGTTAAATCATGTTTATAATGATGTCTCAGGAGCATAAATAGAAGGCTAAATATACATGAGCAGCCCCTTAAACCTGACAAAAATTTCATTTAGATACTTTAGTTTGAGGGTTGTACCTATTGAACACCTGAAGTGAGTTGGAAGTTTACCTATTGAACACACTCTGCTAACATGGCAGAGCATGTATAGTATACTCTCCTTCAGGTTTAGGTTTTTATTTCCTTCAACTTCCATCTGCCACCACAGATTCACCATCTTCAACTTGAGCTTATCATTCTAACCCATATAACACCATCTTCAAGCTCACCTCTGCAAGAACAGTTTGATTTCAAGATCAAGAAACTTTAAATATTTTCTTCAAAGCACACGGGATCCAGAAGTCCGAATAGAAAACAATTGAAGGTTTGAATGGTAACATAATGCCAATAAATTGTGTAATTTCTCAAACTATTTATTATTTCAATTTTCAGTTTGAACTAATTTCTTGTAAATAAAATTTCTAAATTTTAAAATTAGAAAATTTAATCCTCGTATTACTACATAAAAACTCAAATTGGAAAATTTATGTCCGAAAACAATCGGAAACAGCTTAAGATCCAGCCTTTTAGGCATTGATAGCTTCTCGCTGCTGCCACCAGCTTCTCTTCTAGCCACCTCCTTTCACTCTTTTTTTTTTCCCCCCATTATTTCGACTCTACATTGAGTACATTCACTCGTGGCTCTTTCCATTTTTTATGGCTTACATGTATATTTGTGATTGGTGTTGTTTGCCACATTGATGCGAGTTGCTTCCATGCACCTATATTAGTTTGGAAGGGTTAAAAATGTGTCTAATAGCTACATTTTTATAAATTTGTTAAGTATTCAATAGGTGCTACTTCAAGATAAGGTGTCTGGATGAAAATAATTGTCAAGTTCAAGAGGTTCCGTATATATTTAGCCTAAAAAGAATGGGAATGATGATCACTGCAATTATGCATGATGGAGACTTGTCTGTGACCTTAAAAAAAATATTTCCCTTCATTACTATGCCAAGGGTAAGTCTCTACTCTGTGATGACTTTTCTCATCTTTTGTCTATTTGCAAAAGGTAGGCATCACGGAAGAGGTATAAGAGTAAGTCTCGATGTTTTGTTGTTGCGGTTCATTTACAGTGATGATGCATGGAGGAAGTTACGTACATATAGAAATATGACAAAATTCAGCTAGTTGCTTAAGTTCCATACTACTGTTTTCTCAGTTGCAAAACTTGAGTTGAAGATAATGTGGATTTTGCTACCATCTTTTTTTTTATAGGTAATGATAATCTTTATAAATGATGTAACATCACAAAGACTGTGCGTTAGATAATTACAAATTATGCAAAGCCTTGATCAATTCTAAGAAGGAATGAACATCATTTGTCAAGGGCAAATTGCACCAAAAAGCTAACAAAGAAATACATCTATTCTTAACTTAAGTCTAAGTATGTTCCAGTGTTTGCCTTCAAGAATTCTATTGTTCCTTTACAACCATAACAGAGACTTTTGTTTTGTGATCGAGAGCATGAGATGTAGCTCCATTAGCAATTATGTGGGTTATTTGGAAAGAGAGAAATATGAGAGCTTTTGAAGGGGTTGAGAGTAGTTTTGCTAAGATGCGTAGTAGTCTTTTGTTTCTCATTTCTTTTTGGTGTACCCATGAGGTTCCAATATGTATAGATGATTGAGTTTCTTTTATAGAGAACCATGTGATGTAGGTTCTCTACCTTTTGGGTATACATCTTGTATATGGGTTTCTTCCGCTTTCATTATTAATTAGATTATTTACTTTATAAAAAAAAAAGAAAAAAACAGAGAATGTTCCACTTGAATTATGTTTCCACTTGATAGAGTCACCTTTGTGAGGATCCGAGAGTATAGAACTAACGGGTCGTTTGGTTGAGATAGACTTTGCGCGGGTATTAGCAATGCAGGTATTAGTTAGGCAGGTATTAGCTATGCAGGTATTAGTTAGGCAGGTATTAGCTATGCAGGTATTATTAATGCAGGTATTAGTTATACATGTATTAGTTATGCAGGTACTATAAGGTACTAATATATTACAAATTAATATACAATGTTATAGTTAAAATATTTAGTTACTCCTTAAACAAAATTTAAAATATCCTTATTATTACGAGGGTTAATTTTTTTATTTTAAATTTTAATACCTGTATTATTAATACCCACATTATTAATTCCACCTTCTACCCCGCATAAAATAATACATAGATTCCCTCACTAATTTATGCAGGTATTATACATGAGGAGTAATATCATACCCGAACGTTTTATTACTAATGTGGATTTCTATACCAACTTAACAAACCGACCCAACGCTGCACTAAATTCACAATTTAGTGCAGGTTTTAGTGCCAACCAAACGCTGCACTAAATTCAGCCCAATTTAGTGCAGGTTTTAGTGCGTAAATTACCCCAACCAAACGACCCCTAGGTGATTGTAACAATAAGCAAGATGTTTCAATCTCCCAATCATTGAAGCTTCTTCTAGGAAATAAATTCCATCCCTGCGCAGTAAAAAAACCAGCAATTGGGGCATTATGGAGTGACGAAATGCAGTGAATGTACTGAAAAAGGTCCTTCAAAGGGGTGTGTCTCATCCAAGCATCTTCCCAAAACCTAATCTTTCTACCGCTTCCGACCAGTAAGGTAATGTTTGACTCAAGCTCTACTTTGAATTTGTTTGGCATACAATGGATCATGCCTGCTTCCACATGAGATAGCGGTTTTAGCAGAAAGAGGAGGAGAATTATGGATGGGAAGTGGTCCCTCTGGCTCTTATGTGGGAGTTTGAAAAGAAAATATAGTAAGGTTTTGAACGGGCGGGAACTCTTTTATACAATTAGGAGGTCTGTGTTCTTTTGTACACTTCTGCTGCACGTATGAGAATCTTGTAGCATATATGATATGATGCTATTTTGTTGAGAATCACATTTTTTTTTATATTCTCTAGATTTTGTACCGCATGTAGTCTGGGATTTTATCCCATCATCAATAATAAAATAGAAATAAAACTTAGTCAAAGCTAAGGACAACTTTGAAGACCAGCTAATTTCTTTTAGAAGACCAGTTTGTTTGTCTACCCTATGTCTGTAGCTTTTCCCAGATTTATTATTTTATCTTCTCACTTTCTAAAAGTTTTCTTTCTACTCTATTATAGCTTTTATTTTTTCCTTTTTCATCTGGGTTAAGTAGAGTCCCGAAGCAGCCTCTCCACCTTGGTGGGGGGTAAGATCTGCGTACATCTCACCCTCCCCAGACCCCACTTGTAGGATAACACTAGGTATGTTGTTGTTGTTGTTGTTTGGGTTAAGTAGAGAAATCCCCTCTAGTTCTGTCTGAGACTTAGTTGATTTCTCGTGCGAGACTTGAAGAATTCTAGTAAAGATGAAGTCTGAATATTCTACATTAAAAAGAAGCTATCATCTATTCTTCATATGTAGTGTCAATTTCGCGTTTGCAGGGAGGCCTTACAGCTATAGATGTTTTTGCTGTTGAGTGGGTTCAAAGTGGTGGAATCCACTTCGGGACGACCGTCACCTACTTTGGCTTTGTAAGCGATGGTAATTTGGTTTTCTTTTATTTCCTAGCAGTTATTTATATTTATGCTTTACTGTACTTTGTTATTTCGATTAACATATTTTTATTACTTATTACCTGTACTATATTTGAGTAGGGTGGATTATGAGTCAACATAAATGAGGAAATATTTTGGAAAACTAGGGAGGCGGTTGTTTTATCCAGAGTTGTGTGCCTTCATCTTGTCAAATTTAGGTCTGGATCTAATGCTAGTATAGCCAAAAATATAGTGAAAAGAAAAAGGATGGGATTAAATCCGAAGTTCTTAGCATCACTTACCTTCTTTTGGGTGCCTTGTTCAGTGCCAGGTGCTATTGCGTATAGCTAGGATGTGAAAACTGTGTCATCTATGGTTCAAGTTGAACATAAATATAATATCTGGAAATTTTGGAGGTACTACGCCATTAGACTAAACTTTTGCTGGACAGTTGCTTGGTCCAGAGCAGTGTGCCTTACTCTGATAAAAAATAGGTATAGCCATATAGGTCTGATGCTACAATCGTTAAAAATATAGTGAATAGCAAAAAGGATGGCATTGAAACCCTTTTATCAAAGAAAAAGAAAAGGGATGGCATTGAATCCGAAATAACATCCATTCCCCTCTTGAGGTGCTTTATTCAGTTCTAGGTGGCTATTACACAAAGTGAGGATATGGACACAATGTCTTTTCACAAAGGATATGGACACAATGTCAACTATGACATCGAGTTGGACATAAGGATATCCTTTGGAAATTGGGGGGATACGACACCGTCAACGTAAGATATGGTTTCATTATTTTCAGGTTAGACTGAAGCCTGTCTAGGAAAAATCTGCAATGAGCCATTAGAGTTGATGTTGGTGTTCCTTTTTTTCTTATCTCAAGTACTCATTGAAACTTAATCTAGCAAACATATCAATTAACCACATTTCAGCTTCTAACCAGGCTTTTTTACCTGAACTGTCTCTTGTAGTGCTGGAACTATCTGAGAAGTACCAGAAGCGGTTTGGTCCGTTGCGCTACTTTGTTGCCGGAGTCCTCAAATTCATGTGCTTACCGAAGTACAGTTATGAAGTGGAATATCTTCCAGCACTGAAAGAAGCAACTGGAGAAGGAAAAACTTCAGTTGATAAGGAAGTCATTGATATGTCAGAATTGTACACAGACATTATGAGGAGATCAAGCAAGGAAGGCCTTCCCAGAGCCTCTAGCTTATCAAGTATAGATTCAATAATGACCCCAAGTAGAATGTCTGGAGCTGACATGGATACTACATGTAGTAGCACTGAGCCTTCAGATTATGTGCGCGCCATTGATCCAAAGTCTAAGCGTTTATCTGCTGGGCGGAGCGGCAACACTACTTCTGAACCAGAAGTTATCCATCCTCAGAATCCACTTTCAGTAACTCCGAATTGGCCCAGGACTAGGTCCAAGTCAAAAACAGATAAAGGATGGGCCGGGTTGACTGCTACAAATGATGCCACTAGATCTTCTTGGGCAAATACAACTACAAATGATAAAGAGGATATCTCATCAACAATGTCAGACCCTGGCCCAATTTGGGATACAGAACCAAGATGGGACTCGGAACCTCATTGGAATATGGAAAATCCTATTGAATTGCCTGGACCTGCTGATGATGCTGAAGATGCTGTGAGGAAGGATATCGTCCAGAAGTCTGCAGAAGAATGGGTGACTACCAAAGGGCAACTTCTTGGTGTTTTGGTATGCAATCATTCTTGCAGGACTGTTCAAAGTTTAAGTTCACAGGTTGTGGCCCCAAAAGCAGAGCCTGATGATAACACATTAGATCTGTTGTTGGTCCATGGAAGTGGAAGACTGAAGCTTTTAAGGTTCTTCTTGCGTCTGCAAATGGGCCGACACCTTTCCCTCCCATACGTTGAATATGTCAAGGTAAGGCAGCAAGTGCATTTCAGATGCTTTTACACATTTTTTTCCACCAAGCAGGGTTTTTGGGAGCAGTTATCAGGTTTACCTCTCTGCAGGTAGGCCACAACTGTGTGGATATTTGCAAAACATCGGTCTACTTGGCAAAGATAAACTGGCCCAAGAAACTTACAATATCAGTTTAAAGCTCACCCATCTTGTTGAGAAATCTTATAAACTTTAATGAGATTTCGTTGCTTGGTTCTCTGAATTCAAATTAAGCTCCATTTGTATGAAATGTAGGTTAAAGCAGTAAAGATTAAGCCCGGAAAGCACACACACAGTGGCTGTGGAATCGACGGTGAGCTTTTCCCAGTAAATGAGCAGGTGATTTCTTCCTTGCTTCCAGAACAGTGCAGGCTTATTGGTCGCTCCCCAGGTAATTGCAAGTGAAGTGATTTGATGCAGTCCCTGTATATCTTCAATAGGTCTTTCTGTCTTCCGGCTACAGCATATGTCATTGAGGTCCTTGTAAATTTTGTTAATGTTCCTTGCATTTTTCAAATTATCTGTTAGCTTAATATATTAATATGTACCCTTGCCGTAACTTGTATTATTGCTTTTGAGAGTTCGCTTGGCATGGATGCCTTGTTCCTTGTACTGATTTGACAAAGCGTGTAAATTATTTGTTTGCGATTGTTGAGAAAGGAAATTTCACTATTTCCGTTATTAGTAATACTTACCCTTCTCTTCCCCCTCTTTGCCACTTATAAGGTTGAAAGTAGTCAGTTCTGTAATACTGTCGCAAGTTTCTATGTATTACTATATTAACTTTTTCCACAGCTTCTCATTGTTCCTTTTAGTGCAGTAACATATTTGTTAAATGATAACCTGCACACTATAAACCGAGCAATTTACCCTAAGTAAAAATGAAAAAGAAAAATGCTGGGGCCAGTTTGCAATTCGGCAAAAGCTGAATCTGACAGAAGCAATATCGATTTTGGCTAGAGAGCTGTGGTTTTTTTCTTCTACTTCATGATAGTTTTTGAAAAGCTTACAAAGTATTAGAAAAATTCAATAAAGGCAGTTGAATTGCAAGGATACGCGTCTATTGATCAACTGGCGTTCAAAGTTTTATAAACTTTTAGAAGTCAAAGCTTCTCAATTTTCTTTTCATTTGCAAACAACCTAATCTCTGTTCAAAAGTATCATTTAGGGGTCGTTCTGTATGGGTATTTTACGCGGGTATTAATTATTAATGCGGGTATTAATAATGTAGGTATTAATAATGTGTGTATTAATAATGTGGGTATTGATAATGCGGGTATTAATTATGTGGGGTTTAATAATGTGGGTATTAGTCATGCATATATTATAACGTAGGGATTATTTGTTGAATCACTGATATATTACAAATTAACAAACAATATTATTATTTAAAATATTTATTTACTCCTTAAATAAATTTTAAAATATCCTTATTATTATGAGGGTTAATTTTGTCATTTTAAATTTTAATACCTGCATTATTAATACCCACATTATTAATACCACCTTCTACCCCGCATAAAATAATACTCTACATAGATTCCCGCATTAATAATGCGGGTATTAATAATGCAGAATATACAAAAATGCAATCAAACGTTGTACTAATTTTATGCACGTATTAAAATTTCACAGAAAACCAACTGAACGCTGCACTAAATTAGCGCGGAGTTTTGTGCGGGTATTAAATCCTAAACTAAGTAACCGAACGACTATGGATATTTTACGCGGATATTAACTATTAATGCGGGTAGTAGTAATGTAGGTATTAATAATGTGTGTATTAATAATGTGAGTATTGATAATGCGGGTATTAATTATGTGGGGTTTAATAATGTGGGTATTAGTCATGCATATATTATTACGTATGGATTATTTATTGAATCACTGATATATTACAAATTAACAAACAATATTATTATTTAAAATATTTATTTACTCCTTAAATAAAATTTTAAAATATCCTTATTATTATGAGGGTTAATTTTGTCATTTTAAATTTTAATACCTGCATTATTAATACTCACATTATTAATACCACCTTCTACCCCACATAAAATAATACATAGATTCCCGCATTAATAATGCGGGTATTAATAATGCAGAATATACAAAAATGCAACCAAACGTTGTACTAATTTTATGCATGTATTAAAATTTCACAGAAAACCAACCGAACGCTGCACTAAATTAGCGCGGAGTTTTGTGCGGATATTAAATCCTAAACTAAGTAACCGAACGACCCCTTAATGAACTGAGAAAGAGTGTCTTAATTTTTTTTAATATAATAAGAAATAAAATAGAAAAAAGTAGAAGGATAAGCAAAACAAACGAGTGCCTAGGAGAATTTCCAAAAGCAGGACCATTGCAAATGGGAGTGTTGCACATTATACACTTTCCATCTCGATGGCAACACTTGGTATATTACTAATAGCAGGACCATTGCAGAAGGGAGTGTTGCACATAATAGCGATTTAAAAGCCAACTGTGATTCCAGCAAAGGGAAGCGTTGCGTACTAGTAGTAGTACTATGCTGCTATTTGTAGTTTACCCTAGCAACGGTAGCAAGATGAAAATTCTCAAGCATTTCTAGACGAAGACAAGGACAAAACTCCTTTGTGAAACTATAATAAAAGCTAAGAGTGCAAAATGGTCAGGTTTTAACTCTATTTTGACAGGTTAAAGTGAGTCAAACTAATATACCCGTTCGGTCATAATGCACCCAAAATTTGCTGAGGTCAATCTTCATTTGTGATAAATCCAAATTGATCATTTACTTGGGCTATATCTAAGATGATACATCAATAAATGTATGTCCTAACTCAATTGTCTAAGTTTTGGCTAGTTAAACAACTTGTACTTTTATGGTCTAAATTTATTACTTGTAATCATGTCTAATGAAATCTTTAATAGTAGTATTTTAACTGTCAAACCAATATAAAGGTACTCGATATAGGTGATCCAAATTAAAATTTCATGGACAAACTAGTGTGTGTTAGGGTTGCCAAATTACTAAACCAAAAAACAAAAAGAACAAAACCTCTCTGATCCAAACGCGCATTACAAGTGCTGTACTTTATGTATCCACAGTTGTACTTTACCAATATGAAAAATCACTCAATCAGAACTAAACTTGCATTAAAGTAGTAGTTGTACTTTACCATTTCAGATTTATACGTAAATTATTTGAAAAAATAAACAAAAATCCCTCAGTAAAGCTTCCGTCTTCTTCCTCAACTCTTAAGTCTTAACTATTAACCCCACCCACCCACAAACCCACCCACCCCCTTTTTTTCTCTCTCTAAAACCCTTACTGTTTCTCTTTGGATCTACAAGTACATATCTGTATCTATACTTCAATTAATTGATTAATTGTAGTATTAGTATAATTATAATTATTATTATTATGAGAGTACCTTGTTGTTCAGTGTGTCAAAATAGGTATGATGAAGAGGAGCGTTGTCCTTTATTGCTCCAATGTGGTCACGGATTTTGTAGGGAATGTCTTTCTAGAATGTTCTCAGCTTCTCCAGATACTAGTTTATCATGTCCTAGGTGTCGTCACGTTTCCTTAGTGGGGAACTCTGTTAGTGCTCTTAAGAAGAATTACGCGATCCTCGCGTTGATACGCGACTCTAAGTATTCGTCTGATGAGGATGAGGAGGAGGATGAAGATGAGGGGTTAAATGAGAATAATGGAGAGGATGAGGAGAATGATTCTAGAAGGAGACATGGGGCCCGGACAGCGTCTAGCTCGGGGTGCGGTGGTGGGAGGGTAGAAGTAGGTGCTCATCAGGAAGTTAGGTTGATTAGGAGGATAGGTGGTGGTGAGAGTAAGAGGGTTGGGGTTGAGATGTGGGCAGCTACAGTTTCGGGTAGTGGTGGTGGTGGTGGGAGGAGGTGTAAGCATAAAGTGGCGGTGAAGAAGGTTGGAGTTGGTGAGGAAATGGATGTCGTGTGGGTGCAAGAGAAGTTGGAGAGGTTAAGGAGGGAGTCTATGTGGTGTAGAAATGTGTGTGCTTTTCATGGTGTTACCAAATTGGATAGAAGCTTATGCTTGATTATGGATAGGTGTAAAGGGTCTGTACAGACCGAGATGCAGCGTAATGAAGGGCGCCTCACCCTCGAGCAAATTTTGAGGTAAAAGTTGTGATTTTTCTTTTGTATTGGATGGATAACAGGTTACTCCTGTGATAAAAGGTTACACCTTTTTCTGTTAGATTCATTGCCTCGTTGATTATGTTATTCCATATTTTGGAGGTTTAGTAAAGAATTGAAAAGTAAATTGGAGCTGATGAGCAATTAGAACTCTAAAATTATGGGAACACTTTTATTGGATCCTCAATCTATCACGTGCTTTGTGTGCTCATCAGGAGCTGAAATGTAGTTAGTAACTTGCATTTCATATGTGCAAACATTGAAGAGGTACTTGAACTTGTAGATAAAAGATAACAGGAATGAGAAAAGCAGCAACATCACTATCAAGATATACTAGCAATGAAGTATTAAAATCCGAAGTCATGCTCGACTTTATTAGTTCTTTACATGACATGTAATTTTTCCAGATTGTAAGTTTTGTACATCTTTGCGCTATCCTATCAATAAAAATTACGTACCTTATAAAAAAAGATATATTACCAATGAACCATCTGTAACAAAAATGTGACAAGAAACGGCTGAATTCTTAGCATCATAGGTGTTTATGTTGCGATTTTAAAGAAATCAAGAAGTAAAAGAGAACTAACTTTTAGTGCATGACAACTTCAGACAACTACAACTTTTGCCACTTAAGATGATCCCCATAATTTGCTAGAGACTGTCTTTGCAGGAAAATCCTGGAATTGAAATTTGTCATGCTTAGATTAGCATTACTATACTGATTTGTTTCGATATAATAAAAAGTTGATTACATATTTGGGCAAAGAAGCCTGTTTACAAGAAGTATATCAAAAAGTTAGAACTACTTACGAAAAGATATGGTTTTCTATAGCACCCCAGGGTGTGGCCTAGTGGTCAATGAAGTGGATAAGAACCATGAGGTCTCACGTTCAAATCCTAGTGGAGACAAAAAATACTAGGTCTTTCTTCCCATCTATCCAAGCCTTAGTGGGTAGAGTTACCTGGCACCTGTTGCTGGTGGGAGGTGGCAGTTATCCTTGCTGGTGGGAGGTGGCAGTTATCCGCTGGAATTAGTTGAGGTGCGCATAAGCTGGCTTGGACACCATCGTAATTAAAAAAAAAGATATGGTTTTCTATATAAACATTAACTTCATGGCCAGCTTATACACACCTCTACTAATTCCATGAGGTACATGCTGCCTCCTGCCAGCACACGTACTGATAACTCTGTCCACCAAGGCTTGGACAGATTTGGAAGCAACCACCTAGTGTTTTTGTCTCTACTGGGATTTGAACCTAAGACTTCATGGTGCTTAACCCACTTCATTGACCACTAGGCCACACCTTTAAGTTTGGAAAACCTTAATTCTATATCACTTGGTTAGGATTCTTCTTTCTTCTGCTTCTCTTTTTTTGTGATTGGGTGAGGGAGGAGTTGAGCAATGCGATGATTTTTCTTTTCTCAATTAATCAGCTGAAGTGTCCATTATTAGTGTGAAACACTTGGGAAGTGCTACTAAAATGACAAAGAAAGCAAAATGCTATAGTGCACAGAGTCTAGAACAGATTTACGTCGACATAATTAAGGTGCGAAAAGGGTAGTGGACTGCAAAAACTCCTCAGTCCCTTCTGCAATCTCTTGTTCCACAAAGGGGTTCTCTGGAATTCAAATATCACTTTATAAATTACTGTTAGTTAATCTCTAAAACATGTTCCATTTATTTTTTATAGAATCACTAGTTGGATCACTTTGTGGGCCCAAGCCCACTTAGTGATGTATCAAAAGGGATTTGGAACTTTGAGGATCATGGCCCCACCCCTGGACCACCTCCTAACTTAAATACTGGACTTTTACTGCAGAGTTTGAACCCATGAGATGTGCCTCACTCACACTTCATGTGTTGCCTCCTTACTGTTTAATTAAGCCTTGGGGAGAAAGATCTTCAATTTCTTTGTTTGAAGAAAGTTCATAAGGGGTAGTGAGTTGCCATTTTCAACAACTTCTGATCCCTGTAGGCCGATGCTCGTCCTAGTCCAAGAAGCGACCAGCAGGAATGGAGAATGACATTGCTGACTATAACCAAAAAGAAGAGTCAAAAGTCAATTAACCATGACTCAGTCCCAAACTAGTTCTGGGCAGCTATATGAATTTTCCATGTCCATTCCCTTTGGGCAGAGAAAAGGTGCAAAATCAGCCAAAAATATAAACTCTTTCTGTTACCATGTTAACTCTTCACTGTAGCAGGCACATCTTTTCCTTGGAAACAAATCTGGAAAAGTTGTGCTCCATTCAAGATCCAATGATTCATTTGGTTGGTGGCAAGAAATGCTTGTCTTCTCAGTGCAATTTACATAAAGGGGTTTGATCTTATGCAGTTGGTGCCCTCTCTGTAAACCACTTAGTTTTGCATTGTAGGGCACTGTACAGCTTTGGGACATGCTTCTCCCTCTTCTTGGACTCAATTGGACTATGCCAAGAACTGTTATGGAACTTTAGCAGTGTGGAGGGGAGGGAGGGAGAGAGAGAGAGGAATGCCAGAATTTTGAGCTAAAAAAAAGAGAAGATTCCTAGTCTAAGTTCAAATGTGTACTTCTGCTATCTTTTTGAGACAGCATGACTGTTACTCAGGATGTTGAGACCAGGATGACTGCTATCTTTTAGCATGCCATTTATATTTGACAGAAGCTTGTAACTTATGATGATCCACACTCTTGTTGCTGGTCTTTCGTTTATAAAACCTACCTTACTTATAAAAAAATTTATCGGAGGGGGTTAACAAGTCCCTATTTTATTCTTTTGCACATGTAGCACCAGTTAGAAATCTTTGCGCTCTCTTTTTTTGCACATTATAAGTCCTAAGGAGAGCATATGTTGTATTTATCAGAAGAAAAGGACATCTTCTGTGCTGGGACACAAGTAAATTTGACATTGGGAAGTGCAGCTGTCTCCCTAAAGGGTTTCATGGAAAGAGCCTTTCTCTTTGAAGATTTTAGTAAGATTTGACATAGAATACCTCATCATGGATCCATTCCAAATGGAGAATCAGCTGTGAAAGCATAAAGTTCAAGGAAAGGTCCTCTATTAAAGGTGCAATACCCAGCCAACAAGCTTTTCAAAGCTTTTTATTGAAACATGGTTGGGGAACTCAGCTAGATACTTGACTAATTTACTGTTCCTTTCTGCACTTCTACTGCATGGGAGTTTTGGAAGCTTTTCTATATAATCTAAACTATTAACCACTCTTCTCTCGATTAAATTATGATAAGATAAAATAATAAGGAAAACAAGTTTGGTTTGATATGTTGTAACTTAGAATTTTAGTGCTTGAATCAAATGTTTAGTTTACAGATGCCCTAGAGAGTCAACAAGGGTCAACTCCAACCCTGTGCTTCCCTTCTCTCTCCCCTTTCCCCTCTTCCCCAGGCTCCTCGTTGCTTGCACTCAGGATAGAGTCTACGTCATACATGCAATTGATTGAGCCAGTTCTCCGTGTACTCTGTTTGAGATAGATAGTAGCTTTAGCATTTCAGGTATCTCGTGGCTTGATATTGCATCTTAATGCAGATATGGAGCAGACATCGCGCGTGGTGTGGCTGAGCTTCATGCAGCTGGTATTGTTTGCATGAATATCAAGCCGTCCAATCTTCTTTTAGATGCAAATGGTCATGCTGTGGTCTCTGATTATGGGCTTCCAGCAATTCTTAAGAAGCCTGCCTGTAGGAAAGCTCGATTAGAAAGTGAATCCTCAATAACCCATTCATGCATGGATTGTACAATGCTTAGCCCAAACTACACTGCTCCAGAAGCATGGGAACCTGTAAAGAAATCACTTAATCTTTTCTGGGACGGTGCCATTGGTATATCTCCGGAGTCAGATGCCTGGAGTTTTGGTTGTACGATGGTGGAAATGTGCACTGGTTCTATTCCGTGAGTGACTGAATTTATTCTGTCGTAACTTTTCGCTTCCTCTACATTTTAACGTGTAAGTTCTTCTATTCTGTAAAATTTATCTAGAGAACCCCTTGTCAATCTTATGCAGATGGGCCGGCTTAAGTGCAGAGGAAATTTACCGGGCTGTTATAAAGGCAAGGAGACAACCTCCTCAATATGCAAGTGTAGTGGGTGTTGGAATACCACCAGAGTTGTGGAAGATGATTGGTGAGTGTCTGCAGTTCAAGGCTTCCAAGAGACCAACCTTTAGTTCAATGTTAGCCACATTTCTTCGCCACTTGCAAGAGATTCCTCGAAGCCCTCCCGCCAGCCCTGATAAGTAAGATTATTTAGCTAAGCTGATATTTTTTAGCAGGATTGTCATATAAACGTGGTTAGCACTTAGCTGTTGGAAGGTAGCATTTAATACTTGATTATCTTGTTTCTTAGTAGGGACTGCAGCAGTGCTCTTTGTGTTCCTTATTCTGATTGTTAATGATTGATGTTTAACAGTTGTTTTTGAGTTTAATCATTGGCCTCAGATATATGTTGATTTTATGTAAAAAATGCAGTAACCTGCAGTACTTGGGAACGAATGGTGTAGCACCTTCTGCTGCCTATCAGTTGGAGGTTTCTCTTGACGATCCCAGTCTTCTACACAGATTTGTCTCCGAAGGGAATCTGAATGGAGTCCGGTAAGTCTTGGTGTGTTTCTAGTAGGATATTCCACTTTGCAAATAATGAAGATACTACTAGAAATTCGAAAGAAAAAGTCTCATAGTGCGAAAAAAAAAAAAGATTCAAGGTCGTAAAGTTTTTCCTCTCTTGAAAGGGAATTTTCTCAAAAAAGTTAGTCTGCTTAATGCATATAGTCCTGAAGAAAATTTCAGGAACATCACTCCCTGAATCAACTTTTTGCAACTTCTGGTAGTTCTCCTAAAGTTAGTTTTTCCATATACATGATCCTTTTTATCCATCTGCGTGCAGAGACTTGCTAGCTAAAACTGCTTCAGAACGAAGTACTAGCTCTTTACATTCTCTATTGGAAGCTCAAAATGCTGATGGGCAAACTGCTCTCCACCTTGCTTGTAGACGAGGCAGTGCAGAACTTGTTGAGGCCATTCTGGAATATTCACAGGCAAATGTGGATGTCCTAGACAAAGATGGTGATCCACCGCTTGTGTTTGCTCTCGCAGCTGGATCACCTGAATGTGTTCGTGCTCTTATCAGGAGGAGTGCCAATGTCAGATCTAGACTGAGAGAGGGTCTTGGTCCGTCTGTTGCTCATGTCTGTGCGTACCATGGCCAACCAGATTGCATGCGTGTAGGTCTCATTGTCCTACTATGTTCATGTATCTAAAGATTTTAGGCTAAAACTGAAATGTGGAGGAACATATGGAAAGTCAAGATACTAAAGAGATAAGATGAAAAACTATTTTAGTTTAAAAAAATTAAAAGGCTTCCCTAGAGGTGCTGGTTTGATTTCTAACTCGTCCTTACCCTACTCCGATCGCACATCATCTACCTGTTCTGTTATAACAACTGAAATAAAACAAAATAAACGAGGCTCCTTAGTCCAATTTGTGATTGGGTGATAATTCGCTGGTAAAACTACTTTGCATTTCAGATGTACAAGGTTCGTTCTTAGTTGGCCTTTCTCTTCTCTCTTTTATAACCTCCCCCCCTAAAAAAGAAAAAAGAAAAAGGAACATGTTTATAGGATGCTGTTTTGTTGTATTCCTCTTTGGGATTGAAATCTTTGTTAGCTGTTGATATATTTTGATTGTTACTCATTCTATTAGTACCTATATTTTTTCCTTTTTGTATTTCGTTGCAACAGGAATTATTGGTGGCTGGGGCTGATCCAAATGCTGTTGACGATGAAGGCGAATCCGTGCTTCATCGAGCTGTTGCTAAGAAATATACGGACTGTGCTAATGTCATACTGGAAAATGGAGGCTGTAAATCGATGTGTATCGTTAACTCCAAAAATTTGACGTAAGTTCAACTGTAATTCTTGTGCATTCTTTAAAATATTTTTGAACAAAAAAATCTCTAGTAGGGGAACCTATAGTGGGAATCATGGAAAAAGACTAAGATAAAAATCAAGATAGAGAGAAGTGCAAAAGAAATCTATTATCTAATTTCAGGAAAACAACCTGAAAAGAGAAATATGGTGGTCATGAGTTGCAAAAGAAAACTACGAGTTTCTGAATTCTTTCTCCCAAGGAATAGTGTATTACTTGTTGAGTTCTTTTAGGTTATTTCCCTTAGGACTCTTGTGTAAGATTTATTAATCCAATCAAAATCAAAGATGTAGAGCAAGGGAATTCGTGAGTGAAATAGCTCAAAGTTTACTAAGAAAATGATGGGCCTTTCCTTTGCAAAGACTTTGGGTTCCACTTTTTGCACTTATGGTGTCTTAGATGGAAATCAAATCGAGTTTGTGGCATCTTTAAGTTAAAGTACGGACTTGAAGAAAATTTTGGAGCTGATTTGTGTATTAAATTTTTTAATGGTGTGACCCCTTTTATGTAGTTAGAAGGTGCAAAATAAATGATGTAACTTTGTTTTAGTGTCAGTATTTTGTATTTAACTTTTTACTGTATTATTGGGGGTCTTGTGTATTATCCATAGTGAAATTGATCCTTATTTGTCAGAACAACATGGAAAGTTAGTAAGTCTGTCTTTCCATTTGTTTCACTGTTTTAATTACTCGAGTACATTAGCAAAACTAAGAAAATGATGGGCCTTTCCTTTGCAAAGACTTTGGGTTCCACTTTTTGCACCTATAGTGTCTTAGATGGAAATCAAATCGAGTTTGTGGCATCTTTAAGTTAAAGTACGGATCTTGAAGAAAATTTTGGAGCTGATTTGTGTATTAAATTTTTAATGGTGACCCCTTTTATGTAGTTAGAAGGTGCAATATAAATGATGTAACTTTGTTTTAGTGTCAGTATTTTGTATTTTACTTTTTACTGTATTATTGGGGGTCTTGTGTATTATCCATAGTGAAATTGATCCTTATTTGTCAGAACAACATGGAAAGTTAGTGAGTAAGTGTGTCTTTCCATTTGTTTCACTGTTTTAATTACTCAAGTACATTAGCAAAACTACTCTGAACTTTCAGAGAGAGAGAGAGAGAGAGTAGTCGGCACAATAGTAATAAGAAGATTAAATATGTGGCTAACTGGTTTTGGCCTGGGATGATCTATACATGGAACAATGATGATAGCATACTTGGTAATTTTACAGTTTTTTTCAGGTGCATTCCTAGAACTTTAGCATTGCGATTGTTCTTTAGTCCTGCTTGGCTTGTGCTTTAGATTTCATTGTTTGGGGTTTTAATCAGCAATGGAGAAAAACTGACTGCTTTTGAAGGGAGGATGCTTGAGCATGTTTTGTCCTTGTATTTTCCTTTGATCTCTTCCTCTCACTCTTTCCACGTGGTGCATATTTGTTTCTTTTGTTCTACAGGCCGTTGCACTTGTGCATCATGACATGGAATGTTGCTGTTGTCAAGAAGTGGGTGGAACTTGCATCTATTGAAGAGATCGCTGATGCTATTGATATTCCAAGTCCAGTTGGTACTGCACTGTGCATGGCAGCAGCCTTAAAGAAAGATCGTGAAGCAGGTGAGTTTGGTTCTCTTTTAACAGGATGAACATGCATAATATTTGTTACAAGATATTACAGATGATAAGTACCTCTTTTAACTTCCTTTTTACTAGTGATACCTGTTCTTGGTTGTTATTACTCATTACAGTAATCTTTGTGTACTTTTTGTAGAGGGGAGAGAACTGGTACGATTAATTTTAGCTGCTGGAGCAGATCCAACTGCACAAGACACACAACATTTTCGGACTGCTTTGCACACTGCTGCTATGATAAATGATGTTGAGTTGGTCAAGGTAGGCTGATATGTACTTGAATTTTAAGTGTTCTTTAAAAAAATTTACACAAATCTTAATTTGTATGTTCAAGTCGGCTTCAGGGTGACGGTGACTCTTTTTACTATCAGTTTGGCCGTGTCCCGTTTTCTCTGCTGATTTTATGTTTAGTTTTCAGGGCACTACCTTGGTTAGTTCTCTTGTTTTCCAATGATATGGACAAGGAGGATATAAAAGTACTTTATATTGAGTAATGGGGCCATTACTACAAGGATCAAAACTTCTTGATGAAATAAAAATAGTAATAATTATAGTAATAATTTTAATGTAATAATAATAATAATAATAATAATAATAATAATAATAATAATAATAATAATAAGGATCAAAACTTGATTTGTGTTATGTTATCTAATCGCTTCCTCTTAAGCCTTGCTTCCATTTGAACAGCTTTTCTATCAACGAGTTAGATGAAGGAGAGTTCATACGGATTAAAGACCAAAGGGATTTTTAAATCTTAGTCGTGTCTTGAGAGATCAATAATGTATAAAAGAATAGGTGCAAAAGTAATTTGATGACCGATGCATTGTTCCCCCTCCCCCACAGTCCGCCATATCGAAATATGCATGTCTTGATGTCCTTGTTAGCGACTGCACGCCTGTGCTGCCAAGTGACTAACCTCTTAGTTCTGCACGTAGTTGAGTCAGCGATACTTTTTGATTGTTATATTTTTTTAACCATTACTATTTTTATTGTCTCATGAACTTGCAATTTTTCGTTAGATCATCCTGGATGCTGGAGTTGATGTAAACATCAAAAATGTCATTAATACAATTCCTCTTCATGTGGCATTGAATAGAGGTGCAAAATCATGTGTGGGATTGCTTTTGTCTGCTGGGGCAAATTGTAATTTGCAGGTCTGTACTTGGCACTTCTTGGCTAGATACAAATATGTGGATTCTGTCTTTTTATGACAATCAAAAAGAAAAATGTCATTCTGTCTTTACTCTCTGAGAATTTTCCTGTTTTTGTGGTGATTATATTTGTTATCGCTAGAGCACCAATTAGTGTATCTGATACTTTTTTTTTTGCTCTACTGCATCTCGGCAGCAGCTTAATTTGCTTGAAATTTACCTGGAAATGATCATTTTTCGGTTTCCCTCCCTCCCCCTTCCCCTTTCCCCAAAAGACCTGGATAATATAAACACTTGAGCCATTATGTGCTTAATGAGACTTCATTCTAGAAAGTGAAGGACACCTACAATATGTTGTCATTGTCAGGACTAAGGTAAAGGGTGTCTAATTGGGTATTCACATTCTTGCTCGCTAGAGTTAGAGTTTAGCTGCTTTGTTTTGAATGGAGAGCGGGCGAAGATATTGGGATAGAGGGGGTGATTGGACTTTGCATTTTGATTAATTCATTGTTCATTTATTTACTGAGTTTTTTTTTTCCACACCAAATAGGTAAGATGATCTTGCCTTACTCCATTCCTTGTCTCATGTTAGTGCTCCTTTGATCGACTTTTATGGCCCAACTAGTGAAGCATGCTTTTAGTTAGGGCCTTGCGGAACTGAATGAGGTGCGAGGTATTAGGGCTCATCAGTTCTTGTTAACTACAGTATGATATCAAAATCAGGATTCCAACTGCTTGATGCGATTTCTAGAGGTTAAACATTGCTTTATATGTAGCTTTTTTGTTTTGTTCAAAAGCTGTATGTAACTTCGATACTTTAGGAAATTAAGAGGAAAAGAGAACAGGATTATGGAATGCGTGAACGCAAGTCTTGTACACCTGGTTTCTTTTGTAGTTACTCAAGGCCTTATATATTAAGTGCCAAGTTTGTAAAAAATTAAAATCCATTCGTGCATGGAGTTGGAAGTGCAACCTGTCCTAATTACATTTGGGCTCAATTTGGTTGCTGAAAATATAATTTTAAATGGGTAATAAATGTATTAATTATTATTCTAAAAAAAATGTATTAATTATTGTAAGAGGATCTATAATAGAATATTAAACTAAAGAAGTGAGTGTTCGGTTGGCATTTGACATTTGTTTTTGTACAGTATATAAAATGGGAAAAGGTCTAAATTTGCCCATGAACTATTCATTTGCTTCTCAATGCTTGTTGATATTTGTTCATCTATTTCTTATATTCCTCTTTGAGCTAATTCTTTTATTTTCTCGTTGATGTCAGGATGATGAAGGTGATAATGCTTTCCATATAGCAGCATTCTCTGCCAATATGATACGTGAAAATCTTGATTGGATTGTAATTATGCTCAGGTATCCTGATGCTGCTGTCAAAGTTAGGAATCACAGGCAAGTCCCATTAGCTGTATGACTTTCGTATGGGTTATGCTATCATGAGGAATGACTTTAAACTCTTGTATCTGAGCATCAACTTCACCAATGTCTACCGTTACAGTGGCAAAACTTTGTGTGACTATTTGGAGGCTCTGCCCCGTGAATGGATTTCAGAAGATCTGATTGAGGCACTTAGGGAGAAGGGGGTCCATTTATCTCCCACAGTGTGAGCAGAAAGAACCCTTGTTTGTTGCTATTTTTGCTCTTTTAAATAACTGTAAAATGCTTGTTGATTGTGCTTGAGATTTGAAGAGCTGCTTGTTCTTATGCTATTCAGGTATGAAGTAGGAGACTGGGTGAAATTTAAGAGAAGCATTGTGACACCAACTTATGGGTGGCAAGGTGCAAGACACAAGAGTGTTGGTTTTGTGCAAAATGTCATTGACAAAGACAATATAATCGTCGCCTTTTGCTCTGGGGAAGCTCAAGTATTGGTAGATGAAGTTGTAAAAGTTATTCCATTAGACAGGGGACAACATGTGAGGCTCAAGGCAGATGTGAATGAGCCAAGGTTTGACTTAAAACAGTTATCACGCTAATGTATAGCAGGGCTATGTGGTTCTTCTTATGTCTTTTTTGCTCTCTTTCTCGATCTCGCACATTTTGGCACTAAAACAAAAAGGCCCCGGGAAAAGACAGGGAGGGAGGGAGAATTTAATGTTTTCGCCTCATTAGCTGATACACATATCAAGTAGAAGGGCGGAAAGAGAGGATGGATTAAAACTTCCTTGAGTTGGAGCATCTAGAGAAGGGATAGAGGAAATATCGCTGAGTTTTCAAGTAGCTTGTTTTCCTTTATTCTTGCTTTTTTTAATTATTTGTTTGAATTAGTAAATTATTTTTAGAAAAGCTCTTTTTTCCTGGAAAGCATCAGCAGTTTTGAATAGCTAATATGTTAACTAGCTTTGCTTGTGCAACAGATTTGGTTGGCGCGGCCATGCCCATGACAGCATAGGAACTGTTTTATGTGTTGATGAAGATGGGGTGCTTCGTGTTGGGTTTCCTGGAGCATCTAGGGGGTGGAAAGCTGATCCTGCAGAAATGGAACGTGTAGAGGAATTCAATGTCGGAGATTGGGTTCGGATTCGACCTACACTTACAACAGCTAAACATGGATTTGGATCTGCAACACCAGGAAGCATTGGTGTGGTCTACTGTATCAGACCAGACAACAGTCTGATGGTGGAACTAAGCTACCTTCCTCATCCATGGCACTGTGAACCAGAAGAGGTTGAACCTATTGAACCATTCAGAGTAAGACAAAGACATTGTACTCTGACTGTAATGATGTCCCGTAGTTTAATACCTTTTCCAGAATTTCCATGTTCTGTTCACTGGTTTAACTCTACATTATGTACCTTTTCACAGATTGCTGATAGGGTCTGTGTGAAGCGCACTGTTGCAGAGCCAAGATATGCTTGGGGTGGTGAAACACATCATAGTGTAGGAAAAATAATCGATATAGAAGCGGATGGTCTGTTAATTATAGAAATTCCCAATCGGCCAATACCGTGGCAGGCAGATCCTTCTGACATGGAGAAGGTGGATGATTTCAAGGTAATTTCTTCTCTAATGAGGAACTTCGGTTTGTTTTGGGGGTTTGGGAGATGAGAATTGAAGATAATGGGTTAGGTGTGTGGGATTTTAATTATGTTTATGTAGCATTCTCAATAATTTTCCTGTTCATTTGCACATTAACAGGTAAGTGACTGGGTAAGGGTAAAAGCTTCAGTTCCCTCACCAAAATATGGTTGGGAGGACATCACGAGGAATAGCATAGGTATAATCCACAGTTTGGAAGAAGATGGTGATGTTGGCATTGCATTTTGCTTCAGAAGCAAGCCTTTCTCTTGTTCTGTGACAGATGTGGAGAAGGTGCGGCCGTTTGAAGTTGGACAAGAAATTCATGTTCTGCCATCAGTATCTCAGCCGCGACTTGGATGGTCCAATGAGTCACCAGCAACTGTTGGAAAGATTGTGAGAATTGATATGGATGGTGCTCTAAATGTAAGCATGCTCTGCTTGTCTCATTTCAAAATTTGGTGGACAGAATCTATTGACCTTATAAGTAGCAAAGATATAGTGATCTTTCTAATTTAACTTACAGTTCATTGGTTTTTATTTCCAATGAATTTCTTCAAACCTTAACCTCTTATAATGTGAACCTTGATGCTTTCTAGGTTAGGGTTGCTGGGAGAGACAGTTTGTGGAAGGTTTCTCCTGGAGATGCAGAAAGGCTTTCAGGATTTGAAGTAGGTGATTGGGTACATTCAAAACCAAGCCTAGGAACTAGACCTAGTTATGATTGGTACAGCATAGGCAAAGAAAGTTTAGCAGTTGTGCATAGTGTTCAAGACACTGGTTATTTAGAGCTTGCATGCTGTTTCCGCAAAGGACGCCTGATGACTCATTACACTGACATTGAAAAGGTTTCTGCATTTCGAATTGGTCAGCATGTTAGGTTTAGGGCTGGGCTGGTAGAACCAAGATGGGGCTGGAGAGGCACTAATCCAGATTCTCGAGGTGTTATAACTGGTGTTAATTCTGATGGAGAAGTTAGGGTTGCATTTTTTGGTTTGCAGTGTCTCTGGAAAGGGGATCCTGCAGACCTTGAGATAGAGCCAACATTTGAAGTCGGAGAGTGGGTCAAGTTGAGAGAGATTGCAAGTGGTTGGAAATCTGTAGAGCCAGGTAGCATTGGAGTTGTGCAAGGAATGAGTTATGAAGGAGATACATGGGACGGTAATTGCTTTGTCGCTTTTTGTGGAGAGCAGGACCCATGGGTGGGATATTGCAGCCATCTTGAGAGAGCGAACAAGCTCTTAGTTGGTCAGCGTGTTAGAGTAAGAAACTCTGTGAAGCAGCCTAGGTTTGGGTGGTCAGGTCACAGTCATGCAAGTGTTGGAACTATATCTGCAATTGATGCAGATGGCAAATTAAGAATCTACACACCAGCAGGCTCAAAGTCATGGATGCTTGATCCATCGGAAGTAGACCTTGTGGAGGAAGAGGAAATCCAAGTTGGCGACTGGGTCAGGGTTAGGGAGAATGTGTCTAACCCGACACACCAGTGGGGGGATGTCAGTCATTCAAGTATGGGGGTGGTGCATCGTATAGAAGATGGAGATCTTTCTGTTGCATTCTGTTTTCTGGATAGGCTATGGCTCTGCAAAGCCTCTGAAATGGAAAGAATTAGAGCATTTAAAATTGGGGACAAGGTGAAGATCAGAGGTGGCCTGGTGGCACCTCGGTGGGGATGGGGAATGGAGACTCATGCGAGTAGAGGTGAGGTTGTTGGTGTAGATGCTAATGGGAAGCTAAGAATCAAGTTTCAATGGAGAGAAGGGCGTCCATGGATTGGAGACCCTGCTGATATTGTTCTTGATGAGCGCGATGATCAATGAAACTGTTGCCTTATTACTGCTCCTTTCATTTAATAGAGGACAGGGTGCCCAGCCTCTTCGATTTATAGGAGAGGTGGTCAATGTGCTGGCAGTGCAATGGCATTAGAGGCGGTCCTAGTCAGTCGACAGCCATGAAGACAGGTTACACAGAAGTAGGTGTGATAGCAAAGAGATGGATGAAGGGACAAGAAGCTGGGGTTGATTCTGGGTCATCGCTGAAGTTCGACCAGATGTGTAGTCAACGTTGAAGCCTGCATTTGGGGATATTCTGCATAATGTTTCTTTTTAGAATATGTTTGTTTTTTATTATTCTGTACAAATCACAAGTAAATTTTTGGGTATCATAGCTTTCACTTAGTTCGCCTACACTAGACTTGAACATTTATCTCCTCTATCTTGTCAATTAATATTGAGGCAGCTGCTAATATTTTTGTAAATTTTATTTAACTGTTTGAATAGAGAAGCATGTGAAGTTATTGTCTTTCCACTTATGCTGGTGAAATAAGGAAACAAGACTAGGTTTCTAAAAGGAACATAATTGTCTTCGAAGTAAAAAGATATTCCTAATAATTCCTAAGGTAAATAACAAAAAAAAAAAAAGTAATTGTGGCTAGAATTTTTTTCTAACATGTAATGCATTTACAAAAGATAAAAGTTAAGGGAGATTTACAAAAATATACTAACCCTAACTCAATATTTACAAAAAATATCGATACTCCGCTATAAAACAATCCGCGTTAATATCTCAAATGATCGCTCAACTTTGAGAATTAACCACCAAAGTCTTTGCTTTGGTTGGTCCCAAAAAGTCACTCAACTTAGGAAAAATATCTCCAAAAATAATTCTTGCCAGTTTTTGCACCGTCATCCGCCGAAAATCTGATGTGGCTTTTTAAAATATTTTTATGTAATCGTAGGTCCCACTTTCTTTGCCATATAAGACTTTTTTAATCGTTACTTACTAGTTTTCTGACAAGTGCAATGCACGTGTATTCCTAATAACTAGTACAAGAATTATGAATATTGTGTAAAGCGTGTATCGTTGCTAGTAAATTAAAGAAAAAATATGTAAATTTAAAGTACTGATATATCGAATCATTTCTGTTCGATAGTTTTTGTTATCGTAATACATAATCATACTAAACATTACTATTGTACGAAGGCCAATAATAAAATATTTGAACGATTATAATCATGCAAATTTTATAATATATCAAGTTCGAAAGCCAAATAATTATTTGTTGTACTCCTAATTCTTAGTGCATAATAACAGTTTGCCATAAGTACAAAAAAATAAAAAACCAAGAAAATGTCTTGATATCAAGTTAAATACTTGATATTATAAAATTTGCATGATCAAAATTGTTCAAATATTAATTACTGGCCTTCGTACAATAATAATGTTTAATTAGTATGATTATGTATTGAGAAAATAAAAAATATCAATTGTAACTGATTTGATATATCAATACTTTAAATTTATATTTTTTTTCTTTAATTTACTAGCAAATACACGCTTATTAGTAAATATTTATAATTTTTGTACTAGTTATTAGGAATACACGTGCATTGTACTTGTCAGTAACTAGTAGTAACTATTAAAAAAGTCCTACATGGCAAAGAAAGTGGGACCTACAGTTATATAACAATATTTTATAAAGCCACGTCAGATTTTCGGTGGGTGACGGTGCAAAAAACCGGCAAGAATTACTTTTGGAGTTATTTTCTCTAAGTTGAGTGACCTTTTTGGGACCAACCAAAACAAAGTGACTTTGTTGGTTAATATTCCAAAGTTGAGTGACCATTTGAGATTTTAACTCAACAATCCATAGGGAGCAGAGCAAGCTCTACGTATTGCCCATTCGCAATCCTTGGTGATTTTTCACTTTACAAAATATAGCAATAGTTTTTTTGTATATACAAGTTTCAACAAATACCTACAACTGCGGCGCGCCAATAACGGCGAGGTTGTGGGGTCACAACAGTGGAAGTGGTGGGTGACGCCGGCGGGTGGGGTGGGTGGATGGGTGGAGGAGAGAGGAAGAAATTAAGGTTTATGTTTGGGGGAAATGGAAAACTATTACTATATGTTAGTAAATGTTTAAAAATATCGGTATTTTTTGTAATTTAGCTATTAGAGTAACAATTTTGTGTAAATTTTTCAGAAATTAATATGGTTTTATGTGATAATTTCGCAACAGGGCTACCTTAGAGGGGAAATTGTTCTGCTGCCGCCATCTCCCCATCTCCGACCAAAGCCCCAATACCGTGGACCTTTTTCTGGCAAATCAACCAAACATCTTGAGACAAATTCAACTAAGAGCTTGTTCAAATCATTACTCCTGTCCAAATTAAAACGTCATGTCTCGTATTTGTACTAGGGATTTTTACACTCTATACCCATAAAATTTAAAGTATTTACAAGCCATACCCATTACAAATTATACTACCCATAAAACTAAAAGTATTTACCCAACCTACCCATTTATTATTGTATATCTTTGTTATGCCTTATAAGTGTATACCTTTAAAATATACTGCATAAATTATGGTATACAAGTCTAGAGGGACATTTATTACTGTATACCTTTGTTATGCCTTATAGGTATATACATTTATGGTATACTGCATAAACTATGGTATATAAGTTTAGGTGGGTAGAGTGGGTAAATAATTTATTGGGTAGATCGGGTAATATTTGAAAGTAGTGGGTAGTGGCTGTAATTATTTTAGATTTTGTGGGTATTTTTGTAAGTGTCCCTTTGTACTACCACTAGTGGCCGTAAGCCCCCCGAGCCCAATCTTAATATGGAGGACTATTTATATAAGTGGAATGCTTTCATGTTGGTGTATAACTTTTAGCCCTCTGTGAAAATCGTTCGATATTTGACTCTCATCATCAGAACCGGAGATAAATCGTTATAAAACACTAAGGGATCATTTGGTATATGATATAGGATTAATTAATCCTGGTATAAAAAGCTGGATGATTTTATCCTGTGTTTGGTTTGCAAATTCAAATAAGTATTATCCAATCTCAGTATAAACTTATCCACAATTTGATGAATAAATCAATACCAACAACCCCATGGTATTAACTTATCCCGATATTAACTTATCCTAGTATTGAACACAATCGAGCAAAATTTTCTAAAAATTACATTCGTCAATTTTATTTGAGACTTCTACCACAAAAAAATTGTACTTTTCCTAGATAATGTTTATCTTGGGAGAAAAAGTGGTTTTCCTTTTAGTAATATCTTTGTTGTCATGTATTTTATAGAGTATATAAGAAAAAAAAAGTTATCATTATATTAGTTAGCTATTAACTTTAACATTATACATGACATAATTTGTATTTTAAACTAACGGAGTCTCTCTGCTTCTTTTAACTTTTATTCACTTGTGTAGTAACTTTCCTTTGCTTTTATGGAGGCTAATTATATGGCTCATGCCCCATTTTATTTTTATTTTAATGAGTCTAGCCAATTTATCATGCTAATTAGCAAACGCTGATTCTTCTTTCTTTTAGCATCAGCAAAAATGATTGTTTGTCAAAATCATCCTTTGAAACTTCTTCTCTTTAAACTCGCAATAAGTTTTCACTGATTCTACAACATTAATTTATAGTAGCATTTCTTGTCCAGAAAAATTGATCAAGTGTCCTGGTTAGTTAGCTAGTGTTTTACTTCAAATTAAAATCATTTTAGGACTACGTTTATCCCATGTGATTAAATTAGTAATTTCATGTTTAAATTTGAGACTACTTTTATCTCATGTTTGGTTGGTGATATTAATTAATTTGGGATAAATTTTATATAAAAAACATGATACTATTCTATACCACATAGGAGATAGGATTATTAATCCCGGAATAATTATACTCTGAAACTATGGGATATCATTATTTTTTTATCCCGCTAACTATACGAATCTTTAATGAAATGTTTATAGCCATACAAATATTTATGACTTATTTCAGACCACAAATTTTATAAGTATTTTTTCTTTTTTATTTTGTGTTAAGTCAAATTATGACCTATAAATCGGAATTGAAGGAATGCATAGTTTTGTCAAGCTGTTAGGTAATCCAAGGTTCATAATGATACATGGTCTTTTACCACAAATTTGTCCAATTTGAATATTAGCTTATACCCGATATGTCATCAATTTTAGAAGTTACACTTTGTGATAAAATATAAGCATTTTTACTAGACTTATTATGGTTTAAATACAAAACAGTAAATGTATATATTTTATATTCACTTATTACAGTCTATACGTAAAACAATAAGTGTATCTATTTTGTATTCATATTTTATTCAATTAAATGTATCCATATACTAATTAATTATGAATGGTATATTATCTTATGGTAAGTACTTTAAACAGCATGAACTATCAATACAAAACAAAAAATTACTCAATTCGTTCTAATTTATGTAAATTTTTTTGTAGTCCGTTAAAAAAAGAATTGTTCTTTCTAAATTTGTAAACAAACTTACAAATTTTACCTTTAATGAGATAATTTATAGTCACACAAATATTTATAGTTTATTTTAGACCACAAGTTTTAAAAATCTTAATTTCTTTATTAAACTTTGTGCAAAATCAAATATTGTTCACATAAATCTTCAAGTATAAGATTACATGTCAAATATCGTCAATTCGGCATCCTTTATGCTTTCACACTAAAAGTGCAAAGTAAACACATTGTGAGTTGAATTATTTGAGAGAACAATAAAGTGTTAACTGTTAAAAAGAAAGATAATGGCATTAGTGCAGTTTTTAACTTTCTTAATTCCAAATAAAAGCAAAAGTTGTAGTTTACCTTAGAAATAGTTCAAGATATAACTTAATTGAGTGTTAAATATGTTATTCGAGTGAAAACCAATACCAATTTATCATTATGGAGAATTAATAAATCAACTTTAGGTGATTATGTGAGTTTGAATTATTATTTTACATAAATAGATTAATATAATTCAAAGAGATGATAAAAGTAGTTTCCATATATATTAGAAAGAAAATTGTCTCTGTTCTCATATTTTTTAAATGCTATGCAGACGAATTTGCAAAGATGCTTTTAGACTTAGATTCACAAGTTTGAAGCTGCATTTTCGTAAGTACATAATTTAGTTAAAATTCTTAAGTACATGTTCGAACATAATTAAGTAGCAGCAGGTGGGTAGAAAATTCAAAGGCCTGCTAAGCAAAGCGACGCGTGAAGAGCAGTGAAGCGGGGGCCACGTCTTCAGAAAAGTCTGTCCCTATCTCCAAAGGGTAATTATTGAAATTAAATATTCAAAATGTATTATAAAGGTCTTTTCCTCGTGAATTTATATTCTTACTATTCGAAAATAAGGACTCGATGGGAAATGCTACCTTATTAAATCAGTAAGTCAATCAAGGAATACAATCAACATAACTCACATAGACAACCTCAGCTCTCAATGGTCGAATAAGTTCCACAACCTTTATTAAGCACTTTTATTTCTCATAAAATTTAGGGCAATATTCCTAAAATATAACTTCTTAGTTCAAAGCTTCTGGACATTGTATTAGAGGTTCACTTGTATAAGTTCAGATTCCAAAAGAATTCTTGACGTTCCTGTTTTTGGCCGCCTTTTGAAGTTGTGATTATCTTGTACCTATTTTAAAAACAATTGATTATATTCTAATTAGCAATCCTAAAAGTGACCACCTAATTGGTAAGTTATTCTAAAAAGTGGCTATGCTTCAAAGAGCACCACTAAAAGTGGCTACTTGGGGTCGGCAAGGAGGACGACCCAAGCTCCTCCCAACTCTCGCTTATATAATAGTACTAATTAAGAAATCTCGAGCATGAAATGGTCATGTAGAGTTAACACGTCCAGATTTTTCGATAAAAGATCTAAATTTATCCCTCGACTTTTAACTATGGTTCAATATTACCCTTAGATTGCAGCTCTGTTAGTGTGGAGGACAAGAATAATTTGGTTCAACCATTATTTCCTAGAAACATAGAATAGAGGGACCGCTATAATTCATGAAATGTGGATAAGTGCATTTGGGGCAATGTCGTTGGGGCGACACTTACACTGGAAGTAAAGCTATACTGATCGTGTGAGTTCGGGGCCCTCTTCTGACAAGCCGTGACTTTCAGGTCAAAACTATTAGTGAACAATATAGTGTCACTCTCCAAAATCCACAAAATATGTAAAAGCCAATTAGAATAAAGTTGTATTTGTTTCAATGTTGAACTAAAAAAAATTCATGAAATATCTTTGAACTAGTTCTATCTTCGTTTATTGTCAATTCTTTGAACTAGCTGGACATATGAACTGCTTACAATTTACAAAGATAGTCATGTCTCACTTCACTTATTTCAAATCACAAATTCTATGTTTATCTTAATATTTTAAAAGTCAAATAGAAGTTGTGTGATCTGCAAAATGAGATCATTGTACGTGTTTTTCTTACGTGAGTTCACAATATCTGAGGCACTCTTTTGCTTCACTTTTTCCCTGTTGCAGGAAAGCATATTGTTGCAGTAATTTCAAACTATCATGTATTCACATACTATAAATCTTGTTTATAATGGTGAATTTGCAAGGATTTACAACTCTTCACAGTTTGCTATCAACTTAACCTACAAATGTTATATATTTGTGATATAATTTAATGAGTGAGTTAAAATATGGCAAATTCTTTCGAGTCATATATAACTCATCTATTGACATACTTCGTTTTAATCCTCGTAAATTTGACTAACATGTTCTTTAGTGACTACTAAGATTCTCTTGTTATTCTCTTGAGTTTTACTCGGTCAACTCTCTTGAAGTAGCTGTTTGTTTTTTTAAAAACTAGTAGCAATTTAACTTTCAAAAAGTGAATCAGCAATTAATTAACATGACAGTATTTTATATTATGAACTCTTTTTTAATGGAAGGTTGTGTGATTGTGTCGGTCGATCCAAATTGAGGAGATGCTGTCATTTGAGGAGGGTAAAGTGGGGGAAAAAGTGAAGAAAATAAAAAAAAGCTGCAAGGGACCAGAAAACCATTGCACAAAGGAAAGTGCCTTTTTCTTCTTTTCTTTGTGGGGAAAATGGAGAGGAAAAACTGACCCCATAAGGCCATACGACATAACGGGGCTTCCACTTTTGCTAGTTACTCCTAAAAAGATACTCGTATAAGGTCTCTATGACTATACCACACTAATGAATGGAGTATAAGATATGTGTATTTCATAATATATTCACCTAACATTAAGTGATAAATATTTATTTCTAATATTATGGTTGCCTTTATTTATTTAATATAAACACTCAATACGAGTAATCGTTTTATTTGTTCTTTTATTATGGTTTCAATTTGATGTTTTGTTCACGTCTGAAATTTATTTTTGTTTCTATTTACCTTTATGTTGGGTTTGCGGCTACCCTGCATTTTCTCTTGAGATGAGCATCAAGTTTTCTAATTCAGTATAAATGTATGCTATAAATCACCCTTTTTTCAGCGTGTAAATTACTATTTTCATGTCCCTGATCAATTGAGTCATGAATTGTAACACCAATAAGGAGTAAGGACCACCATGTCACTTAATACTATAGTAGCTATTAACACGAGAATAGATTTGAACTCAAAAATAGGCCAAAATCTTGCTCCTCTCTGCCAAAAATAAAGTGCACTCACATGCCAACTGTTGTTCCACACGGTGTCATTGTCCTAAGTGGACTAAATCGCTGAGCTTGACTGCACCAAGGCTTGTCTATTTTTGTTGTCTACTCTTTCTTTGTTTCACTTTCACTATTCAATATTTTAAAAAAAATTAAGTAGTACACATACACTCACTAAAAGGAAAGGGAAAATAATTGAAATTTTACTGTTCTCTCAAGTTTTTGAACATGTTCATGCTGAAGAAATTGTCTTTCACGTTGTTCAGAGATATGTATTTGCTACTTTAAGATCACACAATGATGCTATAGACAGTTTAGAACTAACCTCGAAAGTAAAAAATCTGTAACAAATATTCCACGTAGACCATTTGGTTTTGCAGAAAAGAGTTGGCTTGTTAGGTGAACAGTTTATTATCAGATTCTTCTCTTTTTCTTTTTTGATATTTACATAAATTTTTAGTAATCTAAAGAAAAATGTAACATTTGAAATAATTTGCTACTATTGTGAAATTGATATGATCTCCTTCGACCTAAACAATTCAATGCATTTACGTACCTTTTTAGTTTAACAAATTATATCTATGACCTCTCACTCTCAAGTACTTTAATGTACCTACCATTGATCTCCGTAACTAGAAATGTTAAAAGCACCGGTATACCAAACAGTTACTCTTTTGAATTCCCAGTTTCGAAAAATAATGTTACTTTGTATTTACCTAAAAACGATAGAGGTGAAAATGAAAAAAAAAAAACCGAAGTTGTCTGCTAAACTAATTAATACTCTTTCTCCACCCTCATAACATTTTTATCTATTTATTCTTTTTAATATTTGGTTTAGAATTTAGCATGTAAATGTAGTATGTTCTGCCACTGAGTTAATCGGTCAATCTATTACTATAACAAAATCTTGGGCTTAAGTGACTTGTCTTTTATTTTTCTTTAGTTCATAGGATATGGTATCAAATTGAGATCTGACTCCTTTTGAATAATCACTACTAATCTTCTTTTATTGTTTTAAGTGTCCCTACTCTAATTTGTCTATTAGTATTAGTATTGGAATCTCACAATGTTGCATGAGGCCAGTCTGACAATCATTCCCTCATGTGCTTAATGCTAGATCACTAAATTACACCAATACTCTCCGATCGTACAAGACTACAAGTTATAAGGTGTATTTTGTCATGTCCCACGTTTAGACGGAATTAATGACTTATGGTCTCTTTATACGATTTTGAACAATTCTCTTTCTTTTGAGCTAACTTTTGATTTGAGTTAATTGGATAAAAAATTATTTGTCACATCGTATTAGACCTAGACATATTGACATGTTGTTGTGTGTCCCGCGTCTTTCTAGCCTCGTCTTGTAGTGACGTGATTCATAACTTGTTGCTAAGACTTTAAGATTAAACGAGATGTACAATGAACCCTCATGTCATGTTATAAACAATCTAGTTGTAGGGTCTAAAGTAGGGGTGTTTATCGGTCGGTTCGGTTCGGTTGTGCACCTTATTGGTTTTCGGGTTTTAAAAGTGCTAAACCAATAACCGAACCAATAAGGTATCGGTTATCGATTTTTGAGTTATCGGTTATCGGTTTTCGCGTTATCAATTTTCGGTTTAACCATTAAGAAACTTAGGCCTAACAATTATAAAATAATCACCTCTTAAACGATTGCATCCAATACAAAATCGGCCTCATTTTTCATAGCGAATTCAAATGTCTCTTAAAGCATTCGTCATATTCAAAGAAGCAAACAACAATAGATTCAAATATGCTTCAATGTTCTATAAACTAATGGAGGAAGTGAGGATTGAAACAATAAATCGATGTTTAAAATGGAGGAAGTGAGGAATGAAATAGTAAATCGATGTTTGAAATGGATGAGGTGAGCTGAAAGCTACACAAGTAAAAGAAGATTAGGATTTGAAGTTTCCAGGTTCCAACTAAGAGTAAATAAGTATACTACTTTTATATATATAAGCTCAACATAGTAAATTTAAAAACTTTATTCGGTTATCAGTTTAATCAATAAGAAAATGTGCAAAATCGATAACCGAACCGATAACCCAATAAATTTTTTTTGTAAACCGTTAAATAATCTATAACCCAATAACCCAATACCAATAATCCAATAATTTTTTATCGGTTTAAACCGAAAAATGAACCGTCTTCGTCTAAAGGACATGGGAAAGTGTAATGAATTGTGATCTGCTCATACGATATTGCACAATCATACCCACATGAGCTATCTTGTAAGGTTGATTTTGGCCCAGGGACCTTTTAAGTCACATTATTGTGATCAAGTTTAAGAGGCTTCTTGTGCTATTTGTGCAATAAAATAAAATAGGGGCATGTGTGGTTTGGATTCACTTCAGTTGGTGCAATTACGGCTCACAATGTTAACTTAACCATGTTAACTTAACAAGTGAAAAAGTAAAATCTTTTTGCATATTTCTCAAAGGAAAATTTACACCACATGACTACCTTAATAGCTATATTACAAAAAATAACAATATTTTTACCATATTTACAATACATAACAATACATAACAATACTTTCTTATTTTTCATTACCCCCCCTTCCCACACATGAAATCCTAATTTCTCCCTCTCTCTTCTTCTCTCCCCTCCTCCACCGACCACCCACCCACCAGCGCCCCCCTCCCTCTCCGCCACCAATACTGCTACCACCGCCCCCTCCCTCTTCCAACCACCATACCCCTCCCTCTTCCCACCACACGTCCCCCTCCCTCACGCTACCGCGGCGCTGCTACTGCCGCAGTGCAGCGGCTCTGCTCCTCGCGGCGGCGCCGCTGCACTGCAGCGGGAGAAACGCCCGGATCTATATTTTTCCGGTGGTTTTACGGTGGATTTTCACGATTTGGTCATTTTTTTCTTTTTTCCCTTTTGTATGTGTATATATACGTATGTTTATGTATATATTTGTATTTTGTATGCATAATTTCATATCTCTTTCTTTTTTTTTTTTCCTTTTTGTATGTGTATATATATGTGTATGTTTATTTATATATCTGTAGTTTGTATATACATATTCAGATCTGTCTTTTTTTCTTTTTGATTTTTGGTTTTGTTTGTGTATTTATTTTGTATATAAAATGTATAAGACTGTATTTGTGTGTATGTATATGTTTTGGTATATAAATACATTTAAGTTTTTTTGAATATCTATATGTTGTTATTTGTATATTCGTTGTATGTTTGTGTATTTTTTATATTTCACGTGTATGGTATTTTTTGGTATAGTTTTGTATTTGTATGGTTTAATTGAGGTTTGTATATGAAATGTAAAAAAACTTTGCTATATTTTGTAAAGTGGAAAAATATTGTTATTTTTTGTAAATAACAAAATGATGGGGCTTTGAACAAGTTTTGTTCACAGCCCCAGCATTTTGTTATGGGTTATGAGACTTTATATATAAAGCTTCAGTCCCATAATAATGCTGGGGCTTTGAACAAGTTTTGTTTACAGCCCCAGCATTTTGTTATGGGACTGAAGCTTTATACATAGTCCCATAACAAAATGCTGGGGCCTTGAACAAAACTTGTTCAAAGCCCCAGTATTTATACTGGGGTTAGTTTACTGAAGCTTCCCCAGTACAAATACTGGGGCCTTGAACAAGTTTTGTTCAAAGCCCCAGTATTTATACTGAGATTTGTCCGGAGGTGGCTATTTCTCAGCGAATTTGTTTTTGACGGCTACAAATCAATTAACGCGCGCCAAACAGGCCCCTACACTAAATTTTTACTATGGTGTTAGGGTTGTATATTTGTGTAAATCTCCCTTTCTCAAATAATTAAGAGCCTATACCGGCCTTAAGGTAAAAATTTCGCCCAGAGGTCACTTTTAATACCGCTATTTAATTTGAGGCCACTATTTTTATTGGTCTTACACTAGAGGCCATTTTTGGGCCTTTACTAAATAAACATTGACTTAAGTTCTGATCATTGACTGAAGTTCAGTCCATACGGCCCCTGGACTGAAGTTCCATCTTTAAGGACTGGACTGAACTTCAGTCAACATGGCCCTGGACTGAAGTTCTATCTTTAAGGACTGAACTTCAATCCATATGGTCCTGGACTGAAGTTCTATCTTTAAGGACTTAACTTCAATCTATATGGCATGGACTGAAGTTCTATCTTTAAGGACTGAATTTCAGTCCAGGGCCCAGGGTCCTAGATTGAAGTTCTATCTTTTAAGCGAAAGTGGCCACAAACTAAATATTTTGGTATTAGTGGCCTGTGCCCAAAGACCAGTGGCAAAAGTGATCTTTCGTGCACTTACCCGGCCTTAAGTGAAGTTTTTAAAAATGTCTTGTTCTTTCTGTATTTAGAAAGTACTAGTGCAATATATTTCAGGCAAAAAGCTGTTGCAAAAAGCAAATCTAACTTCACCAACCAAGCTGATGTTATATAGTGGCACTTTACAGGAAGTAAACGTTTGGAGGAAATAGACAAAATGGATAATAGAATGTATCAAATATCGTGTTTAGTTTTGCGATATGATTAGTTTAAAAACTGATATTTTACTAAGCTTGTTGCTTAATGCATGTCGATATTTCCATATTCCGTTGGTCATGAAAAGAAAACAAGAAAATTTAAAATAAAAATAGGCAAATTGAATAAGAAATAATATCACCTATATATGTGGACAACAGAGAGAGGGGCATGATATGATATGATATCATACACAAGTAAATGGAATACAGTCTGTATCAAACTAAACACTAGACTGCCCTTCACACTTCCTCTCGTACTCTCCCACTCATGTTCAAATAGAAACAGTAAAGTAAAAATTATTTTTAAGAAAGGAAATGTTCACACAATTACAAAACAGCAATTTCTGGTACAAGTGTACAGTGTTATTTGGTATACTTGTTTTTCCCCTAGTGAGTGAAAAAAGAAAGGGATCCTTGCATTTTGATCCCTCAGTTATGTAAATTTTAATCTTAGTCCTTGGACATATTTTACAGGACATATTTATTAGTAAGAAAATGTAGTGAACTTTAATATTGCTTATTTATTTGTATGTTGTTGGCCTGAGATAAATTTAAAGAACATGATCTATAAGGATTCGTATATGCAAGTTAACTTATTTAGGACTGATGATAATTAGTTGTTGCTGTTATATTAAACTTCAAATTAATTAAAATGTGATTTTGTCCGTTACATAGGAAATAGGAGTATAAGTTAAACTTGGAATATTTTCAAAACTATATTATCCTCAACTATGGAGTAGCAATACAACTTTAACATAACACATGAGTGGTTTAATACTTAATATTTGTCCGGTGACTTTGCAAAGATTCACGAGCAGAATGATTGAAATGCACATTTCATTTAATAAAAAGTTAAATGTGTTTACCAATATTACAAGGATGAAAAGTTAGAACATTTCACAAACTAAAAGGTAGAACCAAGGAAAAAAAAAACGAATATAATACACCTCCTCCACTATATATACATGTATGCAAACACCCTTAAACCATACCAAAGCCAGAAAAAGCCTCTTACTACAGGCCAAATGGAAGGCTCTATCATTATCTCACTATCCCTTCTCTTTTTCACTCTAGCCCAAGCTGGCCAAACCAACCCCAAATGTGACAGCTTCCATCAAGACAAAGGCTCAACATTACAAGTCATACATGTGAACAGCCCTTGTTCTCCTCTTAGGAACCATGATTCTTCACAGTCATGGGAAGATAGTGTCCTCCAAATGCAGTCCAAGGACAAAGCCAGACTAGATTTATTAGCTAGCCTTGTGGCTGGGAGATCTTTCGTCCCTGTAGCATCTGGAAGACAAATTATACAAAGCCCAACTTACATAGTGAGGGCCAAGATTGGAACCCCACCTCAAACTTTGCTGGTGGCTGTGGATAATAGCAATGATGTTGCTTGGTTCCCTTGCAGTGGATGTGTTGGTTGCTCCTCAACTGTTTTTGCCTCAGACAAGTCCACCACTTTCAAGAATGTTAGCTGTGGTGCTGCACAATGCAGCCAGGTAATAATCATACCGATCCATATTATGTGGTCCGTTTTATTTTGTACAACGATCTTTAATATACATTTCTGACATGTATTAAATGTATATATGTATACATGATATTTATATAACTAAAAGAATACTGTCGTAAACTAGAAAATTTAATGTCAAGAGTATTCAAATATATAAACTGGTCACTCTTTTCAAAACATGTTAAAATTGATTAGTGCCCGAGAAAGTGGAACAACCGAAGACATTTTGAGAGATTTACTAATTTTCTATAGTTCTCCCTGTTTTAAGCAATATTAACTTTGAATAGTGTCAGTACAAAATTTAAAAAGTGTACTCCACTATTATGGTGAGTTCATAATTGTTGGTAAAATAGGAATAGCTCCTAGATGCGGCGTGTTAGTACTGAAAAGTTCTTTTCATCACACCTGAATTTGTCGACATTGGAGCAATCAGCGGTAGGGTTATCCGGGATATCTTATCCCGTGACCATTGTCACATGATTTGGTCAACATTTTCATTCCACTAAAGGACATCATTACGAAATGTTTACATCAAAATATGTTAAGTTATACTAAAAGTTGAGTGATTTAGTGGGACAAACTTTTGGTCAAGCCTGAAGAATAAGCACTTTTTAATCACAATTTCTTCATTTTTAAGTGCAAAAGTCAAACATCGAAATTTCTAATTAATAATGAAAACTAGAGAGATGTATTTGTCTTTATACTAATCGTTCGAAATGTTTTGACAGGTACCAAACCCAACATGCGGTGGCAGCAGCTGCGGCTTCAACTTAACCTATGGCAGCTCCAGCATAGCTGCAAGTCTCTCACAAGACACAGTGACACTCTCCACTGATGCCATGCCCTCATACACCTTTGGTTGTGTACAAAAGGCCACTGGCAGCTCCACCCCACCCCAAGGGCTGTTAGCTTTGGGCCGAGGCCCATTATCACTTATGTCTCAAACCCAGAACCTCTACAAGTCCACATTCTCTTACTGTTTGCCTAGCTACAAGTCTCCCAACTTTGCTGGAACACTTAGGTTGGGCCCTGCAGGCCAGCCCCAAAGGATTAAGACAACCCCATTGCTAAGAAACCCAAGGAGATCATCCTTTTATTATGTCAACTTGGTTGGAGTTAAAGTTGGCAAGCGAGTCGTTGACATCCCTCCTAGTGCATTGGCTTTCAACCCAACCACCGGTGCCGGGACCATCATTGATTCAGGTTTTTATTTTTTATTTTCTTGAAAAAGTTCAGCTAACATTTTCAGCTCTTATTTGGCATTTTAATTTCATATTTCCATTCCACACTTACACATAATTTAAGATTTATTTCCTGCATACTATATTTATTTACGAGTCTATTATTGTTTAACTAGTATAGTGCCATGTCATTGACTCTTTGCTTATGATGCATTATGTCTAGAGGTATGATTGCGGTTATTATAACGACTTAGTTATTCATTTCTTAACAGTTCCTTCTAGGTTGTTGTTAATAAATTTCAAAATTGAATAGAGTAAATGAAAGGTAAAAGAGTAATTAGTACTAGTAAATATACTAAGTACCAACATTATACATGATTTTTTGAATGAAGAGTTCAAATTGAAAGCAAAAAAAAAAGAAAAAAAAAAAAGAGACGAGTAAATGTAGACTACCTTTTACTTTTGTTTTCTGAACTGTCCTAATTCATGAACAACCAAAATCATAAGTAATTAGTTGAATATTTTGGTGTCTACAGCAGTTAATTTTCTTTTAACTTCCACCATTTACTTTTTAAAAATTTAGAGTTTAGTTGTTACAAACTACTTTAAGAATGGTTAATTTTAGTTGTATATCTCTTTTCACACGAAATCGGTGACATAACATGCCTTGATTCGTAAACAAAATACAGAAAATCTTTGCACGATCTTTTTCTTCGTTTTAGCTTACATAAGAGATTATCTCAGCAATTTCTCAATTCAATCCACTTCATATTGTACAACATGTTCACAATTTTTGCTAAATGATTTCACAATTGGCAGGCACGGTGTTCACTAGACTAGTGGCGCCAGCCTACACGGCAGTGAGGAACGAGTTCAGGAGGCGAATGGGAAGGAACACAACAGTGACAACACTAGGCGGGTTCGACACATGCTACACCGTCCCCGTGACAGTTCCAACCATAACGCTAATGTTTCAAGGCATGAACGTGACACTGCCACAAGACAACTTCTTGATTCGCAGCAGTTCCAGTACTACCACTTGCCTTGCTATGGCTGCTTCCCCTGCTGACCCTGTCAACGGCGTTCTCAATGTCATTGCCAACTGGCAGCAGCAGAATCATCGCTTCCTCTTTGATGTTCCAAATTCTAGGCTTGGTGTTGCTCGTGAAGCCTGTAGCTGATGATGATGTACTACTCTACTACTTCATTTGGATTGTTCTTAATTTAAGTTATACTATCATCTGATGGGATTTTCTACTTTTGTTTTTTATGTGCTTTTTAGTTGGGGAATTATTAGAAAGTTTGACGATTTGGCACTTTCATGATTTGTCGGTGCATTTTGCTTTTTTGGATTTATCTATGTCACGGGTTGAAAGTTACTATACCTGCTTCCTAATCGTAAGTACTTGTACTAGCCTATTTGTTTCTTGGTTTCCCCACCTTGACTCAGAACAAAAATTATTACTGGTCCATTCCAATTACAGTACTTGCTTGTGATCTGCTCATCTGAATATATAAATTACCTTTATTTAAAACTAATGTAAAATTTAAATTAAATAATCATTAAATATTAGTATATGTACAACATATATTGCGACGCCCATGAACTTGACCAAAATCTTTTGGTTAGAAACTTATGCTGTTAAAAATGTAGATGTGTTGCAATATATGTTTTAAACAAGTGAGTGAGAATATTAGGGGCAATTTACAAAGGGAAAATTATACTCTATACTCATATAATTACCATACATACCTACGTCATATTTCTCTATTCATAGATTTGATAACAATTACATCTTCTACACATTTTCCCATTTTTTTCCAAAATCACCATTTTCGTTTCTCTTACATGTACCTATTTCCCCTAAAATTACCTTTTCCACCCTTTTTCTTTCTCCGGCTATACTCCGCCTGCTGTCAGCAATATTTGTCAACTAATATTTCAGTTAACTCAAAACCACACCATTGAGTTTTGTCCATTTATTCTAATAATAACTGAGTTTCCCACCATTGCATATAATATCTGTCAAAGATGCATTTTTAACAACATAAGTATCTAATTAAAAGATTTTGGTCAAGTTCATGGGTGTTGCAATATTATGTTTTACAAGTGAAAGTGAGAATATTACTCCCGGTCGTGACAAATAGTTCAAACATAAAAAAGAAAAACAAACACACAGAAATTCGCTATAGAGGACGAGTGACTAGAAAGGAGGAACTTGGACAAAGCTCCATCGTTGTTAAGGGCGTTGGCATAAATTATATTTGGAATTTGGATGCAGACCTTCAAAAATCATACTAGTGCGAGTATTTGTTTCCACTTTATCCTACAGCGACACTCTTTTTTCTTCTGAATGTGAGGAGGAGAGTTATACTTTAAGCAAAAACAATTCAAGCATTTACAACTTTCTTTACCTTACAGGGCTTTACAACTCTCTTTACATTATAGGTTTTTACAACTTTACTGTGTTTTCAATCTAATATACTTCATCCATCTCTATTTATTTATCATGTTTATATTTTAGTAAGTAGCTTTTTAACTATTTTGCTCTTTTCTATATTTTTAATATTCCATTATATAGTATCCCTTCAATACATTTTTTCTCTAGTTTTTACTTTAAAGATTAATTAATAGTAAGGCAAAGTTAGAAAAAAATAATTAATTTTATCTTGATATACTAAATTAAAATAAATTTACTAATCATGATAAATAAAATGAAATGGATGACTCATTATGGTAGAGACACTCATTGAAAATATCTTTCTTCGTGTTAGAAGTCACTCACTAAAGTCATGAATTTGTGGCCACAAGCTTTTTATGGCCGCTTGACCAACTCAAAATCTCTTGCCAATAAAAGTCAATCTTGAAAATGAATCTATATTCATATCATTAATATATCCAATAGAATATCAAACTTCATAAAATAAGAATGTTCAATCTTTTTAGAAATTAATAAATTCTCTTTATTTTCATTATAAGTTTTAACAGTCCAAATAGATAGTAGTAAGTACAATATTTTTCAATCTTTTACTAGCTTCCCATTGTTTAATTTTTGCAGAATGGTCAAATTGACACCTCTACTTGTACGCTTTTGTCATGCACACGCCTGTACTTAGGGGTGTGTCATTTAAACACCTCTACTCATCCAAAACTTTACTTTTAAACACCTCCGTGCCTTATGTGGCAAAGTGTGTAGTGCAAACGCCTCCACATCAGCTTTCACGTCAATAAATATTCCATGTAGACAAGCCACATCGGCTGAGGCAAAAAAAAAAAAAAAAAACCCAATCAGATCCCTTACCCCGATCATATTCCCATTTCCCATTTTTTTTCTTTCTTTCTCTCTTCCTTTATCTCCCTAATTAACACAAACATAACACCCAAATCGTATTGGGATTTACAAATGTCTCTTCATCGGCTTGTTGCCAATTTCACATGTAAACCCCTATTTACAATTATTGTAATGTTACACTTGTTTATTTTATTTTTGTTCGAATTTAGGGGTTTGTTCGAAATTAGGATTTTTAAATCTAAGTTTTGATATTAGTGAAGAATATATCGGTATGTAGTCTGCAACATCATGGTTGAAAAAAAGAGAAGAGAAATTAACAAAGAAAGAGAAGGAAAAATTAACAAAGAGGAGCTTGGAGCCTTAAAAAATGATGATTTTACCTTGTGGGAAAGAAAGGGCTTTAAAAAGCTAAAACAGAGCCATTATGGGACTGTTACATTTGTTTTACGCTTCAAAAAGATGTGAGTTCACGCTCCTGTACCAACTAAGCTTCAGCTTTGCCACATAAGGCACATAAGTGTTTAAAAGTAAGGTTTTAAACAAATAGAGGTGTTTAAATGACACACCTCTAAGTACATACATGGACATAACAAAAACGTACAAATAGAAGTGTTAGTTTGGCGATTCAGCCTTTAATTTTCTCAAATGAAAAGACGTCTCTTTTAAGAAACCTCACAAGTAGTTTGACTTGACTTGCTAAAAACCACTTAACACCAAACTCATTAAACAAAGTCAACAATGGCGATACAACTATAATTATATCCACTATACAAATTTGATTTAAAACAAAACACTAATGCTAAATTAGCCTGTAGAGAATTAATCCAAAAATAAAAATGGAGGTCAAAAGAAGAGCGGTGAAAAATCTGGTAACGAAGCTAAGTTCCGTATCGGAGCAAACCCGAACCGAAGCAATTTCGGAGCTCCGATTAATTTCAAAGAACGATTCCGAGTGCCGTCCGTTAATCGCCGACGCCGGTGCGGTACCGTACTTAGCGGAATCCTTGTACTCGTCGAACAGGTTGTGTCAGGAGAACGCAACCGCCACGTTGCATAATTTGTCAATTTCATCAAAGGACTTGTTGATGTCCACGCGCGGTGTGCTCGACGCGCTTTCTCACGCGCTCCGGAACCCTACGTCCCCTTTCGTCGCCCAGTGCTCCGCCGCCACTATATTCAGCCTTTTAACGGTAGAGTCTTACCGGTCTATTATTGGCCATAAGCGTGATATACTTTTTGGGCTAATTGATGTAATTAAAAACCCTAATTCTGATTCTAGAACTGTTAAAGATGCGCTTAAAGCGCTGTTTGGGATAGCGCTTTATCCGTTGAATCGTGCTCAGGTGATTGAGCTTGGTGCTGTACCTGCATTGTTTTCGTTGCTTTGTAATGATGGGAGGGTAGGGATATTGGAGGATGTGACAGCTGTTGTTGCTCAAGTTGCGGGGTGTGAGGAGAGCTGGGAAGCGTTTAGGAAAGTGTCGGGCGTTGGTGTACTGGTGGATTTGTTGGATGATTCGACTGGATCAAGCAGTCGAACGAAAGAGAATGCGGTTTCAGCGTTGTTGAATTTGGTGCAATGTGGTGGAGATGAGGTTGTTAATAGTGTGAGAGGGATTGTTTTAGGTGCAGTGGATGGAATTATTGAAGTGGCAGAGAATGGAACGAATAAAGGGAGGAGCAAGGCGATGGGGTTGTTGAAGATACTTGATGCGAGTTCTGGTGTTTTTCATGAGGAGCGGATGGACAGCTTATCATCAAACCACTCGTTATGAGTATGTCAAATATATCTCTCTTTTGGTTATGTTTGTAGATACCTTTCTTTTAGTTTTCGTGTCTGTATAATTATTTGTGGTTGCTGTAGCTGTGAATGGGTGTGGAAATGTGTTAATGTGGTTGGAAAAATCAATTTGGACTGAAAACTAACTAAAAAGCATAGTGGATGCAACATTACTTTTCACTTACCTTAATGATTTGAGTACTTCTTATATTGTATCGTAATGCAAGATACTGTTATAAGGACCAATGCATTATTGTGCAATGCCTTCGACGTGGCTGAAGCACATCCTACAGTCTCCATCCGCAAGGCTCCTGCCCAACATGTTGTCAGTTATAGAGGTATCAAGGGCTAAAACAACTAAAGAAACTAGGAAAGATAATTTGGTAACCAGAGGCTATTGAGCTTAAGAAACGCTGACTTTAGGGGGCCATTTCTAGATTCCTTCATGTGTAACATATAGTACAACGGAATATATAAGGTTTAGAAGGGGACAAGTGGGATAGAAGGTTAAAAGGAAAGGGTACTCTGGGTTACTCTATAGTGATCCTGAAAGCTGCGTACTCAAAATTTCTCCAGTAAATAATCATAGCACATGACAGTCAATTCCGAGAATCTTACTTGGGCGAATTAATATCTACCTTCGAGGAACAGAATTCTGGTGACTAAAATCTGACTGAGAGATAGTGTTCTTGGATAGTCCATGGACCTCGGTAAGAACCTTATTAGAATATTCTGGAAGCGCGGTTTTATCCATAAAGAGAAAAAAATCTTATCTAGATTCCATAAATGGCTGAATGATCTAAATCTAAATGCCCATCCAAAACCCAAAACTAACCATTTTGAAATTCGAGGCAACAAGAATAACTTATTCTTTCTTTAATGTTTAAACAACCACACGATCAGCAACAATGGAAACAACTATGAGTGGGGTTTCCTTCATAGTTCCAAGTACTTTTTTTTGCATTTAATACCCCTGGATTTGGATAGTTCCCAAAATCTTATCGATATAATAGCAACATCAGGTCATTTACCTGTTCCGTGGGCAGAGACATGAATTTGTAGCTTGCGGAGACCATCTTGTTGGACGACACATCTTCTGCTCAGCACTTCAGAAGCTACATTTTTTGTTTTCTGGTTTATGGTAGCATCTGATGTTGTTTCTCATAGGCGTTCTTGGCATTAATGTGTCTGTGTTTCATAGTTAGTCTACCTTAAATGTACACATTCCCATTCTTATAGCTAGTACTTACAAACAATAAAAACTATTAATCTAGTTACTCTTTTTGTTGCTTATTGCTTTTGTTGAATATGGTTATTGGAACTTCAATGCGGTTCTCTTTGACTAGTATTTTTCTTATAACCGAGAAATCTTCTGAAGGCCAATAGCAAACGGTTCAAAACACGGTGGGTAAAGGCCTGCCCCTACCTTTATCCACTTAAATAGCAAGCTTTTTTTCACAAGTTAAACTCTTACCACTCAACCGTAGCAATGGATGAGAGGATATTTTAAGTAGTCTGCATTATTTCTAGCATTTTTGGTTTCAGTAGGCACATGTCTAGGATTTGTCTTTATTCCATTAATAGTGTCTTTAAGCATGCTCTAGAAGCTTAAGCAGAAGAACATTAAACTTTTTCGATTCTTGTGCACTCAAGCTTCAATGACTTAAGCGACTTCTGATGCTTTTAGTTTTAGATATAAAAGATTAGGTTTGGTTAGGTAAGAAGATACTTACAGTACACGCACTTTGCAATGTTATACAATAACTTGTTAGATTCTAGCTTTAGCTTTTTTTCTATTTTCTCATGTACTTAAGGGATCATAAGCTGGTAGACAAGGTCACAATTATTTTCCTTACCCATGGTGATACCTCTAACTGCCAACAGGATATGACCAATGGAGTTATGCAGATCAGCTATGCTAGAACTAGTCAATAGAGTGCTGTGATAAGCATCAGTACTGTAGAGTAATGGCGCCAAAGTAGTTTAATTGACTCTAGAAGGTATTAGGTTGGTAACCCCTTATCAAATGTTGCAACCACTTTACAGGTATTTGTACCATTATGTGAGAGACAAAAAAGTGCAACTGCTTTACAGATGAGTAAATGCATACACACTTGACAATTAAAGAATAAGTATATGACTTGATTTGTCATGATTCGGTTGATTAAATTGGTTCTGACTAGTTGTCTTGTAACCGTGCTGTAGTTGAGTAATCTCACACCAATTGGATTAATTCAGGGAAAATCATCTGAGTTGGTGTGTTTGCCTATGTTACAGGTAGATTAGATTGGTTTGTAATCAAGTGCTTTATAGTTTATTAATCTGTGATCATATGCCAAGTCGACTAATTCAAGGACAAAGCTGAGCTGATTTATGTTTGCGTATATTGCGGTTAGTTTAGATTGGTTGCTGCATGTTTAACAACTAAATGCCACTTTGTAGTGGTGGATAAGCTATACAGGGAAGTGGAAAACAGGGTCACCGACTTGGAAGTATCAAAAGCTGACAGAAGTTGCTGAAGCTTAAGAAAGGATTAATTACTGTACTCACATCTCGGGATAACATCTCTGATATAGTTAGTTGCTTCATCTGGAGAAAAAACAAGAACTGCTCTAATAATATCAATGGTATGAAAAGGAGTGTGGCTGATGGTCTTTGAGATCTTTATCTATAGACTGTAGATACCTTGACAAGGTTTAAGCTAGTTGTTCAACTTAAGGTTCGAACCTTTGCATATTAATTGGTTACTTTTAGTTAGTCTTAAGCTTGTAAGGTAGCAAATATTCCTTGAGATCATATAATTAGGTACCATTGCACAATCTTGGAGTTGCTTCCCTAGCCATTTTTAGCTTATAGGATTCATTATTGTATTTCTTGAATTTGTATCTACTGCCACTTTCCCCTCCTACACAAATGACATACCTTGTTTCTTTATTGGTCCCAGCCAAGGTTCCAACACTTTCTGCTAGTCCACTTCTAGAAAACGATGTTTAGTTTCTCAGGTTGTATTGACTATTTGATCTGTTTACCAATTGCCTATTTCTGAACTTGGCAATTATCATGGATGGAAGTTTGTTTTTGAAGAACTTCCCTTAATTGTTTTCTCACTGGGGCAAATGAGATAGAAGATATCCATTCTTTCAATATTTGCTGGTCCTTTGCACTCTTTCTCTTGTTTGTGGTATGTGTGTGTGTGTGTGTGAGAGAGAGAGAGAGAGTTTTTCTGCTCCTAAAAAGTTGAATAAAATCCCCTGTCGGCTGTACCTTCTCACTTTCATTTGAGTTCACAGTTATCTGGCTTTCTAGTTCATTCTACAGTCTTAATATTCTACTATGTAACAAGAGAGTTATATATTGACATGATACTGATTTGACACGATTTGTGCACGACAAGGTATGTTGTATGTATGTATGATCAATACTGTTAATAGTTTTTTTTATAAAATAAACACATATTTCACAACTTTCTATTGAGTCTATCAGCAGCAGAGGCACTTTGACATTTGTACCTTGTAAACCTGAAGGAATGCCTGTTTGATGAATCTTTTATGAAAATGTGCAGTGCCTGCTTTGGCATGTTATTAGGTACCTTGTCACTCAATCCTCGCGTTAAAAGAGTTAAAGGGAAGCGTCAATACTTCCTCTAACTTGTTTCTGTTATGTGATATTAAGAGCAAAAAATTCTAATGAATGTGTTTCTCATACTAGTTGGTGAAAGAAGGTGCTTGACTCGAAGTATTTCTAAGTTTAAAAATAGTGTACTTTTTATCTGTTTATTTATTGCATTCCAAGTATGTCAATTTGACTCCTTATTGTAGATTCTCTGAATTGGCATTTGAAAAACGTGTCATTTGAAAATATAGAGAAATGAAATACTCCTATAATAGAACTCATCCTTCTGCCGAACCATTCCAATGAGTTCTAATTTGAAATTGCTCTTACCCACGATGTGCATACTTCTTATCGTGCTGATGACAGTGTTATTCAGCTCTCTTATCAAGCTATTCCATGTGCGTCCATTCCTCACTATCGTATTCGTGTATAAACTATTGAAAATCTAAATACGCAGATAGATATGATGACAATGCTATTTGGTGGCATATGTTCTATATGTTGAGACTTTCATTTTTCTTGGTATAACTATCTGATATTTGGTATTCACTAATCTTTTTAATTGGCATTCATGTTACATTAATTTAACTCGAAATCTCAATGATCTTATATATCCTACCGCACCCCTCAACAATTTATATGTTTATTCTGATTCATCGGCTATTACTCTTTTTCCTAGTGGCATAACTTTGGACGTTGACCGTCTGAAAAATTCCAACAGCTCCATCTCCATTAATTTAGCAAGTCTCATAGCTGGTGTCAACTCACCACAAATATCTATCGAAGGATTAGATCAGCTGCGACAAGACAGTAGACACTCAGCAATGCCAATTGCGGGTTGCCTCCCATTGCGAATCAAGCATGACGCTGTTGCCACTAAGACTAGGATTTTAAAGTGCTTTTTACCCATTATAAGGAGAGACAGAGTTTCTTGATTCGAAAAGAACTCTTCAGGCTAAATGCCTGTGACTGTCCTCTGTAAGTTTTTGATCTCACATTTTACTTGCTAAGTTGTATGGTAAAACAGAAGAGACAAATCTAATCGAACAGACAACTAAAATATAATTCAAAGAAAAGGTAGGCAGCGGCTAGGGTGAACGTAGGGTGGTTTGGTTCGGGTTTACCATTAACCTAACCAAATCAAATTTATTATATCGATTTTTCAAATATATAAATCAAACCAAACCAACATAAAGTCGATTTTTTCGATTTTTTCGGTTTTTATTATATAGTCTCTACAACAAATATGCAAGTGTTGCTTTCAAATATTTCCTACAATCAACTATCAATATATGTTATTTATAGATAATTATACATCAAGAATAATTACATATACATCTTAATAAGACAATGAAAAACAATGTACGTAAATTAGAAAACTAAAAATGGAGAGACATTCGAGTTAGTTTTGTTCCCCCCCCCCCCCCCTCCCCCCAATCAACCGTGTAGTATGTTGTTTGTGCGCTAGTGTTTAGATGATAATTTAGTGATATTGATTCTTGATAATATATAGAAGATAATTACTTAAATGTTAATTAATAGAGATAATGTAATTGATGATCTAATACTTAAAGATTTCATCAAATTTGTGGCTAGAAAATGTGGAGTATAATTAGTTTAAATTTATACACTATAATAAAAAGGGGTTTTACACATATACAAATATATACCCTTAATTACACAAAAATAGCAATATTTTTTAAATTACCATACATAGCAATAATTTTTTAGCACATTTCTTGAATAATCAATACATTTCATTTTTAATAACTTACACCCACTCCTAGAAATCCTAAAACTACTTTCTCCACTTCCCCAAAGCAAATCACCCACCACCCTCTCCCATATCCAAACCACAACCGCCAGACCAAACAGATACAGAGCTACCACCAGAGTTCCGCGACGGAAATACCAACACTAACGACAGCAACGGTAGCAATACTATCAACTCCGGCAGTAGCGATGGTGGAGGATTCACTCGATCCGTCACTGATTTCGATTCAAACGAACTCACAAAAACCGGCCCGTTACCGTCATCATCTTCACCGGATCTTCACCAGAAACAAGCTACAACACGACAGAGAGCCGATTACCCTTTCCCCTTTACGATCTGTCTCCTCCGTTTCTGTTACGAAGCCTCTGTGGATCTATCGCGGGATACAATTACTCCCGTTGAGATCCTCGATGCGAATAGTGATGTTGTTGATGCTGGAACGGAGGAACCCTAAGGCTTCAACAAACAGTCTGGCGAGGAGTAACTGTTACAGTCATCGGCGACGGTCTGGTTGTTCAAGGTTAATCTTAAAGATGCAATTCATGAAAGCAAAAGACACAATGATATAGTTTGAAACAGATTTGAAACGGTCTGGATCCGATTTGAATCAGATTTGGGGGTGGGTCCAACTTTTCATATATTTGATCTAACAAGGAGAAACTCACTTTAAAACGTTGTTGAAACAGTCTTAAATAGGTTGAAACGGTCTAAAACATGATTAAAACAATCTGAAATGGTATTGAAACACAATGATACAGTTTGAAATGGAGTTGAAACGGTCTGAAACGATGTTGAAACAGTTTGAAACGGTATTGAAACACTATGATACAGTCTGAAACGGTATTGGAACAGTCTAAAACGGCATTGAAACAGCATGATACAGTCTCAAAACGGCATTGAAACACTATGATACAGTCTCAAACAGAGTTGAAATAGTCTGAAACGGTGATGAAACGATATGGTACAATCTAAAACCGTTTGTGAAAAATTCCGAAATAAAATATAAAAAATAATATGAAATATTTCTAAAAAGGTAAAAATAGCTTAGAAACAGTGAGAAACAATTCACAAATAAGATGAAACAATGCTGAAACGGTCAAGAAACAACTTGATACGGTCGAGAAATAATTAGATACGGTGTTGAAATAATCTGAAACAGTGTTGAAACAGCGTAGATACAGTGAGATACAATTGGATACGGTGAAGAAACTGTTAGAGACAATGCTGTAGAAACAGTAGAAACGGTGCAGAAACAGTTAGATACGGTGCTGCAGAAACAGTGCAGAAACAGCTAGATACGGTGCTGCAGAAACAGTTGAAATGATGCAAAAACAGTTGAGATACGGTGCTGCAGAAACAGTTGAAACGGTGCAGAAACAGTTGAGATACGGTGAGATACCACAAAATACATCGAGGATGGGATGAGGAAAAGTGAAATTGAGGGAAATGATAGGAATAAAAGTGAAATTGGGAGAAATTGTGGGAGGAAAATTGAAATAGGAAGAAATGAGAGGAGCAAAAGTGATAGTGGGGGAAATAGGAGGAAGAATGTAAGGGTTTGGTATGTTATGAGAAATATTGCTATGTTTTTGCTATATTTGTAATTAACTTATGTTTTCCTCTATATAGGGTTATTTTGCTAAAATGTTGCTATGTTTGGTAATTAAGCTCTAAAACCTGTACATTTATGTAAAAAATTCTAATAAAAAAGGGTATGTGTTAATTTAGTGTTTAATAATCACTTGAGTGCTATGCCATGTAAAATTTCCTTAAAAACATATATAAAGAAGTTCATAATGAATATTTTTTATCTACAAATATTTAAAAATAATATTTATAAAATATAGGTTTGGGTTCGGTATGATTTTTTTTTTTTTGGTAAAACCAAACCAAATTAAATACGTCGGTTTTTATTTTTTCAAAACCAAACTATGAGTCGATGTTTTTATTCGATTCGATTCAATCCGCACCATAAGGCAAAGCCCTTTTCATGGAAGACTCGACCCATAATATCTTTGGGTTGATTGTCATCACGTGTTCGTGATAAGTCAGCAAATGGTGGAGAATAGGCAAAAGGTTGAAAAGTGTGCAGAAAGGCCAAAAAAGTGGAGTAGTAAAAAAGGAGCAGCTAATAGCCTAATAAGTTGGAATGACGAAAGCGCAATGGCTAGTGGGCGAAATTAAAGAAAATGAATTACATAAAAACACTACATACCGTTTCAATTTTACCTAACTATGTTTCAAATCACATAAAAAGTGTACATATCGTTTGTACTTTTGTTGGGCATACAATTTAAAGGAAACCTATTTTCATTAAAAAAAATTATTGAGGCCTTATTCCTACATAGTTATATAGCTATTAAAGTATGCCATTAAAGTTAAAATGATTATACTATTTCAAAATATGTATGAATATCATTTTTCTAAAACAAATTAAAGAGAGAAAAGTTATAGAACTAATAAAGCAACTTGTCAAAGGGGGAAAAGAAAAGAAAATGCAATCAAACCTGAATTTTGCAGGAGCTCATTGGATAGATCTATTTGTATCATTTGCTCGAATGCTTCTAAAAGTATCCTCAAGTTTTGAAAATTAAAAATTAGTTATATGTTATACATTTATGTAGCTTCTCCAGAAAATATTATAAAAAATCTGTTTCGGTAAATGGCTTTTAAAATGTTCTTCTCAAACCCCTTCTTCCCTCACTTAATAAACATGGGGAAATTAAGAAGTATAAGTCCAAACAAAACATTTATAGAACTAGTAATTTATCCAAATAATAGTTTCAAGGAACTTTTACGGACTAAAGGTTGTCCAAACGATCCTTATTGTTTGTTCGATTTATGTTATAATTTCAATGTTTCAATAACAGTATCAAAGGAATATGCTGAAACATCAACAAAAGTATTTCAATTTTCTAATCTAACGTATATGCCTGAATTAGTTACAAATACTTTGGCTAAAGTTTATCAAATCTTTGCGTCTTTCAAGTGGTCTTTGTTATCTAAGGTGCTAAATGATACTCCAACACTAAAAAGTGACAAAATTTCATTTCAAAGAATTGAAAAAATTCATTCACGGCATTATATCAGTAATAAAAGCATAACACATAATATCAAAATGAAGCCCATGTAACAAATTCTACTTCTATCATAGATAAAACTTTATAATTAAATGAAAAATTTTGACAGGAAAACTCATTATGCAAAATATATAAAATCGTATACTACTAGTTGTATGGGCCTAAATCAGTTTAGGATCACAAATCGAATTTGGGTAAGAACACAAGCAAATCTTCGTATCAAAGTCAAGAAAATGCTAAGAATAAGCGAAAATGCGAATAAATAGTGCGATTTCAATATATTGCTGTGAGTACAAATTTTGCCATAGATTCTGTATATATTTCTGAATGAGTGTAATGTAAAATGGAGTGCTATTTATAGATACAAAGGCCTGAGCCACGATCTCCACGATTGATCATGATCAAAACCACGTCCAGAGCATTTCTTGATGGAGTTAGTGGGCTAGAGTAGTGGGCTGAAGTAGTGGGCTGTTGAGCCGTTACAACCGAGGTATACTACAGAGGTGCAAATATGTTACTTCGGTGGCGCGACTCTGCCGTTCGGTTGAAGCGAGGATCACCAAAGCGCAGCTTACGGCTCACCTTCGGTGATGACCCCGGTGCTTGACTTCGGCGACTCGTTCGTTTGCTCCGGTTTGCAGCTCGTCATCACATGCTCGGCTACCATCAAATCATGTTACCTAGGCGACACATAGTAAGCCAAATTTTACCCAATACAGATAGTCCCCCCACTGCTCGGTCAATTACCGAAGTTACCAAGGAGTGGAATGAAATTCCGCGGGAAAGCGACGTGGCTCGATCTTACCCAAGCATTTCAAATTTTATCAACGGTGCGTGTCCTTTCAGATTACTATTCAATGACACGTGGCGACCATTCATTGGGCATCGAACGGCCACGTCATTTTTCTCTCGTCTTCCAACGTTACAATGATGACCTTTTGCCACTTGTCTTCCATGTCAACTGTACATATACCTCTTCAGCAAGTCTTTTTCATCACTTCTAATATTTGCAATCAACAGTGATAAAAAAGAGAAGGAGCTTTCATCTCCGTTTCAATCAGCTTCTGTTTCTACGAAAATCCTTTGCACTTAAAGACATAGCTATGTCTGCAACACATTCCAAGCAAGATTCTGGTGATTCTGGGTAGAGGGCAAGAGTCTCTCGCTATAGCTAGTGGCAATGTTATCGCCGCTATGCCGGCGCTGTAGGTAATAGAGGCGGAAGGCGGTGGAGAAGTAACATCCGACGTCAATGGCTCTGGGCGGCATAAGGAGAGAGCCAGGCGCGATATAGCTGCGGTAAACGAAGACGTCAGTATAGAGGATGAGGATGACGTCATTGGTGATGACGCCCTGGTGGTAGTTGGTGCTGATGCTGAAAAGGTCACCCATAGGGATGACGATGGCAAAGGTGATGATGCCGAGGGCGAGGCCGAGGCCGAGGCTGAAACTGAAACCGGGGGTGAGCTGCCCGCGACCGAAGGTGGGCACGATGCCGAAGTCGGACCTTCGTGCCCGGAGAAGGAATTACCAAAGATTCCCCTCGAGCAGGAGCTCGAACCTCATCAAATTATTTCTACACACTTCGACAACGGCAAAGACCTCAAGCTACAAAAACAATCTGCTGACCAGGAGGGGTTGAATAGAAATATACCAGTGAACACGAAGCCGACCCGAATCACTCAAGCCCATGTAGAAAGAGTTTGAAAGGACTGTGGTTTTGAGCCTGAAGTGAAGGTGATCATCCCTGATCCAACTAGTAGGGTTTGCCATCACGTGGAAGGGCTATCTTTTGCATACACTTATCCGTTCACCATCGGGTTCACCCTTCCTGTTCACAAGATTATCGACGATTTCTGCCGAGCATACAACTTATGCTTGGCTCAGTTAGGCCCCGGCGTCTGGAGAGTTGTACATTGTCTGGATTGGCTGAGTACGAAAGCTGGGGTGGATTTCACCTTGCAGCATCTCATTTCTCTCTACTACCCTTACTTCCATAAAGCCGGGGTTGTGGCTCTAAACAACCGAGACAAATATGTGCTTCTCTATAAGAGCAAGAATCATGGGGACCGAGGCCAGGGCCGTCTCAAGCAGATTGGGGGCCTAAAGCCAAACCTCACAGAGAGGCCCTAACTTTTTTTTCTCAAAAAAAAAAAAAAACAATCATATATAATTTTATTTAAAGTCTACTTTTTCTCACTTTTTTTAGATGTGAAGTCATTAGTTACTGTTTTATAATCAATTTGTTCTACAATTCCTTTTCAATTGAAAATATAGCTAATCCATTTAATCTCTCTTGACACATCGTTGATCTTAAATAAGATTTTATCAATTTTAACTTGGAAAATGATAAGCTGATATAATAATATCAAAGTAGTGTTGGTGCTACTTCAATATAATAATTGTTGTTGCAATTACTTGAATTTTTTGAAGTAGACACCATAAAGAAAATTTTGATCTTTGTAACTTGTAAGAAGCAAGTTTTTAGAAAGTAGAGAGTTTGAGTTTGTATTTAGAAGACTCAAAATATTCAGTAAAAAAGGAATGAGAATGGTGAAAAAAGGTTAATATAGGATGTAAATAAGCCAACAAAATAGGTACCCACCTATATAAAGATACTACAATTTCCACAAACGTAATAATTTTTCCACTCTTGTATTATGGTAAGTTGGCAACGGTCGCCACGTTAATGGGATACGTTATTATGCTTTTCCTTAAATTTTTCTTCAGTTTTGAATTGAATACACACTTTTTTAAAAAATAATATAAATAGTAGGGGCCCCAACTTTTGGGGGCCCCAAGCCATTGCCTTAATGGCTTTATGGTAGAGACGGCCCTGACCGAGGCTGGAGTGATCGCTACGTTCTTTTGGAGACCAGCATTTTATCTGCAACACCAGATTTCCCAGAGAGGTAGAATAATACACGTAAGTGTTCCTTCGTTCTTGACTTCCTTCTTCAGTAGTTGTTCTTGCTTACTAACCTCGACCCATTTTTGTTCTTCAGCTAACAAGGTTGCTATCATTCCTCCCAAGGGGTTGACCGAATGGGTCAAAGCTATGACTGGGGCTCGTGAACGCCCCATTCGGTCATGGATGAAGATGGCTGCTGAATTTGGTTGGCAGTGTAAACGACATGGTAAGCTTTTTGTGGTTTCTCACTTGGTATGCTGTTTGAAGTTCTTGTTTCGGTTACTAACTTTCTTTCCCTCGGTGTTAGGTTTTCCAAATCATGTCGTCAACACGAAGAAAGATAAGAAGAAAAAAAGGGAAAGGAAAAAAGAAAGACGAGAAAGATACAGAGTCGGATGATGATCTGGCTTCGGTGGCAGGTCTTGCAGGTCTAGTTGGTGACTTAAAAAAGTTGAAGGCTTCAAAACCTTCGAAGGTTTCAAAAGGGGCCTCGGGCCAAGGATCCTTCAAAGGTAGATATTGCTTTCGACTAACTCATTGATATTCACTTCTGTTCACTCTTTCATTTAAGGTTCTTCTGCGTTTTTCCTTGCAGGTGTGAAGAGAAAAAGGGTGGTTTCTATGAAACCCTCTCTTTATGTGAACCCTCGCACTGAGGTAGTAACTTCTCCTCAGCCCGAAGTGGTGGCGGAATCGTGCCGAAGGCTGATTGATGAGCCTGATGACGAATCTGATGAGGGCTTAGAAGCTCGAAGAGAAGTCGAGGTTGTGGATCTTGAAGACTAAGAACACGACTTCGAGGCTGCAGTCGCTAAGGCTAAAGGCAAAGCCAAAGTTGGGGAAGCTGGGACTGCTGCCATTGAACAGGGTGCTGATGTCGGCGCGATTAGGGCGCAATCTGAGCCAGTGAGGATTTCATCTTCGGTAGGATCTTTTAGAAAGCTCGAGGTGCCAACTTCTTCGAACTTGTTGGCAAGCTCCCGAGGTGATATCTTGAGCCTTATGCCTTTGCTCGACCCAATAGAGGACAACGTTGTGCAGCCGTTTCCTCCAGCTCAACTAGTCAGCACCCTCGCCGCCAATGCGCTCAGAGTAAGTTTTGTCATTTTTGATTTTACCTATACCTTCGGTCAATTACTTACAAATGTTCTTTGACGATTTCTATTCAGGGCTTCGTTTTGTCATTGAGAGCCATTGAGCTTGAGACTTCTAGGAACAAGGAGGTTCAGCGCGTAGCCTATGATTGGGACAAACAAAGAGACAATTTTAATGCACAAATAGCTGAGTTGAAGGATAAATTGTCCAAGTCCCAGTCCGATTTGCGCGAGGTTGAGGCTACTTTCGAGGCGAAGATTCGAGCCCTTAGCGATAGCTTCCAAATTGAGCGCACGAGGCTGGAAGCCGAGGTCGCAAAATTCAATGCTGAGTTAGCTCAAGCTAGAGGCAAATATGAAGAAATGGCCAAGAAGCACCATGAGCAGCTGAGAAACCATGTGCTTCATATTCAGAGGTTGGAGGGTGAAAGCTCTATGCTTCCAACTCTTGAAGCCGAGGTTAAGTCGCTTCGAGAGGAGATTACTGACCGCAAAGCTACAGCCAAGATCAGGCCAAAAGAGCAGAATTGGACAAACGCTGGTCAGTTATCAAGTCTCGGTTAAGGCTGCTCAAGCAATGTCGTGCTGGTGAGCTTAACTTGGAAGAAGAGATCGCCAAAGCTGAAGAGAAGGCAGCCCAAGCTCAGGCTATTATCGACGACCTTCCCTCAAGTGAAGCTTCGAGCGAGTATGAGGAAGAAGATGAAGGAGATGAGGATGCCGAAGGGGTTTCCAAAGAGGGAGATGATGGTTACGAGGCCTAGATTCCTGTTTTTGCTTCTTGTCTTTATTTTTGTGCAAGCCTTCGGGCTTTTATGATGTACATGCTTTGGATCCTCGCGTCTTTTTGATGTAAACAACTTGCGACCTTCGGGCCTTTAAATGAAATGACTTTGTATCTTTTGCTTTAAATGTTAGTTTTCGCATAAATCGAACACTTAAAGTAGACAACTTGCTTGCAAGACTTAATCAAATAAAACCGATGCAAACTTAGAACGACGTCTCGTTCTTGAGTCAATGCATTTGAAGTGCAACTTCGGAGTGCAAGATTATAGAAACAAAGAGATATAGAATCAAGTTTATTTCATTGATAATATCAACGGGCCATAATCGGCTTTTTACATAAAGCCAAGTCGAGTTAGACCTTAGGCGTAAAAACAAATCGACAACATGCCACTATCGGGCATAATTACAATGTACTAACCTATTCCTTGGGTATCAGTACCCGGTTGTCGAATAGATAGGTTTCGGTTGAGAGGCTCAGTGTCGACCTCGGTTGCAACACGCCTCTTACTCCCCCCAGTGTTCGGGTGTGAATATTGATGAAGATCCGAGTACTGGAAATCGTTTTATCCGCTTCCTGAAAAGGTCAAGCAAAACAAAATGAGGAGCAAGTTAGTACATTTCGATCGAGGCCCTATGAGAGTTTTTCGGCTCGAGGCTGAAGGTAAACTTTAAATAATCAAGGAATGCTTACCTCGATTTCAGAAGTAGTACCGCTTCAAATTGGAGATGTTCCAATTTAAGGGTTCTGGTATGCCTTGTAGATCTTTAATTTGGTAAGATTCTTTCCCAATAATTGCTCTAACTTTGTAAGGTCCTTCCCAGTTTGTGACAAGTTTTTCCCCGTTCTTCTCCTTCGGTGATTGATTCGTAGCCTTCAGCACATAATCGCTAACTTTAAAATCTCTAAGTTTGGCCTTCCTGTTGAGATATGCCTCGATCTGCCTCTTTTGTGCAACTCGCCGAACCAAAGCCAACTATCTTTTCTCCTCGAGCAAGTCCAACTCTATGCGCATGGCTTGCTGATTCGCATCCTCGGTGGTGTGGGCATACCAAAGACTTGGTTCTTCCACTTCCACGGGGATAAGGGAATTCATGCCATAAGCGAGTGAAAAAAGGGTTTCACCGGTGTTGTTCTTTTATGTTGTCCGCATGGCCCACAACACACCTGGCATCTCCTCGAGCCAAGGACCTTTCTTCTCATCGAGCATTTTCTTGAGATTTTCAATGATCACCCTATTTGAAGATTCGGCTTGGCCATTGGCACTTGGATGATAGGGGGTCGAAGTAATTCTTTTTATTCCCCATTGCTTGAAGAAATCAGTGATGGCTGCTCCCATGAATTGTTTACCATTGTCGCAAGCAATTTCCTTTGGGAGACCGAACCTGTAGATGATGTTCTTCCTTATAAAATCGATTACTTCTTTCTGTTTGACCTCGGTGAGAGCTTCTGCTTCCACCCATTTAATAAAGTAATCAGTTAAAATGAGGATGAACCGAACACCACATTTTCCCTTCGGTAGAGGGCCAACAATATACATTTCCCATTTCATGAAGGGCCATGGTGACACGACCGAATGCAAAGGTTCGGCTTGTTGATGATCATTCATGCGTAGCGCTGACACTTATCACATTTTTGCATGAAGGCCTTTGCATCTGCACTGATGGTGGGCCAATAGTACCCAGCTCTAAGTAATTTGCGCACCAAATATTTCCCCCCCGAGTGATTGCCACACTCACCTTCATGTATTTCAGCCATCACATATCTAGCTTCGTTTGGGTGCAAACACTTGGCCATCGGGCCGCAATACAATCTCCTATACAAATTTCCCTCGATCATAGAGTAGGAAGCCGCTTGGGTCCTTAAATTTTTAGCTTTTTTCTTATCTTGGGGGACAGTCCCTTAGTCGAAGTAAGAGATAAACTTACTTCGCCAATTCTATTTGTGGTCCACCGAGTTGACTTGTAATTTCATCTCTCTCATTTATGCAGAAAGCAACCGAACCACCGAATCAGTCCTCGAGTGAATTTCGTCGACTGCCGAACCCAAGTTTTCCAAGGCATTGGCTTCGGTGTTTTCCTCTCGAGACACTTGTTTAATTTGCCATTCTTAGAATTGTGCCAAAATCCTTTGTGCTCGGTCCAAATATAGCTGCATTCTGGGCTCCCGAGCCGTGTATTCACTGAGCACTTGGTTCACCACCAGTTGTGAGTCGCATCTCAACTCAACTCTTTCCACCCCCATTTCTTTAGCTAACTCCAAGCCTGCTAACTTTTCTTCGTATTCGGCCTCATTATTTGTCACCTTTTTTAACCGAACGGAGTGCCTGATTTTCTTCCCGGTAGGCGCTTTCAACACTATGCCTAATCCCAAACTCTTGGAATTAGTGGCCCCATCGGTGTAAAGTATCCATAGTCCCAAAGCTGTTCCTTTGGACATTGAGTTCTCCTTTTCGGCTTCGGGTAGGATCCCAACACTAAAATCAGCTACGAAGTCAGCCAAAACTTGGGATTTGATGGATGTTCGGGATTGATAAGTGATGTCATACTCGCTCAATTCTACTGCCCATTTTGATAACCTCCCCGATAACTCAGGTTTATGCAATATACTTCTCAAAGGGAATGTAGAAACTACTGCTATTGGATGACATTGGAAATAAGGTCGTAATTTCTGGGCAGTAAGAATTAAAGCAAGTTCTAGTTTTTCCAAGTGAGGATACCTGGTCTCAGCATCGAGGAGTGTCTTGCTCACATAGTAGATGGGTTGTTGCTTGCCATCTTCTTCCCGAACCAGCACAACACTGACTGACAACTCGGATACAGCCAAGTAAACTAGCAAGGTTTTACCATCTTTTGGCTTGCAAGCAACGACGCGTTAGCCAGATAAAGCTTCAACTCCCTTAGCACTTCTTTACACTCCGGTGTCCACTCGAAGTGATTATTCTTCCTCAAGACAGAGAAGAATTTGTGGCATCGCTCCGAAGACCTTGAGATGAATCGACTCAAGGCAACGATTCGGCCAATTAAGCGCTGGACTTTTTTTTTACTCCGGTGAGCTCCTTGGTGATTTCTTCCATGGATTTGATCTTATTTGGGTTAGCTTTGATCCCTCGTTCAGAGACTATGAATCCCAAGAATTTGCCTGACCTTACACTGAAGGCACACTTCTCAGGATTCAATTTCATGCCATATTGCTTCAGAACAGCGAAAGCTTCCGTCAAATAATTCAGATGATCCTCCATTCTAATTGACTTGATTAGCATATCATCTATGTAGACTTCCATAGATTTTCCAATATACTCCTTGAACATGCGACATACTAGTCTCTGGTATGTCGCCCCAGCATTTTCAAACCGAAGGGCATCACTTTATAGCAAAAAGTACCCCGTTCGGTGATGAACGAGGTCTTCTCTTCGTCCTTCGGATCCATGAGGATTTGGTTGTAACCCGAATAAGCATCCAAGAAGGTTAACAGTTTGTGTCCAGTCGTAGGGTCTATTAACCTGTCTATTTGTGGCAATGGATAGGAGTCTTTGGGGCAAACCTTGTTTAGATCAGTGTAATCTACGCACATCCTCCACTTGCCGTTTTTCTTAGGCACGGCGACCACATTAGCCAGCCACTCGGGGTACTTCACCTCCCTTATGAAGCCATTCTCTTGCAGCTTTATTGTTTCGTCTTCGATTGCTTTCTTTTTGACCCCAGCATGAGGTCTTTTCTTCTGCTTCACCGGGGTGAATTTTGGGTCTACAGTCAGCTTGTGGGTCATGATCTCCAGATCGATACCAATCATGTCCGAATGGAACCAAGCGAAGCAATCGTTGTTGGACTTTAAGACTTCGATGATTGCTTTCTTCGACTCTGGGTCCAACTTCGAACCGACAAATACTTTTCTTTCAGGAAAATCTTTCAATAAGGTGAAAGATTCCAACTCCTCAATAGTTGAGTCCTCAGCCTTTTGTTTCCGAGGCTCTTGAATGCACACCGAGATCTTTTCAGTTTCCCCTCGGGGGTCCTCCTCGCTTGACCTCGGTTGCATTAGTTGCTATTGTTTTGGCCCAGTCGGGGCGACTCCATCAATGCAACCGAATAGCATTCTCTTGCTACTCGTTGCTCTCCCTTTATTGATCGAACTCCCCATGGGGTAGGGAACTTGATCATTTGATGAAGAGTGGATGGGACAGCCTCTATGGAATGGATCCATGGTCTGCCGAGGATCATATTGTATGCTATGTCCTCAGACAACACTTGAAATACTGTTTCTTTCCTAACACCTTCAGCAAACGTCTTGAGTGTGATTTCACCCAATGTTTTCTCCGTGGAGTTGTTGAAGCCAGTCAACATTGTTGCCTTGGGGATGACTTCTCCTTTGAGCCACATCTTTTTAATGGGCCCGTAGCTGATTATAGTGACCGAGATCAAGACTCGTTTGATGTCCGAGTCATTTAATCTCAACATGATGACCAATGCGTCGTGATGAGGAAACATCATCCCATCACAATCGTCATCGTCAAACACGATTTCTTTACCCGAGCCTCCCACTCGAGTCTTCTTCTCCATGATGAACGACAACTTGGCGAACTTTTTTGCAGCTGCCAAGTTCACCCCGTTTACCTCTGATCCCCCGGTGATAATATTTACAACTCTCTCAGGGGGTGGAGCCCGAGGTGGTTGTCCATCACCTCGGTTCTTGGTGTAGTTGTCTTTTCCCTTATCGGTAAGGAATTCGGCTAACACACCCTTCTTCAACAAATATGCCACCTCGAGGCGCAATGCTTTGCTGTCCTCGGTGCGATGGCCATAATCTGCATGGAACTCATAGTGCAAATTTTGATCTCTTTTGTCTGTTGGAGTTCTCATGTCTTTGGGTATTCCGGCGGTTTCCTTTACTACTCTGACCAGCTCCGAGGTTGATATATTGAAGTTGTAGTCAGGGATCCGAGGTAATTCTTTGTTTTTTAAGACCAAAGCCGGGCCTGAGGAATTTCTTTGGTTCGAGTTGGGAAGAACCTTTCCTCCGAGCCGTTGGCTTACCTGTGGGCTCACAAACGAGTTTCCAAAGGAATTTCCCAGCCTTTAGCTGACAGGCTGCCTTGAGGAGGTGTATGGCTCGTACCTCCCCTTCAAGTTTCCTCGCGACGCCTCGGCGCGATAGGAGGATTCGCCTTAGTTCCTGTAATTGTGGCCTCGGCCGTTTTTTTAAAATTCAGCCTCTTCCAGCCTTATTTTGGTGTAGGCTCATTTGTGTAAATCGTCCCACTTTAGTGTCTGGGACAGTTGGAGCTCTTTTCGCAACTCAGCAGCGGCCTCAGAGTTGTGAAAATTGATACCCTTTTCTAACGCCATGATGGTTAGAGTATCATCCATTGGAGGTAGCTCCATGCGCTCAACATGAAAGCGCTCGAGGTAGTCCTTGATTAGCTCACCGGGCCGTTGCATGACCTCGCATATATCCTCCTTCCTTTGGAGAATTTTATGCGATCCGGTGTGAGCCTTAACGAAGGCACTAACCATTTCTTTAAAGGTGGAAATTGACCCAGCTGGTAAGCGCATGTACCAACGTAGCACTCCTTTTTCCAAGGATTCACCGAATTTCTTCAAGAACATTGACTCGAGCTCTATCGTCATTAAATCATTGCTCTTTACCATCGCCATGAACTCAGTTACATGTTCTTTGGGATCAGTGGTCCCATCATACTTCTTTAAGAAGAGGAGCTTGAATTTTTTGGGAGTTGGAGCTGGTGCGGCTTCGGGCTTGAATGACAACTCCCTGTATTGATCGATGTCAAGATCGTCTTCGGCCTTAGCGACCCCGAGGACGCTCTCGAGGTACTTTTCCACGCGCGCTTCGACGCGAGCCTCAACTCGGGCTTCGATCTCACGACTTAACTTTTCAACGTCGACCGTAGATGTAGTTTCTGCCACGATGGGAAGCGTCCCGAAGTGTGGCGTTGTGCTCGGTATGGTTCCCGAACCCCCAGATGTGGCCCCATTGTGAGGTCCCCCTATTATCGCGCCCGTAGGAACGAAGGGCGGGATGCCTCTATTTGGAGACACAGGCTGAGAGCCATTCGGTGTCGAGCCGTTCCTCGCCTCTAACGAGGCGCGAAATTCGACGTTGAAGTTAGCTTGTTCATCATGCCGCTCTTGAAGAACTCTGAGTGAAGCAACAACATTAGTTTGAAACGCTTCGATTGTCATCGAAGATGAAGAAGTAGGATTTGATTGAACGCTAGGCTGTCTATCGAGAGTTAACTTGTGTTCACTTGGATTTCTACTATTATCAGTAGAAATGATAAAAGAACAAGAACAATTTCTTATAAAAGAATTACTTAAAAATGGAAAAGAAATGGAAGGGGATGCCGGGATATGGTGGTGATAAAATGAAGTGGGTGACAGTCCCACGTGACTGCTGGCCACCAATTATCGGTGGATGTCATGGTTGGCTTCATAACAACGCTAACAGCCAAAAGTTATATGCCCAAACCCACAATTTTTGAAAAAACAAAAAGTCACAAAACCAACACACATATTCACAAAAAAGATAACACTAACAAAAAGTGGGGAAAAAAAGTTGGATTACCATCATTAACTCATTTGACTAAAGTTAACACTACTGCCCCTATTGTTTGGTTGGCACTATAACTTGACCTTTTCCGCCATTTTCCATCTCTTTCTTTTCAGTATCCTCTCGTGTAGTGTTAATACTCATCTCTTTGTTGGACAAATTATGTTAAAGGAATACTGTAAGTAAACAAGTGACTCGTAATCCACTGAAAAACCTAGGAACCCTAGTATATAGTCTGCTTAACTATTTCAAACCTTCTTTCTTTTATTTTAACTTCTTTTGTGACGAGGGATTTTTTTGGTAGGAATTGTTGTTCTAATGGAGTTTATGAGAATTCATCATGAATTTATAATTTTTACGTACACATTTAGCTCAAGTGAAAAATATTCAACAATTTTCATTCGTATTATGATAACCAAATGAAAGAGAATTGAACTTGACTTTTTTTTCCCCTCTTTCAATTACCAAGTTACTTACATGCTAATAATACGAATGAAAATAGAGACACGTTGGTAATGTATCTTTCTTTCCGTCTATGTGTAGGTCTAGTTAGTGAGATTCTTAGGGAATAATTAAATATTTTTAGCAATTGGTAAATAGGAGGATTGCGATGTGTCGCGTCCATTTAAAATCTTTAAATAACCACAGCTATCCAACCCGAGTATAAAGTTAGATTCGGTTACTGTGATATGAAAGTCGTTCAACATGATCTTAAACAATCAATAAGAAGATTTTATTATGTCACACTATTTTTAAGAATTAATTCCATTATTCTCCTTAATGCATAAGAATCCTAAAGTTGACAACCTTTTGAAACTACAAGAGCTGCTCAAATAGTAGAACAACAAAATGTTCTTTTAGTTATACGTTATTTTTATTGGAGATTGATAAATAATAATAGTTAGAGATTGATAAGTAATAATACAAAAAGTCGATAAATTAAACACATACTCCATCCGTTTAAAAAGTGAAGAACCTTTTCACTTTTTAAAAGTCAATTTGACTAATCTTTGAACCTAAATTAGACTATATTAAATTAATATTTTCAAATAAAAATTTGCATATTCAAAAACTATACGAAAATTACTATAACATGCAACTGTTCGTGTATCAATATGATGAAAAGAATCATCTTAAATTGTTGGTCAAAGTTCATCCAATTTAACTCTCGAAAAACGAAAAGGTTCATCCATTCTAAAACAGAGGGAGTAATATCTTTTTAAAATCACAATTATTTATTCAATTTATAACCAATTAAGAATAGGAGATTAATTATTTCCTACCTTGTGCCTCTAGCTAAACCCCTTGAGTTAGTTAGCTATACTATATACCTTTTTATATAATTTGCTATATATATTACGTTCGCCTAATTTAAATTCACGTCATACTGTAGAATTTGTTAAGAAAAGTTTTTTCATTCATAATACACGTATGACGTTTGATTAAAATAAAACGACATGTCATTCATCTCATCACATTCAAATACCAATATTACTACTGTATAATACACCTTTTTTCAACTTACTACTACTATACTAGTAGTATATTGTTTCCTTTTATTTCTCCCTTTAATTCTAGTGGCTTGCGCTCCTTTAATTTCCCCTCCATTCCAACTCTTACTCTTAATTCGTCTCCCCTCCATGTCTCTCTCAAATATAGTTAGCGGCTAAGTATAACAGACAGGAAATGAAAGAGGATAGACAATAATGGACAAAGAAGTAGGGAATCATCAAGAAAATTCAAACAAGTTAGATGACTTATCTCCAAAAAATAAGCACCAAAATAATTACAATAGTAGTGATAGACTGAAGAGAGATGAATGGAGTGAAGGAGCTGTATCTTGTCTTCTTGAAGCTTATGAAACTAAATGGATACTACGTAATAGAGCTAAGCTTAAGGGACAAGACTGGGAAGACGTGGCTAAACACGTGTCAGCTCGTGCTAGTTCCACGAAGTCTCCGAAAACTCAGACTCAGTGTAAGAACAAGATTGAGTCCATGAAGAAACGGTACCGGTCGGAATCCGCCACCGCTGCTGATGCTTCTTCTTGGCCACTGTATTCTCGGCTTGATCTTTTGTTACGTGGAAATAATAATACTTCCTCTTCTATAGTTACTCCGCCTGTGGCAGCAGCGGTTGTGGTGGAACCACCGCAGCCAGCCGCAGTACCACCGCTACCTCCTGTTCATGTTCCGCAACCTCCGCCGCCGGATAAGACGGGGACGGATTTGCCAGTTGGGAATGGTGGTGGTCAGAATTCGCATGATTCTAATGGTGATCTTGATAGAGGAGTAAAGGTTAGTAGTCAAGCATACTATATATACATGCATATTCCAGTTTAATTTCTCGGTTTATTTGTTTCAGTTATTAATATAATCTTAACTAACTTATGTTCTTTGAACTGTTTTCATCTGACAAAAGCATAGTTCTACTCTATATTCAAGTATAAATAATTATAATCTTGATCGAGAGTCTGTAAATCCCCTTCTATTCTGATAATTGCCGCCTTTATATGATTCAATTCTAAGATGATATTTTAGCATTATACTGTTAAGAAGTATACTTACTAAGAGAGATTAAACCCCACCTTTTTGTGAAAGAGTGTTGTTATGCTCAGTCATGCATGAACCCCTTACCCCCACGACCCACCCCCCCCCCCCCCACCTTTTTTTTTCTTTTCTTTTTGAGGTGTTCGAGTGTTTCTTGTGAGCTTTAGCTTTCACTTTGATCCCATAATAAGTTTCGACTTGTCACAAGTTTATAAGTAGTAGTAATACGTATTCGACGATTTTTTACTCAAATACTCCTAAATTATACTCCCTTGGTCCAAAATAATTGATCACTTTTTTTGTCAATTAAGTATAAACTATAAACTTTGACCAGCATTTTGAGATATATTTCTTTCTATCATATTGATATGAAATGAATTGCAACTTGTTTCGTGTAGTTTTTTAATATTCTAAATTATAATTTTATAATATTGAATAGATCTAATTTCAACTCCGAAAATTGGTCAACTTGACTTTTGAAAAGCGAAACCTATCAACTAAAATGGATCGGAGGGAGTATGTACTTAACTAGCATTTGATTTGCACGTTAGCGAGAGTTACTAATAAACCATGCCTTTAATTGTATACATGTTAAAAATTAAAGAAGCATGAAAGTGAGGGGTGGAGCTACAACCGGGTTAATGGTGATCAACAGGGAGGTGGACATAAAAAGAGTAGGAAATGGGTTCACCGAACTCAATACGTAGCTTTTATTAAAATGTTGTTTTGCTTATAAGAAATTTACTGAACATGTACAAAATTTTAGTATGTTAGAACTCAACAACTTAAAAAAGACAAAAACCTTGAGCGTGTAAGCTCAATCTTAGCTCGGTGTACAACGATTAATTGGAGCAACTAATTGGACACCTTTCACCTGAAAATTATAGTATATTATCTAGACATCAGATGTTACTTTTTGTAGTACATATTTACATATTCAATCTTGAACACCAGCTTCATCGAAATTCTTTGTTTCACCACTTATGAAAGTTGCCTACTGCTCTCTTCAGGAAGACATAATGGATGCCAAATTGTCGGACAATGCATCAGACAAAAATGCAATGGATACAAACAGCAGCACGCCTGCACTGTATAGCGACGAAAAGAGCAAGTCGAAGAATGTGAAATTGAGAATGCAGGAGAAAAGATTAAAGAAGCGAAAAAGGGAAGGGTGGGAAGTTGCGGAGAGTATTAGGTTGCTAGCTGAAGTAGTAGTGAGATCAGAGCAAGCACGACTGGAGACAATGAAAGAGATAGAGAGAATGAGAGCAGAAGCAGAGGCAAAAAGAGGAGAAATGGACCTTAAACGAACTGAGATTATTGCCAACACTCAACTTGAGATTGCCAAGCTCTTTGCTAGTATTAGCAGCAAAGGAGTTGACTCTTCATTGAGAATTGGAAGAAGTTGAGAGAAATATACATAACTTCAACATGAAGCAGGGCATAAAGTGGAAGATTTAACTCTTTTTGGTGTAAAATAACGTTGTCTCCATATATATTTTGGTGTTATCTTCTTGACACACTACTTAATGGAGCACATTTTATTTAGATTAGTAACTAGCGCTTCCATTGTCCTGCTGATTCAATTTGTATCTTAAAGGTCTTTAAAGGATTTCTTCATTCTGAATCTTATACTATGAAAGAAGACAGAGAAATAAAATCTGTCAATAATCAATTGCTATCTAGGTATCTGGCCTAGAAGTAACTACAATATACGGGTTCTCTTAATTCATTTTGCTATACTCAAGTTCATTTGGTTCACATACTAAACAATTTGTCTTTTAAGACCATCAAAGTTTGTTTACATGTTCTCAAGATTTCATGCATATCCTTGCAGGGACATTTATTAGTCTACCTACTTCATATATGTACATAAGACCCAATGTATAAGTTTAACGACAATAACTTGACATTTATCACCAATAGTTGATATCACTTATACGGAAATTTCATTTTTTTTATGTGTTGTTGTTAGTTTAAGTTTGGATTAACTTTGAGAGCTCGTATGTGTTCGGGATAAACAAGTTACAAGGCCCAATTCCACTGAATTGGATTAGTAGACTAGTACATTCAGATTAGTTAGTCCATTTATAATCTGGTCCAGTCAATATGACCCGGTCCAATGTATACTTATAAATAGTCGTAGACATTATACTAAACAGACTTTTGGCATTTTATACAATGAAATAAAAATATCTCTCTTTCTGTTCGTTCGAGAACCTTCTAGGGTTCTTCAATAGTCTTCTGGATTTAATTCACTATTCCATGTTATCATGGTATCAGAGCAAGTTATCTACTAGATTCTTCCTTCTTATAATCATCGGCGTTATCCGTGAAAGTTTCTACGGGAAGAAATCTCACAGCCGCTTCAAATTCCGTCGATTTTTTTTTTTTTTTTTTTTTTGAGTTTTGGTGGAGATTTACGGTTCGTGATACTTTTCCGGTGAATCCACGGTGTTGCACGGTTGAATATCTCAGGCGCATCATCAACAAATTTTCAATGCATTTGACGGTTCAGATTAACATTTGATCTGTATAGATACCGTATCATCCTTTCGATCTATCGATTCTTTCATGAAATTTGTATTATATACTACTGTTGATCTAGAATTTTTTGATTGAGTAGAAACTACACTGAAATTAGGGTTTTGAATTCCTCATATCCCAAAAAATACTAGAAATTAGGGGTTTGAATTCGAAAATTAGGGTTTTCAAAATTTAACCATGGTGAACATTTAAAGTCAAGGGAATTTACAACAATCCATATAAAATTCACAAGATTTCCTCTGTTTCAATATAGATCCCACACATACTTTTTACATCCATCCATCTGACAGCCCATGAACACACTTTGTGTCTGTACTTTTTGATGGAACTGGGTTTGTGATCTTGAGAAAGAGCATTTTAGTCTCTCTTTCCTCTGAAAACAAATTAGGTTTGATTATAGGCAAAGATCTAAAACAAGATTCTAACTCTCCCAACTATCCATACTCGGAGAGGTGCAATAACATGGTCATTGCCTGGATCACAAACTCTTTTTCTAAAGAAATTGCTTCTAGTGTGATGAGGTTTGACACTGCCAAGGAGATATGGGATGATATTAATGATATATTTGGGCAGTCTAATGGATCCAGATATGTTCAAATTCTGAAAGAAATTAGTACTCTAAGTCAAGGATCTTCTGATTTGGCCACCTATTTCACCAAATTCAGAACTCTGTGGGATGAACTCAGTCCAACATATGTGGGTCCAGTATGTTCATGTGGAGCTTTACTTACACTCCTTGAACAAAAACAAGTCTACCAGTTCATCAGTGGTCTTAATGAATCCTTTGCCACCTGCAAAAGCAACATTCTCATGATGAATCCTCTACCTTCTCTCAGCAAGTCATATTCCATACTACAACATGATGAAAGTCAAAGAGAATCAAGACCATCACAAGTGGGCTTCTCTGGAGACTCTGCATCTTTCTATGCAAACTCCTCTAAGTCATACAATCCTACCTCCTCATACAATACAAATTCTTCAAAGCCTTACTGTTGCTCCCAAACGCACACGCAAGTATACGCGGTCGCCAAGTAATAAAGTGACAAAGTCGAGTATCGTTCCCACGAGGACTATGCAGACTAGTGCTTAATAAACAATTCCTGAACAAACTATCCAGGGGGTCTTTTTCCAATGGTTGTAAGAGTTTTTATAACTAAAACGCAGTAAGTAAAGTGCTAGAAGTGTAGTCAAGCAATGAGCAATACTTTGGTTGTTAACAATATCAAGAGGACGGTCCAGGGTCAGAGTTACGAACAATCCAGTTGATGTATCCAATTGATTCCACTTTTTAAATCCCGAGTTACTAACTACAGAGTAAATGTAACTGTGAAAACCTTTCAGTTCTTCACAGTCTATGCAAGCTACTTCAATCCCTATATGTCTATGGGTTAAATCACATGCACGCATTAAGATTCATGTAATGAGTTAAACTAGGCAAGCAAGTATATGTCTATCCTACCCGCGAATTGATTCCCCGATGCCCGGGTTCACAAACTAGTTCTATTCTTCCTTATTACGTAATTAGATTCTCTCTTTCGAGTTCAACCTAAAAACCATAGATAATGTATAATTATCGAGCTCTAACAATTATACAAGTGAAATCAAGAAAGAATAAGTAACCCGTTATGGGATTCAATCAATGGGAATCAATCTTCAACAAGCAACTTTCATGTAAAACTCTAACCCCAGAACGTTAGGAAATTAGCCACACATATTCATAATCACAAGGCAAAGATTTGATGTAATAATGAAATAATTGATGTAATAGATGAAAGATTGGGAATAACCCTTGTTCAATGAAGTGTGTAGCTCTCAATATTGCTCCAAATTCAAGAACTCCTTACAAAAACTAAGTAAAGAACTATTTATAATGTTTCCAAACCCTTAGTAATAAGTTAGACCCAATGCTAGAAGGAATAGGGAATAAAAACGCGCACAAGGGGCGCTATAACGGGCGCCCCGCGCCTCGGAAAGCATGACAACAACCAGAGGACGCCACATTCTCCACGCTTTAGGGCTGCGCCGCGTGAAGAACCGCGCCAGCCAATGCGCGCGCTGGGCAGCGCGGCGCGTGGGCTATGGCGCCAAGCCAAACTGCTTCTTCCTTGGTCCGAATCCTCGCTCGTGTCGTGCCCTCGTGTGCTCAATCCAATCTTCAATCAACATCCAATCAATTCTTGCTCCATCAAGCTCCTAAAAGCTCCAAATGTACTGCGTAACAACCTACACACGCACGACATAAAATCAGTGTAAAACCACATTCACAAGCTACAAAACGAGCGAATAACAAGCTCAAACATGCGGTAATATTAAGGAAACCTTGGCATAAAATGCCAAACATCACCACCCCACACTTGAACCTTTGCTCGCCCTCGAGCAAGTCACATCTCACTTCCCATCCTAGGTAAAACAGGTCTGCCTATGACTATGGTTGATACCGACCATTGAACCAATGCGCACATGACTACCATGGGTCCACAACATGCCAACAATTTACCAAAACCAAAAATATGAGAACAACCACCCCAAAATAGCTCAAATGCACAAACTCAACTTAATGCAACCATGCTCCCACAAAATCACACCTATCTACTCAATCAAGAGCCATCAACTTTACCTACTTCATGCAACCCACGTGCCCTCACCAGTATCAAAGAGAGTGCCCCCCCAAAGATCACACACAACAAAAATTATCATGAATAGAACGGGGGCAATAACAAATGAATTCACTCACTCTCATGAAAGGCTCACATGTCACACACACATAGCACATGGTCCACACAAAATGGCTCTATCAACAACTCCCAATCAAGCATTTAGAGTGCAACTTGTGAAAATTTAAGCACTAATGCACAAAGGTTCACAATCAAGTCAAGCAAGCGGACTCAAGCATCTCAAGGGGGTCGTTCCATTTTTTTTTTGGCATGCATCAAATTAAAGCCCAAGGACACCACAAATAGCACATGCAATCAAGTTCAAGTCCACCGGTATCAAACACATCAAAGGCACCTAGCATTCCACCTATTTCCTTCGTCTAAGGTCATCTACAACTAACTATCCTAATCCTAAAAATAGAAATACTACCCGGTTCAAAGGCTTCCCCGTGGAAAAGAACCGTGGCCATAAGAAAAACCACGGGGCGGATGACATGTACCACTAATAAAACTAAAAGGAAAATCTTTTTGGAATTTTTTCATTAGTTTTCTAATTTTTTTTTCATATATTAAAGCAAGAAATAAATCAAAACAAAGTCAAGTGACAAAAGAAAAAGTCCTAAGGTACATGCATCCTAAACCTCAAAAATAGATAAAGGGCAGTACCCCACCCCACACTTAAACTAAGCAATGTCCCAGTGCGACAAAGAAGTAAGTGCAAAAGTAAAAGTACAAGAAAACTGCCCTGAAATCCGGGTGGTGCGCAGGAGTGTGGACCTCGGCCTCCTCCTTATCAGAGCCACCGCTCTCAGCATCAGTCTCATACTCACTGTCCGGATCATTAGCAACAACATCTGAATCCGTGTTCTCATCCTCCTCCGGAGGCACCACTACTGCTGGAGTCATGCCAATCAAACACTTCGACGTCTCCAGTAGAGGGACAGTGCGGTCAATAGCTCCAAAATCTACGCCCGACCGACGGGCCATCTGCTCAATCATCAAGTACTGACGCGCGGACAAGTTGGCGTCTGCCTCCCGCCACTCGTCTGCCGTCAGCTTCACCGGTGCCGTGGTGATCACACCCTTGACCGAAGCAATGTCAAAAGGCTTCCCCATATCAGGGACAATGCGATCCCCAATCTCATCTACGGGGACGCCCGCCTTCTCTAAGTAACGGGTCAAGAGGTTCCCAAAGTACAATCTACTACATGATTTTTCTTTTCGTTGCTCTTTCATCACGCGCAACATGTAGTATCCAATGTTCACCAACCTCCCAATCATGAAAAAGTACACCATGCACGCCCGAGTCTTAGTGACCTCGGAGTAATGGGAACATGGTAGTATCCGTGTATTTATGAACCTCATCCATACACGAGCCGGCTTGAGAAACTGTGAGAAATGCATAAACTTGTGTCTCCCAGCCGAACCTCGCCCCCACCTATGAGTGGAGCCCTCGCCACATAAGGTATCCCGCAGGGCCGTGTAATCCGGCTTCTTGATGTACTCCCTCAGATCATCATAACCGGGGTCATCGATCCCCAAAAAGGCATTCAATGCCGTAGGATCCAACTTTACTTTCACTCCCCGAACCGTCACCACATCATCCTCTTTCCAAGCTTCCTCGGGCTCCCAGTTGGCACACAATTCTTGGACCATGTCCAAGTTGGCGTGCCCCGGACTCTCAAATACCGAGTCCCATTTTAGCGCTATGATCTTTTCGGCCACACTTCTAAACTTTTGCATCACCGGCCGTTTATCAATGGCTTGCTCGGGTATGTACCCCGCAAGCCGCACATTCTTGTACGATGTTTGGCAATCCCCCTTCTTTACAAAAGGGAGGCCATACCGGGTCTTGCCTCCGGGACGTGGTATCGGCACCGCGTCCTTTGGAATCTTGGCCTTGCCTTTAGCCTTTGGTTTAGCCTTGGGTTTGGCCGGTGCCTTACCCTTTTGCTTGGTAGTAGAAGGCCCGGCTTGAAGTGCTTGCCTCGAGCCCGAGGCGGAGGAAGAGCTTTTGGTTGGCAAAGAAGTAGTCACCATGGTACCTATTCAACAATAAAAGATCAATGTGAGATAGATAAATAGGTACCAAGACCATACAATTCAAACTCAATTGGTGGGGTACCACCCCACACTTATCACACACTCTATGTGTCAATCACTCAACTCAATGGCACGAGCAACCCCACACTTAAGCCAAACTAGCCTTGGGCAAAATATGCCACGTTTTGAATTTTGAAAATCAAGCTAGTGTGGGTGCATCATGATCAATTCTTGTGTGTATGCAACACCTAATGTCCATAACAAGCCTAAGGAATGCATTGCTACTCAACAATTCACAATGTCATTGAATTTGTATCATTGAGGCTTTTTCACAAACACCTAGTGTGCACAACTTTAAACTAGCAATTTCAATAGATTTTGTAATGTGCCAACCCTCCCAAATTGTTGGGAGATCTCTTTTTACAAGTCACAAGTTATATACCAAGCATCATTGACAAGTTAAGCACAACAAGATTGAATTTTTATGCACAAGCTTGTAACTAGCTAAGAAATCACCCATGAGCAATAATGAGTGCAACTTACATGTTATTGAGAAGGAAGAGTAGGAATGTACTTACTTGAATGTGTTAGAGTTGATTGCACAATGAGTTGGAATGATTCCAAGTGTTGCAAGTGAATTAGTGTGTGTTTAGAGAGAATTTGGAGTGAAAATAATGAAGAAAAAGTGTTAGAAATCGGGATATAGGGCATGGGGGTTCAAGTAATCGCGGGTCAAACCCGTTGACCCAAAATTTTAAAAAAAATTTGGCCTGCCGCGTTTCCCTCCGCGGCGCAAGCCCATGGCGGCAAGTTTTTTTGATGTTCTGCTTAACTCAGCGCGGTGGGAGGCGCGGGGCGCTCCCAACCGCGCCAAGCCTCTTTGCTTCAGCTTTTTTCTTTTGGGAGGCGCGGGGCACTCCCGAACGCGCTCGAGCACGTTTTTTCGCACCGATTTTCGATTCTAAGTACAAACCCAAGCGTGGGACATGTCTCGAGACGTCCCATACCCCTCAATGCATCAATTTCACCTTGTTTAGCACACCCAATTCCTACAAAAACGACACACAAAAACAACAACTACGTGACACTATAAAAATAAAAAAAAAACTAAACTATTACAAGTACAAACTCGGGTTGCCTCCCGAGAAGCGCCTTATTTAACGTCGTGGCACGACGGGGATAAATCACGGGTCCCTCAAAGTAATGGAAGTGCGGTGATTCACCGCACCTCCCCAATAATGTTTCACCCGTTGACCATTAACCAAAAATGTGTTCTCAGAACCCGGGGCTCTCAATACAACCGCACCATGTGCGGTAACACGAACAACTTCAAAAGGCCCCGACCATCTCGACTTCAACTTGCCCGAAAACAATTTCAACCTCGAGTTGAACAACAATACACGCTGCTCGGGCTCAAAAGAACGATGCTCAATGTGCTTATCATGCCATTTCTTTGTCCGTTCCTTATATAATTTCGCATTTTCATACGCATGGAAACGGAACTCTTCAAGTTCATGCAATTGGAGCATCCTCTTCTCACCCGCTAAGGCCATATCAAGATTAAGCTTTTGAATTGCCCAATACGCCTTGTGCTCTAATTCAACCGGCAAGTGACAAGCCTTACCATAAACAAGCCTATATGGAGAGGTTCCAATAGGTGTTTTGAATGCAGTTCGATAGGCCCAGAGAGCATCATCTAACTTCATAGCCCAATCCTTCCTCGAGGCATTCACAGTCTTCTCAAGGATTTGCTTGATCTCTCTGTTAGACACTTCCACTTGGCCACTAGTTTGGGGATGATAAGCAGTAGCCACCTTGTGGCGAACCCCATACTTAGCCAATAACTTATTGAACAGCCGGTTACAAAAATGCGTACCTTCATCACTAATGATAGCCCGCGGTGTCCCAAAACGAGTGAAAATATTCTTCTTCACGAACTTCACCACCACACTCGCATCATTCGTTGGAAGTGCAATAGCCTCCACCCATTTCGACACATAATCAACTGCTACAAGGATGTATTTATTGCCCATAGAAGGTGGGAATGGACCCATGAAATCAATACCCCAACAATCAAACAGCTCAATCTCCAAGATATTGTTCAAAGGCATCTCGTGACGCCTAGTAATAGTACCCGTTCTTTGGCAACGATCACATTGCTTCACTGGTGCATGAGCATCTTTAAATAAAGTAGGCCAAAAGAAACCAGATTGAAGTACCTTTGCAGCTGTTCGATCTCCACCAAGGTGGCCACCATAAGGAGAGGAATGGCAGCTCTGCAGAATCGGCTCTACTTCTTCCCTTGGAATACATCTCCTAGCTAGTTGATCAACTCCTATCTTGTACAAATAGGGCTCATCCCACACATAAAATCTGCTCTCATGAAGGAGTTTACGCTTTTGCTCAGCAGTTGCCCCAGGGGGATACACATCACTCACAAGAAAATTTACCATGTCAGCATACCATGGCGCTTCAGCTTCATCAAGAGCAAAAAGTTGCTCATCAGGAAACACCTCTTTAATCTCGGGCCCTTCATCCACATGATCTCTATTCTCCAACCTTGACAAATGATCAACAACTTGATTCTCAGTCCCCTTGCGATCTCGAATTTCAACATTAAACTCTTGCAATAGGAGAACCCATCTAATGAGTCTAGGCTTGGAGTCCTTCTTTTCAAACAAATACCGGATTGCGGCATGATCAGTGTAGACAACAACTCGAGTGCCAACCAAATAAGATCTGAATTTATCAAAAGCATAAACCACGGCTAGCAACTCCTTCTCAGTGGTAGTATAATTAAACTAGGCTGCATCAAGCGTCTTGCTTGCATAATAGATGGAGTGAAAGATTCTTCCAATTCTTTGGCCTAGAACAGCCCCAATAGCATTATCACTCGCATCACACATTAATTCAAATGGCAAAGACCAGTCAGGAGCAATGATGATTGGTGCGGTCACCAACCTTTTCTTCAACTCTTCAAACGCCTTGAGACAAGCATCATCAAACATATATTTCACATCCTTCTCTAACAATTTGCACAAGGGAGTGGAAATTTTGGAGAAGTCCTTTATGAAACGTCTATAGAACCCTGCATGTCCCAAGAAACTACGCACCCCCTTAACAGAGATAGGTGGTGGTAATTTCTCAATAGCCTCAATCTTCTTTGTCAACCTCAATCCCTTACTTTGACACCTTGTGCCCAAGTACTATGCCTTCTTGAACCATAAAGTGACATTTTTCCCAATTCAGCACCAGATTTGTTTCTTCACAACGGCTCAGCACAGCATCAAGATTTTTCAAACATTCATCAAAAGAGTCACCAACCACTGAGAAATCATCCATAAATACCTCCACAAATTTTTCCACCATATCAGTGAAAATAGCCATCATGCACCGCTGAAAAGTCCCCGGGGCATTACACAACCCAAATGGCATCCTCCTAAATGCATAGGTGCCATATGGACAAGTAAAAGTGGTCTTCTCTTGGTCTTCAGGGGCTATCACAATTTGATTGTAGCCCGAATACCCATCCAAGAAACAGTAATACTCATGGCCTGCAAGTCTATCCAACATCTGATCAATAAAAGGGAGTGGGAAGTGATCTTTTCTGGTGGCCTTGTTGAGCTTCCTATAATCAATGCAAATTCGCCACCCTGTAACAGTTCTTGTAGGAATCAACTCATTGTTCTCATTCTTCACCACTGTCATGCCCCCCTTCTTAGGAACACATTGCACTGGACTCACCCACTTGTTGTCTGAGATAGGAAAAATAATCCCAGCATCCAGCCACTTGATAACTTCTTTCTTCACCACCTCCTTCATGATTGGATTTAGCCTCCTCTGCTGCTCTATGGATGGCTTATGATCTTCCTCCAAGAGAATTTTATGCATGCAGAAAGAAGGACTAATCCCTCTAATATCAGCAATAGTCCAGCCAATAGCTCTCTTGCGCTCTCGCAATACCCGCAACACCTTCTCAACCTGCACATCAGACAACAAAGAAGAAAGGATCACGAGCAAAGTATTACCTTCACCCAAATAAGCATAACGTAAATGTGCGGGTAAAGGTTTGAGCTCAAGATTAGGAGCTCTCTCAATAGACGGTTTAGCAGGAGTTAAGGTCAACGGTCTATTAAGCTCCTCAAATTTCTTCCACCCTGGGATGAATCTACTCTGCATATTAAGAACCTGCACATATTCTTAGGTATCGTCATCCTTCAGGATATCATCATCATCACACAAGAGTGCCCTTTCTAAAGAATCAACATTAGAAGCCAAGAATGACCTCTCGTCAGCAGTCAATTCATCATCTATCACTTTTACCATGGACAACTCTTCATAGTGAGAAGGAAGCTGAGTAGCTCTGAACACATGAAACACAGCTTTTTCCCCATTTACCTTCATAATCATCTTTCCAGCTCTGACTCGAATAACAGCATCAGCAGTAGCCAAAAATCCTCTTCCCAAGATGAGAGGAACCTCAGGATCAGCTTCATAATCAAGAATAATAAAATCAACGGGTAATATGAACTGACCCACTTGTACAAGCACATCCTCAATAATCCCCTCGGGGCATGTCAAAGATCTATCAGCAAGCTGCAGGGTCACAGTAGTGGGTCGTGGCTCACCCAGGCCTAGCTTCCTGAAAACTGAAGAAGGCATCAAATTCACACTAGCACCCAAATCACATAAAGCACGACCAACCTCATGTTCCCCAATTTTTAAAGGGATGGTAAAACTGCCAGGGTCCTTCAATTTCTGAGGAAGCTTGCTTCTAACTCTGGAACTGCACTCCTCAGTAAGTGCAACTGTCTCAAACTCAGTCAATCTTCTCTTGTTAGCAACAATATCCTTGATGTATTTAGCATATTTGGGAACATCCCGCAAAAGCTCCACCAAAGGAATATTTACCTGAATCTGACTCAATATCTCCAAGAATTTCTTGCATGCTGCATCAACTTTCTGCTTCTGAAGTCTCTGAGGGAAAGGTGGTGGTGGTCTCACAATAGCAGACTCGGGCTGCTTTGCTATTACTGTCTCTGCTTCTTTTTCCACTTCCCTATCAACATTTGGCTCTAACTCATCAACAGGATTCTTTGGTTTTGGGGGAAGTTCTTCCAGTGCTCTTCCATTCCTCAAAGTCACTGCTTGCACAAATTCTCTAGGATTCTTCTCTGTATCACTCGGTAAAGCACCCCGAGGTCTATTATTTTGTGCTTCAGCTAGCTGCCCCAACTGTCTTTCAAGATCTTTCTGCGCACTGCTCAAATCTTTAATTATTTGTGCCTGAGATGCTGACTCATCCATGAGCTTTTGCTGCCCTGCAAGAATTTTCTTTGAGCATATCCTCCATAGCATTAGACTGCTGTGGCTGAGCCTGTGACTGCGATCCCTGCTGTGGTGCATTGCTTTGAGTAAATTGGGATCTCTCATTACCCTGAAACTGCTCACGGGTATCCCTCCAGGAAAAATTTGGGTGATTACGCCAACCCGTGTTATAATTATTACCATACTGATTTCGATTTTGACCCTGTGATCTGTTCTGATTACCCACATAATATACTGACTCTGGGTTAGAGGGACAAACCTCAGTGCTATGATCCTCACCACATACTTCACAAAAAGTCTGAACTTGTTGCACTGGAGCTAGTTGTGGCTTCGCTTGGAGAGTCAGCTTGCTGATTTGATTAGAAATAGCATCCATCTTCGCTCGCAGCTAGGGGTGGGCATTCGGTTTTTCAGTTCGGTTTTTAACTATTCGGTTTCGGTTTTTCGGTTTTCGGTTTTGAAAAACTTCAATCCAATCCAAACCAAAATAAATTTGGTTTGGTTCGGTTTTCCTCTTTTCGGTTCGGTTTTTTTCGGTTTAGTTTTCGGTTTTTTCGGTTTTGTCATATAAGACAAACTTTAAAATGAAATACTTGAAAGAATATAAATACAAGTCAAAATATTAAACATTAAATCTAAATCATAATTCTAGATAAAGAGAGAACATGAATCCTCGGTAAAAGGAGATCTTACCATTCAAGAGGTAAAAACTGATTGAAACTTTTGATGAAAGCTTCACATGTATTATACCATAATACAAAGAGGTTAAAGTATTGAAAGCATAAAGTATTGAAATATTCAAACTCTAAAACCCTTGAACAAGTTTAGGTTAAGAGATAATCATAAAAGTATGAGAGCCTTTCTTTTTATGTGTGTGTATATATATTTCGGTTTTTTCGATTTTTCGGTTTCTATGATTTGAAATCCGAAACCAAACCAAAACACCAAAGTTTTCATATTCTCAATCCAATCCAAACCAATTATTTAAAAATTCAAACCAAATTAAAAAAATAATTCGGTTCGGTTTGGTTTTTCGGTTTAATCCGAATAGTGCCCACCCCTACTCGCAGCTCTGTAATTCCATCTAGTTGAAGTATCCCAGCAGCTTTCTGCGTATTAGCTCTGCTAGTCCCCTCCATATGTGTATTAGCTCTGCCATCACCCTGCCAATCAGGATTGCTCTGTGAAAACTTATCAAGTAAGTCATAGATCTGTTCAAAATTTAAGGCCAGCACTTGGCCTCCAGCAGCAGCATCAACCACAATCTTAGTATGTTGGTTCAACCCCTCAACAAAAGTGTGTGCAATAACCTCATTAGATTGGTTGTGGTGCGGACAATCTCTCAATAAAGTTTTAAATCTCTCCCAGGCTGCATATAATGATTCGCCTTCTAACTGCCTGAAGGACAAAATTGCGCTCCTCAACCTGGCCGTCTTGGCAGACGGATAAAACTTAGCCAAGAATTTCTTAGCCAAATCCTCCCAAGTAGTGATAGACCCAGGCTTTTCAGCCTTTAACCACTTCCTTGCTGTCCCAATCAATGAAAATGGGAACAAAGTCATTCGCACGTAATCAGTAGGAACACCTGCCGGTGTATAAGTATCACTGATCTCCAGAAAGTTCTGCAGGTGTTGCTGCGGATCTTCATGCAGGAATCCACCATATTGCCCTGTCACATGCAGCAACTGAATCATGCCGGGCTTGATCTCAAAGTTTCCAGTAATAGCAGGCTTCACAATACTTGACTCTACTCCTTTCAGACTAGGAAGAGCCACATCTCGCACTGCTACTGCTTGTTCTTCAGCCATTTCAACAGGTAGAGAGGCAAGTACGATTGCTAATGCTTCTCGATCTCTCGCTTCCTTCTTTGCCTTTCTCAAGGTTCTTTCAGGCTCGGGATCAAAAGGTTCGAGTGATTCGTCCTTTTTGTTCCTTTGCATTCAAAACCTATTGCCTGAAACAGCACAAGAAACTCAACAAAAAAATTAAACCTGAATAGCAATTAAGTAATTGTTCAAAAGAAAATAGTCCGTAATTAGTCCCCGGCAACGGCGCCAAAAACTTGTTGCTCCCAAATGCACACGCAAGTATACGCGGTCGCCAAGTAATAAAGTGACAAAGTCGAGTATCGTTCCCACGAGGACTATGCAGACTAGTGCTTAATAAATAATTCCTGAACAAACTATCCAGGGGTCTTTTTCCAATGGTTGTAAGAGTTTTTATAACTAAAACGCAGTAAGTAAAGTGCTAGAAGTGTAGTCAAGCAATGAGCAATACTTTGGTTGTTAACAATATCAAGAGGACGGTCCAGGGTCAGAGTTACGAACAATCCAGTTGATGTATCCAATTGATTCCACTTTTTAAATCCCGAGTTACTAACTACAGAGTAAATGTAACTGTGAAAACCTTTCAGTTCTTCACAGTCTATGCAAGCTACTTCAATCCCTATATGTCTATGGGTTAAATCACATGCACGCATTAAGATTCATGTAATGAGTTAAACTAGGCAAGCAAGTATATGTCTACCCTACTCGCGAATTGATTCCCCGATGCCCGGGTTCACAAACTAGTTCTATTCTTCCTTATTACGTAATTAGATTCTCTCTTTCGAGTTCAACCCAAAAACCATAGATGATGTATAATTATCGAGCTCTAACAATTATACAAGTGAAATCAAGAAAGAATAAGTAACCCGTTATGGGATTCAATCAATGGGAATCAATCTTCAACAAGCAACTTTCATGTAAAACTCTAACCCCAGAACGTTAGGAAATTATCCACACATATTCATAATCACAAGGCAAAGATTTGATGTAATAATGAAATAATTGATGTAATAGATGAAAGATTGGGAATAATCCTTGTTCAATGAAGTGTGTAGCTCTCAATATTGCTCCAAAGTCAAGAACTCCTTACAAAAACTAAGTAAAGAACTATTTATAATGTTTCCAAACCCTTAGTAATAAGTTAGACCCAATGCTAGAAGGAATAGGGAGTAAAAACGCGCACAAGGGACGCTATAACGGGCGCTCCGCGCCTCGGAAAGCGTGACAACAACCAGAGGACGCCACATTCTCCACGCTTAAGGGCTGCGCCGTGTGAAGAACCGCGCCAGCCAATGCTCGTGCTGGGCAGCGCGGCGCGTGGGCTATGGCGCCAAGCCAAACCGCTTCTTCCTTGGTCCGAATCCTCACTCGTGTCGTGCCCTCGTGTGCTCAATCCAATCTTCAATCAACATCCAATCAATTCTTGCTCCATCAAGCTCCTAAAACCTCCAAATGTACTGCGTAACAACCTACACACGCACGACATAAAATCAGTGTAAAACCACATTCACAAGCTACAAAACGAGCGAATAACAAGCTCAAACATGCGGTAATATTAAGGAAACCTTGGCATAAAATGCCAAACATCACTTACAACTCCAAACAGAACAATAACAATAAACCTAATCAGAGATGAAATTATGGGAATAAAAGACCACCATCTAATGATTCCAACGGGAAGGGTGAGCCAAGAAGTGACTTGTTTTGTAGATATTGTAAAAAGATAAACCACAACATAGAGGGATGTTCCAAACTGCATGGCTACCCTGATGACTATCAATTCAACAATGCTGCTCCCAACAAGAGTTTTGCTGTATGTGCTCAACATGAGCATTCCTCCTATCTTCCACTTTCCACACCTCAAGTTCCAGCTTCTTATCTTAACCCACAGTTCAGTAAAGAACAATATCAGCATCTCATATCCCTGCTTCAGCAAGCACAAATTTGGCCCAGCTCATCTTATTCAACTTCTGCAGATACCACAGGGTTTGCCAACTTTGCAGGTCTGTCTAACACTGACACTGCAACACCTGTAGATCTATTTGCTTGTGCATTTTCTAGAGTTGACAACATATTTTGGATACTAGATTCAGGAGCCACTAACCACATGACACCATACAAACACTTATTACACAATATTCAATCTTTATCCAGGCCTTTCTTGATAACTTTGCCAAATGGTTATAAAGTAAAAGTTACATCATCTGGTACATTAAAATTTAGGGATGATATAGTTCTTGACAATGTGTTATTAGTTCCGTCATTTCAATTCATTTTTATTTCCATTTTCCAACTCATTTCCCAACTCAATTGTCATGCAGTCTTCACCAAGTCTTCTTGTTTCATACATGGCCCTTCTCTGAAGAGCCCACTAGAGATTGGTGATGCTGCCCATAGCCTCTTCCTCTTTCATTATGTTGCTCCAACAATATCATCCACTTCTAGTCCTCGGTTTGATGTATGTACAAACATTAAGCATCGTTTTAGTTCTTCTAATGCCTGTTGCAATAAAGTAGTTCCTATCACCTGTTCCTTTACTCCATCCTCTTATTTCCCTGCTCCCCGTTGTAATAAACTCATTGTGCATAATGGATTGGATCTGTTTTGGCATCAAAGGATGGGTCACATGCCTTTTCAAAGAATGAAAATATACCATTCTTATCTAATCAACTCTCTCCTAAACCTAATTTTATTTGCCATATCTGCCCAATGGCTAGACAACAGAGACAACCATTTAAAGACAGCACCATCCACACCAATGTTCCTTTTGAACTTGTCCACATTGATATTTGGGGCCCTTACAACACCAAGACATACAATGGACATAGATATTTTTTAACCTTAGTTGATGATTATACCAGAGCAACATGGACACACTTAATGACATGTAAAAGAAATGCCGTTTCTATTCTCAAAGCCTTCACAAAAATGGTCAAAATCCATTTCAATATCCCTATCAAGACATTTTGGTCTGACAATGCCTTTGAACTAGGTAGCAGTTCGAAAGCCTCATCTTTTTTTGCCAGTCAGGGCATTCTCCACCAGACTAACATACCCCACACTCCACAGCAAAATAGTGTTGTGGAGAGGAAACATAGACACCTCTTGGAGACCTCTAGAGCCTTAGTTTATCAATCCAATCTCTCATTGAAGTATTGGGGTGATTGTGTATGACTTCCACTCATCTCATTAATAGAATGCCCATTTCCGTTCTTAAGAACATCTCTCCTTATCACAAACTCCATGGCCATCCTCCCTCCTACTCCAACCTCAAATCTTTTGGCTGCTTATCTTTTGTTAACACATGATAAATTCCACCCAAGATCCATTACTTGTGCCTTTCTAAGATATCCCACTGGCAAGAAAGGCTACAAACTTCTTAATCTCTCTAATCATTCATATATTCCAGAGATGTCATATTTCATGAACACATGTTTCTTTACAAATCTGACTCTCCCACTATCTTCAACATCAACTCCGACTCTGTCCATGCAGGCATTCCCTCCACTACTCTGCCACAGACTCCTTTTTCTTCATCTTCTTCTCTACCTACACCTCTCATCCCTACTCCTCATCATGTACCTCACAGACAATCAGATAGACTATCCAGACCCCCTGCTTATCTCTCTGAATACATCTGCTCCAGTGTTGTTCCTGCTTTTACATCCCCTACGTTGTCAGCTGCTGAATTGCACCTTCATGAGGCTTAGTTTTATCATCAGGCTGCTCACTACCCTGAGTGGCAGCAGGCTATGTTACTGGAATTTCAGGCTCTTGAGGCCAACCACACTTGGGATCTTGTGCCACTTCCCCCTAATAGGAAGGCCATCCCTTGTAAATGGGCATATAAAATAAAACAGCATTCAGATGGATCTATACAGAGGTATAAAGCAAGATTAGTTGCTAGGGGTGACACAGAGAGAGGGGATTGATTATGCTGATACTTTTTCCTTGTCATCAAGTTGACAACTGTCAAATGCCTTTGACCTTAGCTATTAAGAGACATTGGACAGTTTTTCAACTTGATGTGAACAATGCTTTCTTGCATGGGGACCTACATGAAGAGGTCTACATGAAGCTACCTCCTGGGCTTCCAATTTCCTCACCTTCTGGCCTCTCATCTCCTCTTGTCTGCAAACTTAAGAAGTCTCTTTATGGTCTTAAGCAGACATCTAGGCAATGGTTCTCCAAATTGTCTGAGATACTATTGTCCATGGACTATCTCCCTAGTAAAAATGATTACTTTCTCTTCACCAAGCATTCAGCAGGTTCCTTGATTGTGGTGGCTGTTTAAGTTGATAATATTCTCTTAGGTGGAGATGATATTGCTGAGATGACCAGTCTCAAGGCCTTCCTTCATGACAAGTTCAAAATCAAGGACCGTAGCAACATTCACTACTTTTTGGGCTTGGAGGTCACTACCCATCCTCAGGGCTATGTCATTAGTCAGCACAAATACACTTCAAATCTTCTGGCTGAGTTTAAGTGCTCTCACTTCTCCCCTGTTGTGACTCCCTTGGACTCCTCTCTCAAGCTCACCACTGACATGTGTTATCCTCTTACTGATCCTAGTTTGTACAGGAGGTTAATTAGGAAACTCAATTTTTTACAGCATACAAGACCTGATATTTCCTTCACAGTATATCACTTGAGCTAATTCCTTCAGGCTCCCCAGGTTCCTCATATGCTAGCTGCTCTTCATGTGCTCAGGTATTTGAAAAATGTTACTGACCAGGGGATCTTACTGGCTTCTTCTCCTGACTTCTCCTTGGTGGCTTTCTCTGATTCTGACTGTGATGCTTCCCCTATGACAAGGAGGTCAGTTACTGGGTATTACATTACTCTTGGTGGTAGCCCTATTTTTAGGAAAAGCAAGAAACAACCCACTCTTTCATCTGCTGAGGCAGAACACAGAGCCCCTAGGAAAACTGATGCAAAACTCTCTTGGTTGCTTAGATTGCGTGCTGATATGGGGTTGCACATTGTTGATCCTGTTCCTATCTTTTGTGACGGTCAAGCTGCCATACAAATAGCTCAGAATCCTGTCTTCCATGAGAGGACTAAACATATTGAAATTGGCTGTCATTATGTTCGAGATTGCTACCTTGGCAAGTTGATCACTTTGCATTTTATCTCCAACTACTGAGCAACCTGCTGTCATTCTCACTAAGTCTCTTTCAGGGGTGGTTCAACAACATGTCATGTCCAAGCTTGGCGTGGTTTCCCTCCCCAGCTTGAGGGGGGTGTTCAAGATAAACAAGTTACAAGGCCCACTTCCACTGAATTGGGTTAGTAGAGTAGTGCATTCAAATTAGTTAGTCCATTTATAATCTGGCCCAGTCAATATGACCCGGCTCAATGTGTATTTATAAATAGTCCTAGACATTGTACCAAATAGACTTGTGACATTTTATACAATGAAATAAAAATATCTCTCTTTTTGTTCGTTTGAGAACCGTCTAGGGTTCTTCAATAGTCTTCTGGATTTCATTCAATATTCCATGTTATCAGTTAAGAAATGATATTGTTATAGTTATAATTTTCCTCCATGTGATTTTATTTCTACCTCTTCCCCTTTTTAACACATTCAATTATCATAGTGTCTCAATACGAACCTGCAAATAAATTAGGTGAGAGTTGCCTAGGCAAGTATCCAAGATTTTGTGTCCCACTATAATATTTGTCAAACATATATCTTCAAACAACTTGTAAGTTGTAAGATGAAATCAATTTTTTGAACTAATTAATGGCCAAAGGAGAAGGGTCCAATCCATACTAATGGAAATAAAAGACCCAATCCCCCAAAAGAATTTTAGATATTTCTGTGCTCTTTTCAAAGACCGTCCTAAACCCCTAACAAAATCCCTCCCTTACACACACACACACACACACACACACACACACAAAACTCAGTAGCTCAAACAGAATAGATAAAGCTAAGAATGCAAGGTGCAACTCTAGCATTTCATCCTCCGGCACTCCATAATTCACCTTGTCACTTCTCCTCTAAACCCCATCAACTTAAAAATTCTCTCTTTTCATACACTTGTCCAACTCCTAGACCCTCTCTACTATCTACACACACCCTTTCAAGAAAGTTCATTTGCAAAACCGCTGCGGCTGGCAAATATGTCAGAGAGGATTATCTTGTGGTATACCTTGCTTTACACATATTTACTTCTTCATACTTAAAGCTTGTTACCATTTGGTAGATTATTTATTTGGTTCAATTTCATTTAACTTCTTAGTTTTAATTTAATAATCTCCGAATTTCGGCTATTGGGTTTGTTTTGTCTGATAAGAACCTTTAGGAATATTCATGTGAATTTTAGAAATTGGAGATATGTGTTTTCTTGAACAGAACATTGTGGATAAGGTTTGTTTATTGTTGAACCTTAGGCCTGCTTTAGAATCAATTATAGAGTGTACTCCATTTGTTCCAATTTATTCAATTTAGTTTGACTCGACGTAGAGTTTAAGAAACAAAGAATGATTTTCTTAAACTTGCGGTCTTAACAGTTGTGTGGCTATAAAAACTAATGCATAAGACTGTCTTTCTTTCAGAGTAGTATAGTGTCGTATAAAATGAAATTGAGGGAGTATTGGTTATGAATTTCATTTTTTAAAACCTATGGTGTTTCTAATGGGAGCACATTATGCAAGGTTCGCCTGATTACATGGGATAATTTTTGGGTTTGCAGAAGAAGTTGTCTGCCAAAGAGATTCAGGAATTGATAAAGGGAGAAAGGAATGTGCCTCTAATTATTGACTTCTATGCCACATGGTGTGGTCCTTGTATTTTGATGGCTCAAGAACTTGAAATGGTAAGCATTACATAACTACGTCGTAAGCATTTTTTAATCTGATATTGATGGTTTAATCTAGTTCAAACTTGGGATTTTGGGATCAATGTTCTTAGAGAATGTATACCATAGTTTACATCTTTTAGGTTATTTGTTATTTCAATTGGTCAATATCCCAGTTTCCAGTACTATGGAAGGTTTGATAATGAATCTTAAATTTCAAACACTTCCATCTTCTCGCTTTAGCCAATCAACCATGTTTCAATTCCAAATTACTTGAGTTCTTTGTACGAGTTAGAGTGTTAGACTATTTTTAAGCAAGCCGTCAACCTTCGCTACTCCTCCTTTATCTCGGTTTTGGAATGGCTATGTTTGTGAAGCCTACATGGGCTGGGTTATCTTTCAACTGCAGCAGTAGTTAGAAATTCTTTTAGATGCTTAATATCATTGTTTCTGTATAAGAGGGGGAAAAAACATCTTTGGCCTTAGAGGGGGAGAAGCGAGGGTGTCAGCTAGCTTTGAAGTAGTAAAAGTTAGGAGTGGATATTGTTTAATGTTAGTTAGACCTGATAATTTTGGACATAGTTTAATGTAAATTAAACGCGATAACTCTGGGATAAATCACAATTCATTAATCCCTGGCAGGCTAATCCTTTTAAACTCTAAGCTCATTGCTGTAGTGCATTTTAAGATATAGCAAGTCAATTTTATGCAGTTCGTAGGGCCTACATTCAGTTATTGAAAAGATAGAGATAATTCTCAGGTGATTATGATAGTCACATGGTTTCTTTTACCCTCAATTACTATAGTTCTCACTTGGCTTGGGTAAAAGGGCATTTGTTGACTTCAGTGTTCTTCGTTTCTGTGAGAAATGGATATAAACATACAGTTGCATATGCAGTTGTTAATGGTTCTCACTTTCCTGGCTGTTTATTGAACAATCTCGCATTGATCGCAGTGCAAATCGTCCATTATTTAGTATTAATATGTGGAATGTGAAAGTCTCTAAGAGCAGGGGGTTGTATTAAATGGATAACTGCTGCTGTGTGGTGATGAAAACTATCAGTTCAAGAGTAACCATTTTTTGTTGCAAAATCTTCAGAAGTAAAAAGTTTCTAATTTGATACATTTCAATTTTTTTTTTTTTTTTTTTTTTTTGTTAAAAAAGAGAAAAAAAATATAAGTTGAGAAGTTATAAAAACAAAGTTAAAAGTCTATTCTCTAGTAGCTTTTACCTCTTTTAATCTTTAGGAAAAGATGGGCGTTAACCCTGATATTGTTCAAGTGTGTAATATCTCAGTGAAATGTGCCTGAATTGCATGTCACAAAGACACAAACCACAAACAAAGGATTCCCTTACTTCTAGGAATTGCAGTAAGTTTATCCTCTTGAATAGGAATAACCAAGAGTAAGCTCCCTTCAGTTTATGTGATTGCAAGATTGGAGATACTACTAACTAATTCAGTTATCTTTGCCACAGTCAGTTGTTCTAGTCAGAGCTAATTTTTTTGTTGAAGGATACTGTATTGCCTGTAAAGTATGTTATTGAGTTTGCCAAAATTTTCAGTGGTTTGATTCCAGTTTCATCTGACAGCTTGCTGTAGAGTATGAAAACAATGCACTTATTGTGAAAGTGGACACAGATGATGAATATGAATTTGCACGGGATATGCAGGTACAACTCACTTACCACTGTTTACAAAACCATTAACAAATTATGAACAAAAAGATCTGTTTATACTTATGAGTTAGTATCAGAATTCTTTACTCTTAATCACATATTCTGTAAGTATTTACGATTGTCTTTCTAGAATTTGCAAAGCTGTTCGCCATACTGAAATTATCCTTTCTCAGGTTCGAGGACTACCAACTGTGTATTTCATAAGTCCAGATCCAAATAAGGATGCTATTAGAACTGAAGGACTCATCCCAATACAAATGATGCGGGACATCATCAATAATGATTTATGATGAATAATTCATTAGGTTCTTTCTTTGTAAAACTGTGAGTCCCATGCCCTTTGCTGGCTGTTGTCAAGCTGTACTTATTTCTTTGAATCGATGTACCAATAGAGGTGGAGCTCAATATATTTCTCACCAATTTCCTTGTGAGTCTCAGAGGCTTGGTATCTGCCTAGAAGTAGTAAGAGTTGTAACAGAAAGTTTGCATTTAAAAAAAAATGAAAGAACTCTAATTTGAAATAGAGTGTTCTTTACTCTTCAAAAATGTTCGCAAGGGCTAGCTAGCTTGTTCTTGAATTTGATGAAGCTGGTTTTTGAGTTAATGTTTGATAATTTGATCTTGAAATATAAACTTGCGAAAATGTACATGTTTTAAATAGTGTGGTGAATTTTCTGTTGTAATTTAGGATAACTAAATAAATCAAGGAGAAAATAGGTCACAGTTTATTTTTAGTTCGGGTCGTATGTGAAAATTCCTAATTCTCTACCAATATTTTAAATCTACGGATGTGTAATGCGTTTTGCGACATATTCTTCTGTTGCAAATCCTGAAAATTCACCTAGCTACCTCAACTGACCCATAGACCTATTGGTTACTTGGTGCTAAGTTAAGAGTTAAAATGGTGCTTATTGAATTCTTACAAAACAACCAAGTAGAAAATCACAATGCATGTACTTTCACCTACGCTGATGTATCAAAAGTTAACGAATAAGAAAAAGGTATGTGGCAACCTCAATATAACTTCATAAAAATCATAAAAATATTCAACAATGCATTTTCTTATAAATAAAAAGATCATTAACAATTGAAGTTGAACTAATTTTGATCGAAAAACTTTGACAGCTTGTTCATATTCTGATAGTTCGATGTGGCGATTGAGATCTTCAAGTGATATATTAGGGTTTGCTGCTGATGGTTTTGGTTTTTCTTTGGGCTTGGTAGCCATTTTTGCAGAAGAAAAATTTCAGAGATCTTACAAGTGCAATAAATTCTCAAACCTTATCGAAAAGACCCACGGAGATCAGTTTCATATTCATATTTAGGCAATTTAAGTAGTCCTGAACCATAACTAAGCGAAAGGGAGTTTTTTTTTTTTTTTTTTGGATGTTTATTAGTACCAATTTTTAGTTTTCCTATAGGAGGTGTATGTATATGGAGAAGACATTAGAGGGTTTTGGATTGTGAGGAACTTTGGTGATGGTGAAATTTGGAACAAAATAATTAAATATGGATAATAATGAGGGTTAATTTCATCGGTGGTCACTGAACTATTGTTTCATTATCACAAAGTCGCCTTTGTTTCATTTGTTATCCAAAAGTCACTCAACTTTGCTCCGGTCTACAACAAAGTCACTCAACTCGGATTTTGTTTAAAACTTGCCCGGAAAAATGATGTGGCATCATTAATTAAAAATAATTTTCTTAATTAATTTTTTATCTATTAATTAATTCCTTGACCCATTATTCTTATTCTACCTAACCCAAATACATTTCACTACGTCATCGTCGTGCACAAATATTTCATACCGATGTCATTTCTTTTTGCTTCTGTTTTGAATAAATTAGTTAATCAAATTGAGTAATGTTAGGCAAATTGGTTATGCAAAATGGGAAAATAAGGAACGAGGAATGAATAATGAACAAGCTTAAATCGGTTAGGTTCGGTTTTTAAGTTATGAAATCAAACTAGTTATGTCGATTTTTAAAAAATTTTAAAACCAAAATAACAGCTCGTTTGGACTGTTGTTATGTATATGGTTTCATAATATATCTATTGTATTGTACTTTATGTTTTGTTGAGTTCAATATTTTGATAGATTATATAGTTTGCAGTCATTTTATGATGTAACATACTAGTAAATGAAGAATGAATTTACAATATTGCCAAGAAAATAATAAGATACGGGATGGAGTTACTATAAAAAAATTAAGATAAATGACAATACATTAAGAGAAATAAGAGAGAAAAAGACACGGTAACGATGCGATCACACCAAATTGGTCGTTACATTAAATGGGCTCTTCATCATTATGTAATGACGGACTAACGATACGACACAATAAAATTTTAAAGTAACAATTAATACAAACATTATTTTATAGCAACAGTACAGTTCAGTACGATACTGTACAACTGATAACAACTATTCAAACAAGCTAATACCAAACAAAGTCGAATTTTTATTTTTGGTTTTTCTCAGTTTTTTTTTTCTTTCGATTTTTTCTGGGTTATTCAATTTTTGCTTGGTACCCGAACGATTATATGGTAGATAATATTTGTCAAATTTCAAAATTTTCACTGATAAAATAGTTATTTGTATATCTTCATGTAAGATATGACACTCTAATTTATAGGTATGTCCTTACTTTTTCTTACTGCATTAAAAAATAATTGACACACAGATATAAAGCTTTAAAAAATGATGTGTCTGACACTCTAATTCAATACGCGAAACAGAAACAAAGAGAAATGACATCGGTATGAATGTTTATGCACGACGATGACGTAGTGAAATGTATTTGGTTTGGTAGAATAAGAATAATGGGTTAAGGAATTAGATTAATAGATGAAAAACTAATTAAGAAGATTATTTTTAATTAATGATGCCACATTATTTTTCCAGCAAGTTTTAAACAAAATCCGGCTTGAGTGACTTTGTTGTAGACCGGAGCAAAGTTGAGTGACTTTTGGGTGACAAATGAAACAAAAGTGACTTTGTGGTAATGAAACAATAGTTCAGTGACCACCGGTAAAATTAACCCTAATAATGACATGGAAGTTCTTGATGAGTGTTCCGGGGAACATACTGACTTCACTTAAACTGGATTAGTCGAAAGAAGATGGGTATTTGGTTATTCTATCGGTATTCGGTGGCAGGATATTTTATGGTGGTGGTAGTGGCGGAGCACTGGTGGTAGGTTTGCTGTAATAATGGTTTCTGAAAATGGGATTTTTAACTAAAAACGAAAAGAAAAACTAATTCACAGTAGCCTGGAGAAGTGAACAGCATTTATTTTGTCTTATCAACATTTTATGTTCACTAGATACTCGTTAAGTAAGGTGGATATTCAATAATAAATAAGTAAAAGATTCAATTGATATAATTAACTTTTGATGCCAAATCTAGGGAATCACGTACTCATCCCGCTTAGATAATAGAACAACACCAATTGACAAATAGCACTTCTAAGCTCGCTAGAGTTTGTCGCGAAGCACTACTATATATTAGGACTCAGTCCAGGGGCGGATTTATGTAGCGGTGACCAGGTGCCGTGCCGCAAGCTTCGGCGGGACTATGTGTCTATACGTATAAAATCTGTGTCTATATGTATACTTATAGGCAAGATAGTACAAATATCAAACATGGCACCCAGTATGAACACAAACTTCATGGTTCCAATGGCGATGGCTGTACTTTTTTTCCCTGACGTGAGGGTTCGAATCTAGCTTTCAGCTTCTATTTTGTTTTCCACAAGTACGTGCTAAGACACATTTGTCCTAGCCTTAGCGTAGACTTCTGTTTCGTTTCTTTTCTTTTATTGTTTATTCTTTTCCTTTTTGTTTTTTTTAATAATCTCCCCTTCATTACTTTTTTTTGTTATTGTTTTCTTTTTCTATCATTATTCGGAATTCATGAAGAGTCTATTTTTTATGAAAAGTTTGAATTAATTATAATAAATATATAATTTTTCTTTTATATCACATTAATCTACACATATTGAAAAAATAATTTGAGCTATTAACCTTTTAAATAAATTGATTTATTTTAAGTTATTTTTCATATATTAAATTTATAGTTTTTGGTATGCAAAAAATTGCTATAAAACGTGATTTTTAAGATGAGAGATTGTTGAAGAAAAATTACTCTAGTCAAACAAAAAATGTATAGTAAGTAAGCTACTTTACAATAAATTTTCTACTTTTATATATATCCTTTCATAATATAGAATTTAGTTAAATGTGAAAAATATAATTAAATTAAACTCAACTTATTTGCCTATTGGAAAAAATAAGGCTTAATCTAGTGGAAGTAATAAAAGTTCTATCGACCCGACCCGACCCGACCCGACCCTATCCACCCTTTGTTATTTGGTGTTTGTGGCTAAGAATAAATACAAAAAATGGCACCCGTAGCCTTCGAATCCTGGATCCGCCCCTGAGTCTCAGTCGAAGAATGGAGTTGTATTTCAGCCTAATAGCCTGTTTGGCATTGCTTCTCAAAAGCCAAAAGTGTTTTTCTTTCAATAAAAGTTTTTTTTTTTTTTTTTTTTTTTTAGAATTTTAAGGTGTTTGACAACTAAAAAAAAGTACTTTAGGTAGAAGCAGAAGCAGTTTTTCTGATGTTGGGGAGAAGCTACAAATATCTGTTTCTTTCAAGAAGCAGAAGCAGTTCATTAATTTTTTTAAAGACAGAAATATCCTTACCAAGAATTCATATTTACCATATTATTCCTTATAAATTAACCATATCTCTCTCAAAATACAATTATATTTTTCTTTTTCCTATTTTTTTCTACTATGTGCTTTTACAAAGCTTCTTCATGTAGGACTAATTTTTATTTCTAGGTATTACTATCAACCGTATATAGGATGTCCTACTCTTTAAATCATCTTTTAAAAGCAAGTGATTACTAGAAATTCCTAATTCCGTTATCACGTTGATTTAACTATATTTTATGTTGTTCAATAGCTTAAATTTATATCTTTTATGTTATGTTTTACATTTAACTAAATAAATTTTCTAATTAAAGTCTTTTATGATAAATATTCAAAATTATTTTTTTATTTTTATTAATCCAAATGTAAAATGAACTTGGATGTCCTTTTCGTAATTTGACACTGAAAAGTACTTTTCGTCACGATTAACCAAACACAAATTATTTATCAAAAGTACTTCTTCAATGAGTTATCCAAACACAAACTGCTTATTATCCAAAAGTACTTATTTAAAAAGTACTTATGGCAAAAGTACTTCTCAAAATAAGCAGTTTTTTGCAGCAATTTCAAACAGGCTCTAAGTGGTCTTGGGTATATCTAATGCAATGAAAAAGCAGAGGCGACTCAATAAGATTTGGAGGGTTAAAAGCCAAACTTAATAAGATGACAAAATTTTGATATGTATATTTTACATTAAAGCTCACTATCTAATTCTTGCGAGATGCAAAGATATAAATTAATTTTTTTGAAATAATTTCTTTAAATATTTTCTAACGAATAAATAAACACTATTGATTTAGACGACCGATTGTATGGTCAAAGCATTAATAATATGGTTAATTTTCTTCCAATTAAGTTTTTAAGTTTTTTTACTCAACGTTTTATAGTAGAATATTGTCTAATATTTTATAACTCTAAATTAAACTCATATCTATTAATTAGAATTTTGACAATTATAACACAGGTAGTGCATTGTAACAAATGTCTAACATTTGTTCACTTAAACAAACTCTTATTAATATAAATAAATATAATTAATATTAATTTTTTTGGGCTTTTTGACTCTTACGTGGTATTATTAAAAATATAAATGTAGCATTAATCCTGAGTAGGTGATATTGCTATTAAAAATTGAAATATAGTGTTAATGGTGACTTTGCCAAATCTCTCCATTTTAGTACTTATTGTTTGGAATGCACTGATATGATCTGCTTCATGGACAAAGAGGTAGTCCCACCTTTAGATTCTAATAAAACCTCTATTCGGTCCCGATTGACGAAGTTAGAAAGTACGTAGGGATACAACCCCTTTATGTAGGGGATTAACGGTTTATATTCTGAAATTTAATAAAAGGTATAATGATCATTTAACCCCCGGTATTCTAGATCAGACTTGACAATATAGAAATACTAGTGTATAAAAGTTAGACTAATGAATTTATATTTTGATTTTTCAGATTGTTTGGTTCAATCATGTTGAGTTTAGTACTCTGCATTGCTTACACACCATCCAAATACACCGACAATATCAAAGCCTCTACAAAAATTCCGTCCAAGCAGCCTTTTGCATAATCGTAGTCATGTACTGTCCTACAAAAACTTCCTTTAAAACAATAGCCTCAGACAAAATTCTATTTTGTAAATAAAATATGTACATTCATAAAAAGGAGGAAGGTTCCTTTTGTTTATTTTTTGGAAATAAGTTCTAACTACATAGACACAATACATAAGAGTAAAGTTGCTCCTACACAAAGCAAATCCCTTGGTAATAGCTGGACTGAGGTTTTCGATTTAGACGTCGACCAAATTTTGTGTATCTAAACTCTAATAATATAAAATCACCACCTAGACCAACTAATATTATTATTATTATTATTATTATTTATTTTATTTTTATTTTATTTTTTTTAAAAAAAACTCATCGTCATTATTAGGAATAATTCTACAAATCAAGTGCCTTGCAAGCTATATGAGCATCGAGAACGAATTTTAATACGAAATAAAATGGGATCGACTATATAAATTTTCCATATTGATTCATTTAAACTCAAACTATTATCATCAGGATGCAAATAGAAATAAAAGTAATAAATAAGTTAAACATACACAAATAACATAAATACTACATTTTAATCTAAAACTTGCGTAATGAGCAAGCTAGTGTATTGAGGGCTACAAGTAATAATGAAATATCAAAGACAAGAATAATGTGCGACTCGTATTTCTTAAACTAGTCGTTTCAATAAGGAGACGGAAGTATTTATTGGCTTTCTCTACCCCAGTCATGTTCCTAGTACATTTCAATTCATGATGAACATTTAAATTCGTGAGGCCCATGATTCACTACACAAGTCAGTTTATTGATTCCTACCCTATGCGGGAGAAGTATTGACTCAAGGGCTTGCACCTGCGCATCCGTTTGGCTCATGCTCGTAACAGTTGCAGCATCACCGTCTGTTGGGCTGATGGTCGTGTATGGATCCAATGTCTCCGTTATCTCAGCGCTCATTTTATATGGACAACGGGTCTTCGGCTCTGTGAATAGGGAGATGTGCAATTTTGGTCCACACAACCTATACTATCATTACTAGTATATTAAATTTTCCATGATAAACTCAAAATACTCCTACCAAAACAATAGGTTAAAAAACCAAAATATTTGTACGAACTAAGCATTTTTGTACGTGGACTTGAAATTGAGAGCAATTTTTTCATGATTTTGAATTTGATTTGACCAACTATTTTACCATTTTATCCCTTATATTTTTGATGATTCTACTAATACCTTAACTAACAAATGCCATAGATTATATTTTTTATTTTTTTGTTTATTTTAAAGTTATTTTAATCATTTAACATAAAAAAATATACTTTTACCGAACATCTCAGCAGTTTTTTATTTTTTTTATTTTCAACACTTCTATCCAAACACCAGGGTCGGCTTAACTATAAAGCCACTAAGGCAATGGCTTGGGGCCCCAACTTTTTGGGGGCCCCATTTTTTAAATCTAAACATGTACTCCTATATACATTATTTAAAAAAATCGTAATGTATTAAATTTGAAAAAAACTTTTGGGAAGAAAGTACCATAATATTTTTGAAGGTATGAAAATATTTTTAGTTCAATCGTAAACTTTTGAGATCAATAGATAATGAGAATTGTACAAAATACTATCTTAACCTTGAATTTTCTTTACCAAGTAGTAATAGTTATTATGATATTGATAGTTTAGACTTATTTTTAGAAGTGCTAACAGAAATACACGAGAAAAAATAAATCATCTAATCGAAATACTCAATCAAATAAAAAGACAAGATCTTTTCCAAATACGCATATTGCTTATAGACTAATGTTAATAGTTTATGTAATTGTTGCCTCAGTCGAAAGAAGTTTTTTAAAATTAAAATTGATAAAATTATTTAAGATCAACATTTGTCAAGAGAGTACTTTTTTTTTTGTCTTTAGTAATTGTTGTTTGATCAGTTAATAGTCTACTATGGTTAACATTACTCTACCCCCGACTAGCTGTCGCTTTCCATTCACAAATATGTCTTGAACTCACCAAGACCTCCTCTATCTATTTATGTGGTTTGTTTGTTTTTCCTTCAAACTCCTTATAATTTGTCGTAGATCTAGCAGTGAAACCATGACACCGGCGATTTCTATTTTTTCGGCCAAACCACGCCTTTCAGCCTCGTTTCATTGTTCTCTATCCATTTCTGACCCTTATTTTTCTTAAAAAATTGCTCTTCCATTATGTAACAAAAAAAGACAGTGGTGATAAAGTATAGACTGCATGTCTTCAGTCTTTTCTCCTTGAGCAAATTCTTCCACGGGGAAAAAAGAGAGAACACACCTTATCAGTTTCTATGGCCAAAGATGAAACTGTCACAGAAAGATAAAGATTTAAAGATGGTGCGACTGAGTTGAATAATTATTGCTCTTTTTTGTTCTTTGAGTATCGGAAGGGAAAAGATCTCTATCTATGAGGTTTTTAGTCAATGCAGTATACATGATAGAAGAATTGAATCTTATTGGAAATCACTTGAATGGTTCACGTCCTATTTTGACTAATTCAGGTAATTGGATAAAGATCCTCACTGGAAGCTTTCGGAAGAAATGTTCATGCAGATTTTTAGAACACCAAAGGATCATCGAAAAGCTAAAGCCTTTCTATGATCATTGAAAGTGATGATGAGGTGGTGCTTTGCCCTGAATTTATAGAAAATGATGACGAATTGGCTTTAATAAATTGTAAAATGTAATATTTGACTTTATACTATAAACAGATAATGTCGGATTGACCTTATATTATGTTTTCTTTAAAAAAATTTAAATAAGCGAAGTGATGACGATTTGGTGTCGATTTTTTGTAAAATAGACAGATTATTTTGGATCACTTATAACAAAATGCTACGTGATTGTCTTAATTTTATGCATTCATATATATATTTTTATGGACGAATGTAGTAATGACGATTTGACTTCATGCATTTGTAAAATAAAAGAGTATTTTACTGAACACTATGAATAAATGATTCCGGATTAGCCTTATGTTATGTTTTGCTTTGATTTTTGTATATGATTGAAGTGATGATGATTTGGTCGCATTTATTATTAAAATAGACACTTTTGGATCACGTATCAATAAATGCCACTAAATCGTTTTGATTTTATATTTTCATATATACTTTTTTTGGATGAATGAAGTGATGATAATTTAACATAATTTATTTGCAAAATGTATTTAGTACTTTGTTTATTGTATGAATAAGCACGACTGGTTTGTTGTTATTTCTAAATATTAATACTTTGAAGTTATGTTTTTGTGGATATGTGAAGTGAGATCGATTTAGTCTGATTTATTTACGAAATGGACATGATTTTTGGTTCAAAACATTAGTAAATACAGACAGATTGACATTGCTTTCTCCTTTATATGGTAGAGTGACATTTGTGTAATTACGGCTTCTCTAAATGCAAATGTGTGCTATTTTACGACTTCATTAAATGCAAAAAGTCCGGTGACACATTTATAATTACAACTCCATTAAATATAAAAAGTATGGCTGCAATTCTGTAATTAGACTTCACTAATTTAAAAGCTATGGTGATATTTTATAATTACGAAAAATGCTAGTATTTTTTAAAGACGGCTGCTTACAACTTCAAAACGTCATTTTTACACATTTGTATAAATCAAACCAATTGATAAAACTAGAATCTTAGAGCCTGTTTGGCAAAGCTGCCAAAATCAACTTATTTTGAGAAGTGTTTTTTTATGAAAAGTGTTTTTAAAAAAGTGCTTTGTGAGATAAGCAGTTTGTGTTTGGCCAAATTTTAGAGAAGTGTTTTTGTTATTAATTTGTGTTTGACCAACATTTAAAAAAATTATCAAATTACCAAAATGGATATATAATAATATCAATTTAATTAAATATGAGAGTCTGAAATGGGTATTCTTGTCACAACTATTCAAAAGCACTTATTTCTTCAAGAAGCTACTTTTTTCAGTTTTTTCCCAACAGCAAAAAACATCTTCTGCTGCTACTCAAAAGCACTTATTTTTCCCTAGAAGCTTGGTCAAATACCCCCAAAATTTTAAAATAAGCACTTTTTGAAAAACATAAGCACTTCTGGCTCCTCAGAAGCTTGGCAGTCTTTCTCTTCTGTTGATGCTGAGATTGATGCTACATGGTCGGCTAGCTAAAGGTCAGCTTTGGTTCTAGGCAAAAATACGCCAGTAGCGTCTTTTCACCGCCACTAGACTACTTTGGCCCACCAAATTGCACAAACATGCTCTTATTCTCAACCAGAAGATACCACATATAACCTTCTAGCTTTGAACTGCACTAACTTTCACACTTTAAGCAAGACTTTGCATATTTCATCGCTACTTGGAGTTTCAGCTTTGTTAGGATCATTCAATTGTATTACTCCCTCCGTTCCACTTTAGATGAACCCATTTTATTTTGCACGGAGTTTAATACTTTAGATGAACCCATTTTATTTTGCACGGAGTTTAATAAAGAGAGAAGACTTTTGAAACTTGTGGTCTAAAATAAGTTATAGATATTTGTGTGGCTACAAATCATCTAGGGATGAGGAAAAGTGAATATTTCTTTCCAAATTTAGAAAGAGGTCATTCTTTTTTAAACAGACTAAAAAGGAAATGGGTTCATCCTTTTTGAAACGGAGGGAGTACTTGATAATAATTATTTTTGTTTTCCTAATACTAAAATCTTTTCGCATGTTTGTCAAAATTCATTCAGACAACTGTAATCACCTAATTTTGGCACCAAAATGCTTAAAATTACTCAAAATAGCCGTGTTAGATTCTTAGGATTTTAGCCGAAATTTTCCCAAATTTTAGTCTTTATTTTAAACTAAAAGTGCCATTTAATTGGGAAGAAAAATATAAAAAAATTAAAAAAAAGTTACTTGTTATGTGTTTAATTGTGATGTTATGGTAAATTATGTGATTTTAGTTGTAATTAGCTATGTGTGTTTTAAATGATGTAACCGTTTAGTAGTCATTTGTAGAAAAATCGCAGCCCAATGATTTGGCCCACCAGCCCACACTCAAACCCGGCCCATTCCCTACATATATAAGCTTAAATCTATCTCATTATCTCCCTCACACCTTCTAAAGCTCAAGGCTTGGGGAAACCCTAGCCATTTTTCTCCTCACCATCAGAAAATCCCGCCACCCCCTCTCTGCCACCACCTTTCCGCCACCGGACCACCGCCTTCCGGTGGTCGGAAAAATACAAACCATACCATTCCGGAAAGCTTTCGAGCTCCTCTATCCATTTCTGGTGTTATTTTTCCCGAAATCCTTACCGTTTGGCGCATATCTGCATTTTTAATTTCGGGTAACACTCAACTCTGGTGATTTTTGGCTCCTCCGTTGTTGTGGTCCTTGGGGCTGCTATGCTATTGAATTTTTGTGATGAAGATGATGGTGATAGGGCTGTTTGGCTTTCATACATTGGTGATTTAATGATAAAGCATGTTTTGGGGTGATTGTTAGACGGCAACAAGCTATGCCTTGGTGGCGACGTTCGTTTGACCAACATGTAAATTTTCACCTCCTTTCCATAGTCCTATTTGTTCAATCCGTATGTTTAGCCTAGGGATAGGATTAAGATTTTTATGTTCATATGTTTGGCTCATTTCTAGTTTAATGTGAAGTATTTTAATTGCCTTACTTCAATATTTTCAAGCATGTTTTGGAGCCTAAGTCACTGGGATTTGATTTGGCTCATTTAAGTTGTTTTAATTTAGTGTTTGGGGGCTGATTTTAGTAAATTTCAGATCTGTATTTTTGTGTTTAAAGTTAGTCTCATGTTTTGTTGTCGGCCCAATAGGCCCAAAAGTCAATAGTCCAAGCCCATGAGGCTGTCTTTTCAATAGGACAGCTTTGTTCAGCTTTTGGGACAGCATAGGGTGGCTGAAAAGATGTCATAGGGCTGCTGTACTTTTTCTAAAAAATACTCAAGTATAGGGGTGTGAGCTTGTACTTTTGTATAAGTCTACACTCCACCTTTTTGGCCCTCAATTTTTTCAGCTATATAAGAGTGTCTTTACCCCTCATTTAACAACAAGGACCTACTAAAAAAAGAGGGGGAACCAGCTGAAAAAACACATGAATTGAGAGCAAATACTTGAGAAAAAAAAAATAGTAAGTGGGAAGAAAAGATTTAGAACCAAAAGCCTTCATACCAAGAGACTTTTGGGGTATAAATCTTAAGTTTTAAGGGTTTAAAAAGGCTGTTTAGTTGCTGAATTTTGGTGACCTTGCTGTGTTCGTTTGCTTTGGTTTTAAGCTTTGTGGGATCTTCATTGCAGTGTTCTAAGGTCTCGTTATATAGGTAAACACAAAGTTTAACCTTTGTATTTATTTTGAGTTGTGTGGCATGAGTAAAGATGGAATGAAACTAGTATGTTTTAAGTCTTGAACTTTGCTTGTTGTGTTAGAACTCTTCAAAATTTGTTCTTGTGCTAAAATAGAAAGACTACTAGTACTTGTGAGCGTGTTTACAATATCTATAAAGGTTGCTCTTGGTACGTTTGAATAAAAGGGAAGGAAAGTGAACGACAATTTGAAATTAACAAAGGCGGACTTTATTTTGCAAAAAAAAAATGTAGCACATTTTTAAGCCGGAATGTTTCTGCAAATATGGTCACGAGGTGTAATATCTTTATTAAAAAATCTGGACGAATAGGCAATAACTAGGACGTCTAATTTGAAATTTGGCCACCCCTTTATTTCAAAACAACTTATTTGGAATATAGGAATGAAGGTGACTAGTTTTTGCAAACGGATTTTAAAACGGCCTGGTTTTCGTAAATAATTCAGCCCGCCTCTTTTGTTAAACGAATGGCAGTTTGTTAAGCTTTTCTTTTTTCAAAGATAAGCCCACTTTAAGTCAATTATATTTTTTGAAGTTAGTTGAATTATGTTGAAATAAACCAGTCCTCCGTGAGGTTGGAAATGAAATGATATTCTTTTTTTAATTTTTCTGAATCAAAGTGTAAATTCGTCCAATCCTCTGTGAGGTTGGAAAAGAATGATACGCTTTTAATTTTTTTAATCAAAGCATAAATTCAAATCAACGGTAAAATAATACAACCATATTTAATAAATTAAAATTGCGACAATAAAGCAACTGTGCTTGGCACAGGGCTCGAGGGTGCCTAATACCTTCCCGAGAGTCAACTGAGAACCTTACCCGAATCTCTAACGCAGACCATTAGATGAGTCAAAGGTGTTCCAAGGTACCTTTTGGTGACTTGGCACACCTTAAACTATGTCAAGTGGCGACTCCGAGTTCTCTAAATAATTTTGTACCTTTTTGAACACCAGTCACGAGCCTTTGAATAATAACCTCGCAACTCGCGCAGTTAATTAGTAATTTTAGGGCGTGACAGCTTGGCGACTCCGCTGGGGAAATTAATGAAAACTAGAATCTCCGGCTTTGATAAGATTGTCGCATGTTTTAATTTATTAAATATTTGGTTGTTATATTCTTGCCGTTATCACCTGAAAAGTTGAATGTTACTGCTTTGATATTGTTGAACTGTATATATAAACTGTCTTCCTCCGCAACCTTCTGAGTTTCTGAAACACCCACACACGTGCACTTACCAGATTGCTTGTGGCATCTGGGACTTCTTACTAAATTGCCCATGATTTAGGAGGAAGGTGTGACGGGGTTTTAGGCCGGACACACTGTCTCCGGATGGCCCTGATGCGCTTTCCGCCCGGTTTGTCCACCGGGTTTTTTCAGCCAGTCTAGACACTGAGTCAGTTGCGTCACCTAGAGTTAAACCTTTAGGCCCAATTATATGCATCATATTTCACTTACTGAGGTGCGGCACACCGGTACCGCACTTGTCTAGGCTGTCTCCTTGGCGTCGAGATACGTCCAGAGCATTTTCTGTGTTGCATTTGTTGTAGAAATAGGGTTGTTATGCTGACCGATCACCAGGGGGTGTTAAATTTTGAAAAAAATGAGAGAAAAAAACGAAAAAATGGGTTTAGTCCCGTGTCTCAAAATATCTTTAGTTGTCATTTTACGCCGTTATAATGGCGAATTTTTTTCAAGAACATTTAGAGTCTAAATTTTGTGTCCGGGTTTGGTCTCAAGTGTTAGAAAATAATTTGTCATAGTTTTGCGTCGTTATAGTTTTGGGCCGGTATAATTGTAAAATTTTGTGACCCTTTTGTCTTTGAGTTTGTGTCCAAGTCAAATCCACATTTTTGGAAAGTAATTTATCAAGGTTTTACGCCGTCATAATGGCCAATTTTTGTAAATCAATTTTGCATCCAATTCATATAATATTTTGTGTCTTTGTGTCGTCATAATGGCCAAATTTTGTAAATATTCTAAGATTCTTTTTCGGATTAGATCAAAGAGTTTGTTTCAAAAATTGTGTCCATTTTTGTGTTGTCATAATGTCCGATTTTGGAATCACCTTTTGGATAAAAAAAAAATAGTTTGTTTCATAATATGTTCTTAAGTTCCGTTAGAACCTCCCTCGGTTTGAGTCTTAAATTTTTATTAAAAAAATGTGTTTTTTTAGGGTTCCACTTTACTTTGTATAGTATTTTTCAAGGTCAAGACGGGGTACAGACGATAAATTACAATTAGCTAAGTTGTATTTTGCATCGATCCTCGTGGAATAATCTGACTCCGCTAAAATGTCGAGTCTCATTATTTTCACCGTCCGGGTGTATCCACCTAATGTGTCAGTTTGTATATATCTTTTGACTCGTGTATCATGTTAAGCAGTTTGTTTTGAGTCTGTCTCGTGTCGTTTGTCTAAATTATGTTTGTTGAGTCAGAGAAAAAAAAAATCAAAAATCATCCAAGTTTGTTCTTGTTTGGAATTACGCGTCGCTTTGATTTGCGTCCTAATTTCGTCTAACGCGACATGTAGAAATATTTTGGGAATGCTATCGGTACACGCGGCTTGCACCGTGAACCATTTCGGAATGACGCATAACAACCTTAGGCTTGCAATATGTGATTTCTTTGTGCTAACCCGGGTTGTTACCCAAAGTTTCGAAGTTTGTGCTATTTAACAGGCGCTCTAAAATTGGTTCTATTCAACGCTTGAGGAGGCAGAATGAGAGGTCAACCAGGGAGGTCAAAATATGAAATAGTTGATGGCAGACACGGGTCATGTCATTACTATGGGAACAGTCCCACCAGAATGCCTATCCCTTGTTTTGTTGAATGTTTCACAAGGTCCAAAAGTTGGAGAAATGAGAAATGACATAATTTGTCGTTGGATCTGAGGCACGTCTTTGGCATCAACATGGTGCATCCTTGTGAAGGGCTCAACAATGCATGAAAAGCAGCAAAAAGGCTCTGACTTGCAATTGAGTGACTGTGAAATATTGTAGCTTGTTTTGCTAATCTTTCTGTGTACTTGGTTATTCAAGGGTTGTAACCCAAGTGCATTATTTTGCTTGTTTTGTTTGTTCAAACCCTTATATCTTCAATTCAATGAAAGAGAGATCCATCTCGTCCTAATATTCGGTCTTTTATATTTCCTGTTCTTACCTCCTTAGTTTTTTGTTTTATGTTTTGTCGACCTTAATAACATGACATGCGTGTGGAATTTACGTCTGGATCTAGACACGCGCTTTGGCATTGTGAGCTATTTGAGTAGTAAAGAGGGATAAAAGAGGGGGCGAAATAAGTTGGGAATTAATCTGTAGTCATCCGATAAGGGATATCGGTGAGAAGTTCAAAATCGGGCACGGTCGCTTCGACCGAATTCGAAATACCAGTTTTGAGAACCATCAGTGAAGCAGAAGTCGATGACACGTGTGGATCAGTCTAGGCCAATTCTTTGAATCATTATTTGTGCGAGGCATTCTCGGGTCGGGATGACGAACGGCTTTCGTTTCTGCTACCCAAACACTATACCAATTTTCTAGCCTTTTGAGCCTTGCGTATTTTTTTTCTTTGGCTACCCTTCTTTGGAATCAATGTGATTGAAAAAAAAAAAAAAAAAAAAAAGAGAAGAAGAAAAAAAAAACTGATAAAGAAACAACAAAATTCTACCTCAGCCTAGAGCTACGTCTGACCTGATTCCTCTCAAAAGGATACGTAGGCAACCATTTCGGTGCGGTCGCAACAAGAGAAATTTCCTCCTTTCCTGTCTACTTTTATTCGCGCAAAGTTAGCCTCCAGGCTTGCGGAATATATCAAGAAAATCAGAGACCCCAGTTTATCCTAAAATGGGGCAGAATTTGTTTATATTTTTTAAGAAAATGGAGGAAATTAAATATTCCTCCCCACTTTCTTTGTGTTCATAACAGGGGAATGTTCATTTTTTTTTCCCTGTTCATATTGATGCAAAACTTGCCTCCAAGTTTGCGGCCAATGTCAAAGAAATTTTGTTCCCCATTCCACGCTATAAAATAAAATAAAAACAAACTTCAATTTTTGTTGTACCATTTACTCACATGTTTTAAGGGATGTTTGGCACATCAGTCTCGAAATCGAGGAAGAAACTCAAAGCGCCCAGTTTATCCTAAACTGGGGCAGAAGTTTATTTTTGTTTAAAAAAAAAAAAAAGAGAAAGAGGAGAAAGTCAACATCTCTTTTCTTTCATTGTGTTCATCTCGGGGGATAATCTCAATATTCCCTATATTTTCATATTAGAAAATTCAAAAGATAATTCCTCGGTTCCACTAAACCGGGGCTACAGTTTGTTTTTATTTTAAAAGAAATGATTCCAAGGGTTGTATCATTCACCAAGTCGTTTCATGAGATGCTTTTCATACCGCTTTTCAAACTAAAGAGAAAAACTAAAAAAAAAAAAAAAAAAAAAAAGTCCCCAATTTGCCTAAACTGGGGAAATAAGTTTGTTTTATTTTAAAAAAGCGGTGATTTCATAGTTTGTGATATTCATCTGATCGTCTCATGAGATGTTTCTGAGCTTTTATGTCGAACCCCCTTTCTTCATAGCCTAACCAAATCCAATGTTACAATCCAAATAAAGACCTTTCTGACCGATCATTGAGAATGTCAAGCCGAGTAGGGTATCAAGGGATAAGTTCCACGCTGTAAAGTCGCATTCTTATAAGCCGACAATCGCATTTAGGAGCTGGGAGCACCAAGGTCATTAAAGGAGAAATTCTCCGGGGAATCAAGATAAAGGCCGAAATTGAAGAAAGAAAGGAAAGACGGGGTCGAACAGCAAGGAGAGATGGGAGGTCGATTGGGAAAGAGCGAAAAAAAGGAAAAAAAAAGAAAAAAAATGAAATGAAGTCTTGTCGGTGAAAACCTGAAAAGGCGCTGCAAGGCAATAGTGCGTTAAAAGAACAATGAGAGAGGCTAGTTGGTGAAAACCCCAAGGGGCACTACTAGTCGAATGAGGATTGTGGAAGTCGTCATCAAGTTCGGGTTGAGCAAGGTTGTCAAACTAGGAGCAAGTTTAGGGATAGACCGGGTGAATGGATCAAGTATTGATTCCAAATGCATGTCATGTTTTACTAAGGTTGTCATTTCACCTCCAAATAAGTTTCTTCAATCTACCAGAGACATCTTTCATTCGATGTTTCCTTCTGAGTTTCTTCACCTTCCTTTTCATTTATTTGTTTCTCATTATTTTCGGGCATTCAGAAAGGTTTGCAAAACTTGTCTACAAGTTTCAGTTGTACTAGAAAAGTCGGGAATGAGAGCCTAGCACCGAGATTGTACCATGAAGATCACTAGGGAATGCTTTGTTATTTCTACAAAGGTGTGACTAAAGACCGAGATGTGAATTTGGTCGGGAAGTGTGAGAACACAACTACATCAAGTAAGTTGTTTGTCGGGGACAAACTTGAAAAGCAGAAAAAGAAATAAAGAAAGAAGTAGCAAGGACCATCTAAGCCAGGTTTTCAACTATCAATTCAAGACCCCATTGGGATTGACAAGGACCTCATTGGGATAATGGGTTCCAATTCTAAGTTTTGTCACAACCCATTGGGATAATGGATTTCAGTCCTTAAGTTTGAAGTCAAGACCCCATTGGGATAATGAGTTGCGAATTTCAGTTTTCTGTTAAAAGATCCATTGGGACAATGGGTTAAAGTTTCAGCTTTTTAGAACCAGATCCATCAGAGTGATGGTTTTCAATTTCCAGTCAAACAAGATCCATCAGAGTGGTGGTTTTCAATTTACAGCAGAAGCAAGACCCATCAGAGTGATGGTTTACAATTTCAGCTTTCTGTCATGACCCATTGGGATAATGGGTTGCAATTCTTCAATTTCCAGTCAAACAAGATCCATCAGAGTGGTGGTTTTCAATTTCCAGCATAAGCAAAACCCATCAGGGTGATGGTTTCTAATTTTCAACAAAAAGCAAGACCCATCAGAGTGATGGTTTTCAATTTCCGGAAGAAGCAAGACCCATCAGAGTGGTGGTTTTCAATTTCCAGCAGAAGCAAGACCCATCAGAGTGATGGTTTACAATTTCAGCTTTCTGTCATGACCCATTGGGATAATGGGTTGCAATTTTTCAATTTTCGGAAGAAGCAAGACCCATCAGAGTGATGGTTTTCAATTTCCAGCAGAAGCAAGAACCATCAGAGTGATGGTTTCTAATTTTCAACAAGAGCAAGACCCATCAGAGTGATGGTTTTCAATTCAGCAAGAACAAGACCCATCAGAGTGATGGTTTTAATTTTCAGCAAAAGCAAGACCCATCAGAGTGATGGTTTTCAATTCAGCAAGAGCAAGACCCATCAGAGTGGTGGTTTTTTTCAATTCAGCAAGAACAAGACCCATCAGAGTGATGGTTTTAATTTTCAGTAAAAGCAAGACCCATCAGAGTGATGGTTTTCAATTCAGCAAGAGCAAGACCCATCAGAGTGATGGTTTTTCAATTCAGCAAGAACAAGACCCATCAGAGTGATGGTTTTAATTTTCAGCAAAAGCAAGACCCATTAGAGTGATGGTTTTCAATTCAGCAAGAGCAAGACCCATCAGAGTGATGGTTTTTCAATTCAGCAAGAACAAGACCCATCAGAGTGATGGTTTTAATTTTCAGCAAAAGCAAGACCCATCAGAGTGATGGTTTTTCAATTCAGCAAGAGCAAGATCCATCAGAGTGATGGTTTTTAATTCAGCAAGAACAAGACCCATCGGAGAGATGGTTTTAATTTTCAGCAAAAGCAAGACCCATCAGAGTGATGGTTTTCAATTCAACAAGGACAAGACCCACCAGAGAGGTGGTTCCAAATTTTAGCATTCAAGTCAAAGTCCATCAAAGCGGCAATTTCATTCAAGTCAAAGCCTGTCAAAGCGGCAATTTCATTCTAGTCAAAGCCCGTCAAAGTGGCAATTTCAATTTTCAAATCAAAGTCCGTCAAAGCGGCAATTTCAATTTTCAAGTCAAAGTCCGTCAAAGCGGCAATTTCAATTTTCAAGTCAAAGTCCGTCAAAGCGGCAATTTCATTCAAGTCAAAGTCCGTCAAAGCGACAATTTCTACCTTCAATCAAAGCGGCAATTTCAAGTTTTCAAGACTACTCTGGTAGTGGGAGCTTCGGACCAGTTTATCAGCTTGGGAAGCATGGAGAAGTTAGCTTAGGAATCGTAATTTTACATTTCAAATGTTGTATTTTCATTTTTCCTTTGTAAAGCAGTGACCACCAGCCAGCTAGCCTGCAGCAAGCGACCAGTAATCAGCAACGACAGCCTCTGTGTGCCTAAGAGTGTCTACTATCAGCCCCAAGTACGTCTAGAAGAGTCTCTAGTTTGTCTAAGTAGTCTAGAGTGTCTAGTGTTGTCTTAGTGAGTCTAGAAGAGTCTAGTGTCTGCTTGAATGCGGTAGTCCCAGCTACCGCACGTGAGGAACTACACTGACCTGATTCTTTAGTCCGGGGATATGTAGGTAGCCTTGTTCTTGGTTGGAACCGAAGAATCAAGGTACGGTCACCATTTTGAAAAGCATTGCTCTCGGCTAGAACCGAAAAGCCAAAATTAGTTGTCGATTACTTTTTTGTCCGAAAACTCTTCGTGTTCCCGAACAAAGAGGGGCAGCTGTAATCACCTAATTTTGGCACCAAAATGCTTAAAATTGCTCAAAATAGCCGTGTTAGATTCTTAGGATTTTAGCCGAAATTTTCCCAAATTTTAGTCTTTATTTTAAAGTAAAAGTGCCATTTAATTGGGAAGAAAAATATAAAAAAATTAAAAAAAAAAGTTACTTGTTATGTGTTTAATTGTGATGTTATGGTAAATTATGTGATTTTAGTTGTAATTAGCTATGTGTGTTTTAAATGATGTAACCGTTTAGTAGCCATTTGTAGAAAAATCGCAGCCCAATGATTTGGCCCACCAGCCCACACTCAAACCCGGCCCATTCCCTACATATATAAGCTTAAATCTATCTCATTATCTCCCTCACACCTTCTAAAGCTCAAGGCTTGGGGAAACCCTAGCCATTTTTTCTCCTCACCATCAGAAAATCCCGCCACCCCCTCTCTGCCACCACCTTTCCGCCACCGGACCACCGCCTTCCGGTGGTCGGAAAAATACAAACCATACCATTCCGGAAAGCTTTCGAGCTCCTCTATCCATTTCTGGTGTTATTTTTCCCGAAATCCTTACCGTTTGGCGCATATCTGCATTTTTAATTTCGGGTAACACTCAACTCTGGTGATTTTTGGCTCCTCCGTTGTTGTGGTCCTTGGGGCTGCTATGCTATTGAATTTTTGTGATGAAGATGATGGTGATAGGGCTGTTTGGCTTTCATACATTGGTGATTTAATGATAAAGCATGTTTTGGGGTGATTGTTAGACGGCAACAAGCTATGCCTTGGTGGCGACGTTCGTTTGACCAACATGTAAATTTTCACCTCCTTTCCATAGTCCTATTTGTTCAATCCGTATGTTTAGCCTAGGGATAGGATTAAGATTTTTATGTTCATATGTTTGGCTCATTTCTAGTTTAATGTGAAGTATTTTAATTGCCTTACTTCAATATTTTCAAGCATGTTTTGGAGCCTAAGTCACTGGGATTTGATTTGGCTCATTTAAGTTGTTTTAATTTAGTGTTTGGGGGCTGATTTTAGTAAATTTCAGATCTGTATTTTTGTGTTTAAAGTTAGTCTCATGTTTTGTTGTCGGCCCAATAGGCCCAAAAGTCAATAGTCCAAGCCCATGAGGCTGTCTTTTCAATAGGACAGCTTTGTTCAGCTTTTGGGACAGCATAGGGTGGCTGAAAAGATGTCATAGGGCTGCTGTACTTTTTCTGAAAAATACTCAAGTATAGGGGTGTGAGCTTGTACTTTTGTATAAGTCTACACTCCACCTTTTTGGCCCTCAATTTTTTCAGCTATATAAGAGTGTCTTTACCCCTCATTTAACAACAAGGACCTACTAAAAAAAGAGGGGGAACCAGCTGAAAAAACACATGAATTGAGAGCAAATACTTGAGAAAAAAAAATAGTAAGTGGGAAGAAAAGATTTAGAACCAAAAGCCTTCATACCAAGAGACTTTTGGGGTATAAATCTTAAGTTTTAAGGGTTTAAAAAGGCTGTTTAGTTGCTGAATTTTGGTGACCTTGCTGTGTTCGTTTGCTTTGGTTTTAAGCTTTGTGGGATCTTCATTGCAGTGTTCTAAGGTCTCGTTATATAGGTAAACACAAAGTTTAACCTTTGTATTTATTTTGAGTTGTGTGGCATGAGTAAAGATGGAATGAAACTAGTATGTTTTAAGTCTTGAACTTTGCTTGTTGTGTTAGAACTCTTCAAAATTTGTTCTTGTGCTAAAATAGAAAGACTACTAGTACTTGTGAGCGTGTTTACAATATCTATAAAGGTTGCTCTTGGTACGTTTGAATAAAAGGGAAGGAAAGTGAACGACAATTTGAAATTAACAAAGGCGGACTTTATTTTGCAAAAAAAAAATGTAGCACATTTTTAAGCCGGAATGTTTCTGCAAATATGGTCACGAGGTGTAATATCTTTAAAAAAAAATCTGGACGAATAGACAATAACTAGGACGTCTAATTTGAAATTTGGCCACCCCTTTATTTCAAAACAACTTATTTGGAATATAGGAATGAAGGTGACTAGTTTTTGCAAACGGATTTTAAAACGGCCTGGTTTTCGTAAATAATTCAGCCCGCCTCTTTTGTTAAACGAATGGCAGTTTGTTAAGCTTTTCTTTTTTCAAAGATAAGCCCACTTTAAGTCAATTATATTTTTTGAAGTTAGTTGAATTATGTTGAAATAAACCAGTCCTCCGTGAGGTTGGAAATGAAATGATATTCTTTTTTTAGTTTTTCTGAATCAAAGTGTAAATTCGTCCAATCCTCTGTGAGGTTGGAAAAGAATGATACGCTTTTAATTTTTTTAATCAAAGCATAAATTCAAATCAACGGCAAAATAATACAACCATATTTAATAAATTAAATTGCGACAATAAAGCAACTGTGCTTGGCACAGGGCTCGAGGGTGCCTAATACCTTCCCGAGAGTCAACTGAGAACCTTACCCGAATCTCTAACGCAGACCATTAGATGAGTCAAAGGTGTTCCAAGGTACCTTTTGGTGACTTGGCACGCCTTAAACTATGTCAAGTGGCGACTCCGAGTTCTCTAAATAATTTTGTACCTTTTTGAACACCAGTCACGAGCCTTTGAATAATAACCTCGCAACTCGCGCAGTTAATTAGTAATTTTAGGGCGTGACAACAACCATTAAGATTGAGCTTAACTCCACCCAAAAATTAGCTCAAATAGATATATAAGCCACTCGCCCATTCAGTTCCATCGGTGTTGGACTAACTTCAACACCCCCCCACACCATTTCTCATACAACAATCTTAATTGTCATATAGTCGAGTTTATTTTCAAATTAGCTGAATTGCCCTGATGCAACCAAGTGAACCAATATCTTCTGATCCTATTCCTTACTTCGCACGCCTAATTACAAAATGCATTGGAACTAATGATCTCAAGTTTGGTAAACTCATACACTCACGACTAATCAAAACAGCACTAACCTTAAACACATTCCTTGCCAATCGTCTAATAGACATGTACTCTAAATGCAACTCCATTGACTATGCTCAACAAACCTTTAATGAACTGTCACACAAAAACGCCCAAACTTATAATACTTTACTCTCAGCTTATTCTCAAAAGGGTCTTTTTCAGAAAGCTTTTCAGGTGCTTGATGAAATGCCTGAACCGAATATTGTGAGTTATAATTCAATCATTTCAAGCTTAACTCGTCACGGGTGTCCGGGAAAAGCTATTGGTGTTTTTAACAGAATGAGAACAGAGTATGGGAATGAGTTGTTGATCGATGAGTTTACGGTTGTTGGCGTGGTGAATGCTTGTGCATGTTTTGGTGAACTGAAGTTGTTAAGTGAGTTGCATGGGTTAGCAACTGTGATTGGTGTGGAGTTTAATCTTGTGGTTTGCAATGCATTGATTGATGCTTATGGGAAATGTGGCAAACCTGAGTACTCGTATTTTATTTTTAGTCGAATGCACGAGTCTGATGTGTTTTCTTGGACTTCGATGTTGGTTGCTTATATACGTGCACCTAGGATGGAAGATGCATGTTTGCTTTTTGATCATATGCCGGTTAGAAATGTGGTGGCTTGGACTGCTTTGATCGCGGGGTTTGCTCAAAATGGAGAAGGAGATAAGGCTTTGTGTATTTTTAAGGAAATGCTAGACGAAGGTATTGTAGCTCATGCGTCCACTTACGTTAGTGTTCTAAGTGCTTGTGCAGATACACCACTTATAGAAAAAGGTAAGCAGGTTCATGGACACATAGTTAGATGTACGTGTTTAATTGATTTGCATAATGTGTTCGTAGTTAATGCTTTAGTTGACATGTATTGTAAATGTGGGGACATGATATCTGCTGTGGCATTGTTCGAGAGGTTAAATGGGAAGGATCGAGTTACTTGGAACTCAATAATAAATGGATTTGCTCAAAATGGGAATGGAGTGATGTCATTGTTCATGTTTGAGAAAATGATCGAGGCAAATATAAAACCAAATCGTGCAACTTTTCTTGGGGTTTTATCTGCGTGTAGCCACTGTGGTTTATTATATGAAGGATTTCAATATCTTCACTCGATGGAGAGGGATTATGGGATAGTACCCCAATTAGATCATTATGCGATTTTGATTGATTTACTTGGACGGAAGAACAGGCTTCATGAAGCTGCAGAACTGATCAAGAGAGCTCCTTCTGGAGCAGAATATATTGGAATGTGGGGAGCACTTTTGGGTGCTTGCAGGGTACATGGGGACGTGAAACTTGCTAGAAAGGCTGCAGAAACTCTATTTGAGCTCGAACCTGATAATACTGCCAGGTATATTATGTTATCCAACATCTACACAGCAGCAGGAAGGTGGGATGAGGCCCGAAGTGTGCGAAGGCACATGAATAACAGAGGATTGATAAAAGAAGCAGCTTATAGCTGGATTGAGATTAATAATATCAGGCATAAGTTTGTAGCTAAAGACAAGTCACACAGTCGGTCAGAAGAAATAAAAGAATTGCTTGTTAAACTCGCAGATCCAATGAAAGATGCTGGATTTCAAATTGAAACCTTATACTTTCTTGAAGATGATTCATTTTCTTGTCATGATTGGAAGAGGTTATAAGCCTGCAAACAGTTCCTTATTTAAGATTTGAATATGAGCTCTGCTGCAAACCTGTGTCTGCTGCAATCACTTATCTTAAAGGTAAGAAACGTGATCAGAAGATGTTGGGCACTATAGTACAATCCTTGCTGCTTGTAGTTGTAGAGATAATGATGTTATGAGTAGCAGATAGACCCATCATTGACGTGCAGGTATCTACAATGTTGCATCCAACTGTCTCTCACCTGTTTGTGTGCACAGGTAATGTTTCTATGCCTGATTTGGTGCTTTTCATTTTGGCGGAGAAAAATATGATAGCTCTTTCGCATGGACCTATTGGCTATCACGAACAATCATTTCTAAATGAGCTTTTGCGTTTGTTTATTTTTTAAGATCCCAGCATCCAAAACCTTTAAACAAGGCAAGTATTGTTGATGCCATGCCAATTGCTTCTCCTCAACCATGACTAACTGAAGTTCTTAATATCGTCAATTGCCTCAATATGTACATATATTGTGATCATTAGTACTACATTTTTTTAAAGAGTTAATTTTCTGTCATTGCTATTGATGGCAGGTTACTGAATCTGATTTTTTAGATTTAAGAGCAAAACCAAGCTGCTCAAAGTTCGTAGAGCAATATTAAGCAACTGGGATAGCCCACCATGACAGGCAAATGGAAAATCAGGACCAAGAATATTCAGAATTTACAACATGGCTCAGAGTCATCTCTAAGGTATAGTCCCTCTTTATTTGAATTTACATGACATTTTCTGATCTAATTTAGACTACCTACGTGGACATCGCATATCTCTAACATAATCCTGCACAGTTTACCCCCTCATTTGGTTAAATGCGTTCTCATGGTTTTTTATTATTCTTTTTTTTTTTCTTGTAATGCTTGTTCATTTGTTGAAGTATCTATTTATTTTTATTGTTTCTCACGTAGTTGATCCTAAGGAGACCGAAGTGACGCAACAGGCTGAAGGTTGACTTGGAAGGAGAGAAAGAACTCAGTAGGCTAGAAAATGGGCATGAAGCAGAATAAGTAGCTCAATGTGCATAATTGAAAGACAGAAGTCCAGGGTAATGCTAGGCAGAGACTACAAGTGGCTAGACGTAAAGAGATAGTTTTCGTTCATGTATTTTGTAGACGAGTCAAAAATCTTCTGTACAGTGACTTGTATTTAATACAACAACATACCCAGTGTATCCTATAAGTGGGGTCTGGGGAGTGTGAGATTTACGCAGACCTTACCCCCACCAAAGTGGAGAGGCCGTTTCCAATTGATCCTCGGCTAGGAAAAACAACATATTAGAAAACATCTTTGAAAATCAAGTCAGTAATATCGTGCTAAAGAAAATGTTAAAAGTAGGGCATATCCAAAACAAACATATAGTAATAGTAGATATAAAGGCGTAGACTAAGATGTAAATCATCTATATAAGCATAGTACTACCTCTAATAAGGGGAAAGATACTCGACTACAATCTACCCTTCTACCCTAATCATCAACCTCCATCTAGGGTCATGTCCTCAGTGCTTTGGATCTGGGTCATGTCTTGCCTAAGGGATTTCCACATAAATAGCCCTTAATATACCATATTAGCAAGTCACCTAGCACTAAAATAATCTAGCCACAATATTTATATTTAAAATTTAATTTATAATTAAAACATCAAATATGATAGATTAATATTTTGTATATATAGCTTCTATACACACACACACACACTCACACACACACATATATATGTATATCTTATATTTTTTAAATATTTATATCATCAAATTATATTTAATAAATATGCTAGGAAAAGAAAGAAAAGATAAAATATGGTTACAAAAAGTGGATAAGTGTTAAGAATGGTTTTGTGGGGGTAATCATCCCCTTGTCTAATCACCTCGGTCCAATTCTTCTTCGGTCTACCTATACCTCTCCGTAGACTCAACACTGCTAATCTCTCACACCTCCAAACCGGAGCATCTCAGTGACTTATATTTAATGTTACGTTAATTTTTTGAGTATTGTAAAAATAGAAAATATGTCGTTCTTGCCATTAACTTCATATAAATACTTATCTTTTGAATAGCCGATTAGATTTCCCAACATGCGATGAGACTGTTCAACTTACATGTTTCTAATACAAATTTAATTGTCAGTGATACACAGTTCAGTATGCATTTTAAAGTTACTATCCGATTTGGCTTGGAGACTTATCGTAAAAAAATTATCTGGTGTTTCCACTAAATAAATATATGTAATATCCTTCACATACACATTCAAACAATTGTATAAAGGATAGAATAAAATGTCAAAGACCCACAAATTAAAGTTTCGGCATTCTTCGCACCTTCCTGCACCTATACATGTACATGAATAATGTATGTATCTTGTTAAAAGCTTTTGATTACTCTATAAGAATTTGAAAGCAACAACAATAGATAATTTACTCATTTAGCAGCGATGAGGCCCATGACTGCCTTGCAATATTGTTGGTTTAAAAAGCTTTTGATAAAACAATTACAGTAGCCATGACTTCTTATATTCGGACAAAAACTGGTGGAAAGTGACCTTTAATTTAGATTAGTTAAACGTATCTTTTGTATTTGATATTCGAGCATCATTTCATAAACAAAAAGTTCTCTTAATTTTGTATTTTAGTTATTCTATGATGGAAATATTGTAAATTAGTACTATAAAGTTACAGCATTGTAGTAAGTTGGGGGCTACGTTTGCAGAAGCGGTTCAATTGAATCTGTAAACCGGAAAACAGTTCTATGTATATATATAAATACTTTTCTGTGCTACATTTAAATTATTGAGTCCCAGAAACACAACAGAATAATTTCTTTGAATTCCTTTCACAAATGGTACTTATCAAATATCTAACGACTAACGCATAATTTTATAGACTGTTTATCAAGTTTTAAAAATTAAAATCTGTTGGAACTTTTTTTACTATCGCGTTGCTAAAGTGACAGCTAACCTAAGATAATGATTCATAAGAAGACAGTTCACTTAAAAGATAATAATGATTAATAAGAAGACAGTTAAGTTACGTTGTAATTACTCCTCAATTTATGTGATATTGTTTGTTTAGAGGTCAATTTTTTTTGTTTAAAACAGATCCTAGAAGTTTTGTAGTTACAAAATCATCACATTAGAGATAAAAATTTAAAAGTTCAGGCTGTCAAAATATAAAAGAGAGTAAATTTTATTTTATTGGGACATGTTAATATAATAAGTCAATGGCCGTCTTTAACAAGTGATTGCCAGTATTAAAATCCTACTATTATCATTTATCCGTCATCCCATCCGTCAGGTCTTTCCAGTTCCTCGTGTATATAATTCCTGATCAAAGTCCATCAAATATTATCTAAAAATTAATTAACAGACTGAGAAAGACAAAACAAATTAAATTTTCCACAGTGAAATGAATGCAGCAGCTATGGCAGCTCAACCAATAATCAAAGTGGCTGGCCTCTGTGGTTCTCTTCGTAAAGGTTCCTATAATCTTGGTCTTCTCCATGCCGGTACACTTTCTTTTTATTAATACAAACTTTGAATTAGTCTTCAACATCAAATGAGTACACTCTTTTTTTTTAATAACTTTTGGTGCTATAAGTGCTACATATATGTATTGTGAACTAATGTTGGATGATATACAGCGATGGAGATATGCAAGGAATCTATAAAGGGAATGGAGATAGAGTACGTGGACATATCCCCGTTGCCATTTCTGGACACTGATCTTGAAGTGAACGAGACTTATCCAGCTGCTGTGGAGGCTTTTCGCAAGAAAATTGAAACAGCTGATTGTTTCCTTTTTGCTTCTCCTGAGTACAATTACTCCGTCACTGGTATGCTCCACTTTACTATTTTCAATCTAATTTAGACTTGAAATGATTATACTATATTTAAAATATTTTTTTTATTAACCAAGAAATTCTTGAGGTCTACTCTGATATGGGTCCTACTCCATACAATGTATGATACTCTTGGTACTAATGACTTTCATTTCCTGCTGGTTGGCTAGGACCCTTGAAAAATGCAATTGATTGGGCATCTCGACCTCCAAATGTTTGGGGTGATAAAGCAGCAGCGATCGTGAGTGCTGGAGGTAACTTTGGTGGAGGACGATCACACTATCACCTTCGACAGATAGGAATCTACCTTGATATTCATTTCATTAACAAACCTGAATTTTTCTTGCCTGTATTCGAGCCACCACCAAAGTTTGACACTGATGATGTGCTGATAGATGAAGAAGTCAAGCAGAGACTCAAAGAAGTTCTTTTGTCTTTACAGGCATTTAGCTTGAGACTCAAAGGCAAGAGTCAGTAATAGTTTCTGCGGGTGAATGTGATCCATTACTCATCCAATATGGGGTGGTGAAAGTTGTCCCTAGTTTTATAGTTATCGGGTTAAAAAAAAAAGATTTCCTGTACTTGTGGACTTGAAACATCTGTTCAGTTGATTGCAAATGTTAGCGGGGTTTAATTTTTAAGTTTATGGAGATGGATGCATAATGGTTGAGATAAGTTGAATCTCTTCCTAGAGTATTACTATGTATTTTATGTTATTATGTGGGTTAGTGTTCACTTTCGAATTTACTAGCGCTTGCTCTTCAAGTTTCCTATTAGCTCTATAGTCTTTTACAGTTTTTTAGGTATTAGATGGAAACCTTGCTCTTGGTAATATGGAGGCTCTTATCAAGCTGTTCTCCCTCTTAGTTTATGCTTTTATTGAGTTGTTCTTTATTACTATCATAGAAAGGATACAGGGAAATCTCCTTGTCAATTTATGGAAGCTCTTATCAGTTATCAAGTTGTTCTTCATTAAACCAAAATCGATTGTTACCATGTCACGTAAGTCTCATTAACGTCGACCCGTTGTCCTTGATGAGAAAGAATACTGAATACATGAAGACCATCACCTTTGGCAAAGGTAACATGATCAACTAAGGACTAACAAAAGTGACCAATTAGGCAGAATTAAACTAAATTCACCAACCACGACATACCACATAAAAACAATGTCCTGGATAGAGTTCTGAACACATGACGACCAGCAGCTTGCAATGTCTTTTTGTGTTGCAAAGTCAAACTTGAGAGATGATCTCTGAAATTGTTCCTTTTGTTAATAAAGACTGTTTATTCATGATTTCAAAACTAAAATCTGTTGGAAGTTTTTTGACTCTCATATTGCTAAAATGACAGCTAACCTATGATTTTAGTGATTTCAAAAGAGGACAGGTAACTTTAGTCACCAGCCGTCTTTTGACAAGTCAACAGGCCTTCCGAGTAATTAGCTAATCAATAATTCCTGATGAAAATTCATCAAATATTATCTGAGATTATAACGGACAGAAAAAAGACAAATAAGAAAAAAATTGTCCAACAGTGAAATGAATGCAGCGACGATCGTCAGCTCAAGCAGTAATCAAAGTCGCTGGGCTATGCGGTTCCCTTCGTAAGGATTCCTATTATAGTGGTCTCCTCCATGCCAGTACACTTTCTTTTTATTAATTTCCCCTTCAAAACTTTGAATTAGTCTTCAACGTAAATAAATATACTTTTGGTGCTACTTATGAATACTTTGAATTAATGTTTAGTGATGGAGATATATGCAAAGGCTATGGAGATTGAGTACGTGGACATATCCCGAAATGGAGATATGCATTTTCGTTATTTCATTATTAATGACTTGACAAAAGAAATGTAACATTTCTAAGTCAGTTAATTTTTTAATGAAATGATTTATAGCAATATTAATATATATGGTTAGCATCGGTCATTTCTTAAAGGGACACTTACAAAAATACCCACAAAATTTAAAATAATTACAGCCACTACCCACTACTTTCAAATATTACCCGACCTACCTACTAAATTATTTACCCATTCTACCCACCCAAACTTGTATACCATAGTTTATGCAGTATACCATAAAGGTATATACCTATAAGGCATAACAAAAGTATACAGTAATAAATGTCCCTCCAGACTTGTATACCATAATTTATGCAGTATACTTTAAAGGTATACACCTATAAGGCAAAACAAAGGTATACAATAATAAATGGGTAGGTTGGGTAAATACTTTTAGTTTTATGGGTAGTATAATTTGTAATGGGTATGGTTTGTAAATACTTTAAATTTTATGGGTATAGAGTGTAAAAATCCCTTTCTTAAAAGGGCTCTTTACATATATATCCGCCCATCAAGAAATAATTACTTTTAGGTGTCCATAACTTTTTGTATCCCAAAATTTAATACATATTAAATATATTTCATAATATTAATATTAATATTTAATAGTATGATATTCAATTTCCTTAATTAAAGGAAACAATCAATGGTAAAAAAAAAAATAGATTACCATTAAATATGGTAGTTGCATGATTTTAGGCTTAATGATAGAGTCCTATCAACATAATAATATTTAAAATATTAAATATATATTTAAAATATATAATATATATTTAAATATCAATAATATTTAAAATATTAAATATATTAAATATATATATATTTAAAATATGAAATATCAATAATATTAAATATATCAATAATATTAAATATATTAAATATCAATAAGATTAATATATTCAATATATATTTAAAATATGAAATATCAATAATATTAAATATATTAAATATCAATAATATTAATATATTAAATATATATTTAAAATATTAAATATATATCAATAATATTTAAAATATTAAATACATATTTAAAATATATTTAAAAGGGGGTAAAATGTATATGGAAAGAAAGAAACAAGAAAATGTGTACAGAAAAAGTAATTATTCTTGGTCAACGTTCATGGGGCGTAAATTTCCCTTCTTAAAATTATTTCAAGTCAAATGATGACTCATAAATTGAAACTGATGGAGTTTTTTTTTTTAAAAAAATAAAAATAAAAAACCGATACTCTATTAATAGCCCGCCCCTCAAAAATCTTATTTTGTCATCAACATTAAAATTGTGCAACACCATTTATATTTGCATCAGGATAGACTGTCTATAATATACCTCTCTGGACGTGCCCTTCCCCGAATTATGAATGATCACGGTATACTTCGTGCGACGGGCTTCTCTATTAAAATTGTGCAATAAAACTAGAACAACTTTCAAGGTTCCTCGTATCAAAATTAGTTTTACTCTAGGAAGCAAAAGATTAGAATTTTAAATTTTTTAATCTATATTGGATGGTAACTAAAAATTGCCATTTCTAATTTTTGCTATAATTGGTCTGGGATTTGATTGCTCTTAGTGCTATTTCAACTTCTAAACCAAGATGGAGGAATTAGGGTTCGTTTGGTATGAAGACAAGTTATGCAGGTATTAGCAATGCAGGTTTTAGCTATGCAGGTATTAGTAATGCGAGTTTTAGCTATGCAGGTATTAGCAATGCAGGTTTTAGCTATGCAGGTATTAGCAATGCAGGTTTTAGCTATGCAGGTATTAACAATGTAGGTATTATAATATAGGGATTAATTCTTGAATCATTAATATATTACAAATTAATATACAGTGTTGTAATTTAAAATATTCAACTACTCTTTAAATAATTTAAAAATATTTTTATCATTATGATGGTTAATTTTGTCATTTTAAATTTTAATACTTGCATTGTTAATACCCACATTACTTATTTTACCTTCCATAGATTCTCCCATAACTTATGCGGGTATTAGCTATGCGGAAAAGGAAATTGTGAACCAAACATTGTATTAGTAATGCTATGTTTTATGTGGAAAAGGAAAGACCAACAAAACTTGGTATTGTAATGCTGAATTTTGTGCAACTATCCAACGGAAAACCAAACAATATATTAATAATACCAAGACTTTATGCGGGTATTAAATTAGTGCTAGTGCGTACGAAACGACCCCTTAGTACATTGTTTGGTTGGTGATTGGATATTTGCATAAAACTTTGCATAAGTAATACATTGTTTGGCTTGGTTTTGTACATCCTTCATAGTAATATATATGTATTAAATTATGAGGAAATCTATGTATTATTTTGTGCTGGATAGAAGGTGGAATAATAACACGGGTATTAGCAATACGCATCGTTTGGTTGAGATAGACTTTACACGGGTATTAGCAATGCAAGTATTAGCTATGCAGGTATTAGTTATGCAGGTATTATATCTTGGTTAATGAATGGTTTGTTGTATTAAAAAATTATTATACGTTTCATAATTTAAAAATTATGTGTTTTAATATATAATCTTCAATAAATTTAGCTTGAATGATGCAAAGCGTTTAATGTAAAGAGATGTGAGGGAATATTTGTCCGTTTAATATTTTAATACTTGCATAACTAATACCCGCATTATTATTCCACCTCATATCTCGCACAAAATAATACATAGATTCCTTCATTAATTTATGCGGGTATTATTAGTGCAGGTTTCTAAATTCAAACCAAACGCTGCATTATTAATGCAGATTTTTATACCTTCTTGCAAAACAAACCAAATACTGCATAACTCCAGGGTAATGCTAGGCAGAGACTACACAAGTCGCTAGTTGTAGAAAGACAGTTTTCATTCATATTTTGTAGATGAGTCAAAAATCTCTGGTTGTTTTTTTAGTATCTTGTCTAATCAAATTATGTCATATATATTGAGACGGTTGAGACAATTCTGGACAATTACATAAATGTGCTTTAAGTATATAAAAATAGAAAATATGTAGTTCTTGCCTTTAACTTCATAGTAGTAATTTATCTCTTGAAGAAGACGAATTAAATTTCACATTATACTAGAGACTGTTCAACTTACACGTTTCAATACCAAAAAGTCAGTGATTAAATTGTCAACGATACACAATTCAATCTGCATTTTAAACTTTGATCATTTTACTATATTAACAACTACATAATCAGCCGCCAAAAATTCTCCACCATGATAGATATGCCACAGTTATATCCAATTACTTATTTCTAGTAATTAAGTTACTAGTATCTGATTTGGCGTGGAGACTTATGCCGGTATGCCTAAGTAAAATTTTAATTGCATTAGGTGTTATTACAAAATCAATGAATGCAATACAATATCTTTCATACATGTTGCTCCCAAACGCACACGCAAATATACGTGGTCGACAAGTAATAAAATGATAAGTAGAGTATCGTTCTACGAGGACTATTCAGACTGAATTCTAGCAAACAATTTCCTAAGAACTATTCAGGGATCTTTTCCAATAGTGATGAGTTTTATTAACTAAAGAACAGTAGTTTAAATGGTAGAAGTGAATTCAAGCAATGGAGCAAAACTTGGTTGTTATCAGTAATAAGGAGACGGTCCAGGGTCAGAGTTACGAACAATTCAGTTGAGTTTTCCAATTGATTCCACTTCTTAAATCCCGGATTACCAACTGACAGAGTAAATGTACCTGTGAAAACCTTTCGATTATTCACAGTCTATGCAGGCTACTTCAATCCCTATATGTCTATGGGCTGAATCACGTACACGCATTAACGAATTCTGTAATTAGTTAAACTAGGCGAGCAAGTATATGTCTATCCTACTCACAAATTGGTTCCCCGATGCCCGGGTTCACAAGCTAGTTCTATTCTTTCTTATTACGTAATTAAATTCCCTCTTTCGAGTTCAATCTAAAAACCATAGATAATGCGTAATAATCGGGCCCTGACAATTACACAAGTGATCAAATCAAGAAAGAATAAGCAATCCGTTATGGGACTCAATAGATGGAAATCAATCTTCAAACATCAACCTTCATGAAATACTCTAACCTTAGAACGATAGAATTAGCTATGCATACTCATAATAACAACACAAGGATTTGATGAAATAATGAAATAATGATGTAATAAATTAATGGAAGGAAGAAAAACCCTTGTTCAAGATGTTATGAGCTCTCCAATTTGCTCCAAAGTCTGAACTCCCATGAAAAACTAAGTAAAAGAGTACTTATAGGGTTTACAAACACCTAGTAATAAGTTAGACCCAAGCCTAGACGAAATAGGAAGTAAAAATCCGCTCCAGGGTGCTATAACGGGCGCCCTGCGCCTCGTAACGCGCGACCTTAGGCAGACTACGTCGAAGTATGCACGCTTTTGCCACGCGCCGCGCAGCCAAACGCGCCAGAAGCTGGGCGCTTTGGCTGGCGCGGCGCGCCACCTGTGGCGCCAGTGCAAATTTCTGTTCCCTTGCTCCTTTTCTCGCTTCGTGTTGTGCCTTCGTGTGCTCGATCCAATCCTCAATCAAAATCCAATCTTTTCTTGCTCGATCATGCTCTATAAAGCTCCAAATGGACTTCATAACAACCTACATACACACGACATAAAATTAGTGCAAAACCACATTCACAAACTATAAAACGAGCGAATAACAAGCTCAAACATGCGGAAATATTAAGGAAACATTGGCATAAAATGCCAAACCTCACCACCCCACACTTGAACCTTTGCTCGCCCTCGAGCAAGTTACATCTCACTTCCCAACCTAGGTAAAACAGGTCTGCCTATGACTATGGTTGATACCGACCATTGAACCAATGCACACATGACTACTATGGATCCACAACATGCCAACAATTTACCAAAACCAAAAATATGAGAACAACCACCCTAAAATAGCTCAAATGCACAAACTCAACTCATTGAAACCATGCTCCCACAAAATCTCACCTATCTACTCAACCAAGAAGCCATCAACTTCACCTATTTCATGCAAACCATGTGCCCTCACCAATATGAAGCAAAAGAGTGCCCCCTCCCCCCCCCCTCCCCCCCCCCCCCAAAGATCACACACAACAATAAATATCATGAATAGAATGGGGCAATAACAAACGAATTCACTCTCATGAAAGTCTCACATGTCACACACAATGTACCATAAGCTTGTCTGTAGTGTAGGACTCCACTAATGTAAGCTCACTCCAATCGGGATTAACTAGGACTTTAAAAAGGTCATAATGTAGGCTAAGGGGCGGGTAGGATACATATGGTAATAGTGACTACCTCCCTAAGTACTTTAATACATCACAAATATTTCATCACAATTCTCAACAAGCCGCCCAATCAACACTTCCACACACACACCTTCTCACCAAGTAGCAATTTTCTTTTAGGCACACACTAGCAAGGAATGGATATTCTTTTTCTCTTTTTATTTCTTTTCCACAATTTTTTCTTTTCTTTTCAACTTTGCTCTTCTTCTTTTTTTCACTTGTTTTCTTTTTCTATTCATTACTTTCCAACCTTGACAATGCTCATAAATAACTACTACACAATTCATTCAAGTATTTCCCTTCATTGGTTCCACTCAAAAACCTCCCAAAATTCAACCACAACTCCACAATAATATCACAATATCAACTAAAGTGCTTAAGGAGTAAAGGGCCAAAAGAGAACAATTTAGAACAAGTGAGTAGGCTTGGGGTGTGGGTGACAACAAAAAGGTCAAAGAATTCACAACAATTTTTTTTTTCAAGGTGTATATGCAAGGGTAGGCAAATCAAAAGAAGGCCTTGTATCATTTCCCGATTAGAGCAAACTAGGATTTCGCTTTGCACACACACGAGGCAAGTTCTAGACATTGATATGCAACATGGAGCAGACAAGAATATGCCCCACACACACATTGCACATGACCCACACAAAAAGGTTCCATCAACAACTCTCAATCAAGCATCTAGAGTGCAACTTGTGGAAATTTAAGCACTAATGCACAAAGGTTCACAATCCGGTCAAGCAAGTGTACTCAAGCATCTCAAGGGGGTCGTTCCAATTTTTCCTAGGCATGCATCACAATTAAAACCCAAGGACACCACAAATAGCACATGCAATCAATTAAAGTCCACCGGTATCAAACAAATCAAAGGTACCTAGCATTCTACCTATTTCCTTCATCTAGGGCCACCTATACTAACTATCCTAATCCTAAAAATAAAAACTACCCGGTTCAAATTAGGGGTGTGCAAAACCGAACCGGTACCGATATCCGAACCGTTACCGCTACCGATAAGCATAACGGTATCGGTATAACGGTTATTGGTTCGATAATGGTATAAATTTCTAATACCGATAAGATATTTGTATGGTAACGGTTTCTATATATCATTACTGTTACCGTACCGATAACCGATAAGGATTTTTTTTTATAATTTTTATGTATTTTATTTATTATTAGTATATTAATTTATATGTTAAAGTATAAATATTATTGCTACTAGTGGCTATTTGTCGTTACAAACATATGAGGTCTGGCCCATTTTCAATTTGTCATTACAACATTCTAAGATGGAGAATGTTGGGGAGAAAACGTTGCAGAAGGTACATAGATGTTGGCGAAGGAAACATTACTGTAAAATGATAATCCCTTGATTGAGGTTGCTAATGTTGATAAGTAATATTAATAGTTGTCTGTTTATGGAAGATATGAATGAAATTTACCTTTTTTTGGCTAATTTTCTTTTCTGTAGGTTGTGCTGCTGCTTGTAACAAAAGTTTATAAGTTGTACATTTAAGAGTAAAGCTAATCTTTTTATGAGCTTTTGTGAGATTTCTTATTAATCCAGCAAGCTTTCTTTGATTACTTCCTTTCGTAAATCTGGGTTATTGTGGCTTCGGTATACCGCTTACCGAACCATTAACTACCGATAACCGACAGCTTATCTGTACGATATTGGTTTTACATAATTACATACCGTTAACCGATATACCGTTACCGATAAGTTTAAAATCGTACCCGTATCGTACCATGAACACCCCTAGTTCAAATGTCTCCCCGTGGAAAAGAACCGTGGCCATAAGAAAAACCACGGGGCGGATGACATGTACCACTAATAAAACTAAAAGGAAAATCTTTTTGGAATTTTTCATTGATTTTCTATTTTTTTTCATATATTAAAGCAAGAAACAAATCAAAATAAAGTCAAGTGACAAAAGAAAAATCCTACGGTACATGCATCCCTAACCTCAAAAATAAATAAAAGGGTAGTTCCCCACCCCACACTTATACTAAGCACTGTCCTCAGTGCTAAAAATAAGAAAGTGCAAGGTAAATAAAACTTCCCTGAAGATTCTAGTCCTTAGTGCTAGCATCCTCCAAGCTTCCATATAGTATGAGGTACTCAGACTTCCCTCATCAGGTCATCAATATTAGGCAAGGGTGAGGACACCCTACACTTAGCCTCGACATTACATGAACCTGCAATCCAAGGAAAAACAAAAACTACGTGACACTATAAATAAAATAATACAAGTACAAACTCGGGTTGCCTCCCGAGAAGCACCTTAGTTAACGTCGTGGCACGACGACACTTTTTACTCACTTCCAGCGTTTACGTCTTCTCTTCTTACGACGAACTTTTGCTTTCTTCCCTTCTTTGAGAGAACCCCTCTTCAACTTCACATCTGGTTTACTTCCATGTTCTTCTTTGACACATTCAATCATAGAGCACTCTTCCACCTTAGCTATGTGCTCCTTCTCAGTATACACCTTGAAAGTAACCTTTTCTCCATGCGCTCTAACAGTCATCTCACCCAGCTCCATGTCAATAATTGCCTTCGAGGTGACTAAGAATGGTCTCCCCAAAATGATTGGAGCTTCTCGGTCCTCTTCATAATCTAGGACTACAAAATCAGCAGATAATGTAAACTTACCAACCTTAAGCAGCACATCCTCCAACTTACCATCGGGGTGAGTGAGTGATCCATCCGCCATCTTAAGAGTAACTGAGGAAGGCTTGATTGCTCCTAGCCCTAACCTATTGCAAACAGAGAGAGGCATGAGATTTATGCTCGCACCCAAATCACACAAGGCACCAGTGATATTATGCCCTCCAATGGTACAAGGAATAGTAAACCTCCCAGGATCTTGAAGTTTTGGAGGTAGCTTGCTCAAGATTGTGCTGCACTCCTCAACTAACTCAACTGTATCTATCTCTTGAGGGTTTTTCTTCTTGACTAAAATCTCTTTTAAGAACTTCACAAAGGATGGCATCAATTCAAACACATAAGTCAAAGGAATATTAACTTGAAGTTCTTTCAACATACTCACAAATTTTTGATACTGGGCCAGATCCTTCGATGGTATAAGTCTCTGCGGGAATGGTGGAGGTGGCAGAGGTGCCTCTTTTTTCTCTTCTTTCTTCTTTACCTTCTCCACTTTTTCAACTTTTTCTGTTTCAGCTCTCTCCTCGGACTTGGCCATCAGCTCTCCACCTTCAATTAAAGTCACTGCAAGACATTGTTCAGGCTCTTTTTTAACAGTGCTTATTTCTCCCACCAACTTCCCCAACTGGTGCTCCAGGTTCTTATGAGCATTGGCAATATCTTGTATGGCCACTGCATGGGCTGCAGTGTCAGCTATCATTCTCTGTTGGCCCGCCATTATCTGCTTTAGCATATCTTCAACTGAACTGCTAACCTGTTGTGGTGGAGCTGGAAGTGGGTGGTAATTATTCGGGGCTCTCGTATTGCCTTGATAATAACCATTACCAAACTGATTTTGACCCTGCAGCCTGTTTTGATTACCCACGTAATAAACTGACTCTGGATTAGAGGAGCAAACCTCTGTAGCATGGTCTTGACCACAAACCTCACAAAAACTCTAGAGTTGTTGCACTGAAGCCACTGGTTGCTGAGTCTTTGGCAGAGCTAGCTTGCTAATTTGATTGGAAATAGCATTCACCCTCGCCCTTAGCTATGAAACTGCATCTAACTGAAGTACCCCTGCAGATTTCTGCGCAATAGCTCTACCATCTCCCTGCCAATCAGGATTGCTCTGCGAAAACTTATCTAGCAAATCATAGATCTGGTCAAAATTTAAGGCTAATACTTGGCCTCCAGCAGCAGCATCTACCACGATCTTAGTATGCGCATTCAACCCCTCAACAAAAGTATGTGCAACAACCTCATTGGATTGGTTGTGGTGTGGAAAATCTCTCAATAGAGCTTTAAATCGCTCCCAGACTGAATACAAAGACTCTCCTTCTAACTGTCTGAAGGACATAATTTCACTCCTCAGCCGGGCTGTCTTGGCAGATGGATAAAATTTAGCCAAGAACTTCTTAGCCAAATCCTCCCAAGTAGTGATAAACCCAGGCTTTTCAGCCTTTAACCACTTCCTTGCTGCCCCGATCAGTGAAAACGGGAACAACGTCAAGCGAACATAATCAGTAGGAACTCCCGCTGGTGTATAAGTATCACTGATCTCCAGAAAATTCTGAATGTGTTGCTGCGGATCTTCATGAAGTAATCCACCATATTGCCCGGTCACATGCAGCAACTGAATCATGCCGGACTTAATCTCAAAGTGCCCGGTGATAGCGGGCTTAACTATGCTAGACGCTACCCCCTCCAGGCTGGGGAGAACAACATCTCGCACAGCTAAAGCTAGTTCTGCTGCCATTCCTGTAGGTAAAGATCAAACAGACCTAATACCTGAAACAACACAAAACTCAAAACAAAAATTAAACCTGAATAGAAAGTAATAAACTGTTCAAAAAGAAATCAGTCAATTATTTAGTCCCCGGCAACGGCGCCAAAAACTTGTTGCTCCCAAACGCACACGCAAATATACGTGGTCGACAAGTAATAAAATGATAAGTAGAGTATCGTTCCCACGAGGACTATTCAGACTGAATTCTAGCAAACAATTTCCTAAGAACTATTCAGGGATCTTTTCCAATAGTGATGAGTTTTATTAACTAAAGAACAGTAGTTTAAATGGTAGAAGTGAATTCAAGCAATGGAGCAAAACTTGGTTGTTATCAGTAATAAGGAGACGGTCCAGGGTCAGAGTTACGAACAATTCAGTTGAGTTTTCCAATTGATTCCACTTCTTAAATCCCGGATTACCAACTGACAGAGTAAATGTACCTGTGAAAACCTTTCGATTCTTCACAGTCTATGCAGGCTACTTCAATCCCTATATGTCTATGGGCTGAATCACGTACACGCATTAACGAATTCTGTAATTAGTTAAACTAGGCGAGCAAGTATATGTCTATCCTACTCACAAATTGGTTCCCCGATGCCCGGGTTCACAAGCTAGTTCTATTCTTTCTTATTACGTAATTAAATTCCCTCTTTCGAGTTCAATCTAAAAACCATAGATAATGCGTAATAATCGGGCCCTGACAATTACACAAGTGAAATCAAGAAAGAATAAGCAATCCGTTATGGGACTCAATAGATGGAAATCAATCTTCAAACATCAACCTTCATGAAATACTCTAACCTTAGAACGATAGAATTAGCTATGCATACTCATAATAACAACACAAGGATTTGATGAAATAATGAAATAATGATGTAATAAATTAATGGAAGGAAGAAAAACCCTTGTTCAAGATGTTATGAGCTCTCCAATTTGCTCCAAAGTCTGAACTCCCATGAAAAACTAAGTAAAAGAGTACTTATATGGTTTACAAACACCTAGTAATAAGTTAGACCCAAGCCTAGACGAAATAGGAAGTAAAAATCCGCTCCAGGGTGCTATAACGGGCGCCCTGCGCCTCGTAACGCGCGACCTTAGGCAGACTACGTCGAAGTATGCACGCTTTTGCCACGCGCCGCGCAGCCAAACGCGCCAGAAGCTGGGCGCTTTGGCTGGCGCGGCGCGCCACCTGTGGCGCCAGTGCAAATTTCTGTTCCCTTGCTCCTTTTCTCGCTTCGTGTTGTGCCTTCGTGTGCTCGATCCAATCCTCAATCAAAATCCAATCTTTTCTTGCTCGATCATGCTCTATAAAGCTCCAAATGGACTTCATAACAACCTACATACACACGACATAAAATTAGTGCAAAACCACATTCACAAACTATAAAACGAGCGAATAACAAGCTCAAACATGCGGAAATATTAAAGAAACATTGGCATAAAATACCAAACATCAATACACATACAAACATCGTATAAGAAAGAAAAAATGACATCAAAGACCCACAAAGTTTCGGCATTCTTTGCAACTTCGTGTTCCAATATATGCACATAAATAATGTGGTAGAGTGATGTATCTTGTTAAAAGCTTTTGATTACTCTAGAAGAATTTGAAAACAACAACAATAGAATAATGAACGCATTGAGCAGCCATGAGGCCCACGACTGCGTTCCAATGTTGTTGGTTCAAAAAGCTTATGATTGAAAAGAAACATTTGCAGCAGCCATAATAGTAGTTTATGTACTTCAAATTTAAGCAGAATGTTTTTCAAGAATATAACTGTATTTATTTTATGTATATACATCTAATCTAAGCTAGCGTTTGGACATAGATTTGGTTGAAACTTGGTGATTTGATTTTTTGGAGTTGAGTTAAAAAATAATTTTTGGAACTTGAAGTTGTGTTTGGATATAAAATTTATTTGAAAAATAGTTAATGTTTTGTGAGTAGTTTTTCAAATTTCCCAAAATCAGCCTTTGAGCACTTTTTGAATTTTTAGGACTTTTTGAAAAAAATTTTGATGAAATAGCATAAACAAATAATTTTTCCCCCGAAAAACTCTAAAAAAATGTCTCCAAAAACTATAAACAAACGGGGGTTAAGATCACAAGAAGAACATTAATTAAGGTTTAATAATAGTAACAAGTGACCAAGTGTGTTTGACTAGTCAACAGCTATAAGGTCAATATTAAAATATTGGTACGATCCGTCATCCATTCGTCAGGCCTTCCAAGTTCCGTATATACATATTTCCAAATGCAAATCCATCAAATATTAGTATCTCACAGTAAAGTAGAGTTTGAAAGAGCGAAAAAGACAAAGAAAACAAAAGCGAAATGAATGCAGCGGTGATGGCAGCCCAACCAGTAATCAAAGTAGCTGCGCTATGTGGTTCCCTTCGTAAAGGTTCTTATAATCGTGGTCTCCTCCATGCCGGTAATTATTATTTTGTTTGACCATAAATATATTTTTTGGTGATTTAATTGCTTATTAATGTTTGGATGATGATGATATATAGCGATGAAGATATGCAAGGAATCTATAAATGGAATGGAGATAGAGTACGTGGACATATCCCCTTTGCCATTTCTGAACACTGATCTTGAAGTCAACGGTACTTATCCTGCTGCTGTGGAGGCTTTTCGTAAGAAAATAGAAGCAGCTGATTGTTTCCTTTTTGCTTCTCCTGAGTACAATTACTCTGTCACTGGTATGCTCCACTTTACTATCTTCAAATATTCTTATTTTTTAAATTTTTATTTTATATATATAATCGAGTAATCCGCAAATTGCCGAGGTCCAATCAGGGGCTGAGTCAGAATTTAATAAGTTTGATTAAAAAAATATTAGAATGTCACATTTGAAATTTGAACCTATGACCTAAAGAATTTTTGAACCTCATATATAACTACACTAGAAAGTTCCTTTGTATCAAAAACATTTCATTTTTACTCTATTTATGTAGTATAAGATTCGGAAGAAGGGGCTTCAACTGCAATTGAAACTTGACAGATAATGGACCCGTCATTCATAAATCTTAACTTGTTACTCATTATTTGCACAAAAGTTAAGAGTAACTTGCAAGGTTCCTCGTATCAAAATTAGGTTGAAGCAGGAAAAGAGAATAGTATTCTTTCATCTGTACTGGATGGCAACTATGAATTGGCATTTCTTGGTTTTTGCTTTAGTTAGCCTGGGAATTCGGCTACTTTAGTGCAATTTCAACTTCTATGCACGGAGAATCTGAAAATGTTTACGTTAGTTAGGCTGAAACCAAGATGGAAGAATTAATGTTAAATGTGTTGTACCATTCGGTTTTATCTGTTTGTACTTATTTACTACTGCTAGTCTGTTTAATAAACTAATTACTCCCTCCGGTTCATAATATAAGATTTTTTGGCATTTTTCATAAAGATTAAGTAATTCACCTTTTAGCATTGATTGACAACAAAATTGACCATATTAATCCTTTTTATTTCTTTAATTTGTTCATTGGAAAAAGAAAAACAGATACTCCAAGTCTCTTTACTCCAAGGCAACTTTGGAAAAAAAGTGTTAATTCCTTCTTGATACGTGGAAAAATCAAATATTGTGGACCACAAAAAAAAAGGCCAAAAAATTTTATATTGCGGACCGGAGGGAGTACACAGCCAGTGGTGGAGCTAGAGTATCACATATGGGTTCGGCAGAACTAGTAGCCTTGGCCTAAATATACAAAACCTAGTTATTACTATCGCTTGAAGTTGCTGTCTTAGAATCCAGAACCCACAAAAATTCAAATCCCGGTCCGCCTCTGTTCATAGCAGTAGCATGATAGTCCTACTATCTTATGGTAATGTGTGTGACCATAAAAGTTGAAGTAGTCCTAGCCGGATCAAAGGATTTTGGTGCCTTGTTTGGATCCAAACCCTCACAGTTTGGAAGTTTTGTAGATTAGACTCTGGATATGCAAGATTAGTTTGTACACTATCCTGGTAACAGCGGCGGGTGTAGACTTTTGAGTATGGGTTCAACTGAACCTAGAGTTGGCATATATACATCAATGTGAAAACTCACTAAAATTTCAACAACTTTTAGATCCGAACCCATAATTTTAGCAAGATAATGAGCTAATTGCTAAGAACTTTAAATGTTGAAAGTTTAAAGCTTGGATTTGCCTCTATCTTGATATGGTATTGACATACTATGTTAATAGGGGAGTGCAAATAGTGTGATGGATTTATCGCTTCTTGTGATTATACTCTTGGTACTACTGACTAACATTTCCTGCTGCTTGGGTAGGACCCTTGAAAAATGCAATTGATTGGGCATCTCGACCTCCAAATGTTTGGGCTGATAAAGCAGCAGCGATCGTGAGTGCTGGAGGTGGTTTTGGTGGAGGACGATCACAATATCACCTTCGACAGATAGGAGTCTACCTTGATCTTCATTTCATTAACAAACCTGAATTTTTCCTGCCTGCATTCCAGCCACCACCAAAGTTTGACAGTGATGGTGTGCTGATAGATGAAGAAGCCAAACAGAGACTAAAAGCAATTCTTTTGGCTTTACAGGCATTTACCTTGAGACTCAAAGGCAAGTGTGAGTAGCTTCTGTGAGTGAATCTGATTCATCTCATCTAATATGGATGGAAAAAATTGTTACAAGTTTTCTTCAGCGAAAAAATAAAAATAAAAAATACCAGTTTTCTAGTTCTCAGAAAAACAGTTCTTGCATTGTAAGTTTGAAACATCTATTCGGTTGATTGGTTATGCTAGCAGAGTTGAAATTTCATGGAGATGGATGAATAATGATTGGGATAAGTTGAATCTCTGTCTAGAGTATTAGTATCTATTTTTAGTTATTATGTGGCTTGATATTTACTCTCGAATTTACGTGCTCTTAAATTTTCCTTTTAACTCTGTAGTCTTTTCAGGGTTTTGGGAACTAGAGGGGAAAACCCTCGTCTTGGTACTGTGAAGCTCTTATAAAGCTGTTCTTTACTATTGTGCTGATGATTATGAGGGGGTTGGGGGAAGGGGTTCTCCCTCTTGGCTTATGAGCTGTTCTTTATTATCATACGAAAGGTTAAGAGGGGAATCTCCTTCTCAATTTATGGAGCTCTTGTAAGTTAAACCAAAATCGATTGTATTGGTTTATGCAGATACCCTTGAATTGTTCTTTCATTGTCTTAGAGACCAGAGGATCATCTAAGCAAGCGGTAAACCTGGTTAAGATACAAACATTGTTACCATGTCACATAAGTCTCATTAACGTCAACCCTTTGTCCTTCATGAGAAAGAATACTGAATACATGAAGATCATTGCCTTAGGCAGAGTAACATATACTCAGGACTAACCAAAGTAACCAATCAGGAAAATATGTAATTCAACAACCACTACATACTACGTAAAAACAATATTTCGAAAAGTGCCTTGCGTTCTCTCTATTCAAACTTGATAATTTGTTTAGTGATAACTTTTGTGCAAGTTTTATTAAGTTGGGTTGCAATTTGTTTTCAAGATTAAAAGTTTGAGCTGTTAACCTCTTATGGTGTAAGAGATGATTCAAGCAAAATGAATAAAAGTTTGAACCGTTAACCTTCAGTATTGTTAGCGAGGACTCAAACAACAGAAGGAACTGTTTGAATCGGTAATTCTTAGTGATGGCATCAATGATGACACAAGGTGGAAGTTTCATCTTCCATATAAAAGACACTTCTCTTTTACTTTGAGATATCGGGAACATCGAGATGTAGTCCTCCATAGAGACGATCGAGGGGTAGAGCGAGGGTTTTTTCAACAATTATAAGGAGAAAATAGTATTGTGAGGTAAAATGAAATTTTTTTGAGAAATACGAGAGAAGCTAATGTTAGGATTAGGGGTGTGCGTGGGTCGGTATGGTATGGTATGGTATGATGAATTTTGATTTGGTAATTTCGTTATTCGGTTTTATAAAATGTTATACCAATCCCAAACCAAATTAAATTCAATGTGGTTCGGTTTTCCTCTTTTCGGTTTCGATTTTTTTCGGTATGGTAATTTCGGTAGTTCGGTTTGAACTATGGGTGGATAACGGCCCGGCCCGGTCCGGGACCGGTACCGGCAACAGGTTCCGGGCCAAAAAAAATTCAAAACCGGATAAAAACCGGCTTACCGTCCGGTCTCATCCGGTTAAAAAATTGGAGCCGGATCGGAACCGGGACCGACGACCGTTTAGCCGGTCGGTCCGGTCCAGTTTAACGATTTTTTTTAATTTTTTTAGTTTTTTTTTTTTAGGCAAATAAAGTTGAAAATTGAAAAACTTAACAATTTATGTAAACACCATTTGTAATAATTATGTAAATTATATTTTTAATGAAAATAAAATAATTGTGTAAATTATATTTTTAAATTTATTAACGTAAAGTAAATAAATAAACACTAAACAAACGTTGATTGGAAAAGAAATACATACAATTTATTGAAAATTCGGGAAATACATAATTCAAATGACAAAAACAAACTAGAAATTGAAAATTACAAAAATACTAAATAAACTAGAAATTCGAAAGTACATAATTGAAATGACATAGAAAATTCCTTAACCATTTCTTCAATTATTACGCAGATATATGCCCCCACCCGACGACTCCATTCGTAATTATATTATTTTTCTAAGTGTAGTATAAGTTTATGGGTTCCACCCACTAAGCTCAACTCTCTTTCACAAATTCTACATTTAGCTTTGTGATCTTCTCTATTATATTCCATAAATGCCCAAATTTCAGAGCGACATCTTCGTTCAGGACGTTGTGGAGCAGATGGAACAGCGGGAGCAGCGGGATTAGCGGGATTAGCGGGAGCTTGATTTCCAGCCATTATAATTTATAATTGTTTGGACTTTGGACTTTGGAAGAAATTTAGAAAATAGCCCTTTAAGAGTAATTTGAGAGATAAATTGATAGAAAGCGATGAATTGTGTGATATAATGATGAAATAATATGGTATATATAGATAAAAATAGGTTGGGGGTATGGGGGACGTTTAGGGGAGGGGGTGGTAGGAAAATATAGCCCTTTTTTGCCGTTGGCCAACGGCTATATTTGAAAGAGAGCCGTTGGCCAATTCAAACTGCCGGCCCGGTCCGGTCCGGCAGTCGGCCAAATATTTTTTTTTTTTTTATTTTTCCTTTGAGTTTTATTTAAAGTGGTGGATAATTTGAAAAATATTACAACAAAATATTATCAAGTTTTTACTTGTACATATGTTTGGAATGTTTAGTTTATTTCAATGTTTAAAGTTTAAACTTAGAACTAAAAAACTTGTAGTATTTTTTTAAACTTTGAACTTTGAAGTAATGAAATTTTTGAAGTGATGATTCAAAGTTCAAACTTTTGAATTAATTTGTTAAGTTCAAAATTCAAACTTTGAACTAATTTTAGAAAAATCAAATTTGAACTAATTTACAAACTAGTAATTAATTGTTGTATTTTTGCGTAAACTATAAATTAAAAATAAAAAGTATGAAGACAATAGTTGTGATTGAATTCCAAGGCTTGGAGCAATTTTATTGAATTGTTTAAGACGTAAGTAGTGCAACACATACTACAATAGCTAAACTTTCAAACTTGTAATTTCAAAATTCTTATTTAGAAAATTACATTCTTTTAAACATATTAGCTAGTTTCTTGAGGATAGTTGTAGGCTTTTCTTTAGGAACTGGCCGTTGTTGTTCTCGTTCATTGATCCACGCTCAATCTCACACCATTAATGGTGAAGGGCGGTCGTCAAAGTATAATACCCGATGTGAGTCGGGGTCGATTTCCCAAGGGAACTAGCACGTCAAGTGAGAGAGTTGCAAATAGATATTCAAATGAGGTTTAGTATTGAGTCCTAGAAGAATGATTTGTTTGATGAAAGCTATGATTAATTCTAAAGTGTAAGCAATTAAACGAGTAAGTTGTTCGATATTACTAGACTAGGGGTGCAACCAACTAATAGTGATTTCCAACCAACGGGTGTCTTTACTTCACTTTCCCAACACAAGTATAATTATGGTCGAGCATTCCGATCGTGATCTCTAGAATCCTTCCGGCCTAGGAGAGATCTTTCGCAACCCGCTCGTCAAAGCCTTAGTTGAATGCTTGAAGCACTACTCAATGACCCGAGGAAAGGAGACCTCTTCCGAGCATAACTCCTTTTAGATGAGTTAGTCTATATGAATAGCCTATCAACTCAAATCCTCGCCAACTCCACTATTCTACACTAGTTAATCTCTTCCGAGTCTTTAACTAGCAATGTAGACAAGAAATTCCAAATATTATGGATTTTGGGATTTTGATGTTATTGTAATGGGGAGTTGGATAATTGTTACTTGTGTTATAGTTAGTGAAATAGAACAACACTCATTAATTTTCTATCACAATAGCATAATTACACCCCTAGTTATGAGTTTAGCTACTCATAACTAGGGTTTGAATCATAGTAATAAAGATGTAATGAAAAGATGAAATCATGTTGGACATAAGTTTGAATTGATATATGGAATGAAGATTCAAAGTTACAAGATTAGAAGCTTACAAAATGATGTTAAGTCTCCAACTTGGCTCCCAAAATCGCCCAAAATATAGAGTAAAATATAGTGTAAGTGTTGGTGTAATAAAACCCTCACTTTCCTATTTATACTCCTAAGAAAATTACACAAAAATCTTCTTCCGTCCCAATTGTGCTGGCCGCACAATTCCTTGAAGACTTGAAGTAGTTGCTGCTTGTTTTTGCATTATTATGCTAAGCATTGTGCTGACCACACAATTGGGTCTTTCTCAGCATTGTGCTATCGCACAATATTGTGCTGAGCCGTACAAGTCCTTGAAAACTTGTTCCATTTCACGCGACTCCAACTTCGACTCGACTCAGCCTTCTTTGTGTTCTTTCCGCTCAGTTTCTAGCCTCGAGCGTTTAAACTAAGTAGCACCTGAAGTCACGCAACATTACATAAGAATTGGTCATGAAATTAGCTTAAAAACACACAAAGTTCCTATAAATGAAGGCTCAAGGTCGGTAAAATGCCGACTTATCATTCATCATCTCCTTCTGGTTCTTCTTCTTCTTCTTCTTCTTTTTCTTCATTGTCGGTTTGACTCCCTTCACTTGTTCCGTCGCTCAAAATTTGATCAAGATATGCTTTGCCTTTTTGCTTAGTAAGTTCTGGTAGACCAAAGTTTCTTCGCTCTGCTCTGATCCAATCCTTGAATAAAACTCCTGTCTCCATTGCCTCCTCCTTCAACGAATATCTGTGATCTCCAATTTAAAATCTTCCTTGGCTAAAAGCGCTTTCCGATGCAACTGATGAAGCTTGAATTGTTAATATATCCCGGGACATTTTTGAAAGAATTGGAAATTGCGATTCTTGATTCTTCCAATAATCCAACAAATGATGAGTTCCAAAGTTTTTAAGTTTCTTTGGATATTGAATTAAATACACTTGGAACTCGTTGTATTCCTCTCCGTACTCGTCCTGTTCTGAAAGCAACTTTTCATCAAGTCCCCCAAAAGTGCCCATCCCCGCCTTTGAAGAAGTTTGCCCGGTGGATTGTATTGGTTCAGTTGGTGTAGCAGTGTCTGCCCAAGCTCTATACTTTGCAAAAAAAGCCACGGTATCTGCATAAACTTTAGCAATAGCCTCTTCTACACTTGGATACCCATTGGTAGCAATTTCAATAGGAGTAATTTCTAAAATTTCATATATTTCTCTAACAAGTCGTTCAGTTAACTTAATTTTAAAAGCATGATGCAACACAGAAGCAATGTAAAAAAGATGAGGAATTGGAGGGAAAAAAAATTTCAAAAATTTTCAATCATTCTCTCTAGAGCCGGTTTGTAAATTGCATATTGCTTATATAATTTCAATAATTCCGATATTTCAGCTATATAATATAACATGGTAGGAGTAGTTGGATAATATTGACCGGAAAATTCTAAAGTATCGTGATAAATTTTTTGTAAAAACTGAAGAAGATGTTGAACAAGTTGCCAATCCTCATCTTTAAGGTGATAGATTTCCATAAAATGTTTATTATACATTTGAGAAATAGACACTCTATATTCATAAGCAACATTCAATGCATCATATAAAGTGTTCCACCTAATACAAACTTCCTTTGGGACTCTTCTAATTGGCATTCCTATTCTACACATTTTCTTTCCCATCTCGCCTTCTTTCTTGGGTTTTATTTCTAAAATAAAAGTATAGCTATTTGCACTTTTGCGATAATGTCGTTAAACAAGTCAAGACCATCTTTTATTACTAAGTTGTAAATATGACATGCACACCTAACATGAAAAAATTCCGCAAAATGGGGGTTCAAAATAGGTATCAAGTTCCTAAGTGCGTCTGTGTTGTTTGTAGCATTATCTACCGTAATACTAAAAACTTTGTTAGTTAAACAGTACGTACGACAAATTGATGAAACTTTATTACAAATATAATTTCCCGTGTGTGGTTCATCAACAACTATATAAGCAATAATACGTTTTTGAAATACCCAATAAGGATTTATCCAGTGAACAATAACAATAATATAATCACATCCTAACGACCCATATCTATAGTAAGACATACTCTAGTGTCAAAGTTATCAAACATATATCGCAAATAATCCCGATATTCGTTCTTAAATTTAATAATATCATTTTTAACAGTAGTTCTTGGAAAACCTTTAAAAGAGGAATTATATATAGACTGAACATAACGAACAAAACCAGTAGAAGAAGGAAAACTATAAGGTAAACTCTCGAGGGCAACTAGTTTAGCAATAGCTTCCCTATCCTTTTGTTTATCATAAGTAAGAAGCCCTCATGTTGTTTGGTTAACTCTTGTTTGGGTACCCGAAGATTCATCATGCGCTACTCCCCCATGTTCGGTCCCTAAATATATACCACCCGCCCGCATTGACCATTCTTTAGGATGTTTCTTTTGTAAGTGGATCCTAAGTTTACCCGTCCCACCATCATTACCCCCAGTTTTAAAAAACCCACACTTTTTCACAAAATACCACACATGGCCGTCTGCGATTCAACATTCTTTGTTGCAAATTCCCACACCTCAGATCTTTCCTTACGTTTAACCGGTATTCTAGTAGGAGGTACAGGAGGCAAGTCAGACTGAACTTCGGGTGGACTAGTTTGAAATTCAGGTGTTTCTTCTAAATTAACCCCGTTTTGATTCTCATATCGTGTTTCTAACATTTCGTGATCAAGTATATTATCAGCGCTAACATTATGATAATATTGAGAATCATCTATGTGGGTGAACTAACTAGAAGTACCAGCAATTTCTTTACCCCTATTTCCCCTACGACCACGTGCTCGCCCCCACCACTAGTTCCAATTGAACCTCTTTGAAACATAATAATAGCAAATAAAATAAATATATGACAGAAAAAATTATAAAAGAGTAGAAGTAGGAACGACCAACCAAATATAACCGTATAATTGAGGTGAAGTTGAAACTTGAGCCTCCACTTCAATTAATTAGTTGAATACTTGATAATTGAAAAATTGTAAAAATAGCCAAATTGATATTTCAACCAAGTAGCACCTCCAATTGACCCAATACTTGATATTTGTAAACTTCACCAAATAGCCAAATATAACTTTGATAGCAACTCCAATTAGAACTTGATAAAGTAGCCAAATTATAAACTTTTAACAAATACTCAAAGTAGAATAATAGCAATATTGTAAAAAAATTGAGAGAATTAGAGAGAATTGGAAGATTTGTGTGAAAAATATGATGAAATAATGGGGGTATTTATAGGAAAAAAATAGTTAGAGGTGGTTATCGGGTGGTAGAGGGGTCAAAATAGCCGTTTTTGGTGGAAGCACCAATGAAAGTGAACCTTTATTCTTTCGTTTCCTTTTCTCTTCGAACCGATTGGGAACAGGTCCGGATTCGAGGTTCGAACACAAAAGCCCATATTAACATTTCCCAATTCAAGGGAAAGATCCTCGCTGTTAACAAGAGGAACATAAGAGACAACTAGTCCTCTCTTACCTCGGGGTCAAAAGAGCCGTTGCCAACAACTAGTTAACGGTTGAAAATGTGATTTTTTTTTTTTGGACAGGTCCGGTCCGACTCGGTCCGGCTGGTACCGGTCCATCCATATTTTTTCTTCAAACCATGTCGGAATCGGGGTCGGAGACCGTTAGGGGTGTATTGGTCCGGTCTCAACCGGTCCGAGCCGGTTTCCGGCCCAGTCCGGTCGAACCCGGACCGTTTGCCACCCTTAGTTTGAACCTTAGATAGGAAAATACTAGATAAATTAAATTCTCTTCCGTCTTTATGTTTTAATAATCTTGCATAAAATTATATAAATTTGTTGATCCAAATATGTCTACTTAATGCCTTGATTCATAGTAAAGAAAACCAGAGTTGCTACTTCATATTTAAACAATTTATACATACTGAAGATAGCTATCAATTAACATGCAAACTATAACTAAACAATCACATTATGTAAAGCTAAAACACTCAAAAACTTCCACTAGCAGCCTAACAACAAATTTCTACCACTAGACATCAATACTTACATTCTATTATTATTATTTGTATATAATATAATAATTTATTATAATATATCTATTATTTCGGTATGGTATTCGATATTTCGGTATTCTTTTAGAGAAAACCAAATACCATACTGATTACCAATATTTTATAAAGCTCATACCGTTCCCAATATAAAATATCAAATACCAAATTTTCTGGTTTCGATTCGAAAATTTGGTATATACCAAATTATACACGCCCCTAATTAGGATACACGTTATCTCTTGGTTTATTTGTCGGGAAGTTAGAGCGGAGTCTCTAATTTGTATTATCTCTATCCACACTATTATTATTATGAAATTTCTCTTACTAGTTCCGTAATTCGTGAATGAATGAGCTAACTTATTAAACCACTTAAATCTATATGTAACTAATAACTATAATTGTATTACCAGTAGTATCTTGTGTTATTATAGTAACATTTCGATTTAATATATCAGATGATATGTTTTCTCGGCGTCGCACAAAATCAATTCAAACAACAAAGAGAAGTGAACACATCCCATACCAATGGAGAAGAAAGAGAGAGAAAAGAGGATGCAATGGTTACCACATAAAACATATAGAAATTCATGAATTACTACTTTTTAAGGCGAAATCTAATCCACTTAATTATTGGAAAAAGAAATTAAATTATTAGCATAGAAAAGGACCACATGTGCAGATAACTCGTAAAAACATACTCCATTTCTTACCCAATTCATCCTTAATTAATACTCCCTCCGTCCCAAATTAGTTGTCGCTTTAGGAAAAATGGTGTGTCTCAAATTAGTTGTCGCTTTAGGATTTCAAGACAAAAATTGTTAGTCTTTTCCAACTATACCCTTAATAATTAAAAAATTCTCAACAAAATTTAATCGTCAAACATTAAATAGGGGTAACATAGTAAAATACACACTCTATTTAATGATTTTCTTAATGGGCGTGAAGAAGCCAAAGGCGACAACTAATTTAGGACGGAGGGAGTACTTAGCAGCAGTAGCTAGACAACTTGGTATTTGGGACACGTGAAAATCCACCCAAGGACGAGACATCTTCAATAAATGGGGGACACACTTTGTGACAAAATTGAGCAGCACATACAGACATACTTGTAGAAAGTGGTACTAGGATTTTACCCTAAATTCCTAATGCCCCGTCTTCCATGCATGTAATGACAATGAAATGCAAGCTCAATGAAATGTGTCACATTTCCTTATTTATCTATTTAAAAAAAAAGTCACATTTTCTTTTATGTATCACACTTTTCTTTTTGGTCTGTCTCAAAAAGAATATCACATTTTTTTATTTGTCAACTTTTTAATGCACTATCTTACTTACTTTTTAATGCACTGTCAAATTGGGCCCTACTTACTTTAAAAGTAACAAACAACTTTTTGATTACTCCAATCTTCTCTCTCTTACTTTTTCAAGGATATATTTGAACTTTTTTAAAATCAACTTCTATTTCTTAAACTCCGTGTCAAGTCAAACATCGCCATATAAATTGAGATGGAGGGAGTACTTTCTTGGCCAAATGAGAAACTAGACGGTTGTAGAATCATAAAAGATCTAAAAGAAAGAAAAAAGATTTCTAAAGCTTTTTTTTTTTTTTTTGGCGCTGTCATATTGAGACGTAAGTAATCTCGAAACAATCGATTTATTTTTTACAAGGTAGGGTAAGGTCTGCAGTATATTTATTTTTTATAAAATAGGCTAAGGTCTGCATACGTCGCACACTTTCTAAATTCTACTTATGAGATTACATTGGATATATTATAGTTGTTGTTATTGTCATGAAGTGAGTTTGTAAAAAAAAATAGTTTTCCAGATAATTAAGAAGAAAAAAAAAAACCTTCAGTCTTGACTCTTGAGAGAATAAGGTATAAGTTTGTTCTTTTATCGTGGCTGTTTGTCATAAGCTCCACGTCATTTTCTTGAGGAGCGTATTATAAAAGCTACTCCTGTAAGAATAAGTTCTAGTACTGATTATTATCACAGTAAAATGCATAATTATTAAAGATTTAATTATGAATCATTTAATTTGGGTTATCATCTCATATACTCACTGAACACCGACGCTCTAAACAGCTTAATTATATAACATACCGATACTTTTCAAAATTTACGTAACATAACAATACTTTTAAATTAATTACAAAACATACCATAAGGGGCAAAATAGAAATTTCCTACATTATTTTTAGCGGTTTTTGTATTTTTCCTTTCCTTCTCCATTTCTCTCCACAAGTTTCAGTTTATTCTCTCCATTCCTCTTTAATTTCTTCATAGTTATCAGTTTAGGCTTTTCTCTCCGGCAAATTTTGCCTGAATTTCTCAAATACGTGGTTCAATTTGATCGAAAATGTCTCAAAAATCAAATAGTTCACCGTCTGATCGTGAAAAGCGTATGAAATCGCGTCACAAAGCTTCGCCGGTTGTTCAGGGACTTCGACGAGGGCGGTCAGTTGGACTTAGTAGTCCTGAAGTTTCGCCGCCGGATGTTAAAGCTGGTAAACGGAAGGTAAGTGATGACGATAAAGGGAAACGTGTGGTGGATGATGATTTCATCGACGAAATCGACGCTGAGGTTAAGTTGAAAAGGAGCAAATTTGACCGGTGTGGAGTTCTCGCACAAAATCAAGTGTGCTCAGAGCAAACTGTATGTATTATTTTTTTTTTTTTTTTGTTTTCATGTTGTATTTTTATTGTATATTTGTGTATGTTTCCCTATTACACATGTCTAAACTATGTGTTTTTTTTTTGTTAAATTTTTATATTTTTGTGTAAACTGTATATTTTTTGTCTAAGCTGTGTATTTTCCTGTATATTTGTGTATGTTTCTCGGCTATTGATGTATAAACCTGTATTCTCTTGTATATTTTGTATGTTCCTGTTTAAAATAGATATAATATGTATATTTTTGTGTAAACTGTGTATTTTCCTGTATATTTCTGTATGTTTCTAGGCTATTGATGTATCAACCTATATTCGCTTGTGCATTTTATATCCCTGTATAAAATAGACATGATATGTATATTTTTGTGTAACCTTTATATTTTCCTGTATATTTCTCTATGTTGTCGGCTATTGATGTATAAACCTGTATTCGTTTCTGTATTTTGTATGTTCTTGTTTAAAATGGACATGATATGTATTTTTTTTGTTTAAACTGTGTTTTTTTTTCTTTATGTCTCTTGGATATTAATGTATAGACTTTGTGTTTGCTTGTATATTTTTGTATGTCCCTTGTTTAAAGTGTGTCTTCATGTTTAAAATAGAGTTATTCATGTGCATAGCTATGTAGACTTATTCTGTATGTTCTTGCTTATTCCTTTGCCTTTTTGCTCTTTTTATTGTATGAATTTGTATATTTTTGTATTCTCTTTTGTATATCCTTATTGTTAATTTTACTTTTTTATTTTGTTCATATATAGGGCTGCAATTTTATGTTCCTGTAGATATTGTTTCTGTTGTCGATCACTGGACTGGGACAACTCGTTATGACATTGTTAGCACATTAGAAGACACTTTGACACCTGTTCAATTACAGTTGTTTAGGCAGACCTGCTTTGTTTACTTCTTGGATCTACCACAAGTTTTTGGTCAATACCAATTAATTCACCACTTGATGTTAAGAGAAATTATATCAGACCGCCCCAGTGAGTTTACTATTATGGTTAATGGTACGTGGTTGTGCTTTGGGCTAAGAGACTTTGCAGTTATAACAGGTTTGAATTGCTTTGGTGATGATATAGTTGTTGCTGATGCTACTCCTAATAGGCTTATGTCGAGTTATTTCCCCAATCAGGAAAAGGTCCGTAGGAGTGAGTTAATCAAATGTTTCACTGGTAAGCGTTGGATTGGTGATGAAGATGCCGTGAAGTTGGCTATTTTGTATTTTCTACATGTGTTTGTGTTGTCTACTGACAGTGGTCAGTATATACCCAAGGAACACTTTGATTTGGTTGAATCAGGGGCATATCTTACTTATCCATGGGGCAAATGTTCGTTTATGTTATTGCTTGAAACTATTCGCCAGAAGTTATATCCTCCTTTAAAATTTTATCGTATTGGTGGGTTGCCGCTTGCATTACAAGTGTGGTTTTATGAATGTTGTTCAGTGGTTGATCGAAAAGTTGCTACTCGTGTTGGTAACTTAACTCCTAGGATTCTCAATTGGAAAGTTATTGTCAATCAACCTAGGTTTAGCAATCTATCTAAAGGAATGTTTAGTGGCACAAGCGCTGAGGTAAAAAATTGTTACATTTACTTTATTTGTGTTTTTTAATGTATATGTATGCCATTGTACCCATTTTATTTATCGATTATTGTGTGGTCTGTTTTTGTAGTTGGTGTTTACCAATATTGTTGCAACTCATGATAAGGTACAGAAATTCAACTTGCCCCCTTTGGATGATGTTGTTGTCACTGTAAATAAGGCCCTTCCCAGACAAAGTGTAGCCACTCGACTGCCTTCTTCTGGGTCTATACCCATCCCCTCTCAGAAAATGCAGCATCAGAAACCACCTGTTCATGCGTCCCAAACTGTGCATCTAAGTGATGTTGCCGCTCAGTTGCAGCAGTTGACTACTGACTTTCAAGATTACAAGATGCATGTATATATTGCTTTTATGTTTAGCATCTTGTTGATTTTGTATGCTTGCAAGTTGACCTTTCTGTACTTTGTTTTGTATTTATTTTCTAGGTTGATTCTCAATTTACTAATCTTCATACTTTCCTCAATAAGTCATTTAGTGAGGTGTTTGCTCGCTTGAAGGTAATGACTTACTGTTTTTATAAATATTTTTGTTGTATTTTGTGTTTTGTTTTTCTAACTATTTCTTATTTCAACAGGGTGTTAGAAGCAGCCCTGTTGTTGGTGAACATGATAATCGAGCTGGTGATTCTCATTATGGTAGTCCCTTTGAAGGCGGTCCTTCTATGCAACCTACTGATAAGCGACGCCAACTTTTATGTATGTGTGGTTGCTTCTCTTCTATTATTTATGTTTACTTTTCCTAATGTATACAAATGTATTGTTTTGTATACATGGTGTTTCTGATGGTCCATCTGTTGGCCATGATTCTGATTTTTTGGATCGAACCGTTGGAAAAGTTTGCAGTCCTGTGCAACATACTGCCACCCCATTTAGTAGTAGTGTATGTTTTTTGTCTTTATTTTTGACATTTTTGGATTGAACTGCTGGAAAAATTGAACAATTTTTTTCTTCATACAGGCTGTTGCGCCTGGAGTTTATAGACAGCGTGAACATGCTGGTCGCAGAGAGGATGTGCCAGGTATAGTTTGTGGAGTACTCGATCAGAAGGATTCTATTTATCATCTATATGGTGGACCAAGTTTTTCGATTGGGGATTTTAGTGAAGGTTCTGAACATGTTGGTAATGTGGCCTGTGGAAGTGAAGCTCAAGCGGACATTGTATGTACTATTTTTAGTTTTTCATAATATTTTTTTTTTTGTATTTTTGTGTATTCGTTTGTAGTTAAGTGTATTTTCTGTATATTAATGTATTTTCTATATATTTATATATTGTAGCAGGTTGTTACTGTGGGACCATTGGCTGTTCTGAAGCCAGATGGTAATATGGACTGTGGAAGTGAAGCTCGAGTGGACAGTGTATGTACTATTTTACTTTTTTTACTTTTTTTTTTTTTTTTTTTGTATTTTGTGTATTTCCTTGTAGTTAAGTGTATTTTTCTGTATATTTAATGTATTTTTCATATATTTTATATATTGTAGCAGGTTGTTACTGTGGGACCATTAGCTGTTCTGAAGCCAGATGGTGATCAATTCCCCAAATTTTCTATTGATCCCAATTTTCCCGATTTTCCCCTGTCTACGTATGATGAGATCGATGCAGCTATCGCACGAGCTATGTCTATGTGTAAGGCAGTGGTGGTTGTACCAGCTAATAACCAACCTCCTGACAATGTTGATTGTAAAGAGATGGATTCTGAAAACATATTAGAGGATGCCCTAAGTGAAGATACATGTTCTGATGACAACAGTCAGCCCGACACAGCAGTTCTTGATGGGCAGGAATCCCAGCTTGTTTTGGTCTCGAGTGATGGAGATGATGCTGCCACACCTGAGTAGTTGATTGCACGCATGCGGCGTCCAGGGAGGTATGGCAGGTCTCCTTGGGTTCTCAATTCACCGGGACCAAAAATCTTTCAGAAAAAACATCATTTTATTTATAATGTTGATGCTGACATTGACCAAGATCTGGAAAATGCATTTGTTGCATGGGTTGAGGATGGGATCGAGCCAAGCAATCGAAGTATTTTTCCTTTTATTTTGTACTGTTGATGGTATTTTTCCTTTTGTATTCTTTTGTAATGATTTGTTTTGTTTAATTTTTGTGAATCATCAGGAAGTCGCTTTATCCAAGAGAAGCTGACCGAATTCAGCATCCTTTTGCGTTAGGAGTTGTGAAAGTTGAAAGGAAGGAATGGTTTCGGACGTTGCTGCACAGTGGAGGCACTTTGAATGACCAGGTATGTATGTGTTTGTATATACCTGTATGTATGTGTATCAACTGATTCTTATTTTTCTGTATTTTTTTGTATAAAATTGTATGAATCTGTATACATTTATCTCAATTGTATGTTTATATTCCTGATTATTATGTGTAGCCTTTTCTGATTGTATGTTTATCTCAAATGTCCAGCACATTGATGTTGTGTTTTACTACTTGAGGAAGAAAGGAAAATATGGTCCTGATGTTTCTCGTAAATTCACCACTACTGACTGTTATTTCAAGAATATGGTTGAGGACGTTTTTAAGGCGTACAAAGCTAGTAAGAACAATCCGACTGTGGTGTCTAATGATGATCCTATAGCGCAGTATGTTATGGGATTTAGGCTGATTGGAAACACCCCATGGGTTAACGTTGATTATGTTTTAGTCCCATTGCATGTTAAAGAGAAATTTCACTGGGTGTTGGCTGTTGTGGCATTCAAAGAGAGGTGCATTTGGTTATTTGATTCTATGCGTGGAAGATCTAGTGCTCTTGTGCGTGGTCTAGTTCAAAAATTGGCTGTTGTCTTGTCTCTTTACCTTTCAGTCACCAGCTTCTATGGTGCGAGGCCTGACATTGATTGGAATTTAAACCCAGCTTTCAAAGATAAATCTGCGACAGATCCGTTCTCCGTTGTTTCAGTTACAGATATTCCAAAACAAGCTGTTGGATCACTGTATGTATATTAGAAATACATTTTTGTTACTATTTCTGTTATGTAGTTCTTTTTACTTATTGTTTTTGTTGTGTTTGCAGCGACTGTGGTGTGTATGTTGCAGCATATGCTGAGTATTTTGCATGTGGATTCGATCAACCACCTGTCGACTTTGATGTTGATATTTACCGCAGCAGATTGGGCACACTACTATGGCACTATGCAAAAACAAAGCAGGACGAACGTTCCATCAGTGGGGATGAGGTTACAGGAATTCAGTTCAAGAAGAAGGCTGGTCCAAAGCGGGGAGAAGTTTATCATTAAGTAGTTTATGTTTAGGTTTAAGTAGTTTGGAATATACTGATGTTTAAGACATCATTGTTCTATTTTTGTTTCTAAGTTACATCAAGGAATATGCTTCTGGATGTTTGGTTTTATAATCTGTTAATATAATGACGTTCTTATTCCTTTTTTTGTTCATAGTCTATACAATTTTTATATGTTAATGAAATGAATTTTAGCACTCATTTTCACTCATTCAGAACTTGGTTTTTTATAACGGTGAAGTGCATCGCACTCCCTTGAGCGATGTTTCAGTTTGTGTTGCACATAGACATGTATGAATTTTAACATACATGTCTATTGCACCTGGATGGTGAATGAAATGTATGTGTATGCAGCCTAACATACAGTTTTATACATACTCGAATAAAAGTGTATGCCCACACAACCTGACATAAATTTCACAGAATGGGTAGATAAATTGTTTCCTATAGCAAATCTGTCCCCACTGCATGCTAATAAAATTGTATGTGCTATGCAAGTGAATTAACTGTATGTCTATGCAGCCTAACATACATTCTACCCATACTGGACATACACCATTTTATAGTTTTATACATATTGGCAACAAAACTGTATGCCCACACATACACCCTAGAAAAATCCATCATGTATCCCTAAGTGATCGCTTGTCTTATTTACCATTTTCTTAGCGGGTGGTTTATTTTTGGTCCTTTTGGGTCGCCTGAACTGGGCTGATGGTGCTTTGCAAGATATCCATATAAGCTTATCGCACTTTCGGGTGGGGGCTCCGGGCTGCAGAGGGTTCTGGGGTAAAATATACTTTGTTATCTGATGACATTAGGCCTAGGGCTTCGTCGTACCCTGCTTACTTATCTTTCACTTTCACTCAGTAGCTCTTTGCTTGCCTGTACAAAGAGCATGCCCGAGGGGGCTACTACGCTCACCGCGCACTTGCATTACCACCTGAGCTTTGCTAGTGTAACATACATTCTACCCATATTAGACATACACTATTATGCAGATTTATACATACCGGCAACAAAACTGTATGCCCGCACTACATGCCATACATTTCACACATACAGAATTATACAAAATACTACAGATCGATACAAAACAAAATAGATTTATTCAAAAGAATATTTGAACAGTCTTTTCGAACTAAGCTGAGAAACAGATATTTTTGTAGTTCCATGCATTTCAATCTATGAAATTTTTATACAGTTGCAATGTAATGATTGTCATTGTAATAAATGGTTTTTGTAAGTGAGAATAAACAATATCCACATCTTGTTTTCAGCTTCTCTTTGACAGATTTGTGCATGTTGCTCTATTGTGCCCTTCATTCCCACACAGTCCACATGTCATCTTTGTTCTTTTTGGATGCAGTTCCCAAGCTGGTTTGTGTCTGGTCTTTTTTGGTCTGCCCGGAGTCCTTTTCCATATTGGGGGGGGGGGGGTGTGCACAACTTCATTAGTAATGTATGTAGGGATGTCCCAATTGCTTTCATCTGGTATTGGATTGACAGGCACTTGATATGTCTTCAACATGTAGTCTTTTGTGCAGTATGGGGAGGCATACAATTCCTCATCCATGCATTTAGATTTCATCACAGCGACTGCATGTGCACATGGTAGCTCATCGATTTGGAACCTTCTACAACAGCATGTTCGGTCTTTTAATGACACAAGAAATTTCTTTTGCCCATGCCAAACTGAATATGAATAAGCTGATGAAGTCTTTACCTGTAATATATAAGTTTTTTGAGTATTAGCTACATTATATATTCTACAGCGCTACAATATATACTACACATACGCATTAATACACAGTTCTACAAAAATATACAGAATACTTTGTATGCAATTAAATACAAAGTAAATTAGTCAGTATATATTCTACAGTGCTACAATATATACTACACATACGCATTAATACACAGTTCTACAAAAATATACAGAATACTTTGTATGCAATTAAATACAAAGTAAATTAGATTAGTCATCACCCATATTGTAGTTTTTTAGCTACTGGAGCAATGTTAGTGCAGAATTATTCAAATATATACACCAGACATACATACTTCATAAATTTTTGAAACTGAACTACAAAAAAGTGTTACCGTCATCTCGAGAGCCAAGGTTCGATGTTTATCAAGAATATCATTATATTTTTCACCCAGCTTTGTGAATGTATTCTCTGCACCTTCCCTATTGCGATTGTTCCAGAGTTCAACTTTTGCTCTCATGGACTCCATAAAAGCTGATACAGGCATATCTCTTGCACCCTTGCTAGCTGCATTTAATGACTCCGCAATATTTGAAGTCATTATCCAGCCACGACGGACAGTTGCATGTGCCCTAGCCCACTTTTGATAGCCAACATTATACAGGTATGTTTTGATCCGTTTGTCCATATTTGCCACTTCTTTCATTTTTTTTAATCAAACTCCCTAACTGTGTATGCTTTAGCCATTGTAAAGAATGCTTCATACAGTTTGTCTTCAGCCCTTTTGAATTTAGTTTTCACATTATTCCAGAGATGCCAAATGCATGCATAGTGTGGAACCATGGGATATACAATGGAGGTTGCTTTCAAGATGCTTTCTTTACGGTCTGAAAAATACACATATCATCCCTTTCACCGTATGCTTTTCTAAAATTATCAAAAAACCAATGCCACGCAAAATCATTCTCTGAATCGACTATTGCATACGCTAGAGGGAGGATTCTGCCTGTGTATGACCATACAAATTAGAAAGGCCAATCAGCAGAGAATTATACAAATTCATATAGATTTATACACTGGAATTCAAATAGTTTTAAACTTTACCTGCTGCATCCATTGTACTCGCAGCAAGGAATGTCCCCTTATGTGTAGCTGTAAGGAAGCTACCATCAACAACAACAATTGGTCTGTAATATTCCCATCCTTTTATTGATGCATTAAGTGCCACAAAGGCATATAAGAAGCAATCATCATCAGTTTTAACAAAGTCTACAATTGACCCTGGGTTAAATTTCTCCAAAATGTATAAGTAGCTTGGTAACTTGTTGTATGAATCTTTTGGATCACCTCTCATTATTTCCATAGCTATTTCCTTTGATCGCCACGCCTTGATATAGGGAAGCTCCACACCGAATTGTTTGTGAATGTCTTCAATTATCTCATTTGGTTTGTAAGTTGCCTTCGGATCTTTAAATTTGTACTGGATAACACTCCCAATGATGTTTGCAGTTGCTTGTTTATGGCTGAAAATTCTGTTCTTCAGCGGGCAAGAGTGTTCATTCACAAATTTCCTAATTTTGAACAAATTAGATGCATTCAGCGGATGAGTTGTGGTTAGGGGTGAAATGCCACTCGAACCCAGAGCTAGCTGGTTCTCCCCGAAATGCGTTGAGGCGCAGCAGTTGACTGGACATCTAGGGGTAAAGCACTGTTTCGGTGCGGGCCGCGAGAGCGTACGGATTGGAGTACGAAGATAATTATTCAGCACACTAAAATCTAGTGGAGGGGGTTCCAGCTTCCTTTGGTCGCCTCTCCCGTCTGGTCGAGTAGCTTTCGCTCCTTCTCGCCAAACCTATCTGACTAATAAGAAGAAAGGGGCAAGCCCTCTGACTGCCGTATCTTTTTTGAACCGAATACCTTCCTCTGTCATCTCTGGTCTGTCTCTTTTTGAGAGAAGATTTTCTACCCCGCCTGCCTATGAAGAACTTCAAGTCTATCGGGAAAGGGTAGTTTCAGCTATTCGATTCGAATGAGTGCCCTCACTTGCATGCCCGCCAGAAAGTGAAGAGAGGTTTATAAGCACCCCGACTTAGGAATCATGACCCACCGAAGAAAAGAAGACTCGAGGAAAACTATTGGTGATAACCGTCACGTGTGCCAAGGAGATGGCGATTGACATTGAATTCCCTCTTCTGCTTTTCCGATGAACCGGCTATTCCTCTCGTCACAGGTAAGAGAGAGTACGGGCCCTTGCCCAACATTTAGTTTAGACGCGGCTTCCTGACGCTGCTTAACCCTCTCGGGCTCCCGTTGCTGAATTTGACGAAGCAGGTCACCACATCATTGCATGCAAGGGGAGCTCGCTCGATTCGCAGATTGGTCCGACTCGTAATTCACTTCTGACCCCGTGTTCGATAGCCCGACCGTCTTCAAAATAGGATACCCCCTAGGTCATTTCTTTTCTCCGCTTCTGCTCTTATAGCTTCAACTTCTTTCTAATAGCTGCTTGCTTGGCTTTATGAAGTCGCACCGGGAGCTAGTGCTTGCTATCTAAGAATTGCTCCATGGATCTCATCGGAAATGTTTGATGCTTCTTGGGGCTTCTTTGGCGACCGTGAAGTCACCGGATGAATTGCCGAAAAAGAGTGACGAACTCATTTTTCTTCGGTCATAGGTTGAAAGTTCCATCCTGTCCTTCAAAGATCGACTCGAAGGTACGTAATAAAAGTCGTGTAAGAAAGTTAAATCAAGTGAAAGTACGATTGATTCCGTCGATCGAACGAAAACCGCTTCTTGCTTTTTTTTCCTCTCTGGCTTGACTACTCTGCTTGCTTAACACAAGTCTTATTTAACCTTCACGGACCACTTCACCAACAGTTCACGCCAAACGTTGTACTTCACAAAAGGTGGTGGGATGGACCGTTCTCGAATTCCGGCCGGCAGTTCAGTCGAACAGCGTAACGAGTCTAAGGTTACAGAAGCCTTCGCCAACTTTGATAAGAAGGGCCAACCTATACAAGGGCTTTGAAGGGTCAAGCTTGAAGCCTTAAACAGCCATGTGCAATTCTCCCTGGTGTAAATCAGGCAATAGCTATACATACATAGATGTCACGGGTTAGTATTTTACATACAACTATTATACAGATAGACGAATAATTATACAGCTTTTGATCTTACAATTATTTACACTGTCATACTCTTAAATATAAATATTTTTACACTGTCATACATTATTATACATTGTACACTCATACATATACAGACCTTTTCACAACATAGAGATTTAAGTATAGTGATACAGTGACTAAAAACAGTATACATATATATACAGATTTATACACAAGTAACTTCAGACACAACTTAGGCAACAGTTTTTGAAGTTTCGTACCATTTTGAGCTTGATCTTTTAACCTTAAAGTGAAACTTTCCCGTTAATGCATAGTGCTTCATTGCTTTGACGAGTGTTTTCTTGTCTTGGAAAACCTGCCCCTCGGTAATATCTTTTTGTATAGGATCTGCAATTATAAGAGCACTACAATCTTCAAAGTCTCCAAAGTCTGGGAAATCTATCAATTCTTGTGTATTCTCCTCGGCTATTGACTGTATGTTATTACTCTCTACATATTCAGGTGAATCAACTATCAAATTTTCACTATATCCAGATTCATTGAATGACCTTTCATTCAATGAAATACACAATGGATATCTTCCTAGTTCCTTGTTATCCTTTTTCACCTCAACAAACACTTTGACTCCCATGTCATTGTGTATTTCCATTGCAGGTCGTGTTGTATCCACCTTGTACCTTATTTCGATTTGTTTTGTAGTGGTATCGACACGAAGTTGGTTTGCAATTGTAGAGATCAGATCATCAAAAGTACAATCACAGTTTATTACTATTGCGTCAACACTATAATCAATGTAGTTTCCTGTTGCATCCCATCGTCCTTTGTGTTGGAGAAGTACTGTGACTGATGTCATATCAGACCTGTTTCAAAATTGTTACATAACTTTAGTATTTCACTGTATGGATCTGTATTTAATTTGTATATGCAGTGCATGAATCTGTATGCTAGCATTCAACAGTGACATATTGTATGTAGTTAAATACAGAGTAAATGCAATTATATGCAATAAAATGTATTAATTTGTATGCATTTTGAATCCACAAAGTGACTATTCAAAAACAATCACAGGTTATTACTATTGCCTGTATAAATGTGTATGAATTTATATGCCTATATGAATTTGTATGAATCTGCGCAGTCATTATGCATTTTGTTACTCGTAATACAAAACTACTAATACAACATCAAATCACTTAAACAACTCAATCGCTGAAGCTAATACAACATCAAATCACTTAAACAACTCAATCGCTGAAGGTAATACAGATATAGTAATACATAAATGTATAACTTTGAATACTGAATCGCGGAAGCTAATACAGAACTACTAATACAAATTGAATCAGTAAAACAAATGAAATGTATGTGTATGTTACAGAGCTGCTAATATAAAAGCAACTATGAAATTTACAGAACATCAGAATCGCAATGTCTTTACAGAAAAATCAATGAATGTACAATTTACAGAAAAATCAATGAATGTACAATTTGTTTTCAGAACTTCTTAATGTACAATTTTGTACAAATAATGTACAAATTCATAATCGCAAAATCAAAAGCAGAATCAAAAATTGAAAACTTCGTATAGAAAATCGACTTTTGATATTTTGAATTAGACTTCAATTACAAAACTTCGAACAGTTACCTGTAAAATCGATGAATCAGGAATCAAAATTGCAAAATCGACTTTTGATATTTTGAATTTGACTGAATCGCAGCTTCGAATTGTTGAACAATAACAATTGTATGTTGTTTTAGAATTGTATTTGAACCTAAATTTCACAATGTAAACCCTAGTTTTGGAGTGTAATTGAAGGATTGAAGGATTTTTTGAGAGAGAAAGAGAGAGACAGTAGTTTACGTAGGAAGGAAAGTAGAGGTGGGTAAGGAAAGAAAGGCAGAATTTTCCAAAATTGTAGGTATTTATAGGTTGTTATATTTTGTATGTATTTGAAAAAAAAACTATTGTTACTTTTTGTTAAGTGGAATACTGTCGGTATTTTACGTAATTTTGGGTATAGGATTGTATATTTGTGTAAATCCCCCCTTTATTTATTACTTCCTCCGTTTCAAAATAATTGACATAGTTCGGATTTTGAAAGTCAAACGGGTTTATTGACCGTAAATTTAAACATATAATCTTTAAGTTTTTTGTAACGATATTTATATATTTAGAAACAACATAAAAATACTATAAGTCACAATAATTAATAATTCAAAATATTTAAAAGACACATAAAAATATTACAGTCAAAATTAAATTTGTTTGACTCTTAAAATCAATCCATAGTCGCACTTTTCCGTTCGACAGTACTCATTAGCGCGAAAATTTATAGATCGGCTGTAAAGTTCATAAAGAATTGTTTATGCACACTTTTTGCATCTTGATAAGTCCTATACTACTAGGTAGGAAGTAAATTCTTTACATGGAACTTTAATGTGTGACCACTAAAGGATAAAATAAAAATACAAACATTTTCGACCTACTACCTATTTGTCCAAATACCTTTTTATATAAGTACACACAGAAAAAGGTTTCGGAGATCTTCAAATTTCCAGTCAAGCAAATTTTCTCCTATTTCAGATTTAGAAAAGATTGCTAATGACAACATTAAAGTAATTTCTAGACCGCAAATAGACAACTAAATTTGGTTTCGCCCAGCTAAAATAAACATTATCTTTTGGTATTGAAGCCAAGTAGTATAATACAATCAAATATCTAACATATTCCAATTAGTTATTGTTAAAGAGCTTTTGGAGGACTGAAAACTTTAAGGGAGTCTAATTTATGCAAATGTTACAAGAAGGGTACATGAGTAAAGTAAATCGTCTTAATCAGCAATTATTCCTTAATAAGTGACTTGTCTCCTATAAAGCAGAGTGTCGGACCCTTAAGATTATTGTTTCCGGTTGACATAGTCATTCAGATAAAGGGTCGCACGATGGAGGGGCCAATTAGAAAAGTTTCAAGCTACTCCGATCCTTATTTTATTTCTGTTTGGTACTCCCTCCAAAATTGTCTTAAGAGTATCCCAATGGTTGGTTCAAAATAACAAGGGATTTAACGCGATTAAATCCATCTATTTTTAACTAGAGTTTCAAATTTAATCTTTAACATAATGCAATTTAGGTAAAACATATTTTCCCATAAATGACCTTACACAAATTAGTAGGATCAATAGTAATGAATAATACTAAAAGATTATTACAAAAAAAAAAAAAAAATTTAAAAGTAAAAGTATTCAACTCGCTTTTATGATAATATTCTCGTAATATCAATATATAGGGCAAACAGGGGCGGATATGTTATGCATTTTTCGATTCTCGGGAACCCATACTCCTCCCACAAAAGTAGGTATATATGTACATACTTTATAAAATATGCCTCATATGATGTTTGGGAACCAATATTATAAAAAGTTAAATGGTTCACTGGTCAAGCAGTGGTTCACTTACCACTTAGTAGTAGGGATCAAATCATATTTAAATATCCTTTAATATTTTTTTCCTTAATATTTAATTATATAAAAATGATATTTATATACATAAAAAATATTTGTGGTTCGCCGACCACTATATTTATATACATAAAAAATATTTGTGGTTCGCCGACCACTTTTGGAATGTTGTAACCCCGCTTCTAATAATGGTGAACCCCATTCTGTTGAAATTTTAAATCCACCCGTTCAGATACCACAGTAGAAATGGGACGAGATAACGATGGACTTTGTCTCTGGATTGCCGAGCCTCTGATCGCAAGTTCATTGACGTGAATCTTTGTGGCGTGACTTCTAAGTCGTAATAGAGCTCGTACCCACATAATCTAGTGGACTAATGAGCATAGAAGTTAAATTAGAAAATGACGTGAACCAGTACTATGTTTTGATTATATTGTTCAAGTGGTGATGAGCACGACATGCTTTGTGTGTCTTCCGACAAAAGGAAGAACTTTGTTTAAAATAATAAATCTTAAATGGGATTAGGGTCACAAATAAAGTATAAAAAGTATTATATTCCCTGGGAAAACGTGGGGAAGGGATGAAAAAACTGCTTCACCACTCACTCTCTTATTCAGTCCTTGCAAAGTAGTCATAAATCATGCATCAAATGCCTAGGCTTTTCTATTATTTTTTTCATTATAGTATGAGTTTGTTGTTTTGGATAACTCTTTGACATTATTTAAACAAATGGATGAAGACCAATGATCGACCTACTTGTATTACAAAAGGAAAAAGGAATAGACATATATCCTTTTAAGTATGTAATATGTTTTCATTCTTAAAAATACGTACTAGTAAAACTTGAAATATATTGATCGTGGGATGTGTTATATTTTTCGTGTTAATGTAACCGGTTAGGTTGATGCCATTTCATGTAACCAGATGGTGTTTATGTTGCACATTTGCACTTACAAATATGTTTCAAGTTAAAAACTACTGCTAGTTTCTGAAATACTAGTAGGAGTTACACAAACGATAAAGCGATACATTTCCAGAACTATGGTAACAAGGTTATTTAACTCCAGAAGTAACATTCAAGTTCAACCAAAGATAAGATAATACTAATACAGTAGTAGTATTAGCATTTATGAAGTTTACCTAAATAAGAAAATTGGCCAAACACATAATGTCCTAGCATGTCTTTCGTCCTTCCATTTGTCAGGTCTTTTAGTGGATTTAGGAGCCAAACCAGGGGACAAACAGCTACCTGCTGCTCAACCTTTAGTTGACAACTTGACAATTCACATCCAATGAGAAGAAACCAAAAACAAACTAAAAGGTAAAAGAACATAGAGAGGCACTCTTTTAATTTACGCAAAACTGTTTGACATGTTATAATATTTAATAAAAAAATTTATGATATAAAATAAATTATTAATATTTGTGTAGTTATAAATCATTTCACTAAGAATACAATAAAAATTTAAAATTAAATTATTTTTAATTTTAAAATAAAGTGTACTAAAAAAGAAATAGATTCACCTCGACAGAACAAGGGAGTATTAGTAATGTTCTTTTTCTATTTTTTTTAATTAAAAAAGAAACAAAATACAGAAAAGAAAGAAAGGACATTTAACCAAATAAAAAAAGCAGTCCTTAATTTGTTCTCTCCTTTTGCTATTCCATCAACCTAACAACTTCTGTTTCAAAGTATCTCAATATACCAAATTTCTGAAAAGCTGAAAAAAGGAACCAAACAAAGAAAAACAAGACAACCTTATTCAGCAAATCTATCCTAAGAAACAAAGAGAACAAAGATAACCATTTTGTTGTTTTTCATATTAATCAAGACCCTTTTGTCCATATGAGCCAAAAACAAAGTGTATCAATAAAGATTGGATTTTTTTGATTTTGGGGTGTTTAAGGGGTTAAAGAAATGATTTTTTATGTTCATGTGAAGCTCACATTGATGATACAAATGAAGATTGATTTGGGTTGAAGGTGGAAGGGGAGCTAGGTAGAGGTGGTTTAAGGGAGGGGGTAGAAAAGAAAGGGATAACAAAAAAGGGATTATTGTTGAGAAATGAGCAAAGAATTGAGTGGCATTGTGAAGGCCTGGGAGTTCACAGTTAAAAAGAAATCACAAGCAGCTGCCAAGAAAAGAGCTAAAAACATAATCTTTGCAACAATGTCAGTGGCACATGTTGATGATGATTTAGATACCCCTGGTGAGGTGTATTATGCTGAGAAAATTTTAAATAATGGTGATATATATACAGGGCAATGGAGTGATAATTGTCCTAATGGTCATGGCAAGTATTTGTGGTCAGATGGTTGTATGTATGTTGGTGATTGGATTAAAGGAAAGACAATGGGAAAGGGAAAGTTTAGTTGGCCTTCTGGTGCTACATATGAAGGCCAGTTCAAGAATGGGTATATGGATGGTGAAGGGACTTATACAGGTTGTTCGAATGATACGTATAGAGGTTCTTGGGTGATCAATATGAAACATGGTAAAGGTACAAGGGATTATGTGAATGGAGATCATTATGAAGGAGACTGGCGCCGCGGCCAGCCTGATGGACAAGGGAGGTATCAATGGAATAATGGGAATCAATATATTGGACAATGGAGAAATGGGAAAATGAATGGCAATGGTACAATGATTTGGGCTAATGGGAATAGGTATGATGGTTCTTGGGAAGATGGATTTCCTAAAGGGAATGGTACGTATCGATGGGCGGATGGGAGTTTTTATGTTGGCATTTGGAGTAAGGATTCTAGGGAGCAGAGTGGGACTTATTATCCTTCAAGTTCGCAAACAGGTACTTTCGATTGGGATCCTCAGGATGTGTATTCAGTTGATCTATTAGAATGTCAGATTAGTCCAGGTGAAAGAATATCAGCGTATCCCTCACAAAAGATGGTTAGTTGGCCATGTGAAGGGGAATTTCTGCAGAAGCAGCCACTAGCAAAGACTCCAAAAGCAAATGAGGCAAAGACTAAGCGAAATTCTGTGGATGGGAGATTGAGCAATGGAGATGGCTACAGTTGGGGGTCAGAAGCTGATGCAAGTTCACATAATGCTAATTCAAGTGAAGGATTGAGAAGCCTTTCAGCTGATGATTTAGATAATTCAAGAGGATTTCAACAACATTGCATCAAAATTCAACCAACCAAGAAGCCAGGGCAAACGATATCGAAAGGGCATAAGAACTATGAGCTTATGCTTAATTTGCAGCTGGGAATAAGGTAGTTGTTTGAAATGAATTATCGTTATTAGCTAAAGTTGTTGATTCATTTTTATCTAAAAGACCAAGTTGGTTAAGTCCCTATTGATGGTATTGGACTGTTACACGCGAAATCATCTTTGGGATCTTTATCTTACCTTATTTTTGGTAGCATGAATTCTTTACTGATGCACATATGTAACTGAATATGTAAGGAGGATAACTTGCATTTTTCATTATCTTGCTGCTTTTAGCTAATTTATGGTGCCATCTCAGGCATTCTGTAGGAAGACCTGCTCCAGCTACGTCACTTGATCTTAGAGCTACAGCTTTCGACACCAAGGAAAAGATATGGACGAAGTTCCCTCCAGAAGGATCCAAACATACTCCTCCTCACCAGTCGTGTGATTTCAAATGGAAGGATTACTGCCCGTTAGTTTTCAGGTTGAGTTGATACACGAATTCTGAATCTAATACTTAGATTAATTTTAATGCCCCTCTACATATATGTTAATTCTAAATGTGTAACTGAAGCGAAGTTACAATTCCAGCTAATCTGTTGTTACAGGTACTTAGTACAAATATTGCAGTTCATGGCATTTCATATGCACCTTAATTAAGACATCAAAACTCATACTCCTTTGTTAAATTAAATTTGCTGCTACTCCATAGATCAGAATAGCATTTAGGATCTTTTAGCATTATTACATCAGTTGAGCCAAGTCTAACAATAACTATGTTTTCAGGACCCTTCGTAAATTGTTTAAGGTGGATCCAGCTGATTACATGATATCTATATGTGGAAATGATGCACTTCGGGAGCTCTCATCCCCGGGAAAAAGTGGAAGCTTCTTTTACTTGACCAATGACGACAAGTACATGATAAAGACCCTAAAGAAGTCAGAAGTAAAAGTGAGTCAAGTCTCTGTTTGTTGATTTGTATAGCGAAAAGCTTTGCAGATTGCATCTTTTTCTCCTTCAGCTTTACTCTGAATACATGTAGATTTGACAACAACATGAAACTAAAATTTCTCAGCATACCTGTAATCAAAGACTTGAGTACCTGGGACAATCTGAAGTTCACATCACCAGACTGTTGTCTTTTATGCATATTTTTCTTATTAAGTTTTTCATACCTCAAACAGATTCGGTTAAAATTGAAAAAATAAATAGTTTTTGACATTTTATATTTTAGTTAAAGTTGGTAGCAAAATAATAAGCAGCTGTCTTCTCTCCAGTCAAAATATAAATTTACTTGCTCAGTATCATTGATAAGCCTCTCCACTGATGTTTCTACAATTTAATGGAGCTTTCTTTTCACAACTGCAGGTTCTATTAGGAATGCTTCCAGCTTATTATAATCATGTTCGAGCATTTGAGAACACTCTAGTTACAAAATTTTTTGGCCTTCATTGTGTGAAGGTGACTGGACCTGCTCAGAAGAAGGTATATGAGACAAAACTAGAATAATGGCTTTAAGTATAGTATTTGACAAGTTCATGCTTTTGTTCCGTTGAGTTTGTCCTTAATAACAACTTATGAGCAGGTTCGCTTTGTCATTATGGGGAACTTGTTCTGCACTGAGTATGCTGTTCACAGACGTTTTGACTTGAAAGGTTCCTCCCATGGCCGTCTCACTGAGAAACCTGAATCTCAGATTGACTCCACTACTACTCTCAAGGACCTTGATCTCAATTTTATATTCAGGCTGCAGAAAGTTTGGTTCCAAGAGTTCTGCAGGTGCTTCTCTTTCCTCTTTTTCTCATACTTAAAAAAATGGAAATATTTTTTAGTGTCAAAGCTATGCAAATTAAGAAAAGCATGCTTTTGCTACAATGGTGACAGAACATATTGTAGTTCTTCCAGTAGCAAGGAGGTTATGCTGAGAAAACAGAAAAGATCTACTCCAAACAGATGTTTTCACTGATGATTTTAGTTGATATTTACTAGCTATTTTGTGAGAAGGAAGGATACTTAATTAGCTATATTATTTATAAAAACAGGAGGATGCTTAGATAGCCTAAAAATGCTGCTTTTATTACTTGCTAAAAGAAATACAGTAGAGCTTTATGTGCTTGATCCAAAGATTAAAAGCTCAGCTTAGTGTGGCATAATCTCTAATTACCATGCACAAGAACAAGGATGTATCTGTATATCAATTTCCATAGACGTAGACAAGTGCCTTTGTAGCCTAAGCCAGGGTCGAACAACAGTCTTAATTTTACCTCCAGCTTTTCTCCTTTCACAACGTATGCTGAATTTTCTGTTGCACAGGCAAGTAGACCGCGACTGTGATTTCCTTGAACAGGAGAGAATCATGGATTACAGTCTTTTGGTTGGAGTTCACTTTCGAGAAGTTTCAGGTTCTGGTGAACCAGTCACAACAGAGACGCGTAGTTCTAGTGTTCGGACTCCTACTGGTATATGTCTTTCCATAACATTTCTTCTCAGAATACTTCATGAAGAAGGATTTTCATTTCTTCTCGCCTTTCAGCTAATGGAGACCAGAGTGGTGATGCAACAACTCCTCGACTTTCCAGGGCTGACATGGATCTTCTTTTTGATCCTTCGGGGTAAACCACATTTCTGAGGATATCACTTAAGCTTTACTTCTCAATTTTTCTGCATTTGTTGTAATATATACTTGAATGGATTTTGACTAGGCTCTTTTTATCCCTTTGAGTGTTGGCAGGTGGGCTTCCATTAGATTGGGTATCAACATGCCAGCAAAGGCTGAATTAACTGTGAGAAGAAGCGACTGCGAGGCACAGTTAGTTGGAGAACCCACAGGGCAGTATTATGATGTCATCCTATTCTTTGGTATAATCGATATACTGCAGAATTATGACATAAGCAAAAAGCTGGAGCATGCATATAAAGCATTCCAATATGATCCAACTTCAATCTCTGCCGTTGATCCCAAGCAGTACTCAAAACGTTTTCGGGACTTCATATTAAAAGTTTTTGCAGAAGACACTTGAAATTTCAGAAATCAAGACACAGGGTTTTGACTCCCAGCTAGCAGGCATTCCATGTACTGCCGATATTCGCTGAGACAAGCATGCTAACCACAAGGAATGATGATCAGCATTATATGGACATGAAATCTCGGACGTATGCTCCTGGCCTTGGAGGATGGATTCTGGCTATGTGCCAGCTGCCATGGCAAAAAAGGGGCACTGCACTCTCATTTTCCTTTTGTTTATATATAGTTACAGGCATATAATCCATAATACAGCAAAGGCATAGATTAGCATTGTGAGTAAATGTCCAGCCATGTAATATTTAAGCCTGCCTGCCCCAATTGTACATGAAGATAGAGAAGGGTGAAGCTGAGGTAGGGTGGATTTTTCTTGCAACCCAATTTTTTGATCCAGAGTATCGAGTCTCTGGAAATCTATTTATGGATATAAAAATGTATAGCGAGCCATAGCGGAAAGAGGATACTGGAAATCTCTTCATTTGGAAAATATGTTCTACTTCTCTACAACAATTTTTGTATCATCTTCTACCACAAAACAAAGAAGAAAAAGAGAGAGAATGAACTATTGGTTCTAAGTCATCTCTGAAGATTAATCAACAATTTGAAGTGCTTTTATTGCGCATTCTTGATAAACTATCATTTTATATGTAGATGTATGTGGGATTAGTTTAAGAAAATAGTACAAGTCTGAACTTCCATCTTCTTCTATCGGCTAAGGGCCTCACCAGCATGCAGTCTGTGAAGTATTCTACTTCTGTAGAGTAATGAATATGATAAAAACTTTGGATAGGTATATACTAGTTCACAGGGAGTTAAGTAGAAGCTCTTTTCCTACATTAAAATCAAGATCAAAGTTTCAGGGTTAGTTTTACTCTCTTCATCTTGAAGCATGCATAATTTATATTCCAATTCAAGAGAAAGGCCCCGTTAACAAGAAGGATAAAAAACGAACTTGCTTGAGAAATGCTCGCTCTCGTGTCAACTAAGGAACGATAAGAATAAAAACAATCAGCAGAATGATTCTTATTCCATTAACGAGTACAGTGGCTCTACCGAAGTTGACCAGAGAGGGTATGTGCGTATTCTCACTAGAGTAAAACCAATATCTATGTTTGGTTAAAGTATCAAGAAAATGAAAATAACAGATAATGTGTTGCACGGTATTGAATAGAAAATGGAAGTCCAAACATAGGTGAAGACAGTCGGTTTCAAGTTTCAAAGTATATATATATTGGTTAATATTGATTCAAGGAACATGTGTGCACGCCATATTTCTATATGGAGTAGTGGGAGAGTGGGTTGCATAAACTATCGTACTCATTGGTTGGAAAAAGTTGTGCCCAGTGCCCACCCATGGTAATGGGCATATTTGGTGTGGCTCCATGACTTTGAGATTCCAGAATTCATTGATTGAAACCCACGGTAGGTGTGCTTAAAAGCTCTGTTTTAATGGCTACAAACCATGTTGGGTGTTCTTTGTTGATACCACATTTGTGGTCCCTAATTTGGTGTTTTATTCACTTATTGAAAACAAAAAAAACTTATTAGGGGCGAGTCTAGATATTCGTAGCAACATACCAATGATTGCCCATATGCAATGCTTGAGCTGGTAGATGAACACTTAATGCCTCTATTGCTTTTACTATGCCATCACTATAAATATTGTTTCTAATTGTAAAAAAGGCAGCTGACAGTACACCGCAAGTTAAGTAAATTTACTTTACTACCATAGATATGTTTTTACTTGTAAATTTTATTTAACCTTCACATTTCAAACCCCCTTTATTTTTCTGCAACAGAGGATATTTGTTTTGTTATATTTTTTCCTCTCAAGACGCTTCTTCCATTTCACTTCTGTGAAATTTTCCTCTAATCCTTCTAATTGAATTGTAGAAATTACAGCCATTTGATGCAAACAATCCTTGCTTGCAAATCTTGATTTTTCGAGTTAATAGTTAGTATTACAGACAAGTTCGATCGAGGTCGTTTTCTCAAGAAATTGGAACAGACATTAGTTTGTTATCTCAATATCTAAAATTGTGACGCCAAAAGGAAAAGAAAATAAAAGTAAAGAAAGAGTATCAAAGTAATAAGAGAAAGGTGACAACGACCCAATAAAGGAAAGTTGGTAACCAAACTATTTGGCTGTAATCTGAAGAGCAAAAAAAAAAGTATTTGAAGTTGAAGTTGAAACCCCTTGTTTGAGAAACAGTAGAAGGCTACTTGAAGTCCTTTTCCTTCTCGATAGCAGATTGGAGAGGACAAAATCTGAGCTATTCATTTACACTAAGGATGGAAAACAGGTTCATGAACACAGCATCATAACAGAGACCATCACAAAGGAACATAGCCATGCCCTTGAATTCAAGAAATGACTGAACAGATACGGATTCTGGCATATTCCATTTTCATAGAATTCAGAACATTTAACAGGAAAAAATTAGAGAGTTTATTAGCAACTAGAGTTTCTGCTAGAATTTTGTCATGACAAACATATTATGCCATGAAGCATTCTATTCTTTCATTGGT